>JAWWLV010000021.1:11921279-11970153 GCA_035041135.1 Platyrinchus mystaceus
CTTAGGGGCTGACGAGCTCCATCTACCCGGGGGACCCTGAAGCAGGACCGGGATTTGAACCTGTGGCCTTGGCGCTGGGAGACCAGCATCTTAACTGCTAGGCCACCAGGGGTCCCCTGTAAACCTACTACAAAACAAAGTTAATCTGAGTTCAAGGATTCTGGCAGCAACTGGTAGATGTGCTGCTCTTCCAAACCAACCAACCTCGTTTCCACTCCTTAAATTTTTGCAAGACTAAGTGTTTTGCCTGATGCTTTTCCTATGCCTGCAGTCTGAGTATTTTCCAATCTTTTCAAGCGTCTGGATGTTCTTTTGTGCCTGTGAAAACCTACCCAGGTTACAGCTCTGTGATGCGCAGGCAGGAGCTGACACGAGCTACCCAGAATGAGAAGGTGCAGGGTGCAGTCTGCTTCCTCGAGTAGGACCTTGCCAGAATTGTGTAGAATTCCACGATGAGAATGAGAAGCTCATTCACACCTATTTAGCACTGCTGTAGAAGAGTGGGCAACAGAACAGTTCAGCATAGCTCAGTGCAGGATACCTCGGTCTGTGCTCTCTCTGCATGTGCTCTGTGACAGCAGCTTAGCAGGGAAATTCTTTTAAGGCTTCCCGTGTCAGAAGCACAAATGCCCATGGCACCCCTCTATGGTAAATCCATCTTACAAACATGAAATGATGCCAGAACAAGGGCTGGAATTCAGAGACAGAAGGGGCAGGATTCCTGATCACCTTACATTCCCACCCAACACCGTCTAATCTCATGTCTAATGAAGACAGGTTTCCTTTTTAGCTGCATGCCCTGCCTGGGATGGTACAGCCAGCCCCTCCTCCCAGGTGAGGTTCTCCCTACATACTTGGATAAATCTGTTGGGAACAAGCAGCTGTTACTGTAAATGGAAAGAAGGTACAACAGATTTCATGCAGCCTAGTTCAGGTGGGTATCCTGTCAGTGGTTCATCTCATCAGCTGCACCACACTGACTGTCTGTGTGGCACAGTTCACCATGAGCCCAGCCAAGCCAGCCTGGTCCCACAGCTCTGCTAATACACTGAAGTAGTTCACAGAGCCGAGTCCTGGTGTGTGCTGGAACAGAAGGGCTTTTCAATTCCTTTTCTTTTGTTTTCCTTTGCAGGAAGTGGAAGAGTTCAGCTTTATTACCCAGTTAGCAGGCTTGACAGACCACCTACCAGTAGCAATGCGTCTCATGGTGTCTACAGGAGAAGATGATCCTTAAAACTGACCAACTTTGAGAATCAGAAGAGGGAAACATTAATGATATTTTAAAAATATCAAAGGATAAGAGCGAACTATCCTGGTGCCACGTTAGGAAAGGTGACCAGACCTGACCTGGGCTACTCCCAGAATATACCAACAATGTGGATTTAAAAAGGGAAGAAATGGAAGGGGTTGAGGCCTAAAGCCACCGTCACAGGTTGCTCAGGCAGCAGGGCAGGCCTGTACTACAACGCTTTCACTGTGGACCGAACGGAACCAAGATGGAAGTCCGAATTCCTTCTGAACCAGTGCCATTCTTACTCAAACATGTTTTTATACTAATATATAGCACAATTTAGTTTGTAATTAGTCTGTGAGTTAGTGCTGCTCAATGGTTTTTGCATCATTTCTTTGAGAAGCTGAAGCTTTGTCTCTCCTTTGGCAGTAGCCGTGCTCGCCGCATGGCCCGCACTGCATGCGCTCCACTGCGGTCCCCGAGCCCCAAGAGCAGAGGGAAGGGGGTCCAAACCCACACCCAGCCAGAGCAAGGCATTCTGGGACTGCAAACCCTTCTGTCCCTACAGACAGACCTCAACCCAAACAACAGCGCTCTTCAATTTGCAGACCAATATCTTCCTGTCCGAGTTACGGACACACAAAAGATTTGGAATTAAGACTTCAGGAACACAGCTCTACCCTTACTGCAACTGTGTTCCCACTGAAATTATGAAGTGTTTTGTCTGAATGACGACTCCAGAATCAGGCCTTCAGCTTTCTAAATGCAACTTATTCCCTTAAGAAGAAATATAGTTTCCCTGTAATGTCTTTTCTTTCTTTCCCATGTGTGGGACAGTTCTGAATTATGATATGGGATATGTATGTTACAGTAGAGTGAATAGATTCCTGTAGTACCATTGGTAACACCAGAGCCAACATTCTGCCTTAGCTAGAAAGGGGAAGTGGGAAATGAATTGTAAAATGCATGCTAGATATAGAGTAAATATAAACATAAGTGACATTTGGGGGAAAAAAAGTGTAGAACAGTGTATGATTGATAAGGCAGAATAACCTAACAATTTTCTAAAGGAATCAGTACACTTAAAGGGGAAGTGTAGCATGGCCAGCTAGAGCTGTGACTCTTGGCCTTAAGTAACTGCTTCCCAGGAGCAGAGGCTTTTTCTGTCTGTGAGACACCATTTGTTATGGAGAATCCGTTTGTTTGATCCTCCAGTTGTTATGGAGAATCCATTTGCTTGATCCTCCATTTGTTATGCATTACAGACTTGAATAGGGGTCTTGCCATCTGACTTACATGTTCTTTCCACTGCAGCTCTTCAAATGTGGGGCTCCCCTCTGCCATCTCCCCATGGCCTGACCCACCCAGCCTCTGTAACCTTAACTAAAAGAACGAAAAACTGAGAATCAGGTCCGTAATGAGAATTGGCATTTTTGGGGGGATTTAATTTCAGAGGGTTTGTGTTTTGAGAGAACAGTGAAACCCACTGTGTTCTAACCATTACTTAGTTTCTTCTGCCTATGTCATGTTCAACTTTAGTGTTATTTTTTCTTACATTACAGATTTCCCTGTGTTAAGAGTTAATCCAATATTTGACTTACTCCATTAAGTCACCTGTTTTAGTTATGCTGACTACAAGCTCCTGAAGATGCTCTTGTTTTGGTTTAGTTTACACCTGCTAGGAATCAGCTTGAGCTAAATCTGAATAGATTTTAAATTAGAAATCTCAGTCTGCAGTCTCTGGTACTGGCTTAGCTATGGCAAACAACAGAACTTTTACTGAAATCAGCCTGATTTTGCAAATAGAGAAACTCCTCTTACTAGTCATGAGTACAGGACTAACAGTATTGGCTAATTCCAAGTAGGCAGCAGGGCCACTGCTCACTCTCTCCCATTGCCCCTGGTCTCGACACATTTTATGCCTCATTTTCCAGTCCCAGAGTCCCTTCAGCAGAGACCTTTCAGCAGCCTCCTAAGTGTACTGTGCCAAACCAGGGGTAATCTGCCAGTAACCCATGGGGACTCACAAATGGAACCAGACTCAGTTCCCCTTTTTGATAAAATTAGAAATTCAAGTTTACAGCATCAGACTCGAGTGTACTACCCCAGTGCACCACCAGTTTCCCACTTTGTACGTTTGTCTTTATACAGAGGGTGCACATATGTGCAATGTGTTTTTCTGGTTTCTTATTGCTCCACCCAGTTCAGAAAAACTCAAACCAATGCTTTTTAATCCTATTTTCTACCTTACTTGTATTTTATTAACCTTTTTTAAAAAATCCAAACAGCATCAGTAGCAATGTGTGTGCTGTCCAGCAGCTATTTCTCAGCAGTAAAACTAACTACACTATTTTTAATAGTTTTCCTAACAATGTAAATTACAATTTGATATCAACTTCACCAACTATCAGTTGCAGGAGCTGAATTTGACACTGTGTGGGATATAAACATAAAACTACTGCCAAACAATGTTACGTTATTTACAGTAAAACTAACATGGTCTAAATTACCTTAAAAGTCGTTCTGTGGCTTTGTGCTGACTAAAAACGAGACACTTTTGTCAACTTCTTGAGATATATTGAGAAATGTTTTTTCAGATTTAAGGTAAACTGTTTTAGATTTTGATGTTTCCTAGTTTCTCAGTGCTCAAGAACTGCCTGTAAAATGTTCTCTTACACAACACACATCCATTTAAGCAGTCTCGGTAGCTCTGTCAGGGCTGTAACTCTGCAGGAGAGCCATGCTGGGAGGGGCAGCACTGTGGTACCACTGGACAGACGCTCCTTGGTTTTTCACACTGCTCCTGTGCCTTCCCACGTTTGCAGGGGGCAGGGAATGTCTGTCCAGGTGGGCTGCAATGAACAGGCTTTCCCTTCCAGGAGTGACCTCTGGATGAGTTTTGCCTCCAGCACTGCGACACCACAGACAGTGCCTGTACCGGCACAACATCCCTCCCCACAGGCAGATCCTGCATCACAGAACACTTGCACTGAACAGAAAAAAAAGGGAGGGCAGGGCTGGGGGTGAGAACATGCCCAGGAGACCAAACCCTGGATAGTTTGTTCATATGTCAATTCTCTTTACTTATGGATAGCATGACCCAATGTAGTAGTAGAAGATTATTTATAAGAACTGGAGTTAAGCTTCCTCTCCTATGCTTACCCCACTTTGTACTGGGATTTCAGGCATCTTCCAGAAGTGGGTGATAACGCTGTTCTTGGTTTAATAACTGTCCCCAGTTTGGTCTCTGAGCTACCCTGGATCCCAGAGCAGCACACCAGTGTCAGCACATATCATCAGCTCAGAAATGAAGTGGTTTTGCCTCCTCCTGGCACTACAGGATGAGAAGAGAAATACAATTCAAGCACTTTGAAAAGCTCCCAATTTTTTCATCCATTACAAGGGCCAAATAGTTACTGAAGGTCTCACTTTTCCATGCCATCTTATTTTCAATATAATCTCAATGCTTTTAAAGACTTGTAATATTGCTAAGGTTTAGAAATGCTATAGTAAGAATAACCTTTTTTATTTCAATGATTTTTCGGTATTGTATCCTTCTGGAACCTAATGTTTTTATATGGTAAGCACACACCTTCCAACATTTTGCTATAAATGTACTAAAAAAAAGGAGAAAAATTTAAATATTTTCATTGGTTTCTTTATCTGCAAGAAAACCACAATCTCAGACCTGATAAAAACAAGGTATTTTAAATAATATGGAGGGGGTTTTGTCTTCTATTGGTGCTGAAAGGAATAACTGGTTGATGCAAACAAGGTAATAAAAGTTCAAGGCTCAAATGATTTTGTGCAGTCACGTTCTCTGGTTTTGTGATGTGGAGTCTGATGTCACTAGCAGAAATCTGACTCCACAGGGTGATCAAGTGGGTGGGTCAAGTACAGTTTCACTGTGCTACACCTGTTCTGGTGAACCTGCAGAAAATAAAGGGTGAAAGAAATGAGTCCTTTTAAGTCCCCCTCCACTGCCCAGCCCCCCTGCACAGACACCCTGGCAGTTCTCAAGCTGTGCAGCTCCATGCAGAGCATTCCCAGAGATGGATTTCTGCAGCTTTCTCCACTGCTGTACAGGGGAATTTTGTCTGCATTCTGATGCTACCATAGCATTACACTTCAAAAGACTTGATTTTCCAGTGGTAGATTCCTGGATTGCCTCTCTTGCAATACCTGACCTATTTTTCCATTGCTGCAGTTTGCTCTGTTATGGGAGCAGCTCATGAGTGGGTTCCCTTCTGTGAAGTGCTGAAGAACTACAGAATCCCAGGCCTCGCACGGTGCCAGGCACTTTGCTAAATACATTCCTAATGAAAGGTGCATCACACAAGACAAACTAATTCTCAGTACAAAGCCTGGTCCATTATCTCAGCCCCAAAATAAGACTGTTACGAAACAGGTATTTTAAACTCTGTTTTCTCTTACTCCTTGGTTACATCTGATTTCTCTTTTCCACATTTGCCAAGAAGATATTTATATACAACAAACAGACTTTTAACAAAACCTGTCTTGTATGCCACAATAAGCACATAAGAAGGACTGTAGCTACTTCACTAATTATTAGATCTGTGCTCCTGAAACTGTGTCCCTTTTGAACTAACAGTGCTTACCCTGGTGAGATTCCCCTTTGCCCACAGCTGACCTTGAGTGTCCTTCCACCTCACTGCAGAAACCTCAGCCTCACCCTCCTGCAGCTCTGTGTTCCACTGTTAAAGCAAATTAGAAGCTGTAAATGGAGCATTTATTATACACTGGCTGAAAGAAATGCTGAGCCTGGTCAAGTGCTGAGCAATGGCCCAGACCAGTACAAGAGGTCCTTGTCCAGGCCTGGATTCCTGGGCTGACAATTAGAAGAAAGTTTCTGACCACAAGACCAGACAAGTTCAAAGCCAGCTTCCAAATGACCACAATGGAATGCAAAACAAACAAACAAAAATTCCTCTCTCAAACCCCAATGCTTTTAAAACAGAGCTGAATGTATTTTTAAAGAGTTTCTATGCATGAGCCCAACTACAGGAAGGGACGATACAGAACCCAGAAGGTCCCACTTGGTCCTGTCTTTGGTTTGAGGACAGGGGAAAAGTACAGCATTTCTTCAGCTTCTGGGTAATGCTTATTTATAAGTACAAGCAAAATTATCTGTTTGGGACCTTCAGTTTAATCTTGAAAAAAATACTGCTATTTTTATTCATGTTTTAAACATGGACAGAACTGGAGGTTACTAGCAAAAAACTCTTCAAGTATGAAAGCTGCTTGTCAAGGCTCTATGCAAGAAGACTATTTAAAGCATAGGGGGCAGGGGGGAATGGAAAGAAAAGGATGGAAGAAGGAGATGCTTGATCTGCAGACATACTATAAAGATAGGAGAACATCTAATAAGATTTAAAAAAACTGCAACAAAAAAAGTTAAGAACATTGAGATTAAATGGCCTTCAATTATTTGGGAAACATTCCAGAGAACGCACATTGCTGACCAGTTTTGTTGGTGAGAAGCATTACCTTGCCTTTATTTTTAGACATGCTTTTTTGTTAAATCTTATTTTAAATATAATTGTTTGATTAGCTGTTGCCCAGCCAGCTCAGGGAATGCAAATACAGACTGTCTCAAAAGAGAGCTTCTAGGGGAGGTAAACAATGGAGCAGTGTATCTAGTTCCCAGCTAGAGGCAGAGACACAAGTGGAATATTCTCCCTGCAAGCAAAGGGATATGGGCAGCAGCATCCAAGAAGCAGCAGGAAGCTGGCAGTGGATATAAGGCACTGCTTCAATGAACAGATGATCTCCTGTGAGAAAATACCTTGATTTATCCAGGCAGCTCCAAGGCCTGGCTGACTGGCACAGAGACAGAGCAGAAATGGTACCACTCTAAATGGGGACATGTTCTGCCATCCAGGGGGCCTTCAAAGAAAGAACAGGATAAACAGCACCTGAAAGGGCCACATCACACCCTAAGCACAGAACTGCTGTTGCCACTGGAACAAGGAACATGCTGCCAACCACCCCTGTACTTCAGCAGCTCAGCACGGACACTCACCTGGGCCAGGAGGAACTGCTCAGGTATCTGAGGGCTGGTGCCCTTATGGAAGGGAAATGCTACTTATACTGTACCCTGTTCATGGAATCCATAAGCAAGAAATAACCCCACAGCCTGGCAGTGCAGGCACAGCACACAAACCCAGGGAGAGACTGGCCTTGAAGAGCTTCCTGTCTGTGACAAGCACAAGACACACCAAAACTAAAGGTTTTGTTAGTACACAGCCATGAAACCTGTGCTACAACAGACATACAACCTGTTCTGTATGGAAATACAAAGACATGTTCTTTCCTAGATATTTCTCTTCCTTCCTCCCTTTGTGAAATTTTTGCTGATGTATATTACAAGGAACACACCAAGATAATGCAGGAAAGGGTGAAAATGTAACATTTAACATAGAAGTTGACTTCACAGTTCATTTAGTGCACTGTGCAACACAGAGGGACCTGTAAGGTTTTGTTGAACACTAGTCAATATTCCACAAAAAGAGAAGGGCTAGAGTGTGGAGAGAATCTAAACACCTGAAATCTAAAAAGAAATTTATGTAATGCATGAAGGAGAAGCCTTAAGCAAGGCCAAGGCTCAGTAAGAAGTAACGCCAACAGGATCACTTAAGGGACCATCACTTAAATTCCATTACCAGAATGAAACTACTCCATTTGGAGTCCAAAGACCATTTTGACCACTCAGAAGAGAACACACCACCAGAAACAGCTGTACATGCAGGCAGTGAGGCTGTGTCATAAAGTATGATAAAGCTGCTGTGATATTAAAATTGGGGTGGGGAGGGAAATGTTTTAAAATAAACCAGGGATGACCAGTCTTTAACATAATGAACCCTTTTCCTGAGTTTTTAGTCTTGCATGTACAGATCACAACAGATTTAATCCTAAATTTAACCCACAACTGAGCTCTCCAAGTAATATTTTCCTTTTACCCTTTGTTGCCCTCTCCCTTCTTACTCAGGCATGGAAAGCAAAGATTCAGATGCCAGCCATAACATGGAAAGGTATCTTTAAAGGGGTGCAGAACCCACAGAAACCTATGACATATGGTTTACCTTTGTGTCAGTCAGCATGGCTTGAAAAACAGCTCTTTAGACTTGTTATTTGTAAAGACATATCTAGGAAAAAAAAAGCTTACAGCAAATTAG
Source organism: Platyrinchus mystaceus (assembly GCA_035041135.1). NCBI lineage: Eukaryota > Metazoa > Chordata > Aves > Passeriformes > Tyrannidae > Platyrinchus > Platyrinchus mystaceus. The sequence goes on from JAWWLV010000021.1 coordinate 11,929,707, forward strand.
ACTTAAAAGCAACTAGATCTAAACTAAAAGCAACTAGATCTAAAAGCACTATCTCAGCAGGAGCTGGGTGATGCTAAAACAAACAAACACATTCAGCCATTGTTTCGTACCTCTGAAGAAAGAGGCTGAGCCTGTTCAAAACACTGTTTCTTCTCCATAAGCTTCCCATTCAAAGGCCAGAGGATTAAGGCTCCACTCAAAGGAAACAGGCAAGGACTATTATAGGGAACTCTCAAACAGCATCAGCTCAGGAGGTACCACTGCTGTTTGAAAACAGCAGGAACACAAGCAGTCAATACTAAAGCCACTGCCTTGGTCCAGTGTCCCATGTAAGGACAGGATACACGTGGCAAAACAGCCAGCAAAGTACATGGTGTGAGTTTGCTCTGCACACCAGTTCACTGTGAGTGTGCCTGGTTCCCTGAGTGGAGTCACACACACACTCACCACGGAACTCTTGTTTCTCAGGTCCCACTATTGCTTACAGAACACAGCTGGCCTCTCCCCCAGCCCCTGTGCCCCCCATGGGCTGGCAGCAGGTGCCAACACACCTTATCTTAGGCAGGACACAGCCCGGTGTGCTGGGATGGGCAGCGATAAGAACGTGTCTGCCCTGCCCTGGGGCTCAGCCCTGCAGGAGCCCCCAAGGAAAGGGGCACCAGGGCTGAGAGACTCGCTGGCATCCCTGGCCAAGGGCTGCCTGTCCCTCACCTGCTGCACTGGGAGGCTGCAGAGCAGCTGGTTTATGGCACATCCTGGATGTGCTCCCAGCCCTCTCCACCAACATGAGGGTATGTCATCAGTCCTGTGGCATAAGTGACTGTGCTGCTGCCTGTGAGGCAGGCATGAGATTATACATGTAGACCTGCTGCACAGTCACTTCAACCATTCCTAGAAATACTGCAGTTAAGAAATATGACATTTTCAAGTGCCGCAGTGAAGGCTGTTTGTCCCTCCTTCCCTCCCACCCCATCCATCGCCGCAGCTTGATTTGTTTGCTGATTGCCAGGGGGTGAGTCATCGGTTTCTTAGATACCCTAACATGAAGCAAGCATTCACTTTATGTGAGACAGATGCAGCAGGGTCCATCTTCACCCTGGAGAGGCAGGACTCTGCTCAGTAACCTGCAGCACCCACTCCTTCTCCCAGAGCACGAGTACTAACACTGCACCTAGAGATGAGAGTGATGGGCAAGGCAAGACAGAGCAGAGGCTGTGGAAAAGGACACGAGTGAGAGAAAACCCTCAGCAGATGAGCTGCTGCAGTAGGTTGTGCAGCTGCACTTGAGCAGAACCCTGAGGAAGCAGCAGAGGCTCCGTGGCCAGTGTGGCGTGACAAGGCTGAGACACCCCGGGCTGTGCCCTGCCCAGCACAGAGCCCTCAGACCCGCAGTGCAGGGCTGCCCTCTGCACCCAGGAACACCAGCAGCTCTCAGCCTTTCATTAGTGCCCTTGTCCACAAAAGAGGCATCCTCAGGGCTCTCAAATCCTAGACAGAATCCTGCGGGGGGGGGGGGGAAAGTGGGTCATCTCCGTGACAGCCTTTGAAAACAAAATCAAAGCGCTACAGCTTTGTAAATATATATGGCTATACTAAAAACACAATTTATATGTAATACATAAATATACTGCACATACGTATCAAAAAACACATGGTTTTAATTACTGAGGCATCCAAGGATTTACTGCCTCTGAGCTTTTATCTGCTGTATCTCAGTCAAACCTCATAAGGCTGCATTTGAAATCACACTATGCTAAGAAAACAAATGATTAAAGCAGAGCTAGGGAGTCAAGGGATTAATCTATTCTGCATGGCCTTGAGCAAGTAACTTTTAGCTCTGAGGCCCCAATCTTATAGTGAGCCTGGGGCAGACGAAACACTTGAACACCAAAAAAAAAATGGAGATGACAACAAATACCTCTCAGAGAAGCATCTTAATCACTAATCTGCATTAAATGCTTGGAAATGTGAAGTATCACAGTGATTAAGTACAAAACCAAATTAACATTTAGCAATGCCATCAGAGTCAATAAGGTAGAATGACAACACAAGCATCCACTGTATTCAGCTCACAATCACCACTGGAAAAATCCAACACTAGGAAGCTGTAATAGTCTCTTCCCCTCCTAACCACCAGCTGTAACTACAAACAGAATACAAAAGATGAGTGACTAAATGAATTAGTCCTGAACTGCAACCTCTATCTTGTTAAATGCAGGAAGCCCACACAGAGCAGTTTCAAAGGGACTAATGAAGGAGAAAAGCAAGCTCCAGGATCTCAGTCCTTGAATTGCCCAGGCTTCAGACAAAAGGTACCAGTTCTGCAAATAAAGGAGCAAATCTTGCAGCTGCCACAACTTAGAGAACACCCTTTAAAATGCATGACTTGTCCTTCCTCAGGACCATGACAACTTCACTGTCCTAAGAGGACCATTCATTCCATATTTCAGCAGGAGACACAGAATTCTGCTGCCTGCCTGCCTTAGCAGTAGGTGCAAGTCTGGATTAGTTTTATTAGGAGTTTCACTTTTTGAACTAGTTTTCCTCTTCCATGCATGTATGTAGGGTGTACCTCATAACATCAGAGGCATTTATTTGCACATAAGATGAGACAGCTGCATTGCAAGTCTGAGTATTTTCCTTACTTGTAATATGCTAGAGAATTAGAAGTGGGTTCTCAGCACCCTCTTGTGGATCTGTGCTGTGGTAACCACTATGTATTAGTAAAATTTCATTGCATTTCAAAGCTATACAGTTACTTTTGCAGCAAAACTGAAACTGGGAAGCTAAATGTAAATGGCAACACTTGGTAGTTCATTATTATTTTTAATACCTGACTAAAACCCGTGTCATTAGTGCAAACATCTCTCGTGCCACATTAAGAAAGCTGCAATGAACTGCAGTACTATTGAGTTCAGTGGTGGCAGGAGATCCTGCTTCTATCAGAACATGCATCTACACCTGCAGGCCCAGTCAGGATCAAAGCTGTTGTCATTTAGAAAAAAAACTGCCTGTGGTGGCAGCAGAATAAGTTCCTTCCAAGAGAAAATAGGATTCCTGCTTTGCTTATTAAGATGCCCATAGCCAGAAGCTCTTCCAACTCAGCACATCATTGCAATGCTTCTGTCAGCTCTGGGAACAAATGGGAGCTGGATGCTGCCACTGGGGAGATGTGTTTTTTTGATTAAGAGGCTTCCCTCCCCCAAGTGTGTGCTTGCAGTAAGATGCCCTGTGGAAGAGGACAGAGATGGAAGTAGTCTTTTATTCTGTTTTTGCATACATGCATAGGAAGTGGCCAGGATCCCCCCATAAGCCACACAATTTACAGATCACGTTAAGTTTTTAAGTCCAATCTGAAGAATTCAAAGTCAAGAAGATTGATCCATAAAATAACTAGTCCTAATTACACACACATGTGATAAGGGTTTGCCTCAACACAGCAGCTTCCAGCGTGTTTAACCAAATCCTGAAAGCAGTTCCAGTGCCTGTCTAAATGCACAAGCCTAACCAGCAGCATTAGCAATGTTGATAGCACTCCCAGTGAATTAAAATATGCACGAGGCTGCTTGAGCACATCCATCAGATTTTGTTCCTCTAAGGAAAGCACAGGTGCTAAAATATGCTCAGCATTCAATCTTTCCAGCTTCTTTTTTTTGACAGCAGCAATACAATTTCTGCTCCAGCTATGGTGAAATTTCTGTTGTTCCTCATATGCAGTTCCCATGAATTGCCCCAGCTCAGCCCTGAGCACAGTCCTGCAGACCTGCTGGCCTGTGCTCCTCACTGTCACTCACCCACCTCTGAGAACCTCACTGCTCCCAGGCCTCACAGTACCAAGAGGTTTCACAAGGATGCCTCAGTCACCATGCCTAGTAACTACTGCAGTGCCCACATAACTTCAGCATACATAATACTGATAACAAAATACAAATTCCCATCAGTGTGGATTACTTCCTTTTGACACTGCAGCAAATGGATGTTTTATTTTTTCTCAGGAAGTACAATTCAGGCACATACATACACAGTTATCTCTGAGGAAGTTAATACCACCCAATGAAAGTTTTGCTCTGGTTTTGTTCTATCTTAATTTATTTTTTTCAAAAATATAAATTCTAATATATTGCTATTAGTTCTGTCCTATTCTGTTGGATCCAGAATCATCTGTGCAGTTAACTGCACTTTCAGCAGCTATTCCTCCTGCAGAACGAGAACAGCAGCTCATGCTTTGTGTGTCAGCCCAGACACAGAGCTACAGGACACAGGCAGGAGAGCAGCTCTATAATACAAGCTTTTTTCAGGCTTGCACAACTGTGCCTGCACCTTTTTATATAAAAAAGGGCCAAGCCTTTACTACTTTAAAGGCTTTACAATTTCCTTTACAATTGCACTGCTTATGTTCCCAACACATAACAAACAGATTTGTGCCACCACCCTTTCTGTGGGCTAGGCACAGTGTATAAAAATTAAAACAAATGTTTAATGAACAGTAACCTATATACTCCAGCAAAGTCTGTAAGAAATGACAGACTGGAGTTAAGCATCTTCAAAGTACAGTTTTGAAAAGTGAAATCCACATATCTCAGCAGGTGCTGCAGGGTTTCTGTTTGTCAGGAAAATGATTCTGAAAAATTTTGGAATATTTCAGATGGCTTGTGGTTCTATAAATATAACTACACCATTAGGAAAAGAAAAAGAAAAAACTGCTACTCACAAGAGTGATGTATCATGGTGAGCAGGAAAGCAGAGCAGAGTGGGCTGTGCTCCCTCACAGCTTCTTTATGGTATTCCTGTCACTGTGCTAAAGCTGCTGCTCAGAGGAAACAGGAGTAGCTTTGGTAAGCAGTTATCCCTGTGGCTGGCTGACATAATTTAGGACAGGCACTACATTGATTTTCTATTTCCCTTAACAGGTCACACATACAAAACAGATCCACCAGTTGATTGCTCATCTAAAGCAGAATTAATTTCAACAATACAATTTCTGCCAACATGATTTGGAATGCAACTAAGAAAACCTCAGCTGAGGACATGGTACTGCAGAGCAGCCTACACCTTAGCTTAAGTGGCAGATATTATTTAGGCCTCTGATGGAATAAGGCCACATTTTTAATCACATAATGCATATTATGTATCTCCAAAAGATTTGCAAGTTTTTTAGACTACAACTCTTCTTCTTTTGTTTCTCAGACTACCATCAGTTTGTCACTTCCAATTAACCTGAATATGTACATTTTCTAATTTCCAGTTACAGCTTTACAGAGTTTGGTCACTGTTTGGGAAATGAATCTCCAGAAATGCAGCATCTAAAGACTTCAGCAGAACGTCAGTGCATCCCACCTTCATTCACTGACCCTTTCAGGTTAATCCAAGCCACAGCTTCACCAAGCCTGGGAGCAGCTGAGCTGTTTCCTTCTGTCAGGTGCACCAGCACACATCTGTGGCCTGACTCAGGATTCCTTTCTGAGCACCCTGAAGGTGATTTCCCTTTTTACAGTGACAAGAGCAAAGCTTGAACTAGATGTGTTTAACTCATTTCAGTGTCAGTGAAAGGCTGTGTCCTCATCTACTGCTATGCCAAGCAATAACCAGCAAGCCACCTGCCTTTTAGCTCCATGGCATGATGCAAAACACTGCCACAGATGATGACAAGAATGCATATATACATATATAAACCCTGTCAAGAATACCTGACCCTAAGAAATGGTTCCTCTCTACCTCACCAACTACGTATTCTGAAAACAAATACAAAACCGTTAAAAGCATGTTTCAGAACAGTTTGTTCTCTGAGCACAATAAAAAAATCCCTCTGCTGTACAAAAAAAAAAGTTTATTATAATTTAGGAATATGAGCAAAAGTAAAGTATTTTATAATAGCTTAAAATCCATGGCAATCTCCCCTGTCTTTGTGTCGAAATTTATAGCATATGAGACAGCCCCAGGGGCTGACAGAGTTTCTGATTCAATAACAGAACTGAAGAAATACACAGCTTGCTTGCAGTGGGGATTCCAGTCACAGTTTCCCTACAGGAGAGAGGTCAGAGTGCAAGCAGTCAAAACTCTACCATATTATTACCATACAGTAACAACGCAGTACGAGTTCTTGTTCCCAGCTGAGTCCACAAGGATCAGCATCACCATTTCCACTGCCATCCACCCCCCTACAGGAATACATCACTTGAAATACCATGTGCTACTCTGTGCAGAGAAGCCAGAGGAAAAAATGCATTTTGGTCAAGGAATATTTAAATAGAATACCCAAAATACTCCTTCCCTTCCAAATGTTTGCTTCTGTTAAACTGACAAATGGTATTTGTAATAAACTCTACTTTGAGTTAGCATCATATTTAAACTCTGAATTGATTCCAAACTATGGAGCATTTTGATCCAATTCAGATTCTCCCATTTTAAGGTACATTTCCTGCTCCCTGCAAAAACATGGACAGATATTTCTACTAGTTCTGTCTGTGTAGTATTCAGGCAGTGTAACAAAGAGCACTACATAACCCAGGCCTGGCCAACAGGGACCCATCTTTCAGCACTGTAATCCTACAGACTTTGACACAATAATTTAGATTGAAGATGTACCTTTTCATTTGAAATTTGCATCAGTCCTGTACTTATGGAGATATCTGCAGTAAGATGATATTCCATCCACAAAACTGCTCCATGGCTCTTTCCTTTCCTGGGGAGAGGTGGAAGATAAAGCCTGTTACTTCATACAGTACTGACAGCTTCACAGTGACACTGCACTAGTGTTTAAGTGAGAGCTGTGAAACCAGGGAGAACTTCTTTCCTGGAAAAAAAGTTGAACAGCTGAGTGAACTGGTAATTGGGCAGCAACTTGTAAAACATTAGCAGATATGAAATCTAAAAAAGGCAAGGAAGAGGAGAATATGTCATACCTACATCTGCTCAAAAGCAGTCATTTAACCAGCACTGAATGACATGGCAGAAGTTACACTGCATGTTCAGACAGCACTTCCTTTAGAGACCCCAGTTTCTATTGTTTCTGAACTTTGAGGCAATATTTACCACACATACCATGTCACTTCAAGCAGCAGAGGTCCTGCCAGTGTGCTGCCTACAGATACAACTGCTGCAAAGGCAGAGACCCCACACGGCTGCTTCTGGATTTGGTGAAACCTTGAATTTTGTTTCACAATGAGAAACATACAATCACAGCAGTGTTTGAGCTACATGAGATCTAGATAGCAAAAAAAGAACCCCAGAAAACCTTTCCCCTGATTTTTAATTCTTTAACAGCATTTTAAGCTTGAACAGAATTAGGGACAATTCGTAGTTACGTTATAGTGAAAAATACCTCAGAAGACATTACAAATATCAAAATTGCCAGAATTATAGTTAGAAGGAAGAATAGCATACATTTTAACAGTTATCAACACAATAATTTAAAGCTATTAAACACAGTAATTTATTAAACACAATAATCTGAAAAGCTAAATAGAAGCTTTTTCTGCAAGAACTCAGCAACAGGGAACAAACAAAGACCAAAAACATCCAGTCAATGTTTTACTTTCTCTACATCACATATTAATCTATTTAAATTTTAAATCACAATAACAGTTAGAAAAATGTTGGTTTTGAAATACAGGCATATTATCTAATCTAATAATATCTAATATTATTGTTATAGCCTATTGAGAACAGCCACAGGAAAGTTGTGCCAGAATAACTTCCACAACTTTGGGTCACATTATTAAAACCTGTCAAGTATGAACCCACCAGTAACTATAACACACAAAGAACCTGAATCTGAGGTAAAAAGTGGATGCTGCTGAGAACATTCCTGCAGGGAGAACACTGACCGCACGAGATCCACGGAGCCCTCGCTGCTGACACAGTGCACAGTCCTCCTGAAGTCAAAGGCCAAAACCTCCTGGGGCTCAGACAGCGACTTGCAGGGATATTCCCACAGAGGGTGAGGTTCTGCTTCCTTGGATTCCCTAAAATTCAGAGAATCCTGAAGAAAGAAAGGAATAAAATTATCTGAAAACAATCAAAAGGCAAATAGTCCCTGTTTTCAAGTTAATTACATGTCCTTAACCCTGAGTATTTAAGCAATAAAGCTGCAAGAGGACAGGACTGCCCTTCTTAAGCACAAGGGAAAAACTGTCCTACATGTGTGAAACCAGGTGATATGACAATGGCCCTCAGCAAAGAAACAAAACCTGGTGCTTTCAAAATAAAATGCATTTAAATTTCCTTCTCCCTCCAGACCAACTGTACTCTACAGCTGCCTGTGTCCTCCCCAGTGACTGCAAAGGTATCTGAATGGCTAACTCAAACGTGGGTACTGACAGTCCAGCTCTAGAGAGCAGTACAAATAAACCTCACCCTTCCTATCTAGTTCTCAGTGGTCCATAAGCCTTTTTCAAAAGTAAGGCAGCAGGATTCATCTATAAACAACTCCCAGACCATTTGATGTCAAGCTCAGAGTAACATTTTGAGAACAGTATTTTCTTTTTGAATGAACAGAATTATTTTCAAGACACGGCAAAGCCCTGAAGAACTTGACAAGTAAGAAGTAACTGAAAACCTCAAACCCACACCACGACAGTTCCTGTTTTACAAGAACTAAACAGTCCCCACAGTTCTGAAAGACTAAAACAGTGGTGTTCTGCCTAACATACAGGCTTCCCAACAGTCACTAATTGCTTTATTAAGCCAATTGTTTTGCTGAGCCTTGTGCTGAAACTATTGTCAGGCTTCTTACTTTAATCATATCATCCATAGTCTGGACATCAAAACCTTCACAGATCCCACATGGACTCCGGATTCTCCATAAGTCCTATAAACAAAAACAGGATTTTGTTTGGCTTTATTAAAGGAAACAGGAAATCTTAATATAGTTTTAGCTGTAGAGTAGACATTTGATAGCAAGCCAGATAAAGACTCTTTACTATCTATACATTCCTAAACCATTACAACTACTGCAAGAATTAAAAGACTCTGTAATTCTGGGAAAACATTTTTTAAGCCAGTTAGTTCTCTAGCCACTGTTTTAAACTCCTCTAAAGAATCTGTCACATTTCTTACAATCTCTATGCATCATTTGCTTCAGAGCATGTATGGATTTGCCAAGATGAAACTCTTACAGGCCCTGCATTTTCACTCCCCAGCACAGGTAAGTGCTCCCAGTTGCAAACATCTTACAGCCTACCAGACTAACATATTTCCCTTCAGCACTTCAAAGAGGAGTGAAATCATTTTAGGCACTTCATACTACGCCTCTCACTGACTGTAGCAACCAACTGGACAGACAGTGATTCAGCTCAACTTTTGCCTTTACTCAGACCATATTAATGGTCTCTTTAATAGAACACAAACATTCACTAGCTATGGATATGTACATTTAATTACCTGTTCATTCTTGCACCTAAAGCTCCTGCTTTACATGCTGGCAGCAGGACTTCTGCACATCTAAATAAATACTGTTGTACTTTATGCCTGAATACAGCATGAACTAGACTACTGTGCATGGTATACCTGACAGAACTACCACAGCAGATGGAGAGCACCCTGCTCCCTAAATGCAACTATGGACGAAACAAGCTCATAACTGAAGTAATTTCATCAAATTCTTTCTCCGGGATCCAGCTTTTGCCAGTTGCTTAACCATGATGACACAGCCATTCTGAGAAGACAAAACAGCCTACAGAACCAGTTCTGCAAGATACAACATCTGTTCACTCTGTCTAACCAAAATCTGGTAAATGCAGAGGTTATTTTTAAAACCTCACAGATTTTAGTCTTTGAGTCTAGAGTCACCACTGCACAAAGAAGAAAATGTAAAATTAAAGCAATAGCTTTGGGAACAGCTTAAGGGAATGAAACACAAGTTAAATGTTCTACCAAAAGAGCTATGTGGAATCAGCTCTGAACACAACCCTTATGAAAGGGTAAAACTCAGGCTCAGGTGACACGAATGTTGCTTTACATTCTGCTACCAGATTGTTGAGTAATCTTCAGTCATCACTCAGCAGGCTTCAGTGTCCTCATCCAGAACATGAACACAACAATGCTTACTTCCCCACAAAATGCTTGGAGTGCTAGAGAAGCAACTCCTCTAGATAAGAAAGCATGGAATTGAAATTAACTGCTTATTTCAATCTGATTACTCTTGATTAGTTTAAACATCTGCTTCCTATTACATGACTCAGATTGATATTATTTACTCAGTATATATTTAAATTATCTACATTTTTGCAGAAAACTGCAAAAGTGTAAAAATACACGTAAAAACTTGCATTGCAGTTGATTAGTTCCAGAAGGAAATAAAACAAACATATTTTCATTTGCACAAATCAAAAGCAGAAGTAAGAGAATAAGGTTGAAGAGTATTCAAACAAGGAAACTGTAAAGGGAGAGAAGACTCAGACACAAAAACTACACAGCTGGTGAGCCAGAGGGAAGAAAAATGACAAAAAACACCTTGCATTTTTAACAGATAAACTGAAGGTTATGTTTATGTGAAAATTCACTAGATTATAGACCTTTTCTCAGTTACAGATATGTATATTATTTACTATATTCAGACTACAGAGTCCCTCACTTAAGCTACTGGCCTTTGCATATTAATGATGAAAGAACTTATTTAATCTCCATATCATTGTACATAAACACTTCACAATCTTCAGTTAAGAAGTCCTTAATAGCTGAAAAAACCAGTTTATAGCTTCGTACAATTTCTGAAAGATGACTTTTCAAATTATTTTTAAGATGTGCTCAAATTCAAAACTGTGCACAGAGGTTAAAAAAAAGGAACATGCAGTTAGGAATCCCTCTTCCAGTCTTATCAAGCACCATTTCAAAAACTGGTATGTAGCAGAATATCTAATTTTATAAATAACCACAACTGTCACATGCTTCAGCAATCTCTAATTGAAAGAAATATTTTAAAACACTCAGCCCTTCCATTTTCAGTGGCAGAATTACTTGAATTAATTTGCTGACAAGAAATGGCTGAAATAGCAAAACTGACTTCAAGATATCAAATATTCTTTTCTGAGGTGCTAAGTACAAAACATATTGGTCAGTATTAAAATGCAATACACTTGTCATGAAAAAGTCCTAGAAGAGGACTTATTTCAGAGGATCTGTGTGAACATCAAATGGATACCTCTAAAGAAGCTCACCTGGAACTCCACAATCATCATGTGCAAAGAAGCAGACTGAGGCAGGACAGTGACATCGCTGCTGAGGTGGCTGCTCACAGCTGTCCTGGCATACCAGAAATACAGGTTGTGCCATGGCAACAAACTGGTACTGAAAAACGGCTCTCCCACAAGAACAGAAACCTTGGCAAAGACAGGAGGAGACAAAAAGCATTATTAGAACAACTCAGTAACACAGGCTGTTCGAATCTTCCAACAGCTACCAATACAATACAACAAATGGAATCACCTAGATCAGAACTTCTATTGCTCCAGAAAGATTTAATTACTGTGTACTGCACATAGGGCACACCAGACATACTTCTGTGGGCTTAGTCAGCACATTTTAAAATGAATTTTCCTGCAGCAAAGTTTGAGAGAAAATATTGCATTTTTCGGTTGGAAGGCTCTGTAATGAATCACAGTATTTTTAGATTTTTAATTCAATGATGTTAGTACTTTCAAAGAGATTGCCATCTTCTTGAGGGGCTCCCCAAAGAAGAGCTACAGCCTTGTAGCACATACACAGTTAAACTGCCTTACCAACTGGTCCACATTATGCAGCAAGGGAAAGTCACATCCTTTCAAAAACAAAGCAACAATCCTCCCACAGTCTTTAGTCTCCTTTAGTTTTAGTGGCACATGATCTGAACCATCTACTCACTGCATTTTGCAGAAGCAGGATATAATGGGACTCAGTGTGGTGACAGTGGCACAGCAGAAAAGTAAAAATAATTTTTACCTTCTGCTCACTACCAACCCCCTGAAATTCAGTATATTGGACAACTGTAACATACCTTTTTATCTTCAAAATGAGAAGGCTTCAGCAACTCTGGACGTGCTTCTATTATTCTAATTTTATCTTCAAGATGATTTGCTTTAAAAAGCTAAAACCAAAAAGTAGCATGCTGACTCTTTAGCAAAAGTCACAGGTGAGACTCAAACAATACCAAAATAAGGATTTTATTGAAAATAAATTATAAAAAACTCCAATAGCCAAAAATTCTTTTTAAAAAACTGCCTACCATATGTTATCAGGTTGATGAGATATGTTGTGCATCCTGCTCTTGAAGGATGCACACACTTAGAGCCAACATGTCACACCTAGTGAACTAAAGCACAGGCCCTTCATATTCTTTCATACAAGTATATTAAAAGGCAGATAACACAGAAGTTGCCTCACTTTCTTTCATTTGTACTTTGAAGCATAGAAGAACAACAGTCAAGAAAGGTAAGAATCACTTCAACTATGAGTACACTGCTATTTGGCTTCTCTTTGTGACCAGGTTTGGGTCCTCATCTGCCCAGTACCTGTCTGTACTCCTTAGGCACAGGCTGAGCCAGACCCCTTTCCAGTACCCAGTGTAGCTAAGAGAGCCACAGCCAAGGATGCCTTCAGGAAGCTGTTTCATTCACTTCTTAGACACAGCTGCCTTTCCTGAACAGCCTCCACCTCACTGGCAGAGCCTTTCTGCCCTTCCCCAAGGCAGCAGTTCAATCACCACTTGCAGTGAAGAGCCACTGCCTGCTGTCTCCTAAGAGCAAACAGCATCCTCCAGCACATTCATTGAACTGATTTAACTCCTAAACAATTGATGCCAGAACAACAAACAAAGGCATCGACTCTGGCCTTAGTAACACCATGGGTTCATTTAGTGCTTTAACAGAGAATGGAATACTCACTTTTTCCATGACAGAACAGGACACAGCAGAGTTTTCTATTGTAAACACCTAATGAAAACACACAATAATTAGTCAAACTAGCTTTATAGTTTTTAATTAAAAGAATATGTTAACTAAACAGTGAAGGAACACTTTGATGCTCTAGTGAGCACAGTTCTTAAGAACCATGCATCTAACCAGCCTACTGTCACAGATCTTTTTAACAACTAAACACCCCCAGTAACTACAGGCCAAATAATGCTGTTTTCACAGCCATACAAGGAAAAAAACACCAAGAGAATGCAAATATTTTATTTTCCTTCTTTGAGATGTACAGAGCATATTAACATTTGCTCCAGGCACACATTTACTCCTGAACACATGCAAGCACACTGCCAGAGTGCCAAATCAAGCTGCAGTAGAGCTCACTCCTCGTGAGCACTGTTTAACATGACCTGACTGTATCAGCTGAAAAGGGCTCAGAAGCCTTTTGCAGTAAGAAGAAAAATTAAGTTTTGTTTTTAATTGGTGAATAGCTAGGCAGTCTGCTACATTCCTCAGGACTATATTACACTACCCATTCCCAGATATTCAGTCCAACTCTAACAGATTTTAGGTTGAGGAGCCCCATGGCAGAACACACCAAGTAAGGTACGTACAGGTAAGTGAGACAGCCAGGCAGCTCTCAGCTCTCATTTACACACAGACTCACTCGAATAATGAGCTGGAAATGAACTATATGAGAGAAAAATACCAAGCTAAAATGTAAATATCTGAAAAACAAGATGAAGTATTGTACCTGCTTTGCTCCAAGATAGTGAGCCAGCACAGGCAGCAGACTGCCATCACTGATACAAAGGCAAACACTGTCTGTGTTCAGAACCTACAGAAAATAAACAGTCATTGTTATTCCTGTTCCAGATGAAAAAGTTTTCCCCACTTTATACACTTCCATATAAAATAAGGGTAAAAAAATGCTCATGTAGTCCCCTTGGCTTAGGTTTGAAAAAGCTTGCAGAAAAATGTATTGGGTGTCTTTGTTCAACTACCAATACTACTTTTAACAAATACACAGAGCTGCTACGAGTTCCTATGCAAAAATGGGTGCTTACAATTTAAAACTGTAAAACTAAAGTTTTCATTACAAAAATATAACTTAGATCTGCTGATGGAAAAAAACAAACACTTGGTGAGCAAAGTCCTTTGCAGGGGAGAAACAAATTCATAAATAATTTCTACAAATAAAACAATAAATGCATCCATCACAGAAGCCAAGGGAACCTGCAGGCAGCAGCACTCACTCTCCTCAGTGCCTCGAGGTACTGCTGAGTGCGGTCCGGGTCGTTCAGCTGCCCAAAGCGCGCCCTGTTCCACAGCAGGTGAGCGTGGCACCTGCACACAGGGCTCCCAGCACCAACAGCTGCCTCCTCCTCCTCCTCCCTGCAAAGAACAGCAGTGCAGGGTTAACCACAGCACCAGTGACTGCAAACAGGTCCGTTTACATGTGGCCAGAGAGCACATCAATGCACACAGACTCTGCTGCTACTTTTCCAAAGTTACTAGTTCTTCAAGGACATCTTTGTAACTTTGCATTTCCAAACAAAGAGAGGCCAAAAAGAACCAATTTTCATCTTCACAACCAAGAAACCCACCCACTTTCCCACTAACTGTGATGGTTAGGTTTTTAGGCTTTGTTCTTTTAGAAAAAAGTTACTTGTTTGGATTCCTAAGTAAAAAAGGCATACGAAATTCAGACATCTTATAGCTAGAACTGATTTTTAAAAATGTTAACTGCTACTGTCATCACAACCAACGTGATTAAGCTCCTTTTTATCTGAGAAAAAGGTAGCAATCTCAAAAAGACAATGCTAAGAAAACAGAAAATGGAGACAGAATTATTATTTCACTTCTTCACCTACATGCCAGCTCTGCTGAGCTGTATTTTAGGACTTCCAGGAATCAACCATGAGTGTTTTTTGTTTCTCTGTCACAGCATGCCACAAGGCAGGACCTTGCAGTCCAACTGTGTTTTTATGCATAATGTGTATTTTGCACCTGCACATTGCCCATGAAGCAGCTTTTCATAATTTCCTAGTCTGTAGGTTCTTATGTTGCTCTTCTACAAGAACAGATGCTCTAAGAGCAGCAGATATGGAGCCTGGAGCTTTGCAGGAGTTGTTACCTGGCTGTGTGCAGAGTGTACCACACAGAGTACTCGTCCCGCCAGGCACTCAGGCGCAGCCGCTCACCCCGCACCACCGGCTGCTCCTTCGGCAGGAAATACACACACTGCATCCAGTGATCCCTCCACTGAAAAGGGCACACAGCCTCTTAGCAACTCAGCCAGAAACAGCAAATGCAAAGGAAACAAACAGCAGGAAAACAACTGGGAAGAACGGGCACAGATTTGAAGGACTGAGGCATGACTGACTGAAGGAATCCCATTCACATCAGCAAGGCTCAATAAAGACCAATAACGCATACTGAATAAATGTACTCTATATAGATTTCTCACAACAGAATAAGCCTGAGACCACTGGCTTGCTCACTAGCTAAACTTCTATTTCAATCACATGAAAAACAAATCCAAAATTGCTTTGCATTTACTGATGCTGTTTCACCTCTGTAGTTCACTTATCTTAGAAACCTGTACCAAACTGCTGACAGGGACCTGTGCCTGGAGCCTCATGCACCAAGTGAGGTCACTTAGTGTCACTCCACTGACAGGACAACTATTGTGTGTTACAAAAAGCTGGGTTTTGCACTGCAAATATTCCATGCTGATTAGCCATTCTAAGCTGACTGAATGTCCTGAAGTTTGATAGTTTCAAATTTTATTCTCAAACATGGTAAGTACCAACAATCATTTTGTAACTTCCTTTTGACTGTGTTCATCCTACTAGTAAATACATTCATGCAAACCCACAGGAATCTGATGTAATAGCACTCACCTGTTTCTCTAATTATCTAGGATCAACCCAGTATTTTCCTACACCAGCCTTTTTTTTTCTATGAGAGTATGAATATATTACCATAAACTAAACATTTTGGAAATTTAATAGAAGAACTACATAGAAGCAAACCACAGACTAATATTTTGACCAGGGATAGAGACCAGTTAAAGAAAAAAATATATGGAAATCTTTGGTTTATTTCTTGAAAGTAAAAGAAATAACCGTATCTGGAAGACGGCTTCATATTTTAAGCTTTACATAAAGGATTACTCCTAAAGTTTAACATTAAAGAAAACCTAAAATGGGTACATAATATAGTTAACATGTCTACAATTTACATATTTAGCATCTTCAAATACATTAAACATAGCAAAGTTCCTAAACCGTTAAAGGGAGAGCTGCTTAAAACACCCAGTAAGGCCTTTACGCAAGATAGTTGCTCACAGCCATGTGCCAATGGTATCTGAAGGCTCAGTATTTTACCTGCAAAGCAGAAGTGGGGTTCACCCAGTAGGGAGCCATTGTGCAGTTTATCATTCCAGAGGGGTCCATGGCAATGTCCCACCAGGAAAGTACAATTTGTGCCTTCCCAGACTGAACAGGCTCCAGCTGCACTCTATAGTATGTTGAAGCACTCTGTACAGGCTTACTGAAATCCACACTGCAGAGAGGCACAAAAATTGTAAGAAGATACAGTTCATCATTCTTCAGAAATTCTCACCAGCTTCCTAAGCTGAACACACAACTTCTGTGAAAGGCATAACAGCACAAAACAACATCTACCTTACCTGAACATTGTCACCACTTCACTAAGGGCAGTGAAGTCGCTTGAGGGCATCTGGTTCAGTTGGATATCACAAACAGAAGGAACACCTGGACAGTGCTCCATTTCTGAAGGGGGAACAATAATTTTTTCACCATCCTCTGCTTTAACATGAACAGGAAACAGTTTGTTCCAGGCCCACATTCTTTTGGATTCCACCAACTGGACATACACTGTTGCCCTGTGAGGCACTGCCTCACATCCTTCCTGAGTGGTCAAAACAAAGGGTAAATACATTCAACAGGTTTGACTTATGAATGAGAATTAAATCAATTGAAATGTAAACCCACATAAAGAAAAGTTGGACTGGGAGCTTTGAAATCTTAAACACAAGTTATTTTGGAGACTTCTGTAACATCAGAGCATCTGTCTCTCTGAAATACGATCTATGTATCTATCCTGTTCCACGTGGTTCAGCAAGGCCAGATACTTTATTAACCATACAACATTATCAGTTTAACAGCCTCACTTAAACTTGCATTTCCATTCTCATTCTGAAATAAGAGATCTATCCTGAGCTTCTCAAGGCAGAAAACTAGTAGGCTATCAACAGTAAAAGAGAGTTGGTGATTGCATTGAGAAAATAAGAAAAACAATGGTTCAAATATTTATGCAATGACAACTTTGTATCCACATTTAAAGAGTAGAAAACGTACAAGTTGTCCAAGTAATCCCACTAAGAGCTAACACTGAAGTCCAAGAACAATGTTTTTACAAAAAGAGAATAACTGCAATCTAGTTATATATGGAGAGCAGTACAAAGTTATGGAGTGCTATTGTCTTTATATGCAAACTGGTGAAAGTAAAATTAGAAACCTAAATAAAGTTTTGCCATCCACGTTTTATTAAAGGATAATATTAGAAAAGGCAAAAGAGGAAGCCCTAAAATTATACCTATAGATTATATGTCCAAGAAGGATACTCAATTACAGTGTTTAAAATATTTCCACAGGCAAAAAGCATGTGGAGTAGTAAGAGCATGACAGGAAAAAAACCTACCAAAACCACAGCAATGCCAGGGAGGTGAAGCCCGTCAAATTTACAAGACTTTAATTTTTTTAAAACACCTTGGATCAAGGATGTTATTAAGGAGAGCTTCAAATAACCAAAAGACATTTGTTCACCAGCAAGTTGTTGGTTACTGCACAAAGCAGCTGGGTAATTTCAGAGCCTGTGATTTACAAATGAGCACAAGCAGCTTTATTCCAGGAATGAGCCTAGTAAATTATTCCCTGAATAAGAAACACACAGCTGATGGTGTACTTACCAAGGGATGCAGAAGCCTAAGTATAATCTCTGTCTTAGCCCCAAAAAAGACAGAAGGATTTCTCTGGGGATAGGTGACCCACTCTTTTCTGTTTTCTTACCTGTACAAGGTATTTGTGTGCGTGCTCATACGTCGGTAAAGCTCCTTCTCCTATCAGCTCTGTATCAAATAATTCTGTGACCAGGATGTTTGCACGACATTCCATATCTCCATCTAAAAGATATAAATATTGTAATATTAAGCCTTCATGTAAGTCTTTCAAGAAAATGCTACCCTAAGAACACAAGTAATTAAAAACCTTATTCCTGTTAGAGAATCTGCTGAAGACCACAAATTATTTTCCTTTAGAAGTCTACTATGAAATACAAATGGCTACTGAAATATCACTAGAACACTTCCTTTTGAAGTAAATTTCCAATATTACTTTCTAGAGTAATAGAACAGTTGAGGTTGGAAAAGACCGAGTCCAACCATCAACCCAGCACTGCCACCATGTTCACAATTAAACCATGTCCTCAAGTGCCACGTCCATGTTTTCTGAACACTTTCAGGGATGGTGTCTCCATCCCTTCTCTGGACAGTCTGTTCAATGCTTTACAACACTTTCCATAAAAAAGTTTTTCCTAATATCCAATCTAAACATCCCCTGGCACAACTGAAGGTCATATCCCCTTGTCCTGTCACTCATTATCTGGGAGGAGAGCTCATCCCCCCCGGTTACAACCTCTGTCAGACAGTTGCAGAGAGTGATAAGGTCCCCCCTCTGCCTCCTTTTCTCCAGCCTAAACAACAACCCAGAGCCCTCAGCCACTCCTCAAAAGACTTGTGCTCCAGACCCTCCATGAGGATGAGCTGGTTTTAAGTACAGACACATGGAGAATAAGACATATTCCTTCATGGTTTTCAGGCACTTGCCAATTTTTTTAAGCCTTTTTCTCACCTGGGCCAACTGTGACTTCAGTGGAGTGCTTGTTGATTACTTTGATCTTGTCAGAAAAACCATTTTTCTCCACTATCTTCACAGCAGCATTAGCCATGGGCCTGAAAACCTGTGAATGGCAAGTGTAGCAAAATGGTAGCTCACATTAGCTTTCAAAACTGAAAGGACATCAGCACAAAATGCAATATATTTAGTTCTGAAACAACTGAACATCTTCTGTATCTTCTCCTATGTCTGAAGTCCATTACCATGAAACAAGACAGCAAGCCTTGCTTGAAAAATTCACAGAGCTCCAATGTCACTGTAACAAACTGAGTATCAGCTGTCTCCAAAAGCTGTTCCAATTGAACTTTGGAAAGACAAGAACACACGTGAAGAGTATTTTAGCATTCACATTAAGCAAACTTATTTCTTTGGAAAAATACATATATGCATCAAGACAAGCCACAAGAGACTTGCATGTGCCCAAGATAATATCTAAATAAATAAATGAACTCGAAACAATCAGCACTGAAACAGTCACTGAAGTAAGCCAAAAATCTGCTTTTGCTAACAGCATAACTGTGAAAAGAATTCTTGTTTCCTTCACAGCAAAAATAACAAAATGACCAAGAATATGTTGAAAGGGTTTAATGTTCATATCCAGTTTTTCAACTCAAACATTTTCAATGTTCCATCCAGTCACATGATTTAACCACCTAAGGTACGACACATCTGCTCACCTCAATTGCATAGCAGAAATCTGCCCCAGCTGAAGCTGCCATCATGGCCAGGAGCCCTGTGCCAGTGCCTATGTCCAGAACTATTGCCTTCTCACCTCTTCCCTTCACCCTGCTCACTGCAGCACGAATACCTTGGTAGTACTTCACATTCTGGGGAGAAGAAAAACCTTTTATCCATTTACACTTTCCATTTTTGTGCAGAAGTCTTGAATTCTCCAGCCACAACTTTATAAGCAGAAAAAGGCCTACAGACATTCTTTATGCCTTACAGTCACCTCAAAGCCATCTTCAGCAAAAGCAAGTGTATGTGGTGGGATCAGCCCATTTAAAGCACATCTACTGTTATCACCACGTTCACATTGCCATTGGTCAATCAGCTGTACACACCACATGCATAATTTCCAAATGTGATACATTTTCTGGAGCAAATAATAATAAAATTTTCTCCTGCAGCACCATTCAAATAGTCATAAACTGACTCTGACTGTACAGCAGCTAAAGTATCTTGGATTTAGGTTCCTTTCTTCATCTGCTGAAAAATGTTCATAGATGAGAAGCACCATGTGTAAATAGTGGGTTTTGGTTACATGCCATTAAATGGGGCTACAAGCACACCAGCATCAAACCAGGAAAAAACCAAATGCTGTCCCCTGTCAGCTACAAGATACACACTGAAATACATGCCTATATTTCCTTTATAATAGGCTATGGTTAAGACATTCCTTTCCAAATGATTTATCAAGCCTTTCCAAAGATTTGAACATGATACATTTGGAAGGTCTGCTGGATCCCTTTCTGAACAATTCTAGTTAACACTCTCCATATACACAATTCCACTAGAGTTGTTTTAATCACTCAGACACAACTTGCTGTCTCTACACAGCTTATTAAATGCCTGATCCCACTGATGTATCTTAATTCAATATTAATTCAAGACTCATTGTGGGGGCACCATAAAAGTCTTTCAAAAGGTTATTGATGGAATGATTGACTAAATGGCTAGAGCAGAACATTTAAATTATTCCCTCCAGACTTCAACATGCCTGCAAACATAGTAAAAATACCAGAGAAGAATAAAGAGAATTTTTACAGGAGTGTAAGTAAAGTCTAAGAAGCCTAGCTTCACTTTTACAGCCCTGGAAACTTCACCTAATGAGCTCTGTCAAAAATGTCAAACACTGAACAGCAAAATCAGCTACTGAATGTAAACATGTTCTTCAGTAAACAACAGAACACAAAAATCAGATGGAGGAAGGCATCTGTTGATCTAAGAGCAGGTCTGGTATATTAAAGGGTACAAAAATGTGATCATTTAATCTTTCAGAGAAACCTATATAATCATGCAGTGGCAGCTATCCCAGAGAAAGGAAATGGCCATTTTCTTACCATTCAAAAGCTTTTGGCCTCTGTACTTACTCTGTCTTTGTCGTGAAGCATATCTGCATAGCGTGACCTACAAAACAGAATTCCAGTCACAATATTCCACACTGCAGAGCACAACAAACTGCAGGATCTCAGAGAGCCTCCCTTGTTTTCTCTTACTAAGGCAACTGGTCCCCATGGCCCATAAATGCACATACAGCTGACATGCTCTTTGAGCATCTGAACTACTTACCAAATCTAAGGAATAACGTCATTTCAATGTTCTGGCCATCGACATAGAAATGAATTCATTAATTTCTTTGATCCCATTTCTTCATGGGTTGCACTACTTAAAAATACCCCAAAATCTAATCTTCCCACCTACTCTGGCTGTTATGTTAAGCTCTTAAAAAGGTAGTACAGTAACAGACAAATGGCAATTATTTATTGCCTTGGGATTTAAAAGAAATTTAGTCAATGTATTTTGCCACAACTCATTGTCAGTATTAGGATCAGCACATCAGAAAACATTTTAAAAAGTTTAGAAAGAATCTACTTGGAGAATAGTTTACAAAATTCTACACTGACAGTTCTGCCTTGTACAATACCAGGCACATTCACCAACATTTAGGCTGTCCTACAGTCTGCTCAACTCATCTCTTAGAACTTCTACAAACATAAACCCCAAAACTGACATAAGAACAAGCTGGGTTTGCTCTTTTTTGGTGGCTTTAGGGGAACAAGCACCTTTTTCCATCATACCTGGCAATCTCCTGGTGGTAGTCGTAGTCCTCAGCCTCCTCTAACCACTCCATGGCACCAGTGGTTGGATTAGCTCTTCCACAAAAGGTCTTCATGACCAGTCTCAACTTGTGCTGTATTATTGATGTATTATGTGCAGTTCTGCTGCTTTCACTTCAGTAATACATCAGACACTGGCTGCGAATAAACCACAAACCAGACACAAAACTTGCAGTGAAAACAACTGCAACTTTAGCCATCACCTGAGCTCCGGTACCTGTTACACATGCCTCGGCCAGAAGCCAAGTGACCGCTTCACGCCCAGTCCCGCTCAGGAGCTCAGCCCAAACACGAAATCCCCTCACGGTAAATCCTCAGGGAAAACTCCTCCCTCCGAGGCGAAGCCGGCGAGGCCTCCCGACCCGCCCCGCCCCGGGGATCCCCACAGCCCGCGCCCGAGGAGGCCCCGCGGAGCCCAGGCCGAGAGCCCGCACGGCCCCGGCGGAGCCCGGGCCGGGAGCCCGCACGGCCCCGGCGGAGCCCGGGCCGGGAGCCCGCACGGCCCCGCGGGCCGGGGCAGGCCCGACCGTCCCGTCCCGCGCCATTCCCCGCCGACAGCCCGCGGGCCGGGCCCCCCTCACGGCTCCCGCCCGCACCTACCGCTGCTGCCACCGCCCCGCGCGGACCGCCCGGCTCCCGGCCCAGCACCGCCCGGCTCCCGGCCCAGCACCGCGCCCAGCACCGCCCGGCTCCCGGCCCAGCCCCGCGCGGACCTCCGCCGGCCCAGCGCCGCCCGGCTCCCGCCCCTTCCCGCCGGGCTCCCGCCCCTTCCCTCCGCTCCCTTGCCTGCCATGGCCTCCCTGGCCGTGCTGCGGGTGCGGCGGAAGCGCGGCGGCCCCGAGCCGGCCGAGGCGCTGCTCCTGGCCTGCAAGCGGCGGCGCGAGGAGCCGCTGGAGAGGAGCCTCTTCAGGCTGGTGGCGACCGTGTCCTCCAAGGTACGGCGGGTTCGGCCCGGCCGGGGCTCTCTCTGGGCCTGGTGCGGGTCCCGTGCCGTGACCGGGCACTGCACAGGCACCGCCGGGAAACGCTGTGTGCTGGTTCGGTACTGACAGGCTGTTCCTCACGTAGAGACCGCAGAACAGTCAGTAAGTGAAGCCTGAATGTCTGCTGTTTGAGGTGCTGAAGCTCAGCCCTACAAGACTAACAACTACTATCCACTATCTGGACTTATATATGGAATAAAACTGGGATGTCTTGAGAAATGATCTTTATAGGACACTGTAAAGGATATTTTGCCTTAAATTCAGGTCCATTGCAGTTTTCCAAAGGCTTTTGTTTGGACCGTTATTCCATACCACAAAGTTGTTTAAAAATCAAATTGAAAAAGTCTTAGAACTTTCCTTCTACATCTTCTGCTCTTTTCCCCGGTATCAAGAGAATATTGATTGTTGCACTGCTTAAAGTAATAGTAGAAGTTAACTGAATGTTAGGAATATTAGTGCTGCAGTTCTTATTGCACTAGTACTAGTAGTCATTAATCCCTTGTAGGAAGGAGTAGGACTTACTATGTTGATGGTGTCATTACATTTCTCCTCCTTTTCGTCCCTCTGCTCAGAATGAACCAGTTCAGAGGTACGTGAAGGACGCCATCACCCGAGACAAGGCAGCTCAGTGTCTGCGGCCCTCTGCGGGAGGCACTCAGCGAATCATCCAGGAGCTCCGTTCCTCCAAGCAAGTGAAAAGGAAGGAAAACCGCTACCGTGTCATAGCCAGCCATCGACCTGCCTGCTCTGAAACAGCTGCTCCTGCTGGAGCTGCTGAGGCTCCCACTGGTGGGGACAGGTCAGACTCTGGAGCAAAGGAAGATGCTTCACAAGAGGAGAGTGGTGCTGTTGATAAGAGTTCGGACTGCTGTGGGAAATTCCAGTTGTTTGATATTGTCCAAGAAGAGGAGATGGTGGGAGACTCCAGCATAACCTCTGCAAACCCACAGGTCAGCAAATCAACTTAGTGTTCTTGAAGTACTTTGGTATCGCTGTCAGGTGGTACATGTGGGCAGAGTGCTGTGGGAGTTTGTTTGCATTGTAAGTATTCACTAGTTAATAGGAGCCTTAACTAGATATTTGCAAATTGGAATATTGTACAGAGACCAACTTCCATGAGGATCCTTAAGTGCACTAATGTTGTTAAGACAGAGCGTGGAGTTGCTGCTACAGGCAGGGCTTTACCACCCTGCTTTTCTGTGCCCTGTTCTAACGTGTAAGTTCTCATGCTCATCTGTCAAGTGGATCTCTGAGGGTTTTTTTACTAACTGCCTAGAAAAGAAAAAAATCTAATTCAGTGTCTTCTCATCTACACAGATGCCTAGGAACAGCATGTTTGATAGACTGCTTAAGCCCCTCCATCCTGTTTTCATTTGTACTGAGTTCAGTATGTTTGCAGTTGGAGGAGTACCTGCTCAGTACCTTTTGAGTAATAAAGAAGGTGCTTTGTGTTTAAGGTTCCCTTGTACATGCAGTGTTAAGAGGATTTTGTATTACAGACTCAAACTATATTGAAAAGAAGGTGAGAGGGCTGTGGGCTGTGTATGCTTTCTTTAGTAGTTCCTTCACTACATATAAGTACATGTGGATGCTTTCCTTATGCAGCCCATCACAGCTCTGAGGAAAACTCAGTGCTTAATGTTAAAGAAGATGATGCTGGGTGAGGGAAAGCCCAGCCAGCTGTCATCCTTGAGCATTTCTTATAGCTTATTGCAGGGCTTTGATGTAAAACTTTAGTATGAACTCTCACTTTCCACTAAGTAGCTCAGACAGGTGTTTGAGTTCATACACAAATAGTTCATAGAGAAATAAAAGATATGTTCAGCATAACAGTTGTCTTAATTAACTGTTATCTATCACTCTGTGGATTGGAAAAACAAAAATGAAACTGAGGTAGCATCAGAATTTTCCTCTCTTTTAGAACTAGCAGTAGGTGTTAAGGGCAAGTAAGCTTTCTTCTTGATTCTGTAAGTAGACAGATGGCTGGTCTGTAGCTGCTCGTCAGAACTAACTAGTTCAGGACACACCACTGAGGATTGGACAAGATACTCTGAAAAGCTCTAGCAGGGAAAAATTTGCAGAAAAAACTGCCTGTGTAGACCTTCCAGGGCAGGTCACTGAAGCCAATACATTGCAAATAATTTATTAGGAAGAAGAAAATAGGAAGATATTTCTTCTCTGGTAATGCTGAAGTAAGGAAATAAAGGAAATACAAAGCATATCTGTAAGGCCTGGCAGCCTTTTCCTGTTCACCTCTCCCATTTCCAGCCTTCCTCCTGCACACTTTGCATGCTGCAGCCTGCCTGCACATTGTCCATGGTGCATCCACCACGCTCCTGCAGTGCTGCAGCTGGGATGCTCTGCACACAACAGGATCCTGAAACTTGTCTGCTCGACCAACATGTCATCAGAAACAGGTGTATGGTGCTATGGGGTTGGCCATTTCCCCTTCAGTAGTTTCTAATGAACTGGTCACACAAATTTTATTACCTGAAACAAATGCTACTGAATCATGCACAGTACCACGGTAATTGGGAAATTCCTCGGTGTCTGTTTGAGGTTGCTCGTGGTGTAAAAGCATTCCAGTGGGAAAGTGTTTAGATCTCAGTTTGCAGCATGTCATGCTTAGTTAGCTGCAAAGAAAACTGGTGGCTGTAACCAAGACTTTGTGACTTGAGTGGAAATAAGCATTTTTTTACTTTTTCTCAGCAGAAGATTGATCCAGATGTGATTCTTTGCAATGCAGTAGAGATGATCCGTGAGCGTTTAAATGTTTCTGAAGATGCTAAAAAACACTGTGACAAGGAAGATGAGTATGTTTATGACATCTACTATAAGGAAACATCAGCCCCTGGTTGGATTGAAAATATCCTTTCTGTACAGCCCTACAGAGAAGAATATGAATGGGTAAGGGTGTGGAAAAAATGATGTTTGTTAAATAGAAAGGTCACAAATAAACATGCTTTAAATCCTGTCATTAAAAATTGCCGTGCCAAGAATGGTCCTTTGAGATAAATACTACACATATGCTCAGTGCCTTCTGCTTTAGGCCTTTGATAACTGCTAGTCCTGTGTTCCTGCAGGTTGCTGTTCATTCAAGGAAATCATGATATGACAATGAAAACTGAAGGGATGGTGCTCATGTACTCAGAAAAATCCATCTGGTTTCAAACTGCCTATTACTTTTTGGCACACAAATGTAAACTTGAGTAATTCATGTCTCATTTGTGATTAGGAAGCAGGTTAAATATTGTTAATACGTCTGAGTGAAAAGAGGAGCAAGGGGACACACAACTTTATCAGTACTTGAGGACTTGACTTTAACCTTCCTATGAGATACTTATTTGTAGTAGAATTGTCCTTCAGTGACTGTGGAGTTAGGAAGTGTAATGTAAGCTTCAGTCCTTGTTCTGTAGATACTGTGATCGATGGACTTACATATTGGAAACCTGAAGCTACTTTTTCTTGTCCTTGATCTATAACACTACTGCTGAAGTGAGTAGGATTAAGTTAGACATTAACATTTAAATGCTGAAGTGGAACATGTAAATGTGTAACTCAACTGATTTTTCACCTAAAGCAGATTCGAAGTGTTATGGTGAACACAGTGACAAGTCCAGTTTCTCTGCAGTGTGCTTTGTGTAACTGCAGAATCCCTTATGCCATCAGTGAGTGTCTCTTGGCTCTTCCTGGTCTGTATAGTATTGCACAGGTGGATGAAAACCCACTTCACATTCACTACAGACACTCAGCATTATATTTTGTGTTGACATGCAGGTAAATGATGATCCTGTTCCAGAGGAAGTATATGAAGATGAAGATGATGAAAATGATGAAAATAACTGGCGTAATGATTATCCTGAAGAAGATGAATTCTTACCCGAGGAAGATGGAGAAAAAGGTACACCTGTAATAAATGCTGTTTGTATTCCTGCTGTGCACATATAAATCCCATTCTTTTTACATGCTAAAAAAGCAACTTCACTGAGCAGTGCAGGGATAGTGTTCTGCTCTTAAAATGGGTAAAATCTGCTTAGAGGAAGATTATCTTTCTTGGAACTAGAAGACTGTTTTTGCAAAGTCAAAATTAAGACTGCTGCAATTGCAAAGGATTGCTTGCTTTGAGAAGGAATCAATGACATGGGCCCACATATTTGTGAAATGCTGCCTCTGCCTTCTTAAATCCCCATCCCAGAGTACTCCAAGCACAATTCAAACCTCACCTAATACAGAAGTTGTTCAGACTTTGTTAGTTCCAAAAGAAGCTTAAAATAGTCTGATTAACTTATTTAAAAAGAAGGGATAATCTGTAAGTAAGTGTTGATGCTCTTTTTGTAGAGCCTGAAGAGAGCTCCAGTGATGAGGACCAATATTACAGGAGAAGAACATGGGACAAATACCGACAGGAGGTTCTACAGGAATTTGGATACGACGAGATGGAAGATTTGGGTTCTGACTAACAGTTCTTTTTTGAAGATGAAATTCTACTGTTGTAGGAGAATGCACCATCTGAACAGCCAACTTCAGCTGGTAGACACTGAACAGATGGGTGTGAGTTGACAACACAGATTTATTTGCGAGGCCAAAGTGTTGTAGTCTTTCTGCCCACTGTGCATACTGAGGTTCTGAAGGAACTTTTTTTTCCCAAAGCTCCCTGCCCAAGCATTTGTACCTGTAGTGACCATAGCTCCACGTTACACATGGAGGAACTGCTGGCAGCAGCCCTTCTGGTCCTGCCTAATGTGTCAGCTTTCACAAGAAGATCAGTGTGTCTGCCCCGATGGAAGGGGAAGCCCTTGAGAAAGGCACTGTCCTAGTGCTTCCTACTGTATTTGTTTCTAAGTGTCAAGTTACTTGCTTTACAAGTGTTGGAGCACATGAAATGCCTTGACCTGTCCATTACTCTCCCAGTAGTGTTACTGTTGGAGTAGAACAATGTATGCTTAAATTGTAAATAAAAATGTTTCGCTTAGGTTTTCTGTACTCATTTAAAGATCATGAGAAGCTGGTACAGTGGAAGCCACACCACCATCGTAACTTGCATTTATACACCTTTAAAACAATTTAATCCTACGTGTTTGAACACACAAAGTATTTCAGCGCTGTCCTAGAGTCTGGAAAGAATATATAGCTAGTAGGGTGTTAGATCAGTGTCATGCAGGAGCTTTAGGCTGCAGCAGTGACTTCAGGCCAGTTAGTTCTGACTGCTAAAGGCCAAGTAGTGGAGGCAAAGGGGGTTTTTTGTTGGTTTCAGAGAAAGCTTATCTGGCCACAGATACCTTTGTTACCTTTGCCACAAGCTGGGCCTGTTGAAGCACAGTGCTTGCTCACTGGACAGATGTCTCAGTTTGGATGCTGAATTTATTCCAACCATACGCAAGATTAAAAAGCTGGATTAAAATAGCTAACGATAGTTTTTATTTAAGAGTGAAAAGACCTGACATGTCTTATGCACAGTTGGCACATAACTTCCTCAGCTTGAATTTAACTATCTTAAATCCCAATGACATGTTTTATGCACAGTTGGCACACAACTTCCTCAGCTAGAATTTAATGATCTTAAATCCCAGTGCTGCTTCATAAATGTATCCCAGGCCTCCATTTTATGTTAGTCTTCACCATCTACTACCATGTGCCGTTATCTGTACTTTCTAAGATAACCGTGGTCATGGAGTCTGCACGAGGGAAAAAAAAGAAAGTGATTTCTTCTGTAAGGTGGTCATTTTCTGGTGAGCAGCACTGTTTAATAAAGGGAATTTTCTGACTGCTAAGGTCACAAGGCTACTGTGTGTTCACTGAAACAGCTCAGAAACAAATGCTTACAGGCTTCAAACTGAACATTTTAATTTTGAAAATTCCATAAAACCTAGCAGAAATTCACCAATAACAAGCTTACAAGAAAGAATCATCAAATGGTAATCAAATCTTTAGTGCCAAGGTGCTTTGTAGATTGAATCTTTGCCACAGTCAGATACCACATTTCCATGTCATCATCATGGCCAGGCTTCGCGAACGAAGGTTTGGGAAGGGCTCTACCCACGCTTGCTACAAGCGCTGATGGCTGAAAAGGCCAGTGCGAGACAGACAGGTCTGGATGCAGAAGGCACAGCAGAAAGATTCCCTGGGTGAGATCGACAAGACGTGATTCTTTCTGCGTTGGCTTTTCTCCTCGAGAGTGATCCTGTGAGTGTTCTCAAAAGAAGCAAAAGAATGATTTCCATGTAGTATATGGCATAAAATACTCTCTAAGGGAGAAAAGTTGGTTCAGTCTTTAAATAATGGAGCACAACTTTATTCATTTTTCTTCTCAATGACAAATTAGGTAGGTAGTTGTAACCAGTTGTCTTCTGGGATAAGAACTGAGATAGCACAGGAAATAATTTCATGCAAAAATCCATCAGAATTAAGCTGGAAATGACTTGGTCTTTTGAGTGAAAGTGGTTTTCAGTCTAAGTTAAAAATGCATTACTTCCCTGGCTGTGCAATTGAATTTGATCCGGGAGCTCTTAGCATTGTAATCCAGCTCTGAAGGAACCACTGTGATGCACAGCTCCTGTGCCTGGAGCAGGAGATACTCATTACCCAAGGAAAACACGCCCTGGAAACACAACCCATGATCTCTCTGGGAATCCAACTCTAAGTACGTTTTCAGTATTTCTAAAAGACCACTGGAAATAGTTTTCCCATTTTTTCCAGTTCTACCTCTTCCCTTTATAGTTGTTTTAACTGCTGTATCTTTCCTCCTGCTTCTTGTGATGGCTTTAAATTTTAGTTGGATTTTCTTTCTAACTTCTTTTCCTCATCTGTGTCCATCTCTGTTAAAACACAGTAACAGAGCAGCTGCATGTTCCGTGTGACTGCACCTGCACAGGAAATTGGAGACAGATGAGAACAACAGTCACGAACCTCAACTCTAATTACACAACAGCATCTGACTAATGAAAGCTGTCAGGAGCGCTGCCTCACCTTCCTTCAGGGAAACAAACAATAAGAGTTAATACAATAACTGTCTTCCACTCATTTTTTTTTTGTTAAACAGATACTGTTTAAAGTGTTCTGTTGCTATCCTGGAGTGTTTTTCTTCTTAAGCACCCTGCCAAGTAAGTGAAATAAAACCTTTTTTCTCCCTGATTAAGAGTATAAAATTGGTAGAATAAAAAACTAAAACTAATAGCACACAGGAAAGTTACAAGATTACTCATGATTTACATATCTGCTCCTGCTGCAGCACCACATCCTGTTTCAATCTAAGATTATGCTATAAACCTTCCTTACCACATCCCCCATCGTGTTTTTCTCACATAGTAACAATGACAACAGTGCACTGCTGGAGAAAAATGTGTAATTTAACTGCTACAATTCAACAGAAGGCAAAATTCCGTCTGTGACTCACATATCAAACAACTGATTCAGTAAAGCTGGACAGTTAGCTTGTGTTACCACCAATGTTCAGCCCTTTTACAGTTATCAACCTTGCTTAAAATAAAATACTCTTTCTGTGCTTAATTAAAGAGAAATGTATAAAGACAGGACAGAATGTGTGGATAGAAAGTGGATGGTCTTTTAAATATAGAGGGAATAAAATCTGGGTGTAACAAAGTCCAGACTGAGGGCACAGCCTCAGTGGGCTGTGTGGAATGCAGCTGACACTCCAGAGCAGACACACGGTGCAGTGTTCTGGATTTGGGGCTCGGGAAGGATTGGTAACACCCACGTTCTGCCTATTGCTGAACAGCACGGGATTAAGGCTGCTTTGCTTTCCTCCCACTCTGCCCTTCCTGCAACCAGCAGGATGGGGAGGGGCAGGAAGTTTGGAGGGAAGACGGCCAGACCAGCTGACCCAAGCCAGGCAAGGGGATATTTCATCTACATAATGTCATGCTCAGGATTAAAGACAGGTAGAGCAAGAACGGTGTGCATGGGAGAGAGTGTTTTTCCATATGGCTGTTGCCTGGGGACTGGCTGCACATTGCTGTGGGATGTGGTGAGTGACTGCTCTTGCTGCTGCAGGTTTTTCCCCCTCTCTTCACTTACTGAACTGTCTTTAACACACCTTCTCACCTTTGTTCTTTCCTGTTCTCTCCCTCTTCCCCCGGGGGGTGCTGGGAGCCAGGGCTCTGTGGGGGCTCTGCTGCTGGCTGGGCTCAGCCCACCACACCCTTCATCGACACACCAACATTCACCCATTGCATTTACCTCTTTCCTAACTACAGCTACAAAGAAACTTACCTACAATCTTGTTAATAAATTGAGGTCTCCTTGATGCAGGTAAATAGAAACTTACCTACAATCTTGTTAATAAATTGAGGTCTCCTTGATGCAGGTAAATAGACTCCCAAGAAAAAGACTGGAATTCCAGATAAAGCAATGCCAATTCCAATCACTGAATTTATAAAGTCGTAATAGAGTGGCATTGCTACCAGAAATACTGTGCATATACAGAATATTATTGGGAAAGCCAGACTCAGCTGGAGACAGAAAAACAGAACAGAATGTTATTGAAATATTCATTGCCTGGTTACAAACACTGACATACAGACTTTTCCCTCTCAACCCCACTTTGTGAAATTATCTGCTCTTCCTCTTATATATCTGGTTATTTAGAATCATAAGCAAATTGCAGAATTATTTTTAACAGAACTGCTGCTACAAATTGTAGAAGTTAACAAGTATGGTAACTCTGCTGTGCTGAAAGAAACTGAATAGTGGCATGAAGTGTTTCTAGAGAAGTCCAGTAAAACTTGGGAAACCAGAATGACTTCTTTGTGGGGAGTATCAAGGTATGAGAAGGTCATTAGAGGATCAGATATCATCAGAGCTAAATGTGGTCCACATTGACAGTTATTTAAGCATTCCCTATCAGAGATTTCTAATGCAAGATAAAAAGCTGACTACTATGTTAGCCTACAGAGACATTCTCTTGTTGACAGAGAGAAGGGATACTGATTGAACTAGCACACAATAATAGAGTATTCCAACAATCTCTTACCTAGCAGACAAGCTAACTTTCATGATACAATATAAAATGGAAACCATGTTTTATGTCCTGATCAATTTATAACCTTTAGACATAAGATGTATGGTCCAGATTTTAGACAGCACTTTTATATTTTTCTATATTTTATTACATGGAAGACAGGGATTTTAAACAATTGTGTAATAAGTGTTACCTTAAGAGGCCTGGGTCGATCTGGTTCTTTCCAACGTAGATACAATTGTCCAGCAATAGACAGACCAACAAAAAACCAGTAACTGAAACTGAAGTAATTAATAAGCTTGAAGACATCTTCCACAGCCAGGTAAAACAGGGTCATAATACACTGTTAGAAAGGAACAAGAGTGAGAACAGCAACAAAAGATTGAAACTTACTGGTTATGCTACTTTTTGCTTAAAGTAACACCTTACACTCCGTGGTGTTTGGAATGCTTTTATGCCTCACAAAATCACTTTTTCAGCAAGCACCTTGATACCAGTAAATTTGAAGTTCTCTCCTGTGAATTTTTCAGAGTGTTCTTTCAAATAATTCACATCTGAGAAGTTGAAAAGGAAAGCAATAACAACTTACATTGAAGAGCAGTGCTGGCACAGGTGTGAACCTCCCTATGTGGATCATAGACAACAGGTCAGGAAGGTGACCTTCTCGAGATCCTACAAAAAACAGCCTGAAAAGAATAGTAAGAAAACACATGTTGAGGCCACAGGTGAGAGAGACTGTATTAAAGAAAATAAAAAAATAACATCAGTATAATATTTACACCATTCACTTTCCATCCTTTAAACTGGGACCTTTAAACTTCAACCCCTCTTTTAGAGATGTATTGCACAACAACCATTAAAAGTATAAGCTTTTGAAAACATGCTGTTAACATCTATTTTTAAAAAATCATGCTACAGGTAAAATAGACAACATCTACAGTAACAGAAACAAATTTCTATTGTTTCACAAAACAGGGGAATAGTTTTCAATGACCACCAGACAAGATTTAGGTGACTATAATGATGTCACTCAAACACGTGCTCAAAAAACCACACATAATTTTAGTATCAACTGTTCTATACTGGCTGCTTCACCATATGATGTTCCCATTTGTTTTCAGTACAGAGGCTCTGCAAATACATTTAATGGAGAGGAAGGACCTTAAAATGCCTGAATAAATCTATTTAAAATTTTTGCTAGTCACATCTACAATCAGTGCTCAAAAAAAAGCTTCTATACTGTATCCTAAGCTTTCTGACTGCAGCAGTAGCAATTTTTTAAGGTTTTTTTCCAAGTAAAAAGTTTTAAAATACTGATTTTAAAAGGTCAGTAAGTTTTAAGCAAATACATTTGAAAATAAGAACTTGCTAGAATTATTGTACCAAGTAAAACGGAAGGTAATTCAAGTAATCAAAAGGCCTGAGGACTCAGCACACAGATAACATTAATATGATCTTTAATTGTGCTCTGCATACTCTCAGGAATGCTTTGGGGAAGTAGTGTTAACATCCACAGAGGTTTATTTAGATCTGTTATTTTATTGTGGCTATTTATTATAGGTTCAGTTACAACAGTATTTTTGCCACTCTCATAATAAATGAGCATAACACCACCATGGTAAAAGTATTTATGATCATTTGTCAAACTGAAAGAGATATGCACTACCTTGATGATGCTAGAATTGAAGCATTAAGTCCACCAAAACAAGAAAAGGCTACAGCAATGGGAATTGTCCAGCTGAAGCTACCAAATGCCTGGTCAGCAAATGTCTGATGAAAGGGAAAAGAAAAAGGAAACATGAAAATACCTGCAAAAAAGTGTATGTAAAACAACGACATCAGAGCTTGTGTAATGAGTTTGTATGGAAAAACAGTAATACAGTAAGGACAATCCATAATGCAGCACAAAGAAGCACACAGCTTTCTTATTTATTTATGAATTCTAAATAAGCACAAACTTCTTTAGCCAAGCACCTGAACTCACATTTTCTGCTCACAAAAATAATGCTCACAAGGAAGAACAAAACAGTCTGAGAATTTTCTCACCAATATATTTTATTATCTAAATGACCTACAGAACTAATCTGAACATTCTCTGGCCTACAGAGAATAAAGGACAAAAATATCATTACATAACCAAAAAGGGAAGTGCCATATTGCAGTGGATAAACACAACCAACATCACACCTACTGTTTATAGACAGTATTCTAAGAATCTAGATTTATTTTCCTTCTTTTGCAATTTCCTAAGCAACATCTTTTCCTTTAGCTTCACCAGCAGGGACTCTGGGCTCTACTCTCACAGCATGGCAAATGACAGAGGAAGTTATCTTATCAGCAGTCATTTGTTAATGTTGGACAATACTGCGAGCCAGCTGTGGTGACTTTCCATGACAGAGCCTTAAACCCAAGAAATCAGGAAGAGCCACTGATTACCAGTGATCTTGGATCTATGACAAAAATGGGTAATAATTTGCAGGATATTGTCCTGGTCAATTCTGTTCAGCCTCCTGGATGCAGAAAAAAGGGAGACTTGGAACATCAGACAACACATTTGAAAAATGAAGGCATTTAATCCTGAAGACTGAGAGGTATTCCAAGCCCCTTCTTGGCCTGAGCATTGTAGTATCTGAACATTAGCACTAGTGCAGAGTTAGGCAGAAATCCCCTCATGCTGTGTTCAGAGGACGTGGGTGGAACCCTTCCTACCTATCCCACTTCTACCTACTCATGGCTAAATTGCTTCCATGATTTCTTTCACAGAAGCAAACCAACAGTCATGGTAGAAAAAGAACCCTATCTACATTAGGCAGCATGAGATAACTATTTATAGAAACAGAAAGGTACATACTTATGTAAGTACCTTTATGCACCTAATACTTCTTTGTATTCAAACCAGCTCCAAGGACTAACATGTTACACCTGAGCAGGCAGCAGCAATCTGAACCTTTCTGTGAACCTTTCCCTAAATCACCCTCTTCTCTCTCTTGCTTTTTCCCTTTCAAGATCCGCAGACATACAAAGCACACACAGTAGTTCAGCTTTCTGCAGGGTTGTCTATTACAAACATTTTCTTCAGTTTTTAGTATTTTAGTATTTTGAAACACCTCCCCCTTGACCTCCCCTTTAAACTAATGGACTTCACCGTAACATTTATGAGCAAAGGAGCTCACTCAAAGGTGGTTAGCATTCAGAACTGGCCTGCATTTGTACCATAAAAAGTTATATTGATTTAACAATGGTCAAATTTTGATTTACTTACTGCAGGAACAAGATCATCAAGAGCAGTGCATTATAATCTGTTTTCTTACTGTTTCTGTAGGTCAAAAAAGCCTAAATGACTATATAGTTGGGGAGTTTCGTTAAATAAGCGTTTCATTTTCATGAGACAAAACCCTGTATATAATGTCAATCTTTAAACCATAAAATGCTGAGAAATTCACTGACATAAAACAAAGCTTGGCCAGCTCCAGTTTCCTGTTCTTTGTCAGCATTGACAAAATGCTGCGTTCAGCACATTGTTCAGGTTAAGGTTAGAATCCAGCTCTGCTTAGCTGTATAACATCATTTACACTAAAAAGCAAAAGGTATTCCATCCTTTTGAGTAATTTCGTTGAGCCTCAGCAAAGGCAGATGGATTTCCTGCTGCTGAAGGACAATGAAAACCATATAATCACTTCAATGGGAACCTTGCAAAGGTTCAACGTCAACACACCAACTGTGCTACTCACCCTGCTTCTCAAAAAAGCACCTCCCTTCCTGAGCTTTTAGTTTATATACATTAGCACAGGTTCCCTCAACATGGAGCTTCAACACAGGGGTGGAAAAACGCACACAGATTCCCACAGATATTACAAAATTTAACACGGGAAAAGTATAAAAGAACTAATCCACGTACAAATTCTATTTCATGCTGAGATCAGAACTTCACTTTAGCAAAAGACCGTGCCACAAGAAATGTGTTCTGTATACCATGGACTACCAACCTTCAGTCAATTGAAACTGCAACTAATAATTGACATTATTGGATATAAAAGACTTCTGCAGCCCAAGAATAAACAATTACTAGAATCCCAAAGTGCTTCTCTCAGATCCTCACGGGATCTAAACGCAGCTCTGAGAAACCCTGACGGAGAACATATTTCATTATGACCCAGTGACTGAACTAAGACAACTTCTCCAGACAAGTAAGAATGAGGACAAGACAAAAACTCTAATAGGCAATTGTTGTAATAGTTTAAAGGATTATTTAAACCTGGACTGCTGATTTCTGAAGCCAAACAGCAAGTGAAATTGCAAGACACAAAACTTAAAACTGCTAGAGGATTTTTAAATATACAGAACTCACTCAACAAGATGTTAGAGAATTAAGATGTTTAGTAAGATTGCCTAAAGGATAAGCATTTAGATAAGTAATATTAACAGCTAAAGTTTAAGAAGAGAGAGAAAATATGAATGTATCCTTATGAATGTATGAATGTAACCTTATGCTGAAGGATGCGAATTAGCTAATATGTCATTTGGAGAAATGTTTTCCCCCCCAATGCTTTGCAAGCATTTTCCATTTCCTTTTGAAACATCTAGTAATGGGCCAGTGTGGAATGACAGCTGCAGGACTAACTCAAGGATCATTTCCATCCCATAATGTATATCTGATTTTTCTAAGATATGCTAATGTTGTTTCACACATCTTGGAAAACAACAATCATTCATATGAGCAGTAAAAACCACAAATTATATACAGACCAAAATGTTAAAGATTCAATGTATTCTGGATGTTCTACAACAACTGTTGATCAAGCTCAAAGCCTAAACAAGTAATTTCCCTCCATGTGTACAAGTCAGACTCTTGAAAAGAGAATAACATGATGACAGCCTTTACCAAGCACTGTCATTTCCAATGTACATTCTAATGCTGTGGGTGGCATTCCTGACAGAGCAAAGGGTGGAGAAACTTCGAGAACTAAACTTTTCCCTGCATGAGGTAACGTAAAAGACTATTTTAATTGAGAATGATCTAAAAAAAGTTCAGCTTGGTTTGCCAAGTACATCTGCCTGCAAAATGATCTTTCAGCAAAACAAAGCTGAAAGGTACCTTGGGTTAAATTTTCTAGTGATATTAACTATCTTAATATGACACATAAAGAACCACCTGCCTTTGTACAGGTATTTTCTGACAGGGTTTCGCCCTCATTTCTAACAAGTTCATGTACTAATACTCAACACTCGAGTACAAATTTATAAATTCTTCAACACTCTCTTTTCAACAGATGCCAAGAAATGTCTTCTCCAAAGCTCAGCTATACTGCCTTGTGAACAGTGACAAACCCAAAGATCTCTCCAGTGTTTCTTGCTGAAAGAGTTACTGAAGCGTCAGTAAAAGCGGCCACAACAAACATTCACTGTGTGCGTTTGTCAGAGGATTATTTTGCACAAGAAGGTAGGGCAGAGAAAAGTCCAACAAGCAGTCAAGTTATCAAGCACATACACCAAGTGCACTGTACCAAGAGAATAAAAAAAAAAAAAGGGGAGAAGAGTTAGTGGCTGCTTTCTGCTCCAACTGCAGTGGTACAGTCACGGATCCTCCACAAAGGAGCCAGCCCTGGGCTCTGCACTGAGCATCTCACCAGCTCCACCTCACCTGCCACTTCTGGGAGCAGGGAAGGGCATTTATAAACACAGATGAGGCGGCACAGGGGGAAGAATGGAGCATTCTCAAGGGGATGTGGAGGATGACAGAGGAGCCTACCTGGAGGCAGCTCTAAGCAGAAGCATTTAGTCCACCATAACAGGAGAAAGTCACCACTATGAGGATGGACTTCGTCTCGGGTTCCTTCTGAGAAAGTCTAAAGAGCAAGAAGGATTAAGAGATTAAATTGTCATCTCTGCTATAGTCTGACAAGTCCTGTAGTCCAGACTTGAACTACTTCTGCTGTAGTCCAGACTTGAGCTACTTCTGCTACTACTACTATTACTACAACTGCTTCTACCAGTTAGGAAACAGAGATTCAGTGGCTGGTACAACACCTGCAATTACAGATAAAGTCCTTTCATGCCCTCCCATCCATTGGACACGTAAGGTACACATATATACACACACACTGTAGGACATGCACCTGCAATTGTTCCCCTTAGTTGACTTTTTTTTTTTCCCAAATCATCAACAGGGAATAAAGATGAAAGAAGATGTTTCCAGCCGTGCACTTTCTCAGCTGAACTGCCCTTATTTCATCATGGCTAAAATGTTACATTACTCCCAGAAGAATGGGCAAAAACTGAATTACAGTTTTGTTTCAAGACATGAATGACTGGTTTAACTACATTTTCTTTTTATCTTGGGTTAGTTTGATCTCATGATCATCAGCTGGTAACTTGTGCACGGTTTGCAAGAACATTTTTTGTCCTTTTAAAAGTCCAAACCACAGTTCTGTACAAACAGGTTGAACTAAAATGAGCATGAACTGCCCTGTGTAAAGAGCTGCCACAACAATATACACAGAATACTGCCTCACACTCAGTAAATCAGGCACACAGATGATTAGCAAGACCCACATTTATGTTACAAATCACAAGATGCGAAGTGTTTCATCACACGTAGCTGCACACAAAAAGTGCACTTAGAGGCACACAAGGAACGCCAGACTGCACTGAGCACGGGGAGCTGCAGGCACATGCTGGGCTGGCAGAGCACTCAGCAGCACTGACTGGAGGCACAAATGCCAAGAGAATGCAGTCTAACATGAGTAAAACTTAGACAGAACTATACTAAAGATTATGAGGTGTTTCTATTAGGAAAGTTTAAAAGGCATCTTTTCAAGATCCTATGGCACAGGAGCTTTTCCAGGCTCAGTTCTATAACATTCTTACCCTGAAAATCATACAGAGCAGTAAGGGGATTTATATATATATATATATATACACACACATATATAAGAGCAATCTGACTTATTTTGAAGTGCAAATAATTCTGCTTTGACATTTCTCTTGAGGTGGAGTATAAATACATTTGCACATTACAGGAAGATTTGTCAGTCAGAGCTACAGTATATTTTCTCCATTTGAAGCTTCTCGGGCCTCTAAGGTGCTGTTTCCTAAAGGAAACAAACTCTGATTTAAGGCAGTCAGGAAGCTGTCCAAGCAAAAAAAGCCACTGAGCAGATGAAGTTCTCACTGCCACAGATTACACTGTCAAGATACTGTATGACATCTCTCCATCTTGACCAAATTAAACATCACATATACTAAAGAAAGAGTGCACATCAACCAAAAACAGTCAGAAAATTGTAAAGCTCCAAAAGAAAGCAATTTAAATGTTCGTGTTTCTTGTAATTCTTGTTTCAACCACCACACTGTTGATTGATTTTGCTCAAACAGACATAATACTCTCCTTGTATTAATGGCAATGCCTTTTCTAGGGGAAAAAGGTACCAGTGCAAGGTCCAGCATGGAATTCCCTCTTCATCTTTAGGTCACTGAATACAATCTTATGGTACGAGAAACCAGCATTACTCGACTGCATTAATATATTGCAGGTCTACTGCATGTAACGTGTTTTCTGCATGGCCCACATTAACAGATGTCAGCTCCAACACTGAAATAGTTTTGTTCATGTTTTCATGGAGGTGCTGAGGATACTTGATCTAAATTTTCTCAGGGGTTTGTCCTGTTCTTGGCATTTCTAATATCTAGCTGTAGAATAAGAGTTCAGTGTTTCCCAAAGTCCTTTATGTTTCTCACATTGAAAACATTATGTAGCACAATTTCAAGTTCTGGCTCAGCTTTCAGCTTGGACTCCAAAGCCAGAGAACCACACAACTGGCCTCAGGAGTGCTGCACTGGTAGTGAATTACAGCCAGCTCCAAGAAAGCAGGCCAATGACTCCCTAAACAGCTCTCCTCTAAAAGCAACTGCCTGTCCCTAATGAAGAGTTCTTCAATCATAAGGTACGAAATGTGCATTTCATCCAAAGAAACCTTACTGGGAACTACCAGTGCAAGCAAAGAAGAGGAACATGACACTTACAGCCAAAGACAAGCAGATTTTCCTTTTTAGAGAAGAAGCCAGTGACTGGCCAAATGAAGGAAGTGAATATCCAAAAGGTCTAAGAATAACTTAAAAATTTCTGTCTGAATTCATTTAGAAAAGAAAGACTCATTATTTATTCAACTACACACCAAAGAAGAACCAAACAGCTAAAACACACCATTTCCCACGCTGCAGTTCACTGAGGGAGCAGGTCTGCTCTGGAATATGAGAACACCAAGGTAAATTGGACTGATCAATGCTGACTCACGAGATGATATCTGAAGATGCACTGAAATCCTCCTCTTTATCTCCAGCTTAGTGACAAAGCTGTACTGTTCCACAAAAGATAGCAACCAGCTATGCAGGACAACCAACTGTTTGCTTCAACCACTTTTAGCTCTTCCAAGTAAAAGAAGCAAGCTTCCAAGTGTCACCTGTTGTGTGAGCTCAATCAAACCCCCCGGACATGCCCAATGCAGGACGCAGGTAACAAGAGAGGCACTCGTGTGTTCTTTCCTGTTAGATGATGGAGTGCTTGTGGAACCAGATGCCCCTTCACAAACAAAGAATACAACAGCAGTCTCAAATGAAAAAAAAAGTTGTTCAGTGACAGGGGAAGGTGAGATGTCTGCTTTTATTTATTTGTGTTTGTGCTACAGAGTAACTGCTTCATGTGCTAAAGCATGCAAAGGTTGTGATGATTTGCACAAGGAGGTAAATCAGACGTCAAGTGTGGAACTCTGGCAGAAATCTTTGA
>JAWWLV010000021.1:11973793-12013348 GCA_035041135.1 Platyrinchus mystaceus
CCATTTCCAGCAGCCCTGCACCCCATTTCCAGCAGCCCTGCACCCCATTTCCAGCAGCCCTGCACCCCATTTCCAGCAGCCCTGCACCCCATTTCCAGCAGCCCTGCACCCTCAGCTCCCTGTGTCCCGCTCTGCTCTCCAGTGACTGTGGCAGGAGGGGCACGCAGGGCAGTCATGTACTAATAACTGAATTTACATCTGCTCAACGTGCACGAGTCTAATCAGAGACCTGGCAAAAGACATGATGAGTTTTTCTGTCCTCTATTCAGTTAAGTAAGTACTATAATCAACTGAGAGTTTTTCCTGTTTTGCCCCTTAAAATGAAATGCATCCCTAAAAGGTGCAAAGTTAATAATATAGCAAAATGCCACATGGTCAACTTACCACTGCCACGGCATCACTAGAAAGAACAGCTTGAGCATCCAGCACTGTATAGTAAGCTACATTGGTCATAATATAGATAATAGTCACAATTGGCATAGACACTGCAATAGCCAGTGGTAAGTTCCTGGAAGACAAAAAAACCCCAAACCCCACAAGAGCAGAAAAAAAAAATCCATTAATAACAGAATAAACTTAATTTATTTGTATCCTTTACAAAAGACAGAAAAGTTATGGAGCCAGAATATAGATTTCAATCTCTGGAACCAGGGTTTGGTGTCTTTTAAAGCTAGAAATTCTAATACAAAAGACTGGAAAAAAATCTAATTTACAATAACTTAAAGCCTAAATTTTTACAATAACTTAAAGCCTAAATTATGTGTAAAAATTGATTCTATGCAACTGTTCTTCAAATAGCCCAAGTTCAAGGTTTCCAGATGTGTAATAATAGCCTTCACATTTACATGCTTTAAATGACTTCCTACTGGGCACGTTAATTAGCACAACCAGAACCCAAAGAGGCAGAGCAGTCAGTGCACTCCTCCCTGGGAATGCAGCTGTTCTACACCTGCTTCAGGAACTGCTGGAGGGAGATGCACTAACCAAACCAAACTCCTCATCTTCCCATCTGCCCTCACCAAGCACAGAACAAACCAACGGCTGCAGAACTGCAGAAAACAGAGGTGCACATCTCAAAGTGCTACACAGCTGGGAACTCAGGGCGTGCTGTATCTTACTAGCAAGCACATGTGTAGAAAGCAATACAAAAAGAGTCAAGAGTAACAAGAAAGCACTGCTAACCCTTAGATGTAAACAGAGATTTAACTGCGAGATAAACTCACAGTCCTGAGTCTGCAGCTCCACAGAAAGAAACTAGAGAGCAAAAGCAAATTTTTGATGTTAAGCTTTGGCTTTTCTCAGCCTTAGTCTTTCCTCAAACCTTGCAGGGATATTCAAATGTTTCCAAAAGGGAAGCAGAATTGAGAGTGTTCTGAGAGCAGTACTCTCATATTTGCCCAGTGTGAAATCAAACACAGCATGGTGACATCAATGAGCATCTGCCATGAACACCATTTTCAGTAGCAACAACAAAAACAACAAAACCCCAACAAAGCATAAAAATTATCAGTCTGACTAAAACTTTGAAAGCTTCCTCAAAAACTTCCTGAGGCCCAGAAGTCCAGCTGTGTCTCTGTGATGCTGTGGAAGCAGAAAAACAAACATACACCACAATGCCTCATATAAATCAGTAAATTAGTAACTGGGAGTTCTGACTCTGCTTCCAGACTGCACACTCACAGTAAGAGACCCGTGAACCTCAGCACAGAGAAGAAACAGAACTAGAAAATCACCGAGAAATTAATTCAGAAATGTTACGTAAAGCTGAAACGGTATTTCAAGGACTTTTCATCATCCAAGATTAAAAGCCAAGCATCTATGTCAGATTTAACTTGTGGATGGCAACTTTTGAGTGGACAAACATGAGGGCACTACGAATCAAGTGAATGTGAAAAATACGTAATCGTTGCAGTAATTTTACAGAAGTCTGGAATTGAACCTCATTACTGCCCAGAACTGCCCATGCAGAAAGCTGAAATTGGAAGTTCACTTTAACAGCTACAATTCTACCAAGAACAAAGCTTGTATTAGGCACTGAAGCCTACACAGAGCAAATGATTATGAATAAATTTTTATCAGCTGAACACCCTGGGAGAAAATCAGAATGGTCACACTGATAAACAGAGCACAGACTACAGTTAGGTACCTGTTCCACTGCAATACTGACACCTACTATAATAAACAGTAGCAATCCTGAGCTGAAAGCTTAAAAAGCACTGAATACAGCATCCAGCAGTCATCTAGACATGTTTATTCTTTTTTTTTCTTTCCCATTTTTAACAGAGTTTAGTAAATCTTTGCTATTAGCTGTTCATAGCCTCACCATCTAAGCATTGAGCAGCTCTACTTCTTTCTGTATAAGCTCAGAACCCATTAGTGAATAACACCATAAACAAAGCAACTTGGGAACTATCCATTTTTAGAAAGCTTGAATCAATTTACCTTTCTGGGTTTTTGATTTCTTCTGTTACAAAATTGAGCGTATCCCAACCAGAGTAAGAGAACAAGGCAGAATATAGTGCAAGGGAGATGTCTCCAATATTAGAAGAGGATCCCTCAAAAGAGTTCTCAAAGTGTAATGTATGCCCTGTGTATAGAAGAGATGCAATAAGGACAGCATAATTAAAATACAGCAAATAATGTTTTTCAATTTGTCACACAAAAAAACCTCAGAAACCTTAATTCCTTCGAATCTGCTTATTAAGACCTTTTTTCCAATTCTTCTCTGTGCTTTAGCCATGAAAACAAGGATTTAAACCTACTAAAAATTGTGGAGTGTGGATGACAGCATTCTACAGTGAAACACCTTGTCCACGATGGCACAACAAGTTCAGGAGCATTAAAGTTCAGATGAAGCTACAAACAATTGGCAACGACAGTACTCAGGCTAAGGGTATTTTTTTATAGCATATGTATTTATAAAATAATCCACTCTACTCTTCTATATCCTTCTAAATTTTTAAATATTTCACCTATGTAGAAAACAAAGATTACGGGTGTTTTTAGGTAACTATGACAAATAACCCCACACAAACACCTAAGCGGATGTTTAAGTTTTTGCTATTAAAAATCGAATACTGAGAAAAATTAACAGAACTTAAAATACTGCTGTTACTTGAGACAAAATTTTCCCAAGCTAAGAGAAAAAGTTACGGTTTTTGCACCAGTATTTGTGAAAACTTGTGCCATCTTTTGACTTTAAGTAACCCAAGACAAGTTCATCAGTGACAGTTAATACATTCAGACTGTTTTACATAAACAACACACACAGAGCCAGCAAATACAGACAGGCGAGTTACTGTGTAAGCAAATATTTGCAGCCTGTCAAATATTCTTTACTTAATTCTCTTCCCTACTTTTTAACCCAATCAGATATTGGTTGCTATTCCCTTGGCTTTTTATCCCAATCAGATATTGGTTGCTATTCCCTTGGCACAGACACTGGCAGAGTAACTGCTAAGTCAGAAACAGAGATGGGAGACAATGTGAAGGAAGTTGAGAACAAGTTCAGTATCTACAAAACAAGGGCTGGGCTGATGTGCTAAGGATGAAACACTTCACATGCTGCTCACATGCTGCATGTTCTTGTTCCATTCACAATAATTACCTTGCTCATGAGCTTTCAACAACCACCAGTTAGAGCAAAGGACATAAACTGCCAGATTGCCAGGGAAAAATGAGCCTTTATGGCAGCAGGGTCATTTTTTTAAGCTAACACACCAATACATTCTCCCCAAAGGAAGGGCTAAGAACAAAACTAAATTCAGAATTTCTCTAATTTAAAGGCCAATGCCCAACACACACACACACACACACACACACTCTTGCTCTCTAATTCTCAACAGCTATAACAGAACTCAGGCTTTGAGCAAAAACAGAGCTGTTGTTTCAGAAATCTACCTATATATTCTATTTTTGCTTTCATTTCAGACACTTTCAGACTTGCACAAAATTCATATTGTCAAAAAACATATTCAGTTGATCTCACTGTAAAGCAGTATGTTCTTTACAGGAATTTACAGCTTTCTCCACTCCCACTGTATTTTGCTGTCTCTGTGTTTCACTGGTTTAATTTCCTTTATTATTCCATACTGCAGGTGTAAAGTACACAATATTGCT
The DNA here is from genome assembly GCA_035041135.1 of Platyrinchus mystaceus. Lineage (NCBI taxonomy): Eukaryota > Metazoa > Chordata > Aves > Passeriformes > Tyrannidae > Platyrinchus > Platyrinchus mystaceus. The sequence goes on from JAWWLV010000021.1 coordinate 11,977,913, forward strand.
GAGCAATCAGTTACCTTTCCTTACCCAGTTCAAAGTCAACTGAGATAGGCTGGATATCTCACAGTACAGCATTATGATAATGCCTAACAATGGTGTTACTGGGGTTTTCCAAGGGGCTGTATCATCCTCGTACTGAGGCATCTCATAAAACACAGTTTGCAGTCCTTAGACCAGTTACTCAGTTTAACTGATAAATACAAACCTTTGGTTTAATTTTACAAGCTTACCCTGGCATATTTTAACAACTCCAGCTATGATGATGGCAATGAGAGCGATAACTTTGGCGTAAGTAAATACATCCTGCACACGTGTTCCCCATTTAACATAGGCACAGTTTATAAATGTTAAAAGACCTAGAGGAGGAAAAAAGAAGACAAATTAAAAGACCATTTGAACAATGTTCAGTTTAATTCATTTTTCAAAGATTTTAATTGCAATCTAAATACACACTTACCTGTTATACAATTACTTAGGTTCAACTAAGCCAAATACACTAGTACTGAAAACACACTGGTTCAAACAAAACAGCAAGAAACAGTTCTAAACACATTGTTTGAAAAGATGGAAGGAAAGCCCTTCCCCTTCTCTGATTACATGCCCATTTTCCTACTGTTACACCTAATCAGCTGCACTCTGAAACTATCCTGAAATTAGAAACTGTTATGAAATAACTCAATTCAATGTATCAATACTGTTCTGATAAATGAAAGACTAGTTAGAAATTCCTTTAGGCAAACATATTAAAAGTGTGTTTGAAAAGCTTTTTTATCCTTCCTTGCTAGGCTGAGGATGAGTTCAACATCCATGGAGTAGCTGCAATACCAAGTATGGTCCCAGGTGATTCAACATCCCTTTCCAGTTCTATTGAACTGTATTTCAAAGAGAGAGCAGAGCTGATCAAGGCCTTTTCAAGGACATGCACTGATAGGACAGGGGGTAATGGCTTTAACCGGAAGGAAGGCAGATTAGATTAGGTATCAGGAGAAATTGTTCCCTGGGAGGGTGGGCAGGCCCTGGCACAGGTTGCCCAGAGAAGCTGTGGTTGCCCCATCCCTGGAAGTGCCCAAGGCCAGGCTGGAGGGGGCTTGGAGCAACCTGGGCTCCTGGAAGGTGTCCCTGCCCATGGCAGGGGTGGGACCGGATGAGTGTGAAGGTCCCTTCCAACCCAAACCACTCCAGGGTTCTGAAGAGCACGTGCTTTACAGTTAATGCAACACTCACCTGCAATTTTAGGAACTGGGAGTAAGGAATGAGTATTCTGAGCATACTTTTCCCTCTATCCCAAAATAAATTAGAGTCAGACCTATTTCACAAGATTGCAATGAAACCTGAAATGAGACTTTCAGATCTCACCAATATTTCAGAGTTGCTGACGAAGCTTACGCACGTGATCAACTTCCCCAAGAATGTTCTCATGGCTCTCAACATTTTTCTTTTGCACTTCTTACTTTTTTTTTTTGAAGTGGAGAGGCAGATAACCTCTGCCTTAACTCAAGGGCTGAATTTTGAACAGGATTCAGCATCTTCAGCATTTATTTAACAAAATCCTAATTCAGTGCATATTTTTCTTAGATTATCACTACATTATTTAAACTTCTGTGTTGGAAATAATATTTACCCCAAATCACCTATTTTCTCTAGCTAGTAAAAGAGTGGTTATATTCTAACACAGTTTTTATCTCCAAAGAATTTTCTCTTACTGTGTATTTAAAAAATGCATATAAATAGAAACTAAATTGGATTGTTTCAGGAGTAACGTAGTAGCAAGTACAAATCAAATGGAAAGACGTGATACATTATTTCCTTTCTCAGAATCCAAGAATACTGTGATACTGTACTCCACTGAGCTTGGCAAGATGAGGGGAAAAAAAACAGTTGTATCGAATTTCAAAAGCCAGGACTGCTGCAGCTCCCAAAGAGCCCTCAGGAAAACAACCAACTGCTCAGTCTCTGCTCCTCAGTTTTAGTGATCAGAGTATTTGCTCGAGGTTTATTTCAAACATTTTTTTAAAGCAGCTTTCATTGGGAGTAATTACTATTAGTGAGTTAGGGTTTGGTCTCTACTTCAGATGAAATGCTAATCTGCCTCTGATACCTTAAAAAAACAGATAGATAATCAAGAATCTAATAAATCACACCTCCTCTCTCTTTCTTTCACTGAAATTATTCTCTCACACTTTCTTCAACTTCATTATCGTTTAGCTACTTAAAGTTCCTGAGAACTGTCAAGTTTTGATTCTGCAGCACACAGGATTTCTGTGCACACAATATCTCCACTTCTCAAAACAGCTATACAACAGGCTCTGTAGTACTGATGTTATGGTTCATCACAAGCATAATCCTGAATGAATGATTTTTGAAACCCTACCAGAGCAGTAACTGAAGCATGTCAACAGCCATTCTGCAACAACTTAGACCACACCAGGAGTACCATGAGCTTTGATTTAAAATACCTCTCCCAAGAAAAACAACTTTTCCCACCATTTTTGCCTTGCAAGTAAAGTTGGAAGAGTTAAACCCCTTGTTCTGCTCCAAATGAGAAAATGGTAATTCACTGAACACCTGCAAGTTATTCATATGCAACAACTCTGAGACTTGGTAAGATTTGTTTTAATAAAACTTACCATGGACAAAAAAATGACCACAGTGAATTTCAAGAAATACTTACATTCACAAGCAGCTGCTATGAGACGACAAGCCAAATACGGAGGGTCACAAGAGGGGAAGAAGGGCTGGACTATGTAGTTAGCAAAGGTGATGGCTATAATGGCTTGGCTGGTTGGCTCAACAATTAGGAGTGAGGTCCACAGACGAATAAAAGCAATGAAGCTCCCAAAAGACTCCAAGATATATGCATAGCTGGCTCCTGACTTCGTAATAGTGGTTCCAAGTTCAGCATAGCAGAGAGCTCCGAAGACTGAAAAAATGCCCCCCAGTGCCCAAACTACTAGAGACAATCCATAAGATTTGCTGTAGATGAGAACTCCTTTGGGAGAGACAAAGATACCTGAACCAATCATGTTGCCCACAATAAGGCTTATCCCATTTATCAAGGATATTTCTTTCTTCAGTTGCAAAGTATTTTCTTCTACATGCTTCTTTTCACTTGGGTCTGTCCCTTCTGATTTACTGACAGGGCTGTATTCAGCCACTGAAATATGTGACTGTGTACCATCTGTCCTTTCTGCCATTGTGGACCGACTGTGAATTCTCCACGACTCCAAATCACAATCTAAAACAAAATGAAACAGCTGAAATCATTATATTTTTTTTTATCCCGGGAATTTCTTGCAAAATCTTCTTTCCATCTTTTTGGACCATGATTTACAAATGCAAATTAAGAAATTGCCTTCTTTTTTTTTTTTTTAAACACAAATTCATGCACAGCTAAAGAGAAAAACCAACTCACACAGAGAAAGAGACAAATTCCAATACAACTTCAGATGAGAGAGGGTTCCTACCTTTAGGAAAACAAACAAACAAACAAAACTGTCGGATGGACGGAATTCAGGGACTCCAATTTTGAGAAGAGAAGAAAGAACAGAGAGAAGCACAGTGATGATACAGAAAAGCAAGCACTGCCAGACCAAGATGGAAGTTCAAAGCATGAAGCCAGTTTCCTGCAGTACTAAAGACATAATTCAGGAGTGCTCCAGTCCCAGGGCTGCACACATTACTCATGCAGTGAGGGCAGAGGGATTTACTCCAGCAGCCCCGTCATTCAGCTCTGGACTTCTCACCAATACTGTGCTCCACTCCCTCCCCAAAACTATTTCCACATCTCACTGCCTTCTTTCTTGGAGAAGAAATCTAAGAGTGCAGGCTCTTCATGAAAAAACCTTAGTAGCTTCAATCCAAATTGCTCCATTAGCAGCTATATTTAACAGCATCTAAAACACAGAATTTAAATAATCTTTTTCCTCTGCTTCAAAACTGACCATTTGGAAAAGAGTCACCTTCTTTCAAGTCTCCAGAAAACTCTCCCATGCCTTCCAAAAGCAAATTACTGCTAAGAAGATTTCTTAGCACAAGAATATATTGATAATTCTGAATAATGTCCATTTTATAGAAGTTCAAGTAAGAAATAATCTATTCAAGGAACAACCTTGTAGGGAAACCAGTTCAAACTGCAAATGAACACTTGATTACTGGTTTATCAGCTGCATAAAGAGTAGGCCCTACATAATTACCAAAATTAATTTCATGACCATTCATTTGCCCTGTGCCTCATTAAACCCTCAGTGTTTACTTCAGTCAATTACTACAGAACTTTTAGAAAAAATGCAGTCTGGGTCAATTAGAATAAAGCAGCTGATCTGGGGAGGGAGGGGTGACTGTGGTTTTTTGGGGTAACACTGATTTTACAAAAGGTTTTGTTCCTGCAACAATAAAAACATCACCTGAGAGAACAAACCCCCTGAATATGGGGATTTCAAAGGTCAGCATGCAGCCCCCAAACCAGATGTGTATCAGTGCATCTACGAACACAGGAACACACAAGGTCTTCCCTTGCACTCAGAGGAACACACCTTTCTGGGGGGAATATTATTCCTTTATCACAACACCAACACCTATATACTACTGTACAGAAAATGTGACTTGACAGCCCTAAACCAGAATAGTTTCAAAGATGTGAAAATGATAAAGATATTTACAATCAAGTAAAAAAGTAACTTCTACTGAAATGGAGTACAAATTGATTATCGAAACATGTAACATCATTCATCTCCAACTCATGAATCTTTAATGTTCTTTAAAGAATGCCTTCTGATTTATTTTCCCCTCAATACTCCAAAGAAACACTAATTACTAAATACATATTTTATCATTTATACACGAGTCAACATCTTACCTGGTGTCATACATACATCAGAAGCCAGCAAATTTCACACTTATAATTAGACCAAAAATTTTCAACCTTCCAGAAACTAATCTCTGATATTTCAGAACTTAAAAGCTTGAGTGTTATAATAAGGCATGTCCAACAAAATAAAACTAACCCAGAGAGAGGGATCCACACAGTTTCTACAGATGAGTGTGCCCAAAACTGCAAAAGAAAAGGAAAGCATATTTACCTCAACACTTGTTACCTGTTCTCCTTGTTGTTTGCTCTTCCATCTATCTTATGCCAAATTTATTTGCAACCACATACTGGCTGACTTTCTGTTATTGGTGTAGTAGAGTTAAGTCTTCAAAAAGACACGTGGCCTATGAGCTCACAAGATTATCTGGTTTGCTTTACAACAGAAAGATTAGTTATTACTCTGTAAATGAATATAATTATTATAATAATTATATGATGCAATGTAAATATGATGCAATCATCTGAAAGTGTGTAAAATAGCAGAACAAAGAATCAAAGCAGATGTTTTCATAACTAATTTGGCTGCAAGAAGCGGATATAAAGGAACACTTGTGACCCATAAAAGTAACATTTAACTACAAATTGAGTCTTTTCCTTTCTGTGAAATGAACTCAGACAGAACACTAGTTGCAAATGTATTTCAGAGGGCAAATCATCCTAAACAAATGTCAGTGAATACTACAGCTATTATTATGACATCCAACTGCCAGGCTGGAAATATGCCTTGTTAATTTTCAGCCCTGCCAGCTAAAGGATAAAACTGTAAATATGAAGAATTCATCACAAATGTAAAACATCATTTTGGTGATAACTACCCAATTGCACATGATTTTTACTCCACATATCCTAATCATCAGTCCTGTTTCTTCCTGGAACACCTTTCAAAGTACAGTTTGATAAGAAACATACACGTTACTTTGGACGCTCAGGCACTGTGATGGTTTGACTTGACTCAGATCAATTGAATAATTCAAATCACATCAATCTGATGTGTTCACACACAGGCAGTTTTGCACTAAGAGTAACCATGATTTACCTCACGGTCTGAAGTTCAGAGGTAAATTTAATTACCTGCAACTACCAGTGACTCTGTCACTGTTCAAATGCCTCCATCTCAACTAGCAGCACGTGACTGCAGTTCTATACAGGTTTTTTACTGATGACCTTGACTGCTTCTTGCCCTAATCTGCTCTACCCAGGAAAGAACAATCACAGTATCTCTCAGGCTAGCCTGTTTTGTCCCCCAGTACTCTTGAGTCTGCTTTTGTTATTCCCAACTTCGAGTATCTGCCGTCAACTAGGATTTAATGAAGGTGTGTGCAACAGCTCACTCCAGATTTGGCATTTCTTTCTCTCCTCTACACTTGTTTGTTTTATACCCTTAGAGCCTTGAGGGCAGGAATTGTTTATTTGCCTGAGTCATGTGTCCTATTACACCACCTCTGCGACAGAAACAAAACTGTTGGCAGGTTTTTCATACAAGCACTTCACTTAATCTTAAATGTAACTAAGATCTGCAGCTTTTACCAAATGGAAGAAAAAACTTAACAATAAAGAGGGAGAGCAGAGACTAGAAAATGGAAGCTATGTCAATATTAACAATATACAGAAAAAACATACATTAAAATGCGTGATTCTGTCACAAGATCATTACTTCTGTGGTAACAGAAGACAGGCTTGGAAGAGGAGAACGAGTGACAAAAAGTATATATTTTCTAACATACAACAATCCTGTAACACTGCATTTAAAAATACTATTAGAACAATCTCTAATGCTGCCAAAGCCTGGCCACAGGACTGCTATGGCTATTTCAGGGTTATGCTTTCACACAAGTAACTAACATGGATTTCCTCATCGCTCGCCCTTGTGCAATACAAAGTCTTCCAACTCTTTTTTTTTTGCTGATCGTTGCAGCTCTGAGGAATCTTCTTGCTGATATGTGATTTTTTTTTACTGAAATGACTCTGCCGTTGATAGAAAAGGCTTCAATATGAACCTGGGACAGAGTGACCTGAAACTGGGATCCCTTCAGGGTTTCACCAAAGCTGTATATTCTGGTAAGGCCTATCCCACTTTGGCCAGGTACCAAAGGAGCTAACGAAGGTTAACATGCATTTAGCAGAGCACTAACACTGCATTACAGGGTGGCCCTTCTTTAAGGGAAGGGAAAGAGGAACCCTCCACCAAGATCCCCTTTCTCCCACTGAGCAGGACAGTTGCCATGTGCTCAGGCTGGGGTGAACCTGCAGGTGGGTTAATGACCAGGTGAAGCACCAAACTACTGTTTGTTTTTTTGTTTACTATGTTTTTGTTTACTATGTTTACTATGTTTTGCTGTATTCTTATACAGTACCTGCTCATTACCAAAGATTTCTAGTGTTCTTGCCTGTCTTCCATTGATTGCCTAAAACAACTCTTGCCATGACACAGCTTTACACATACACTTGGACTATTCACACATAGCAGACGTAAGGCTCCTGTTTCTGAACACAATGAATGGCCCTGCGAGTAAGAGTCAAGATTGCTCTATACAGGCAAACAGCATCAAAGTCTTCAGGGAGTTAAGCACCCACAGAGCAAAGGCTGTAAGTCCCAGAAATGCTTATTCATTGCAACGTATATATTTAGGCACCTCACAGTCTGAATATTTACATGGAAAAGGCTTACAGTTTGTGTAGCATGTGTTTTCCTTTCTGCTGGTGAAAGAAGAATCACTTCCCTGCCATACATACATATGCTTAGCAGACAGGAAGCCCTTACAACAAAAGCAATTCCCAACGTAAAGATTATTCTGTTCAACCAAGTCTTTTGTGCTTGCACATGCAAACTCATCATCTTTAGGACTATAAAAAAACCCAAAACATAAACCTTCAATCCAACAGAATTGGTTGTAACACCCATTTTTTTAAAAAAATGGCCAGGTATGTTTATCATGTAAAAACTTATAAAAGAGAAGTTACTATGTCAATCATTCACTTGATAGTTTATCAGTGATGGTAGGAAGTCCTGACCATACACACCTGTGACACAGCTGGAAAGAGATGTTCTGCAAATACACACACTACCCATGTTTGGACAAATCCTGAATAAGGCTGTGAACACTGAATGAGGGAAAGACCTATCATCAGCTCACAACAGATATTCAGTTACAATGTCTCAGAAACTTCCCAAAAATTCTTAAATTACTGGTCTTAGACAAATCCACATAATTAATACTAACCTAGATTTTAAACTGAGTCATTTTAAAGAATCATGCCAGCTTCAAGTGGAAAACAATTTGCCACTATATCCTTCATACTTCTAATTTATTTTTATATTTCCAAGAGAAAAAACAGAAGCAAGCTCACAGCATGGACTTTGTGGTGACAGTCTCGATTTAGCAAGAGGTGTGGCTGGGAGTGCATGAAGCAACTGCAAGGAGAGGAACATCTGGTGAAATTTGTAGCATAAGGCTCAGGTAAAGACAGAAGGGTTTGTTCAATAACTGACCTTGTTTTTTATCCTGGGGCAGAAAAGTGAAAACCTCCCAGAAGGGGGAAAAGTAATGCCAAACAGCACAGGCTTACCTACAGACCTACACCCATGTGTACTCTTCAGGCGCAACCTACAGTCACGCCTAAACAGATTGTACGTAATACATGACACTTAAAAACACATAAACAATGAAAATCGCTACCAAGCGCCAGTGAGCCGAGGCATTCTGGCCTGAGGGTCTCACTGCGCGCCCTGCAGTTACAACTGCCGGCACCCACCGCACCCTGACAGAGCCCTCACACTGCCCAACCAACAAATCCACCGCACCCTGACAGAGCCCTCACACAGGGTGCCCAACCAACAAACCCCCCGCACCCTGACAGAGCCCTCACACTGCCCAACCGAACAAACCCACCGCACCCTGACAGAGCCCTCACACTGCCCAACCAACAAACCCCCCGCACCCTGACAGAGCCCTCACACTGCCCAACCAACAAACCCACCGCACCCTGACAGAGCCCTCACACTGCCCAACCGAACAAACCCCCCGCCAGGAGCCTGACAGAGCCCTCACACTGCCCAACCGAACAAACCCACCGCCAAGGAGCCTGACAGAGCCCTCACCCCGGCTGCCCAACGGACCCAAACACGTGGCCTCATACAGCCACCCTCGGCTCGGGACGGCCGCCCGGGCGGTCGGGGAGGGGACCCCGAGCGGGACCCGCCGCCGGAGCGGGGATCGCGTGTCCCCTCGCCCCTCGAGGGGAGAGCTCCAGACGGACTTCCAGCGTTACGACAGCCCCAGGAAGGAAGCTGCTCCCGGCTCAGCCGGGGACTGTCAGGGCTGGGGCACTCACATGTGCTGCCGCTGAATCACCCCTTAAAAACAACACACGGCACTTCTCGCGCTCCCAGCCCGCACGGCTGCAGCCCACCGGGTCGCCGAGGCCGCCAGCCCTGGATGCTGCAGGAGAGGCCGCGCCAGCCTCGCCTCAGGGCGGAGGGAGCCCGTGGCCGCCGCCGGAGCCCCGCCCGGCCGTGGCGGCGCGGGCCCCGCGTTACCTCCGCTCCCGCCGCTGCCGTTTCGGGGATGCTCGCCCGTTGCCACACGTGTGATGGCGGCCGCTCCGCCCCGCCCCGCCGCCCCGGCACCGCCGTCGCCGCCTCCGTCGCCTCCCCGCCCCTCTCCGGCAGCGATCCCGCCCGGGCTGCCCGAGGGGGAAGCCGCGGGGCCCGCGCTGCCGCCCGCTCCGCCGGGGCCTCGCCGGCCCGCCCGGCACCCGCGGCGGAGGCGGGAGGTGTTCGCAGGGCCCGAGCTGCCGCCCGCCCCCCGCGGCTGGTCCTGGCCCCTCCGCTACCGCCGGGCGAGGACAGCGGCCACCGCTGCCACCGGAGCGGGGGACCAGCTGCCCGCCTTTCCTCAGGGGCAGGACGGAGAAGAGCCTTAGCGCTGATGGTACGAGCACGGAGCCTTTGCCCGGCCCGGGTCCCTGAGGGCGTCGGGGACAGCGAGTGCCCTGGGGACGGCGCTGCACAGTGAAACCCGCACGAGTTACACCTGAGGGACCCTCAGGCTCGAAACGGTGAAACGTGCTGATATTTTGGGTTACCACTGCATAGGTGGTAAGCGCCAGTCATAGTGGATGTGGAAATTAAAAGGGAACCCCTAAAATACTACCATTAGTGTGTTTCAGCCCCCAGGAGAGGCACAGTTACGCCCGAAATTTTGCTCCGTTAAAATACGATCTCCCAGAATCATGATTTAAAATGGCCCGTGGTGTCTGAAAATAATAGTAAGCAATTTGCCGTTCAGCAGATTTATCTTGATAGTGTAATTAAGGCTTTCTTGTCTTCCTCTAGCAGGTTAATAGTTTTTCCAAGTCTAAGCCAGTGAACCCCAGGCAACAGCCCCCTCTTAACGTTCTTTTATTGTCCTTTTTGCTGTTACCTTCGAGGCAAAGGGCTCAGGAGACATCAGTCTTTGTCTTGCTCTAAACAATCTAATTAGCCCTCCACTGGTCCAAGATTATTATCTACAGTCTCACATGAGTCAGAGGTGACGTTTTTCAAGAGGGTAAAAACCTTAGGGGCAAATAAAAATTATAAGGCTATAAAAGAGAAGAGAAAGGCAAACTGTATACTGTAATATCTATAAATGTGCCAGTAAATGCCATAGTGGAGTCCAATTCTACTGCCACAAGGCTTACATTTCTAATTTCCATCCTACTTCATCTCTCAATGCTTGTGTGTTTTATCAAGGAGTTGTTTGCCTTCATTGTCACAGAGACAATCAGGCCACCAGGTGACTGCTGCCCTCCCCTACATCTCCAGATATTCCTTACATTGTGTTTAGACAACAATTAATTAAGAAAGTTGTTTTGGTTGGTTGGTTGGTTGTTTTGCTGGAAGTTGGCTTGTTAAGTGCACATATGGAAGAGAATTACATTAGACTTAGTTTCTAAACTAGACAGCACCATAGCAAAACAAACTGTCATTTGCAGATCATAATCTGAAGAGCCTGATCATCTCAGCTCTTTAGTTATGTTTGTCTCAACTCTTTGTTTGGCTTTTGTCAAACACAAACTACACTAAATCTATTACCTCCTAAGACTACTGGCAGTGCTGCAAAGCAGCAAACAAAACCAGTCTGCTGCCTTCTGGGAGCTTAACAGTCCTGATAGGCGACTTCTTTGTTTTTAAGCCAGTTATACTGCACTGACAGAAGATAAAAAAACCGTAAAAGACACCCCGAGAGTATAACTCAAATTCCTCCCATATGAAACTGATTGCTGCTATAAAGGTAATAGGAACCAGAAAGCAGTCAGGAGGTGTTAAATCATTGCCACAAATATTGCTAGTGCTCTGTGTTCTGTAGTGCTAACAGCATCTTTCAGGGAGGTGGGTTTTTGCACCAGTCGTCTCACACATTAATCAAAAAGTGGATTGAGTGTGAATGTAAAAAATGCAGCTGATTTCAGCTGTTGCTAGACTGCCTTTTAAGCTCTCTCATAATTGAATCTACTGAAGACAACATTCACTCCTCAAAAAATGCACTCCTAAAATGTGAGCTAATTCTAAAATTGCCTTTAGGAACTGAAGAACTGAAGAGGCATAGGAAACAAATTATTAGGCATATATTGGAAGTATAAAGGATGACATTTTATTTTAGAACCTTGAAAAATATTTATTGGAAAAAATGCCCATTTGGTGATTTCAAAATAGAAGTTCACCTTCTGAACTCTGGAAAGTTAGAACACTGTAGAGGTTGGTATGAGAGATCCAAGTTAGGACAGCATCAGAAGGGTGGATGATGCTTCTAAAATGATTGCAAGTGACCAGAAGCAAACTTCAGAATAATCATCCAAATGGATGTTTTTGTCCAGTTTGGCAAGGTTTGTAATTTATAAATGGCTTCTTCAGTTTCACTGTGGAAGCCAAATATAAGTGTGGACTCCTTACTTTATTTCTTCTCTTCTTGTTACAGATTGCATAAACTGTGTGGTTCATCCCATGCTCCGTAAATGGCCACTGGTAAGTTATGTTTATACTGAAGTGTGTATTCTCTAAGGACGAGGAGAGAAAGAAAACTAAAAAAGACTTTGTTTCCACTCAGATTTTATCTGATACTAATTTAATCAAGTTAAGATCTTATCTCCTTTAGCTAGTCAGAACAATGTAAAAAGGAGTTTTGTTAAGTCTGTGAGTTTTGCCCTAGCTTCTTTTTGTCTAATATTGCCACTTAGATACATCTGAGAAAATGTAATTCAACTCAAAAAGCTTGAAGAATAAGCAGACTAAATACTCCTAAACAAACCATATTGAACTTACCTCAGATTACAGGAAGCCAAGTCCACATGATATTCACTAAATGTTTTTAGAACATGACAAACCCAAGGTAAAAATTACTGTTAAATCGGAGTGAATCTGAAACCTTATACTTCAGCTTTGGGAACACTTGTGAACACAAGTTCATTCTGGTGTTCAGAGTGAGTTTAAGCCTATCCTTAACTGCATAAGTCTCCCAAGAATGTGTTGCTCTTGCACTTAATTCATGGAAGAATGAGCATGTCCTGAGCTCCTTCAAGCCAGCACTGAAGGTGTGTTGTGTGTGTGTAAGAAGTGCTCATTGCAGCAGGGACCTTATGCTATTGACTGTAGTGGAGATGCTGCCAGCTGTGTGTCTGACAGTTTATATTGCTTCCTTTTGAAATTTTACCATACACAGGGGGTCCTGAAACCACTTTCATGCTTCTTTTGAACTGTACATTCTGTGGACACAGGAGTTATTAGTAGGGATGATAAAATTTTTTGGGACAATAAAGCTGTGGCTTTAGCCAGATCCCAGGAAATTAGAACTTTAAGAAGTACTTAAAGGCAGAGATTATGTTTTGTAGTTTTTCAGCCTTCATGATCTCAAAGAACAGTGTCAGCCACATATTCTGTAGTCTTTCAGGAGAGCAACAGAAGCAGTTAAAAAAATGCAAGTGTCGCTGTTCCTTTTCTTTGGTTAAAGCTGAGTGACTGTTTACAAAAACAAATTCACTGATCCTTTTCCTCTTCTTTTTACCCTCCTCTTTCCATCATACAAATTTCTGCTCTAGGTGGTTGGGCAGAGTAAGTGTTACTTACAAATGAGAGTGCCTACAAGCACCAAAGTGCTAGGCAATTAAAGGAAAAGGTCTAAATTTAGGCTTCTAAATTTATCTTCCCCTAATCCTAGGGCTATGTCTCCTCCTATTCCAGTGGCTTTCAGCATCTGACTGGCTCTGGCACTTGCCTGGCCCCCTCTGTGAGACAATTCTACTCACTAAGCTGGCAGAAAACAATACTTTTGTGAAGGTGTTTTTTACTGTCATAATCACAAAAGTACAAATGTGGAGTAAGCTAGGAGCAGAGAGAAAAGGAAGAGGAGGAGGTAGTGGAAAATATCCCTTTAAGGAACAGAAACTGTGGAATGTCTCAGTCTTGTCCAAGTGCACTTATTTAAATACTCTGAAGATTAACATTAGTCCTTCTTTTATGGAAAACTTAGCTTCTCTATACTGGCTTTTAAAAACAGACTCTAAAATAAGATTTAACATCCCATTTTAAATTTTATTTTTCCTGTCTGGTTTTGTGTCCTTTCAGGTACCTTCTCCTTTTCACTGACTCATCCAGTCTCACTAAAATTTATTTGCTTATACATATCTTTGCTGCACTTGATTATAAGCAGGTTTTGTTCAGTGCTGTCCATGCTGCAGAGCCAAAGTGGGAATAGGTATCTTCTACTATATGAACAAGTTTTCAAATGTTATCAATAAAACTTTGCTAGGAGAGCAAAGAAACAGCAGCAAAAAAAATCCACATCTTCAGATAAACATCAAAGGTCTATAGTATTTTTTCAGAACTATTTTGATTAATACCACAAACATTCTATTTTCATTTTACATTTCTTTTGCTCAAGTAAACTTCTCTATTAGAAGTGGAATGTTCAATGCATCAAGTTTTTCCTGGTCAGTTTTGGAGGTTTATTTGGAAAAAATAATCCCTTGTAGATATACTTATTTTTAAACAGATGATTTGACTTGATGTTTTAGACAACTAAATCATTCAACTTTGGGGCCCTACCCTTACAATTTGTCTTATCTGTGTTGAGTTAACTTCATGAAGATCTGGCTATTTATTAATGAGAGTGACTGAATCACAGCTTCATTTTCTTGGGAGTTAGAATCATTGTTTCACCAAGACTTATAACACTGCAGGGATTTTTAAAGATAATGCTCTTTGTCCATGTCTATTTTGAAGGCTATTAAAAGTGATTATGTATAAAAACAAACTAAGGAGGATTTCTGGCTGTAAAAATAGCTTCTTAAGAATAAATATCTTTTTCTTGTTTCAGGTCCCAAATTAGTATGTGGGTACTGTGATTGAAGAATATGAAGTCCTTAGTTATAATGTTTGTAACCCAGTTTGACATTATTTAAATAAATTTCCTCTGGATGAGACAGTTTGAAGACATCTGTTGGGTTTGGCATTTATTTTATGTTATGTAACTCTGGCCTTCTAATATGACTGCTCAGACTTTCTTCAAAACAGCAGATTTCTTTCTGTTATAGAATCCCCTGTGTTATTGTGAGTCCTTTTTGATATACCTGTGGTACCTGTCTCTCTGTCTCTGATTAAAAGCAGGAGTATGGAAGCTGAGAAGACTCTGATGACACTCAGCAGTAGTTACATTGATACCCTGTGTGAAAGCAGCTGGTTACTAGAGGCTGGAGCCAGTATCATCATTTGGTTTGTGTTATCATGCTGAGTCCAAGCTTTGCCATTTAAATTCAGCCAGATGTTCCTTAGCAGAGCTACTTTGAATCCAGCAGTACAACCCCATCAGTGCTGATCCCACTCTTGCATCTTTGCTTTTGGTGCACTCCTGTTACCTTTCTCTTAATTACTGATTTACCCTGAAATGATTGTACAATGCAAATAAACTTGTACCTTTAATAAAAGGGTTCCCTCCCCTTTTATTTAGAGAAATTAAAATAGCTCACTACTTTACAGTAGTGGGAACAATGGTTGGGTGAACACATAGTAAGGACAGCCTTCATTCCCTAAACTTTCAGACTTCTGCAGGATTCTGTATTTCTATTTGATCCACATTTAGGTTGTCTTTAAAAGTAAAGTTTTCCAACACATAATCTCAACGACCTTTCTGTGCACAGATTCCACGCAGCGTGTGCAAATCAAGTATGACCAAATGTATTTTGCCTATAAGGGGAACAGACTTGTGTATGTGAGGAAAGAGTGACAAGTAAGTTCTGTTTCTGCAGTTTGTGTAGCACAGGCATACCTTGTAAAATAAACAAACCCATGTTGTTTCACAAATACAGGATCAGAGCACCCTGGACATTTTTGCTGGGTTCTTGCCCAAGGCTGCATGTTCCATGAGTAAGATTTTCGGAATGTCTCAATATTTAAAAGTGCCCCTAAAAATTGAGCTGTAAAATATCTTAATGCTAAGAGAGTCTTTAGGTTTAGGGAAAGTGTTTTATCAAAACACAGAGGGTTTATTGCCAGTCCATTTGCCTTTGCAGTAAATAGGATCTCTATTAATGGATTTAGTCTTTTTTCTGCCAGCACAGTTGTTCCACTGTCTAATCCATTCTTTGCTAATATTAGAAGGTATTCAGGCCTAAAATTAAAATGATTGTTGGCTTTGCTAACTTTTCAGAAATGATTTCTCAGCAGTCTATTTGAGTGTTTTGCACTTCCCTCCTTTGTTCCACACTTAGCTCTTGATTAGTTGGTGTGTACCGTGTCCCACAGAGCAAGTCGTAGTGGACTAATTAAGAGCTACCAAGAGTTTCCCAAGTTATGCAAGATCCCCACAACTATGAAAAGCCTTTTCAGCCTCCCAGTCACATACTGTGAAGTGCCATAAATCAAACTTTTGAAAACACTCAAAGCTGTGCTACAGACACAGGTATACTTCAGTTCCAGAAGAAATATTTGCTTTTTTTAAAGTTTACTGCAGTTTTATTCAGTACTATTTTTTCTTAGTTTAAATCTCAGAAGCTACAATATTGGCATTCTTAATACCAATAGCATAGATTTAATGAGACATGGTCATTTATGCAGCATTGGTGACATTGTTGTGTTCACTGGTACATGAATCTGGAAGAGTAAGCGAAGTGAGAGCGAGCACTTGGGCTTCTGTGTCAGAGCTTAGGCAGATGACAGGGGAAGCTACACCTCATGTGTCATGTTACTGCTCCTCGAGGTCAGGCAGTTATTTTTACCTCAGTGTCAGGATGGGAAAATGTGGAAGACCTCAACTTATGTTGAAACTCTAGGAGATGGCCAGGTTAATTGTTAAGATGGGTCACCAGTGTCATCTCATGCAGCAGACTTTGTGGTTGGAGTCCTGCGGTGTCCTCACCCCACACTGCAGTCAGTTGATCACGGAGGTTGCTCAGTGTCACACTACATGAACAACTCCCTATTTGTCCTTATTGCAAAGGACAAATTTTATCACTGAAGTGTTGTATCACTGGGGAAATTGTTATTCTGGATTATTCTATGCTAGAGTAACATACGTTGTAGTTAACCATGAGGTTGTGTTATTAAAAACAAACTCCAAATATTTATGTTAGGTGGCTGTGCTGAAACAATCAGGAGACAGCTACACTGCATGCTGTTGGAGTTAAATCCAATATATACCATGCTGTGAAATTACAGCTGTGAAATCCTGATAATTTTTTTTTGTTTTGTTTTTTTAAAAAGGCTTCCTTTGTGCAAGAAAAAACATCTGTGACTAAATAGTCACCTGTAAAAACAAACAAGAAAAATCCTCTCATGCCCAAGCATATCTTGAAGTAACAAATCATTACTGCACCTTTCCTTCTGCAGCTGTCACTGTGCACAATTAACTGGCATAGTTAATTGGCACTGTTACAAGCAGGAGAGGTCTGGCCATGGGCCCGGTGCACCTTCTCTTGCTACTGAAGATGAGCGTAAGGAACACTGAAGCCCAACGGCTTTCCCCGATGGGGTTTCATTTGGGTGAAGGAGCTGAGAGTTCCCATGGGATTTAAAGCAAAATAAATAGTCTCAGACTAGCTAAGAATGTGGTGGACTTGGCACTGTTCGGTTTACAGTTGGACTCAAGGATCTTAAAGGTCTTTTCCAGTCCAAATGCTTCTCTGACTCTTAAGAATGAATTAAATTGCTATATTGGTATGCTGGTAAATGGAATAGAAGAAAACATTCCTACTGAACACATTAAAATAAAATAAAATTCAACAGCTGAGTTCAAACCTCGATATATATCATACAGAAAATGAAATGTAATTTTAGTTTTGAAAGATAATATAAACCAGCATACAAATCTCTCTTCTCCTGTACATATCATGAATTCTACGCCTGAGAGATTTCTGTAAACAAATAAATCTGCAGATTTGAATACCAGCATATGATTGATTTCAGTGGAGAGAAAAGGTTTTACCCAGACATACCAGACTACATTTTAATCAGCTCTGCAGGAGTCAGAGCAGAAGGGAGGGCACAGCAGTAATAGCTGGTTTTGCAGAAAGCCTCCCCAAGTCAAAATATTTCTTTGGCTGTAAATCTTTTAGTATCATATAGGGTTTAGTAAAACCTGTCTGAGACATGCAGTCTATCAGAAAAACAATCAAATTTCTGAGTGAAGTCATGCTAGTTTGGCACAAGTAAGGACCTATTTTTGTCCTGTTATTTTGTTTGCATTTTAACATTGTATGTCATAAGGGTGGGTTGTTGGGGTTTTTTTTTAATATTCCTGCAGTTTCATGCAAAAAGAAGAAGGCAAATACATTAATGCAAAGAAAATCCCATTTTAACAATTGGCAAAGGGGACAAGAGGAGTTCAGGGTAATAAATAATCTTAAAATAGTTAAGTTTTCTACATGAAAAAGATTATGTATTTCAGTGGCCATCAGCAAACATTTAATGGATTGACAGAGATCTTGCTTAATAAAGATTGCCTTTAAATAAAAATGGAAAAGATTTTCATTGTATTTGAGAGAAGATGACCAACCATGATCTGCAGAGAAGCAAAAATGTAGGAAAGCTCTCTTTTCCTTTTAGAACTTACAGAAACACTGTAAAGGGTGGCAGTAACTTCCAGGGCTCTTTAATTCAAATTATCTATTCCATCATCCTGGTAGCTGACTTGCTAACGGGCACGTGACTACAGAGGTAGGTGTTGGTGAAATAAATAGTGAGTGTGTTACACCAGTTATAAATATTCATGTTACATAACTCCCAGCAAAAATACATTCATTTCTCCCTTAAATCACTTTAAACCTTTGTAGTTTGCATAAATAAGCTGAACAGCCTGAGGTAACAAAGCTGAGCAAATCACTGTTGTTTAATTAATTTTGTCAAGTCTTGATCAGGTAAAAAAAGAAGTTCCATGAATATTGCTAATTTCTCTGGCTGTGGGGAAGGAGCCTGTCTTCATAATGGCCTTCAAATCTTTTTTAAGTCCCTGTTTGAAAGCTGCTCCAGAATCACAAAGCCATAAAACAAACCAGGTGCTCTTTTTCCTCACTGCATGTTCACTACCTCTGCTCCACTCCTTGCTGTGCCCTTCATCTCCTGTTTGCTAGATCAAACACACACAATTTTATCAACTTGTCCTTACACATCAGGTTTCCTCACTGCTTATCAGCCTTTCTCTCCCTCCTGGGTTCTTCTCAGTCCATGCTTGGAGCTGAATACTGTCAAAAGTCTCACACATTCAGGGTTCTTCTAATTTTCTGAGTGTATTCGTTAGTCAATTCTTTCATTTTTTACTTTTTTTCTCCAGGTAACCTTCTAATGAGCTGAAAAAAAGCTATAAGCCCTTTTTCATCCATAAGGACAAACAGATATAATGTTGGTAGTCATTCTGTTAACTAATATGACACTTTTTCTTGACATCTAAGGAAAGGACTAACTGTACAGAACTCTCTGAACTACAGCCCGGTTACTTCTGAGAGGGTGAAATTCAGCTGTGCTTTCTGCTTGTATGAATGTTGCTTCTGCTGTGTGGAAGGTTCAAGTACAACAGTTGGAAATAGGTATTGAGATACTTCAGAATGTTGTCACTTTTCAAGGGGTGAATAAGTTTTTATTCTAAATCACTGCCATTTAATTCATCCTGGTTGAAGGAGCTCTGTAACTCTTACTTGGGATGTATTCTTAGCAAAGAGAAATAAAGGCAGGAAATAAGAAAATACTGATCACAAATTTCTGTCATATCAGTACAAGAGCTGGAAATAGTATGTATGAGCTTCTTGTCTACCATTTTTGTCATGCTGGGGTTAAGTAAAATGCTTACAATTAATATGTTCTTGCAGCTATGCTGACTTTAGTGTAACACAAATAACTCATTAAATATGTTCTTTTCAGACCTTGTCAGGTAGTTTAATTTATGGTGGACTTACCTTCAAAACCCAGGAGTTTTGTTTAACTCAGCTGACATACCAGCTGTCAAGTCAACCATGTGCTCAGTTAAGGGAATGTAGTACCAGGCAAGCAAGGAAGGGATTATTGTCTTGAAAAGGAAAAAAAATCAAACTACGCTAAGGCCTTTTGAGCACCCATAAAGTATTTTGCAAAGAAAGGGGCAGGAAAAGAATGAAAGGGAATATAGTGCAAGACAAAATTTCTTGAAGCATAAAATAGCCCAGCAGGCTGAGAGACAGCATGTTATGGGAGCAGCTCATAGTTCCTGGCTGTATAGCACTGTAATCAGTACACAGCAGGAGAGAAACCTGGTTCTCTGTGCCTGCCTTGATGTTTGGGTCCTTCCCTCGAATAGTATTTATATTTGCACTTTGCCTTCCTTACAGATCTTCACATGAACAGCTCAGGTGACTAAACCTGTGCAAGCATGAAAAATGTTTACAAGGTTATGTAGAATTCAGACTTAAACAATAAAATAAGAACCCTTGAGGGTTAGTATGTTGTCACCAGTGCTTTAGGTTTTGTACATTTTAGACTACTTACGTGGTGTAAAATTCTGTGTACGTTAGCAGTCCCTTAATGCATTTTTTGAAATTCTGTAGATTAGTATTTTATGAATATGCACTTGTTATCTTCCTCTGATGTCCTCTGGAACTGTTTAGCTGGCACTGGTAACAACATTTGAGTGGTATTTATAGCTTTGTTTGTCTTGCTCTCTCCTGGAAAGACTAATCTCTTAAACATTTCATTCCAGTACCTCAGATTAATTTTCCACAAATCAACCTCAAGCAAATTCTAGTGCAGACATTCTTACATTGCAGGAAGTATCCCAGCTCAGATAAAAGTGTTGTATAGATAGGACAAAGGGCAAGGGACAGTCATCTTTTTGCAAATCAGCAAGATAGCTGCAGCCATCATCAAGAAGAAAAATACATTACAATAAGTTAGAAAAATAGCCATCTGCCTACTCCACTTACTGTTCCTCTAATAAGTTTAAATAGTTTCTTGAAATCTGAATTTGACTTGTAATTTTTAACATCTATTTATTTTAATTTCCCACAGGTGAATGTTTATTTGTTTTACTCAGATTATTTTATGCCTTCTAAAGAGGCAAAACACCATGACAGCATTTCTTTTCCTCCCATCTCTTTTTAGCAGAGACTGTTGAAAATTCACA
Organism: Platyrinchus mystaceus; assembly: GCA_035041135.1. Classification (NCBI taxonomy): domain Eukaryota; kingdom Metazoa; phylum Chordata; class Aves; order Passeriformes; family Tyrannidae; genus Platyrinchus; species Platyrinchus mystaceus. The sequence continues at coordinate 11,998,394 of JAWWLV010000021.1, forward strand.
TTTAAGGTGTAGATTGAGAAAAAAATTAACTGTGAAATAGATATTTAGCTCCTTTAATAAGCAAGACTATTGTCAACACATCCTGATAGACACTGCTTTTAATTGTAACAATATTTTATCTCAAGGCAGTCTCAAAGTTTAAGTTATGTAAAATTATGTTTATGCTTTCATCAGTATTGTAGCTGGAAATTTTATGTAACAAATTTCTTATCTCTTTAAGTGTGCCTAGACAACATATTACTGTATTTAAAATTGCAATCTGCCAAACTGCTGAATTCAGTGAGAACTTTGAGACTGCAGAGAGACAAAAGCAACATAGGGAAACAGAGTAACATGGTTTTGTGTTTGAAATACCTGCAGATTGTATAAATTCTCATGTTAATCTTGTGCCATGAAGCTTGAAGAAATCCCACTGGGCCTTCAAAACACTGGCATCTTATATCATAATTTCCATTATAATTAGAGTAATCTTATTATTTTCCTTTACAGTTGTGCTGGTTTTTGATGGGGTAGAGTTAATTTTCTTCATAGTAGCCACTATGGGGCTGTGTTCTGCACTTGTGCCAAAAACAGTGTTGATAATTCAGGGATGTTTTTGTTATTGCTGAGCAGAGCTTACACAGTCACGGCACCCAATACAAGGCTCGAAGGGTTCAAGGCAACAGCAGGTTTGATTGGAATGTGCTAGATCAAATTTCCAGTGCTATTGCTGTTCAGCTGCTGCCAGGCTCGTGTGCTTGCCATGGGGCTTGCTGCCCTCTGTACATCAGTGCTTGTTAGTGGCTGGCTTTTTGCTTTCCCTGCTTGCTGTACCACTTATCTCACTCTCCTGTGCCTGGAACAGTTTGATAACAGCAGTGTTTCTGTGTCCTGGACAAACTGGAACTCCAGTGTGAACTCAAACGGTCTGTGACCTGTGGATGAGTCCCCGCAGCAGCAGGATGTCCAAAGCGTCTGTGCCCCTGGATGAGTCCAGGAGGCAGGAAAGCCTGCAGCACTCAGCATTCCCGGGCAGTCTCCCATCTGAGTACAACTTCCACGTCTTCCTTAAGGCCCTGTTGAAGAAATACTTCTTGATTCTCTGAAGCCTTTCAGTCTTGACAATATCATGGGCTGTAGGAAGGATTGCCTTCAGTCAGTGGGTTATGAGGAACTAATGTGAATCACTGCTGTTATGAAGTCCTAGTGCTCAGAGGAGTATAACAGACTGCAAAAAACTACATCACAGCAGCAGCCCGTGTACCTTAGAAGGGCAGTCTGGGCACTGGCTGACTTGTCCCAGAGGGCTGCATTTGATCAGGGACAGCACAGTCACCACACCCTGTGCTGCCCTCTCCCCGAGGCACAGGCAGGTGTCCAGCAGGGCGCGGGCGCGCGCGGTCACCGTGGGCTGGGAGGCGATGCTCTCGTAGTCCCCGCGGGACAGCGTCTGCTGCGAGCGCAGCACGTCCAGCACGTGGTTGAGCCGGCCCTCTGTCATGCAGCTCAGGATGCTCTGTCTCTGGCAGGTGAGTATTTGACAGAAGTTTCCTTTGCAGCAAGGACCTGGAGACAAAAAGTGAAAAGGAAGTGAAAGGGGAAAAGGAAACAAAGTGAGTTAAACTAGTACTATTTTCTTCCAGAAGTTTTTAGCAAGTGGTAACATCAACACTGGAAATATTAACTCAGTAGAGGAAGAAAGTAGGAAGAGTTAGTTTATTTGCATTGTATGTTCAAAACTAGTCCAAAGTATTTTCATCTTTTATTTGAAACTCATGAAGATCAGATTACAGAAAATAAGTGTTTCTAAAGACCATGAAGTGCTCAGTTTTTTAGGGGAGAGGATTTTCAGGTCTTGTGCTATTCTTTGAGCATCTGTATTGAACTTCATGCAAAGCAGCTTGGCTTGACACAGATGAGAAAACTTCTCCTGTAAAAAGTGGAAGGACAGATAACAGCTCAGGGTAGCAGGAGTGTTCGAAACATATAGCATGAAACTGGGAAAATGAGTATACATCAAAGCCAAACTTATAAGAAGAGTAATACTCTTGGCAAAATGGTCGAGAGCTTTGGGTTCTGTCTCTTTTCATGAAGTGATTAGAACACTTAGTACTGATATTAGGGGTTTTAGTGTACAGGAAACAATTAAGAACCAAAAGCCACGTTGCTTTGGAGAGCATGCCTCTGTCATTCTGATTGTTGCTGGAGGGTTGCATGAGGAACTTTTCCTGCACGATCTAGTCTGTTGATTTATTCAGAAATTATGTCATCACTCAAGTGCATTGCCATGGAGAAGGATGGCCAGCCAGGTTGAGAACTATCATAAGCCAGTTTGCAAAAAGTTAACAAAAACAGCTCCCAAAGCTTCACCCCCTGGCAGAGTCAGGCTGCACAAACCAGAAGTTGGCCCCTTCTGCCTCTGCTCTCAGGAAGACCTGAGACCATGGAAGTAAGGGAATGGATGGCACCCTGTCACCTGTTTCTGTAGTCAGTAGCTACTCTTGTAGAGGTGTTATACAATGCACAGCTTAAGATTGCAAAAAAAAAAATCATTCCAGACTTAAACAACTAATGTATTTCACATTCAGTGTGTGCTGTATGCTATGTATTTTTATTATGGTCTTTTCAGAACTGTTCTCAGCCTCACAGTGACCCTGGAAAAGAATGTTCTGGACAATGACCCTGGAGCCAATGTTCTCAATAGTCAGTGCCTGGACTTCTGGGAGGAGAGGAGTGGCTATACATAAATAGGCTCAGGAGACACTGGTATCAAGTTAGGAGCAGCTATTACACTAAATACCTAAAAATGTGCACAAAATTTAGAAATATCTTAATATTTAGAAATATTTTAATCAATTTTATCACTAAGATCTGGCCACGGCAAATATTGCCACCTCAAACTGAAGTGGTGCCTTACCTGTCACTGCTTGTCCAAGGTGCACTGGTTGTGGTCTGTGCTGAAGAGCCAGCGGTGGGGCAACATCCTGACTGCTTTGTTTGTCTGTGGTTGAACCAGATAAAGGAATCTTCCAAAAGAAGTTTGGTTTTCTACTCTCAGAGCCTGGATGATCTAGAAAAGGTTAAGATGAGCAAGATTAGACCCTTGAATTGAACAACAACAAACCCCTATACATATGTCACACACTGCAGAAGTCTGGAACTGAAGACTGACTTGAGACTGCTTACTTATCACTAGCTGTTCTTCTGGCTCTTGTTAACACATCATTATTCCTAGCAAGATTTTGGTGTATATTACTACATACATCTGACTTCCAAACTGTCTGTAGGAATTTGTTATTGCAGTCATGGAACATTTTATTCTCTCGATGAGTCTGATGGCTGTTGGTCCAAGGGCTTGGAAATGCACATGTTGCTACAAGTGAATTGATTTCCTTTGTCTCGATTTTTGTATCCAAAGGCATGAGAAGTACAGAAAATCACTTCTTGACCCAAATGTGAACACTTTGATAGGACAAATCCACATTGGAAAGATAAAGGAAGTTATTTACATAGGAATGGTGATTATCAGGAATCATTCACACCTTTCAGCAACATAGTATTTTTAAAATGTATCTCCTTTTCTTAGCAAATTACAGAAAAAGCAGTTATTCCTGGTGGTACAAAGCAATGGGATTCCCGGGAGAGACTTGTTCTGTCAAAAACAACACTCAATATTTGATGTGTGAGGGAAAGGCAGCTCTACATTTACAGGTCAGTATTCTAAAAAAAAAATTAAGAAACCCAGCTTTTTGATCTGTACATTTAATCAAAAAACATTGTGGTGTCTCTGGTTTCCTGCAGTGAACTCACACTTCAGATGATACCAGCAGAAGGCACAGCTTTACTCTGAGAAGGGACAATTTTACATGGAAAATAACATTTCTATATTGAACAACTTGTAATAGTCATGATTTTCTTATAATAGCTGGAGCTGAATATAGTTCAAGATAGACACCTTTGCTTGTTTTTGCATTCTGTGGGATAGTATTTGACAGACCCATCTCAAGAATGTTCTCTCTTCCTGCATTACTTCCACTGTTATCAAGCAGAGCAATTGATGAGCTTGGCACTACGAAAGGAATTTTCTTGCTGATTAAACGATTGTTTTTTGGTGGACAGATGATCTGAAAGAGATCAAAATAGAGAAGAGTTACCTTCTTGGAAACTTTTTTTCCAAAACCTTTTCTAAACAGGAGAGATTCAAAACCCATCTGAAGTGGAAGATGTTGTTTTTGCAAGAGCAACGTCAGAGTGCGCTGCTTTGCACAGGTAAAGCAGTGGGGTTTGCTGTTTGCCTGGCTGGAGTTCCCCTGGTTAGGGACACTTGGCCCCGGTGTTTGCATTGTCAGGGCTGTCAGGAGAAATAAGCAGCTCCTCAGGTACTCTCAGGACTCTGGTGCCAGGAACTCACCTCTGAATTGCAGGTGCCTGTGTGCAGTGTGTATGGTTCTGAACCTTTGCAGGCATCAAGCGCTCTCTCCTGGAAGAAGGAAGCACAGTAACTCCAGTAAGTACAGATGTGGTTTGTTAAGAATTTACACTGACAATATGTGTTATACTCTAAGGTGTGCTCATATGTGGTAACCATGAATTGCACTGAGCAATTTTACATTTTAACACATGTCAGTGGGCATAGAATCTGACACAAAACTCTACCCTGTTACTGTTTCTGGTGTTTCAAATTTATTTTGAAACCATTTTTGACTCATGCAGGAAAAGGTGAAAACAAGCCTGTATTGAAAGAGATTGGGCTAGCTATAACATGTTTTCCTTTAAGGATCCAAACAGCACAGATATGCTGTGTTTAGTATGCCAAACTGTCTGCAATGAGGATGTGTCAATACTTGTAACTTTTTCTCCATTCGTACATCCACAGCAGATTTGTTAAACTATTTTTTAGTTTTTATACTTCAACAGTTGTGAATCAATCAATTTTCAAGAAACTTCAGTATCATTTTCACAGTAATTTTGAACTTATCAGATTGGTTGTTTGAACAATAAATAGTGCTCTTTACTAATTTAGCAAAAAAAAAAAAAAAACCTTGCTCAAGGGCAATCAAAGCATTAGATTACAGAATATTTGGTAATAAACTTCAACTGTAGTAAAAATGACTTTGACTATAACTATGCCAGCTACTAAAACATTGATCAATCTGTTCTACAATCCCAGAATGTGATTGCAACATGTAGAAATAATCCATCACACACTACACACAGGCACAGCAATGAGAGCGAGAATACAGCATGGGCTGTGCAAGTCCAGGTAGAGTCAGAGGACTTGTGTGAGGGCTGGAGCTCCTGTCCCTGGTTCACCCACCATGACTAAGTTAACTGGGTAGGATACAGCTCTATTTGTGGTCGTCACATTTGTGCCACATTTCCCAAAGCATTGTGGACATATATGGAGTTAGCTGTGTCCCTCAGCTGTTGGCCATTCCCAGTGCATTCCCGTGGTATCAGAGAACCCTCTGAGACTGTAGGACAAGAAGTGCCTTGTTCCTGAAAGCAGGTCAATTTAGGAACAGTGAAGTGCACAGAACAGTGCTGATACTGGCACTGCTACAACAGGTACAAACACTGTCCAGCATTGGAACTAATTGGTTTGTAACCAGTACATACAACAAAACTGTCCTTGGTTCAGCCCTAATCTGAAGTACTTGAGGCTAATATTTGTTCTTACTCACATGGGTTTGCCAGGCTGACTACAGGTGGTGACTGGAAAGAAGCTATCATATTTTTAAAATAGCAGGTATCAATTGGCTTATTTTCTAGAGAACCTTACACTGTATTTTCTCCAATCTCCAACTGAACCTGGTGTGCCAAAGGGTACACTCCAGCTCTCTGGTGTGTCCATTAGAGCAATCAGCACAAGGCCTTGCCTGGTTTTGGATCACAAAGATTGCAATTGAACAAATCAAGTAAAATCCTTGTAGGAGAACAAAACTTCATTTTGCACTAACCTTTGCATCCATCAGACCGTAGATTGCTGTGGAAATTACCTCCTTACTTATACTACTCAGAATTCCATTTAGAAGATCCACACATTCTGCAGGGGTAATAAAGCATTTTAAATACCACATTGTGTATGAAAGCTTGTGTATATTTAGACATCAGCATGTTGCAACCTTTACTATTATATTGAGAAGCTGTATGAACTAGATGAAATCAGTTTAACGCAACTTCCACCTCATACTTCTTGGTTTCCTCTTTGACCTGATTTTAAAGAACAGTTCCAGTCACACGAAAATCATATTTTCTAAATGTTCACACAGATGTATGAACTTAACTGCAAGTTTACTCAGGACTCAATAAATCCATTCACAATAAAGCTATATGCGAATTGCTTCCTCAGCACTTCAAAAGTCCTCAGATGTCACAATTTTAACATTTCTTAATTGTCTTTTTAAAAACAGATGCTAAACGTAACAATTCCACTAAAGTAGACAATGATAGCACACTTCAGAGGGAACTGGTCATGCATTGGAATTGAGAAATGCTTAAGGCAGTTTGATCTTTCTTAAGCTAGTGTAAATATGTAGAGATATGTGTGTATATATATGAATGATAATATCCCCTCCTTTATCTTTCCATTATACTAAACACAGTTTTGGAGACAAGTAAGTCAACTTCTGGTAAAAAGCTTCAGTCAGAGGAAATGTCCAAGGTGCTGTGATGATCTAGAGAGCACTCCCCCCTCAGCTGTGCTGCAGCCCGAGTGCTGGGATAATGTCCCTGGAAAGACTCCCTTACAAATCGTACACAGAGAGGGAATCCTGAATGGTACCTGCAGGACGTGGTCTGCAGTCTGGTTCTTGGTGCCAGCACAGAGCAATAAGGTGCACTAGTCTGTTCCTCTCAGGAAGGTTGCTTGGGATAAACTTTTCCGAAAGGCCAGGCCGCAAACTGCGGCAGATCCCTGTCAGAACGTCCAGCAGGGTTGTTTGACCTGCAATGTAAAAGAAAATGTCACTGTAAAAAATATTAAAGGCCTCAAAACTCTCTTTAAATTACATTCAGCATAAGTCATATTGTGTATTTTAAAACAAAGACTGCTTTTTTAAAAGCAAAAATGCATTAACACTCTTTTACCATAACCTTTAACCATAGCTATAGCTCTTATTGATTGAAACAGGACATTCCAGGATAAAGAACTCTGTCTAAATACTGAGTCACAAATGGATATATAAACTTGCATTGTAAATTACGTGCACAGATACCTGTGATTATTCTAAGCATAGTTTTGTAAAAAGCCTTACTTTTGCATTATGAGAATAGAACTCCTACTGTACAAAAGAAAATCTCCTTGGAGCAGCCTCAAGGTGGCAGCCATAAGCTGTACAGACATGAAGATATTGTTCTGAGCAGTATTTTTCAGAGATCCTCAGTCTGTAAAATGCAGGAGTCCCTCAGTCAGTTTTGCCATGCAGAATGAAGCCTCTCCTTGATCTCCACTTCCACGAAACAGAGATCATTCCTAGCTGCTTACACTGTCATCTCAGACAGGAAGATGTCCTGCTTCCTTAGGAGGATCCAGCATGAGCTGACATTTCTTGATTGGTGTTTAAAACTCCTGGCAGCTTTAAAAATGAGTCTTATGCTCATTCAGTTAGCTACCTGACACTTAATAACTGGCAAATGTGAAGTGATAATCCTTCTCACTAAAGGTGGGTGGAAAAGCCAGCTCAGTGACCCAGTGCTTCAGCAAGCACAGGGGGCTGCTACAAATGGGGGAAGAAAGATCAGCTTCTTTGGAAACACTGAGGGTTTGCTGAGAAATCCTAATCTTTACATCCTGTAATGTGGAGCTTTGTGCTCTTACAGTAAGAAAAGACAAAGGGACATCTGAAAAGACAGTGCTGTTTGTATCAAAATTTCCCTAAAATAAGGGAATTTGTGGACAAGATTCGGACAATACAAAGTCTGACACGAACAACAGAGATAAATACCTTCAAAAGGTTTCTGTCTGCTTAGGCTCTCCCAACACATTATTCCAAAACTGAAAAAAAAAACAGTCAAAGACCATTCATTAGTTTGCAATCTGTATCTGTGTTTTCATTTCTAAGAGCAAGTTTATTGTTTTAAGAAAAAGGAGTTTTGCAGGACAGTCTATCCAAGTCTTTCCTAATTTGATGAGATTTTTTCACTTCTCAACTGAGCTGCTCTTATAAAATAATCAGTTAAATTTTTGGTTTTTTTTAAAACATAGGTTCAGTTAGAATTCCATTTCAGGTTACCACCTTATCTCCATTTGCTCTTGTGAATTTTGGAATCTTGATACCATAGACCTATATATATAACCTACAACTCCAATGGTATAAAATACAGTTGTCTGATAAAAGGATTAATCAGCAAAATCAGAGGCAGAAGAGAGGGGGCTGCTGAAAGAGAAAACAGGCTATGGATGAGTCAGAAGCAAAGCAATCAAAAGGGGAAGAGGCAGTTCTGGGATAAACATATCTGCTTACTCATACCTTGCTGTAGTGATGAATTACAGTGTTTAAAAGAACCCCCTCTTCTGCCTTATTTTCACATAGAAACCTGGAAGTGCTTTTACTTATGCTCTCTAGGAAATATTAATATAATGTGGACCTACATGTAACTTAAATGTACTTAGTATTTCATATATGACAGGTATTTTTGTTTTCTCTGCTGTACCACTGTCTAGATATACACCTATCTCATGCACCTGAGTCACATCTGAGCATATAATTATATAATATATAATATATACATTGTACACTATATATTTTATATAGTATATATTATATATGAATGAAATGTTGGGAAATTATTTATGCTACCTGAAAGTAAGGCTTCATTCTTCCTGTGCAAAAATCTTGTGTTTGTGAACAACATCAGATTAGCCCCATCACTTATAGGTCTCCTTAAGTGTATGAATTATTTGATTCATCTTAGAGCCTGCCTCTGTGATAATAAAGCAGGAGTTTAAATTTGTTGGTTTCATAAAAGCTCAGAAATGTGAACAGTGATGTCCTTAAAAGGTATTTGTAATATTGGTCCACAGCTCTGTGTGCTGGTTGTGATGATGGATGTCCATCCAGCCCACGGCTGTGATTTGAGGTGCTCTCGTTTTTTGAAGCACCCACAATGCATGTGACACACCCAAAAGGGACATGTGGCAGTAGATGATCTCCCTCGTTTGTATAAATCACTTTGTTAAAAAGTATGAATGCTTGAGTGGCTCAGTAAGTTATTTCAGAGAGGTTCCACAGGACCTTAATGGGATACTATTGAGAGAAAGGTCTAATTTTTATCTGGGCCTCTCTAGGCATAAACAGTTCCTCCTGAAACTAAAGCCAAAAACAGTTCACATTTACAAACTGTGTGAAGCAGTTATGAGGTTTCTAAATATATCTGAAAGTTTTGGCAGCTATGTTACCCTTCTAAAACATTTAGGTCCATTATATAAATATTTATGTGACTGAGAACAGTTCTTAACCTTGGTGTCTTATTCACCAGATATGGGGAATTTAAAATTTATTCACCCCTGTAATTGGCCCCGTGTGAAATACTATCCCACTGCATAATGTAGGTCTGGCATTTTTACTGTAATGTCTTTGAAGATAAGTATCTTGGCAACATTGTAGAGTGTAGCCCAGGTAGGACTAGGTTTGACCTGCCCTTAGAAATTCCACTCACCTGTAAATATCCCCTTCCTGGGAAGGAAGGCCTCCTTCAAGTATTTCAGGAGGGAGGTACACTAAATCCTGGCAGTTCCTCTGGTTCTGCAGGTCTGACCTCAGCTGCTGTTTCCTCCAGTTGGTTAGACCATAATCTGATATCTACAGAGAAAAAATAATTTTAGTAACAGAACATCAAGTCTTGGTACTAAATGTTGATTGTTAAGATAAATATATTCAATTGGATTTTACATTAATAGACTAGAAGTTGAACCCTACCTTGGCTCTGTACTGTCCATCCAAAAGCACATTGGAAGGTTTGAGGCTGCAGTGGCAGCAGGCAGGTTGGAGGCTGTGAAGGTGATGGAGACCTTGAGCCACGTCTGCCAGGATCCTCAGGAGCACAGGGAACGGGAGCTCTGGGTACAGCTGGTGCTGAGTTACACAAACACAGGGTTTGTTACTGTTCACATTTTCATGTGACAATAGACAGAACTACAAAACAGAAGTACAATTGGGAAACTGAAGAACAGATTGTGACCATAATGTACATGCTGATTGTTCTCTGCTGGCTGATCTTTTAATTCATTTTGCCACCTAGAAGATGACATCTTTTATCTACCTCGTGGATGAGCGAGTGCAGGGATCCATTGTGCATCCATTCAGTCACTGTCCCCATGAGCCCATGGCACTGGTAAATCCCAAGAGGAGGCAGGAGGCGTTCAGACTCATAACATCTCACACTGGCTATATCCTGAAGTAGCAACTTCCACTCCCTGCAAAAAGGTCGAGTTCGAGGCAGGTTAGACTGATGGGAGTTTCAGCTAGAGATGAGATACTGTAGGTTATGGAAATGAGAGGGAACCATATGGCTGATCACAAGCCAATAAAATTCTACCAATAAATATTATGTAATCTTCCAAACAATTCTGGGAAAATGAAGCAATCCCTTGTGGAGTGTATTTTTGCATTATAAAGTGAAAGACCTCTGGATGCTTTAATATGAACATAAAAGTACAGTTTGAAGTGGGACTGAAGTTTGAAGGCAGGAGAAAGCTTGTACTGTGTCCTTTTGCTGTGACATTCACATTTTCCAGGAGATGATGTTCTTCCATGCACATCTCACTGCACTGTAATCCTGCCCATCACCTCCCTCCTGCCTGCACATGCCTGTACCCTCACCTGTACATGCTGAGATCTCTTTAGGGACCTCCAGAAAGTTCATCCCATACAATGCTGTATTAATGATCAGGGTTTGTATACATTATTATAGTACATAATTAATTACTTCAGGAGTAAGCTCTACTTCTACAAAAAGCTGTAAAAAACCATTCTCAGTAAAAGTGCCTCCAAGTTGGCTGTTGGCTGGTCAGGGTTTCTAGGGCTAGAGATGTGCTTGGGGTCAGATGATCCCAGCCATGCTGCAGTTCACTCCAGTGCCATCACTGCAGGTCTCTGCTTCCCCAGGGGGTTACTTGGCAAATAACACACCTACCTCTCCGTAGTGTCCTGGCTGCTCAGCAGCTTCACAGAGATGTGAGTGTTCCAAGAAGTGTGAAAGGCTTTGAGTGCAAAGCCTGAGCCTGTTCTGGTCAAGGTAAAGCTTTCCAAATCTTCTGGGGCTACCACAGGTAGTGGATTGGCCATTTCTTGATGGCTGGCTTGAGGGAAAAAGTGGTAGGAAAGAAAAAAGTTTTAAGAACTACTTTTTGTCACTGCTACCAAGGTACAGGGAACTTGCACCACCCCTTACTTCCCAAATAACTAATGCAAAAGCCTTCCTTTCACCACTCAGTGTCAGACCTCCTTTGTAAAGACAGGAAAAATGCACTAATTGCCAAGGAGTGTCTGGACCTAACTTGCCATCTGAGGCTGCAAGGTGCTAATTAATTGCTCATCATTATTTCCATCTGATGACTTTGACATGTTAGGCCATTATTTATAATAAAAAGTGTGATTTTAAAGTGATGCTGAATTTATGTGGACAACAAACTAACATCTTCCAGTTAGATGAAAAGGCAGTTAGATTGAAAAGGCAACTATTCAATAACACGTGCCAGCATGTTCTGCCTCATTCTTGCATATCTTCTTTAATAAATCACATGTGGATGCAAAAGCAAGGTAAGAGACAAATTTTCTGCTGTTGTAGACTGTCAGAATTCTGGTAAATGGAGCTGGGTCATTATAGCAGGCACTAATTTGGCCAGTACAGTCTCTGTACAGTAGCTCTGCAGGGCCAGCTGCATGTCTCAGACACTTTGCATGGCAACACAAGTGGATTAGAGAGGACTTCTGCAAAGCGTCACTGTCTTACTGTGTGAGCACCGTTTTCAGTTGTATCTGTGGAGCTCCATTAGACTGGAGGTAACAAAAAGTCAGTGGTGAAGGAGGAAAACAAGCAATCTAAGAAAACACATGGCATAAAACCAGTGGTAAGGATCACTGCAAGATCAGGGGTCAGTGGGTCAGCACTGAAAGTGTAGCTCAGTAGACCTGGACTAGGAAAGGAATGAGATGAGGGGGACTGAAGTAACTGTGAGGGACTATTGAGTGTAAATTGTGCTTTACAAAAATAGTTCTGGGATGCAGAAGGCCTGAAAGTCTTCTGACTTTGAGCAGATAACTTTTTCTCCACGAGTGAAATAGAAACCAAAACCAGAAGATAAATTAGCCCATGATCTTGGCTGAACTTCCAGTTCATGACCAATTTACTTTCGGTTAACCTCAGTCTCTCCCTGCAGGCACATCCACAACCAGAGGGGTACAAAGCTCAGTTTTGCATCTAACCATAATCAAAATGCAAATAAAATTGCAGCAGCTGATTTACCAGTTGCTGTAAGGACTTCCTTGAAGAATAAATCCAATATGGTATGAGGCTGACAGACAGTTTAACGATTTCATAAAATTTCAAAATGTTCCTTTGAATGAAGATAAATTTCCAAATGAGCCATTTATCCCTTAAAGTTGCAAAGGCAGACTACACAGATTTACCAATCTTAAATATAAAGGAGGTAATTAAAAGGCTGTCAGGAGCAAAATTATGTCTCATTTTTATTATATACAGAAATAAATAATATTTTAAATGGCCAAAAGGACGTACTCAACTCCAAACACGGTGCAAGGAAGATCAAGTAATGAATTTAGCACCTAAACCATTCCTGAAAGAAGTTATTTTTGTTTAAAATTGAATCAAATAAAGGTATAAGAGTTTTTAAAGTCTTGCTAACTGGGTACTTAGATAAAAATTAAAGCTAATCATCAGGCCCTATTTTGGATTTGCAAAACCTAATTTAACTAGGAGTTTTTAAAATCAAAATGAAAACCACTTCAACCTTTATAGTTACAAACCATGTCATGACATGCCAAGCACCATTCTCCCTGTGTCTGAGTTTGTACATCTGTTTCTATACCTCAACATCAGATAATTTGCTGAAAATCTCCAAAAGAGTTTAACCCTAACATGAGAAATGTTTTATTTATGCAGGGTGCTACCCAAATTCCTAAAGCATTTGGAAGGTCTAATCACTGAATAAAGAATTGTCATGGAATTACAGATATCAAAGTCCCTCTGTAGTCCCCAGATTGCAAGGTACCAAAGATATTTTTTCAATAGTTCTGCTCTTTTGAATGCTTTTTCTCCTAGATCCTTTTAAAATCTCACTATCAAATCCCCAAACCAGTGTTCTGTAGGTGACCTATGCAAGGAAGAGTTTAGTGCTATTTTTTAGTAAGACACTAAACGTCTCAGATAACTCTGCCATCCTGCCCTGGCTGTGCAGGCAGGGGCATGAGGAAGACTGCTATAAACCTATTAATTTCAGGTTTCTAATTATAAAGTAATATTTAAAAAATAACTCATAGCAAAGGTGTTTCCTTAGTATAAGAGAATCTCTATGTTAATATGTACAGATGTCTCAGGAAAAGAAACTGGAAATAAAAATCAGCTTACCTCTGGAAAGAGAAACATAAAACCTCGGGAAGGATGGAGTGAGACTGTTGCAGACAGCAAGTGTGAGTCGGCTTTGAACTGAATTCAAACACAGCTCGAGTTTTCCTGCCGGTGAGTCAGTTCTTTGTTGATGTGTCCTTCTATTGGCTGCCTCGGAACATTTGGTGTTTCCTGGCCGGGTGTACAGACTGTAACTCTTTAGTGACCGCAGACGAGTGCAGGGACAGAACAGGAGGTGGGATAGCTGCTTTTCCCACAGCGAGGAACACCAGGAGGGAAAGCTACCAGTGAAAACCAGCGTGGTGGACACAGCCCAGGCTGGAACAGGGCAGAGCTGCACACACTGTGTGTGTGATCTCTGCAGTGGGTCAGGCTGACAGCACAAGTAAAAAACCCTTAAACTCTTTAAACCAAGTTGATCTTAAAACAGGACATAACTGCTGGTTTCTGGTAAGAGCGTAGGCAGGCCCGGGGTGAGGGTGGGTTACAAAGAACTGGCTGTCCAACAGCCCTGCTCGAGGATGGGGGGTTACAGTGAGAGGCCAGCTGGTCATCAGCCAAGTGTGCTCTCATCACCAGTGGGCAATGACCTGCTGGGCTGCACTGGAAATGCAGGCAGGAAAGTGAGAGGAGTCACCGTGCCTCAGGACTCAGAAATGGTGGAGGTGCAGCTGAAATACCGGAATCAACTTCAGGGCCCTCAGTTCAAAGCCAGTGTGGACACACTGGAGGGGATGCAGCAGGCAGCTACCAGGATGGGGCCCTGGAGCACAAACCTTACAGCCAGGGGCTCAGTGAGCCAGCCCTGCTTAGGCAGGTGCAGGAGGCTGAGGGGATGTCAACTAGAATCCTACAGCTACTTAAAGGTCAGGTGTGAAGATAGAGACAAATTCTCTCCATAGTGGCAGATAACCAGCAGTGGGCATAGGCAGATGTCTCTAATACAGAGGTTCAAGCCAGATGCTAAAAAAAAACATTCACTGGTGGGTAATGCAGTGCTGGAGTGGGTCACTCAGGCTGTAGAGTCTCCATCCTTTAAAAGGTTCTCTAGACTTTGCTAGGCAAAACCATGGCTGACCTGATCCAGCACTGCTGGTAGTCCTGCTTTGAGCAGGAGGCTAGGCTAGAAAATGCCAAAAGTCCAGTGTATTTTTAATTTTGTGAAAACCCTATAAGGCCTAATTGTACATTCCCACTGAAGATTGGTGGGGCTACTGGATGCAGGGAGGAGACTTTGGGAAAGAGCAGTAGTTTCAGCTGATCACATTTATGCAAACTTTCTGTTTCATTAAGATTTTCTATTTATAGAGGCTGACATAAAACCAGTGTCAGTGAATGAAATTCTGTCCACACACTTCTGTTGGTTTTGGATCAAATCCTAACCCC
>JAWWLV010000021.1:12023333-12132670 GCA_035041135.1 Platyrinchus mystaceus
TGCCCATAGCTGGGTTGGTGCTGTGCCCATGGCTGGGTTGGTGCTGTGCCCACAGCTGGGCTGGTGCTGTGCCCATAACTGATCTGGTCCATGAGCTGCAAGTCAAGGTCCTGGGCTGCTTGAGCAGCTGAGGAATCAGGGGGGTCCTGCACAGACCCAGGGCCTGGTGCTGGAGCAGGGCAGGTCACAGTACTGGGGTTTGTCACAATACTGGGGTTTGTCACAATACTGGGGTTTGTCACAGTACTGGGGTTTGTCACAATACTGGGGTTTGTCACAATACTGGGGTTTGTCACAGTACTGGGGTTTGTCCCCTTGGCAGGTCTGCTTTGGTGACAGTGATGTGGAGCAGGTCTGGGAGTCTGACACAGAGGTGAGCAGTTGGGAAGGCAGAGGAGGGAAAAGAGACCATATCCTGCAGTGCTGCAGGCAGGAATTCAGGTAGACCTGTCTGGGATTTGGTGGAAGTTTGTCATATCTCAGGTGCTTGAATTAGGTTTAATTCAGTAGCATTTTCAGATGTAGCCAAACTACATCTCCTAGCACCAGATCTCTCTCTTCCCAAGCATAATGCCATAAGAACATAGCACAGGTGCAAGGAAAAAGAGTTTTGTTACCCCTCCTTTGTTCCCAGAGAGCAATGCAAAAAAAATTTACAACCAGAATTAGGGTTATGGGAAACCTGAGTGGCAAACCTGCACTGAAATGAAAGGGGGTATATAGAAAAAAGGGTTCACAAACAACATCAGCAGTGTCCAAGGCATTTCTGACCAGTATTTACACAGAGATTATTTCTAATTACAGCTGGGCCAGGTTAGTATTACAGTAAATTTCTGAGCTTCATTTCACAGAGATTATTTCTAATTACAGCTGGGCCAGGTTAGTATTACAGTAAATTTCTGAGCTTCGTTTCACCAGTCCAAGTTATTTATCAAATGAGGTACCAGCACAAATGGATAAAAGTACAAACATAAACCTCTAACAAATGTGGATCTGCCCATACCAGTGGCAGTTCTGCAGTGGATACAGAGGGTAAGCCTCCAGTTGTTATGGATCTTGCTAGATTCAGTTCTGCTGGACATTGTTAAAGCAGGATTGAATGTGGATTACATTATCAGTTTACATGTGGAGCTTGTGTAATTGTTTCCTGGATCTTCACCAGATTTTAGAAGCTAGATTTCTACATATTATGACCACACATAAGTGTTGGCATGAGGAAAAAATTCCTACAGTTAATAAATAAAACCAGGAGGTCCCAGGAAATCTTAACACTCTTCCAGAGTGATTTTGGCACTTGTCCCTGGCCTTAAAAGTCCTTTATATTGTTCCATTATAGTCTGTTCTGTTCCTAATTATTTAAGAAACTAAGCACCTTGGATAAATTCCCACCTGATGCCGTGGGCAAAGGGCTGTGGAGACCTTTGTGTAACTGTCCTTCAGCTCTGAGAGACAGCAAACCACTGGCAGCACAGGCTGGAGAGCAGCAATGAGTAAGTTTTAACCAAGAATGGGAATAAGTGCAAGAATGTGTTGGTGTTTTGAAGTGACTTGCACTAGAGATGTGCTGCAGTCTTGCTTTCAGTCAGCCAGGAGTGTCTGGACCAGATGAAGTGTTCAGTTGTCTGCAATACTGGCAGTGCAAAGCAATGGAGATGAGATTTTTTAGAAGCATCCAAGGGACTTGTGTGCTTTTAGAAACTTTACCCAGAAACTTCTGTGTGCAGGGAAAACTTGAGCCATAAAAGATGATTAGTGATTTAAAAACAAAAAACAAACTAAAACATTGCTTTAATATTTTAGTTAGCTCTTAAGCAAAAAATGGGAGCTATTTCTTGAGTCAACAGTTGTTCTTGCCAAAGCCTACAATGAACACTCGGTCAAGAGTGGTACTTCACCCTCAGGATCCCTAACCATGCTGAAAACACAGCTTTGAAACCTCCTGCCCCCTTGACTCTGGTATTTTCCTAGTTGTCCATCCTCCTTCTGATCACTCCCCCTTGGTGTGTTTTTGGTGGTTATTCCAAATCCTTTCTCCAGCTTTCTGTATGTGGGAGGCCCAAATGCTTCTTTTCTGCCCCATTTTTTGGCTATGATTCATATACAAAATTATCACCATCCCTTGCTGAGGACTAAGAAAGCTACCTTTTTATTTTTGTATTCCATCCAGAAGAGAGCCTTAGCAAAAAGTTATACTTGTGAATAATTTAACAATGTGCTAAATTCAGCCTGGCTGAACAGAATAACTGAGGTTGAAAGGGACCTCTGGTGACCATCTAGTCCAGCTCCCCTTGTTTAAAGCAGGGTCAGCTAGAGCAGGTTGCCCAGGACCATGAGCAGTCAGGTTTTAAATATATGCAAGAGTGGTCTGCAAATGCTGTTCCAGTGTTCAGCCACCTGAGCAGGGCTCAGCTTTCTCCCACCTTCTGCAAGTCATTTTATCCAAGTCCCTGTGGAGATCATTGTCCTGCTTGTCAAGGAGCTCCCTTTGTGTTTAGACTTGATCTCCAGGTTCTCTCCTATTCTTGCTGCAGGACAAGTGCAATAGCTGAGCCTTCACCAGGACTCATTCTGCAATTGAATTCTCATCCTGAGGTATTGTCTTCCTTTTCCCTGAAAAAAGTAATCTCAGCAATCCAGAAGGGCTTATGGAAGGGTATTTATTTTAAAGTCTTTCCAGCCTGCTCTGTTTGCTTATCCCTTTTTATGGTTCTCTCTCCTAGCTCCTTACTCTTTTCTGTCAGTTCCCAAGGAATTTCTGCTTCAGTAAAAGTGCAAAGTGCAGAATGAAGAACCAAACCAAGAAGCTGTGATTTTACAGCACTGCATTCTGCCCTGGGATTTTGCCCTAGCAGCCCTTTGCATTTCAAAATTCCTTATCATGCCCCAGCCCCTTCCTGCCTGCAATGAGCAATCCTAATTCTTTCAGTCATTGTGGGTGTTACAGTATTCTCACTTTCTCTTTTCTGTACTTTATTTTCTGTATATTTATTATGTGGAAACAGCATGTGGCTTGGTTCTTGAAACTGGGAATAAATCACTGATTCATCTCCTGGTTTCTGGGTAGCCTCTGGGAAGGATCTGAAGGCAACTTTAAGAAACTGTAAGAAATGATGGTATGGAAGTTCTTGGGGCAAAGGTTGGTACATGGTTTCATTATTCTTTGTTCTGCAGTAAGCACACTGTGACTGTTCTAGGTTATCACTGATGCTATCTAGAGCAGAACTGACCTTTTCATTCCTGCCGGGAGTTTGTGGTGTTTTACTTTGAACTAATACATACTTAAGTCCTTGTGGTATCCTGTGCATACCATATGGGATGGAAAAGCTTGCACTGGCCTGTGAGTGAGATCATTTGTGTATTTAACATATAACAAAGTACATCTATAGGCACTTTTATTTAAGCATCTTTGGACATGTTTAATGTTAGTTTGCCTGTTGTCTGCAAAGTGCTACATACTTAGAATATGGACTAGAAGGACTTTTTAGGCCCAGGTAGTGAATCTATGGCTTCTAGAATATCTACAGCTCCCAGAATACATTTCCCTGTCCTGTTTGTGCACCAAAGACCCGAGCAGAAAGGTGGGTCTGAGGGCAAGTCAGGAGCAGGGAGGCCCCAGGCTGAGCACAGCTCAGGGAGGGGGGAAGAGCAAGGAGCTTAAATGCAGTTCTGGGGCAGACAGAGCACGGGCAGACACCTCAGATGAGGGAAATCGGGACCTGTTGGTGCTCTCAGGCTCCTGACACATTCCAGCAGGTAGAAAAAACTTGCACAAACCAGATTTTGCTTTTGTAAGTGGAAGTCATATGTTTAGCAATGTTCTAAAAAAAATGTGATGCAGCATTAGCTGAGAGAGCAGAAGCAGATCTGGACCAGGGTGCCAGAAAAGCTTTGTACAAGGGGGATTTGTTATTTGGAATGTTCCAAGGGTTTTGGAATGCTTTGGAACAAGAAAGCCAAGTCATTTTTTGGGTGGTGATTTTGTGTTTTTTTTTCCTTCTCTCCAGTTATCTAACACTGTCTTGGGTAGGTGAACTTAAATTACCTTTTTCACTGCCTAAATTTCTAAAGATTTTTCTCTGCATTTCTTTTTTCCACATATCTACATTTTTCTAAGTATGTCTTCAACTTAATTCTGCAGAATTTTTATTTGGACACTGGTCTTTGAAAACAACAAGGACATTGACTGTTATTTAGCACAGCATGCCAATCTGTTTGTATTTGAACTTCCAGTACAGTAAATATTTATTGGACAGTAAATAAGATTCCTAAACAGATGTATTCTCACAATGAGGAGGATGGAGAAGTATAGAGGATCCAATTTGAGCTAAGACAGGAATGTCAAAGTTATTTAACTATTTGTGTGTTGTGGGAAAACACCTACTTCATCTAATGGATTTTATTTCTCAAAATACCTTTGCATACTCTTCTCCCCTTTTGAATTACTATAAAAGTTCTCCTATATAAAAAAATCCACTATTTCATTAGTTACTGGAAGACACAAATACATCTGCATGTGGTACTGTGTTCAAGTTAGAAATTAAAGAAACTGGCTACCAATTTTCCCAAAACAAAAGGCAGAGATCATTTTAAAACTACTCTGGGAAGAAAAGCCACTTAAACTCACTCAAACATGGACTGACACAGCCAGGTTATCTTGTTTTCCATTTCTATTCAAATATGTGCCTGGCTGCAGTATTGTCCTATGAATCAGGGTTAAAAAACCCAATGGAAAGCAGTTACCTACTTGCAGCCCTTTCTGCCTGCAACACTGGCTTTGGGATAGAAATGGTAGAGTGAAACTTTCTGTCCTCTCTCATGAGATAAATTGATAAATGAGATAAACTGATAATGAGATAAATCTTGACTAACAAATCTTTCTATTAATAAAGTCTTTGGACTCTCTAGGAATATGGACTTTCTTATTGTCTTCCAGTTCCTTTTTGAAGGTAAGCAGAGATCTGAGCTCTCTGAGGATGTTCTGGTGGACCTGGAGGAATGTTCTCCTCGTGGGTGTGTTGTGCAGCTGAGAGCAGAGAATTGCAAACCAGTATTACACTGTGTGGCTTCACAAACAGTCCAGGTTTTCACTCTGGCTGCTCACAGATGCAGAACACACTAATGAAGTCAAAGCTAGATAAGGTTGGGTAAAGTTCATATATGTTGAGTGATCTTTCAGTCAGAAAAGTTCTGCCATTTTTTTTTAAGTCAATTAAATTAAAAGCAAATAATTCAGCAAGAAATTGCATATACCTTGCTGTTATGAATGGAAGCAAATGATGAGGCTGGGAGAAGAAACCTTCATACCAAATTGAAGTAGGAAGCACATGTTAATGATGGATATACAGCCTCTTTAAGGCTTCACAAGAGCAAAAGGTAGTTTAAACTGTCAGAAAATTCCCAGAAGGAACAGAAATTCCTCTGGGGCATTTTGAAACATTTGAGTTTGAGAGTCAATGCCTGTGAGACTTGGCTGGGGCTCCAGGCTGTGGAAACTGCTGTCCACAGTGAGCTTCCCATGGCACCTGGGCAGGAGCCACAGCTGCTGCTACCCTTCATTTTTGCACTCTGTGTATGGACTGGAAGAAAGGAAATTATCAGAGGCACCAGTGAAGGAGCCTTAGGAATTCCTAGTGCCAGAAGAGGCATAAGGGGTCAGACAGGGTGATAAGGAACAGCTCATCCTCACATGAGGCTAGAGGCATCTCCTCTCTCTTGAGAATAATCAAGATCTTCTTAGTGTTTGGTGGCCTTGTCATGTGTCCTCTGAACTGCCTTGCCTGGAGGACACAGCAGTGGGAAACTCGTGGGGATTCAGTCCTGTGTGTTTTATTACAGGAAGCTGCTCAGCCACATTCAGTCTCCCCTTGCCCAGAGAATGCTCTGCCATGCCAGAGAGGGTTTGTCTGCTTTTCTACTGGGAGAGTGATGTGATGTTCTCAGTTGCACTAAACTAATAACACTAATAATGGTGTCAGACAAACCCTTCCTTTCTGTGTGAACACTTAATCTGTAAGGCAATGTTAGGCAGCTGTTGTGAACAAACTTTTGATTTTCTTGGTGTTATCTTTGTGTCAAAAACATGGAAGTGTGAAGCAATAGCAACTTGAAACTCTTGTCTGTGTTTTTGACTGAGCATGCCTAATGAGAGCATTTGAGTTTGCTTTTAGGCCATTTTTAAAAATGATTTATTGAGTGATTCTCAAAGTATAAATTCTACTGGAGTCCATAATATCTGCACATGTGCAATCTCTGAAACTAGCTACGCTTTTAAAAGTCACCTAGTTAGGAAAATACTTATCTTTAATTGTCTTTATGCACTCACTAATGATAAAAAGCAAAGCATTTCTGGTAGTTGAGAATAATACTGGAGTGAGGGCCGGCTCTTGTTGAATGTTGTTGTATTTTGCCAATTCCCAGGCTGTAACGATACAATCTGAATTTGACCATGACACTAGATCTGAATTTCTCTTGTAACTGCTTTTAAAATGTCTTCAGTGGTTTTTTTGGCTGCTAACGTCACTCAGACTGACCTTCCACAAGATGGCACTTCAAGTATCCTGGTGGAACCTGTTCAGTACTTTCTCAGATAAACCCATACTGCATTGTAGAGCTCAATTTGTGCTGCCTTTGACTTCTGGTGTGGCAAGACTGGAGTCAGGATGGGCACCTGTAGGCCCAGGTACAGCCCCTCTGGATGCAGCCACACTGTACAATGTCATTCTGACCATCCTGTGCAGCTTTGGGGCTTATTAGCTTTGGAAAGGGCATGTGAAAGGCTTGGCCAGTCCTGCTGTGGAGCTGGAGGAGCTGGAAGCTCCAGGAGGGATGGCTGCAGGCCATGCACACAGTTATGTGGCCAGAAGTGTTCTGAGTGTGTCAGCTGGAGTTCACAAGGGCCGTGCTGGGTTTGGAGGAATGCGGATGAAATACCAGGGGAAGAGAGGCAGCATTTGTATGGAGGGTAATGTATCCTATTGATACAATACTAATGTAACTGTATATAACCTTAGAAGCCCTCAAGAAACCATGAATACATAATTCTGGAATATGCTTAGTTTGTCTTGTGGTGTTAATATACCAAGTGCTGAGATTTTCAGATTACTCATCCAGAGGCATGAGTAATTTTTGAAAAAGGCCTCTAATTATATGGTAAAAAAAATCAGATGTTCGTCATTACAGGTCTGTAGAAATGATCTGTTTAAACTGTTTATATTAGCTTTTGAAGGGATTGTGATCTCATTTTTCTCAGTGCTGTACAAACATGCTTTGAAAAACATTCCCTGCCCATGCAATAGAACTGCAATCAGAGAATAGGAAATTCAGAGAGCTCAAGTGACTTATGAAATGTCACTCAAGTCTGGAAATAACCTTAATATCTAGGTTGTTTTTATCTATCAGGTAATGCTTTGTTCATCAACAATGTAAACTCCTCCATCACATGGATGTCTGCTGTTATTCCTTGGCATCTTTGCCACTTGCAGAACGTGATCAGGAAGGAACTCGTGCTGGAGTGATTGTGCTGAGACTCAGGATTTGCAAGTCTTTCTACCTGTTGCTTTTAAAATCACATTCTGATTTTAAATTAACACTTTTAGTGTTAGGCATAGCTGAAAAGTGCTCTGAAGGACAGGACAGACAGAAGTAAAGCTCCTGCTACTGTATGGTGACTGTGGTGCTGTTTGAGTGCTGAACAGTGAATAGAAAGCATGCAGGGAGCTGTGTAACTGAGTTAACACTTGACAAGGATGAAAACCTTTTTATGCCTCTCCCAGGATGAAAACCTTTTTATGCCTCTGCCAGGAGTCATCACTGCTGATCTCAGTGAGGATGCACAGGGCAGTAAGAGGCCACATCCCCGGGCAGACCAGGTGCCAGTGCTCTCTGCTCTGACACAGTTCACTGGCTGGGGGAGCTGGATGCCTCTGCAAAGCAACATTCCATTTCTGAGTGCTTGGATAGGAGTGTTCCATTCTTTGGTTATGTAGTAGAATTGAACTTGGAAGTGAGGGAATGTGATTGCAAAACCGTGGGGGCTGCTGTCGTGGTTGGGCTCAGTACCATCTGCAGCTGAGCTCCTGGTCTGCAGTGCCTTCCATGAGCCTTTCCTGCCAACGGGAGGGAATAGATGGTGGGTAATCCCTGATCAGGAGGAGTTTGCCCATCCCTTGTTCCATCAGTGTGTGAGAGAGATCCTGGTTATAATATAACCAGGCCTTTTCAGACACAACTTGATTTTTATTTTTGTTGAGATGATAAACCAGCCTGAATGGGGCAGTTGGAATAAGGGTAAAGGTAACTGGAACTTGCTGGCAGGCATTTAATGGGTGTGGGAGGAGCAAGCCTGGACACAACTGCTCAGTCTGGCCTTAGCAGCACCCCAGCTTTGTCAGCAGGAATAGAACCCTTGAGCTGAAAGGTTAAAAATGCACCTGTCGGTCTCAAATTGGCACTTCAGGAGTTGGCTGCCCTGCTTTTGTAAGGGGCTAAAAATGTGCAAATGTTAGACTGGAGAAACTAGAGTCCTTCTGTGCTGCTCTCAGCAGCAGTTAGGGAACTTAAAGAGCAGCTGAAGATGTTATGAAAGCAAGAAAGGGATCTCTGAATTTCTGTTTTCACATAAATGGACACAGCATGTGATGGACTGAAGCAGACTGTTCAGATCAACTCTGAGTTATTTGTGCAGGCTGCTGCTGTGAGCCAGAGGAAGAAAAGCCTTGCAGCTGTAACTTAAAGAAGCTGTTACCATAAATTGAGCTGCAGGCACATCAAGGTTTCTATAATCTATTTTGTTTTATTTATTAACTCAATGTTTTGCACAAATATTTAATAGTCTTGCATCATGTGTATTGACCATGTGAGTAGTTGTGCACCTCGTTTCAGTTGTGTTGTTTTCTGAGAAGTCTGAAGAGGTTGTTCCAGGACAGGTTAGGAGCACACCCCTAAGAAATGGAGGGACTGGCAGTCCACACAGGCATGACCATTTAAACTGCTCAGTGCTACTGTGTTTTACCTCTGTACATGGACTTAAAAATACTCTGGGCTTTCCTTTGACAGCTGTGGGATGGAGGGAGACTGGTCTAGCTTAAAGCTCTAGACAAGACTTATGCTCATTTTTAGTATTAATTTGTCTTTTTCCATGCTTAGAAACCCAAGGAAAATGCAAAGCTCTACAAGAAAAGCAGCAGTCTGATCCTAGGTTGATTAATCTTCAGTTTACCAACATTCTTCTAAGACTGTGAGATTACTGCCTTGGTGTGCTGAAAAACATTGTACCTTTTCCTATATTACAAATCATCATGATGTATCAATTATGCAGGAAGGCTAATCCAAATGCCCTCAAAACCAATTGGAATGTTTAGCTTTGCTTCCACAGGCCTTTCTATTTAATGTGGCGTGATCTGGCTCAGACCCTTTCTAAAAACAAAACACACAAGATGTTCCAAAAGTAAGGTTTTGGTAATGTTGACAGGCACCTTCAGTGCCAACAGCCTCTCTTGTTAGGGTTTCAGATGAGGAGATTGAAGTGGGTAATTAACATGTATGAGCTGTATTTACAAGCTGAAAAAAGTTTATTGTTTTATTCCTTAAAGACTGACTGCCTTGCTCAACACTAAACTGAGTGAAATCTGGAGGAAAATGACCTTGTTTTTATGGCAAATGTAAGGAACTGGCTAGCTAAGGTTGTATGCAATTCTGGCAGCTCTCTTATGGTGTCTCAGCTAACAACTTCCCTTTCATCCATCACTGCTACTCAGCCAGCATTAACTCCCTAGTGATGCCTGACATTAGAATGTTATAATGAAAGTCTGTGAAGTTGAAATTGAAGCTTGTTTTAATGTGTTGCTCAGACACTTGTGTGTCTTGGACTTGTTTCAGAACAGCCTTATGTTTGTGAGGTCAAATAAGCCAGCAAGGTTTAGTTTGAGTTAGAGGGAGGTGGGGGGTACCTGCTCTCCTCCCTGCTGATTTCCTCGGGAGACAAGGTACCCCTGGAGATGTGGGCTGGTGCCATTCACATGCAAAACCATCTGCATTTCCCGGTTTTTGAGCAGCTCTGTGGTGATCAGTGTCCTGTGGCACAGGATGCAGTGTGTGACACCTCTGTCCAGTGCTGGAAGCTGGATGCTGCTGAAACCAGGAAGTTTCCTCCAAGGAGTTGTCTCACCTGATCAGCTGGAGATGGGATTGTTTCCCTTAAGACTCTTTTTCTCCCTCTGCCAGCTGTACCTGTGAACCTGCCCTCCTTGCTAGGCACATTCTTTTGATGCACCAAACACTCCTTCAGCAAGTTGCTGAAACATCTGCTCTGCACCAGTGAATATGCCAGCATTATTCCCACAGGGGTATTGGGCAACTGATTTCCAAAGACTTTGGCAGAATCCTTGAAGAGTCGAGATGGAGCAGAAAAGGTTTGGCGGGGAGTTGTGCCTGACTCAGTTGTTTCATTTCCCAGCAGTCCCAAATCGAACTCTGCTTCGTGGCACGGTGCTTCTGACGAGCTTCCACCTGTGCCATGGCAGGAAGCCACCTTTGTGAGTTCTGCAAAAGGATTTTGCTTCTTGGCTGAAGAAATGAAGAGCAGAAAAAAAAGTGATTTTGTACGTTTCACTGAGGAATTTTTGTAGGGAAAAAGCCCTTGGAGGCAGCATAGTTGCAGTATATGGGTCATCTCAAACACATAATTGGGTAGTAAAGTAATCATCCCCATCTCAGAAAATTAAGTTACTTATTATTTCTAGTTAACTAGAAAGAGTAGGGGAGAGTGGATAGATGTTTAACAAGTTGACCTTCCAAAGGTCATGGAAGTAATTTCTCAGTAGAGGCTGAAGATAAGATCAGAATCTGTGGGACAAACATGCTTCCAGAATAAATGCAGCACACAAACAATTTTAATACAAAGTGCAGCAACTATGCTGAAACAGACTACTTGTTTTATTTATTCACATACATACTGGGAAATAAATGCTTGTATATTGGAAAATGCAAACTGTATAAACTGCAATTCTGCAGGAAATTGCAACATCTTGGAGAGATGTGAAACTAAGAAATAATGTAGCTATAAAGGGACAGGAATATCTGACCCCAATAGTGGCCTATTGCACAGGGACTGTTGAGGGTTTGGCAAGGACTGGCTCTGGCCTGGGGATGCTGAAGGGTTTGGCCCCTGTAGCAAAAGAGGTGCCTGTTTACAGCAGAACATGCCTGAACAGTGCTGGGTATGTTAAGGAGGGTGCATGGCTGAGGAGAGATGTCTCGGGCCAAAAAGCACCCACATACAGCATGCAAATGTGAATTAATTCTGGGGGGTCATGTACCATAGCTAAATATGAACCAATATTGTAAATAACTATTATAAATCAGTCTATTGTATTAGAAAGCTTTGTTGCTTTTTAATGAGGTGCTCAGTATTTGTGATCAGACACAGAAATGTGTGACACAGGTTGTTCACTTGTAGCACAGCCAGAAATATGTATAATTTTTGTCCTAGAGTAGTCCTGTGGCTGAAGCACAGGCCAGGAGATATAAATTCACTCCTTGCCTATGTAATGGCAATTACTAAGCACTAATCTCTGAACCATTTCTGTGTCTTTAAATGATTAAAAGTATTTATGTGACACCCAGTCACACCTATGTGCGGGTCAGATGAGGCAAACTGACACCCTGTTAAGATCAGAGGTTTTCCTTGTGTTGCTAAATTCTCCTATTGTTTGGTAAGAGGATTTCTGCTATTACATGTTCATTTGGGTGCCACTTGGTTATTTGACTGGATGTTTTTTCTTTTCTACGAAGCTTTTGTGTATTTGTGGTGATTGGTGCACTCTCAGGATGCAGCTTAGTAATGACACTGGCTTTTATTGTGTTCCAAGACTAGCAGAGGACAAGTTTGCTTATCCTTTCCCAAGTGTAAGAACGAGGAGAAAACCCTCAGGACTTTATACTGAATGCACCTTGTTCTCCAGATATGAAAGCATTGCAAAGCTAAGTGGTATTCAAAATCCTGTAGCAAGGCTTTATGGAACCTAAAAAAAGGCATCTTCTACAACTGTGTTCCATTGTAATAGTTTGTATTAATAATAGAGGTGTAAACCTTTCTGACGAGTCTGCATGCAAAAGGGGGTTAACATTGCACTGTGGGTAACACACCCAGCTTTGCTGTCCCAGGCTCAGGAGTCTTATCCATGTTTGCCAGATACAGTAAGCATAGGGAGTATTTTAGAAGTCCTGGACATTCCTTTTGTGCTTCTTTATGTCCGTTTTGTCCACTCCAGGTTAGCTGAGAGCTCTGCACACTCCCTGGTTGTGCCTGTACCTTGTCTCTTTGCAATCTGTGAATAACAGCCACTGCTGAGGCAAACCAGGAGAGCCTTTGCATAAGCTCTTCACGTGTGCTCGTTTCAGGTGAGAGGACAAGAGCAGATCAAGATCAGGCCAAGGGATGCAGTGCAATTAAGGGCTCTTTGTGCCTCTCTCCTGTGTTTACCCAAGGCCTCCTCCCTCCCGAGGTATCAGGTGAGAACATGCTCCTTCCCACATGCATGCCCTTCAGATATTTTGCTGAGGTTTCTTTGTGAGCAAGAAGTATCCAGAAAGTCTCCAAGGCTTGCCACTTTGCGTTTTATCAGGCATGTGGGTGACTGCCTGGGTTTGAAGAACAGTATGTGCAATGCTTCTGTACTGTCATATTGCTTCACACTTTTGCACAATTCCTATGTGTTTTCTCATACTCTGGCACAGGTCCAGGCAAGGAAGCTCAGTCAGAGCAGGGACAAGCTCGAACTGGAATCTAAGGTCGTGACAAGTAGTCCTGTGGAACTGGCAGCTCAGTGTTTTCTGGTAGTGCAGCAAATTAAGTGCTAAGAAAGGATGGAGGCCAAACTAGAAGATTGGTGCTTAAGCCTGTGGCTCATCTCTGCATAGATTACTGGATTATATGGTGTTTTTCTCATCTCAGCATATGAGAGATCTGGAGAAGGTAAAGCAAGGTGTTATAAGATAAGGAACAATTTCTATATTGGGAATCGGTCAAACTGAGAGGAATAGAATAGAAATGTATAAATAGGAGTGGTGTGGAGAGGCATCAGTTGTGTAATCTCCCTTTAGTACGAGTACCAGAGGCCACATGTGAAATTACTGGGAACTAGATGAAAACAAATAGAAGGGAATTGCAAGTGAACAAACCTCATCAGACTTCAGCCAGTTCACTCAGCTGCAAATACCTGGAGGCAGGGGAAGACAAAACAGCATCAAGCTTCACACGCTTGTCCTGTTCTCTCCTGTGAGTGTCTGCTAATTTCCACTGCTGAGGGTGGGATACCAGGTTGGATGGACCTTTGGAGTCCAACTGGCCTGTGTGATGTACATCCCAGGAGCCAGTGCAGACACAGGGAGCTCTGTACTGTGTGACAGCTCTGTCACCTGTGTGACAGCTCTGTACTGTGTGACAGCTCTGTCACCTGTGTGACAGCTCTGTACTGTGTGACAGCTCTGTACCTGTGTGACAGCTCTGTACTGTGTGACAGTTCTGTACTGTGTGACAGCTCTGTACCTGTGTGACAGCTCTGTACCTGTGTGACAGCTCTGTACTGTGTGACAGCTCTGTACTGTGTGACAGTTCTGTACTGTGTGGCAGCTCTGTACCTGTGTGACAGCTCTGTACTGTGTGACAGCTCTGTACTGTGTGACAGGTCTGTACCTGTGTGACAGCTCTGTACCTGTGTGACAGCTCTGTACTGTGTGACAGTTCTGTACTGTGTGGCAGCTCTGTACTGTGTGACAGCTCTGTACTGTGTGACAGGTCTGTACCTGTGTGACAGCTCTGTACTGTGTGACAGCTCTGTCACCTGTGTGACCATTCGGGCACAGTGAGCTGCAAGGAGACAAGGTCCTAAGTTTGCTGTGACATGGCACAACAGGTCTGATGTGCAGTTGTTGCTGAGAGCCTTGAATATTTCCCTTCAGGGTGGCAGGAGTGTAAAAGAAGGCTTTAGGTAACACCCTGGGCAGAGCTCCTGGGAGCTGATATCAGACAGCCCAGGTCTCTGATCTCCTCGGTGCCAAACCCTCTGAGCATATTTCACTCTGGTAAACAGCAAATCAGGAACTTCACTGTCCCAGCACTGCTGTGTGGCTTCAGCCTGGAGATAAAGGGTCACCCAATATTACAGGTCTCAGGCTCTTTGCAGAGGTCTTGCTCCATCCTTCAATCTTAGCATTTTCACAATCAAGATAAATATTCACAATCAAGATAAATATTGACCAGAAACACCACCCTCTTTTCATCTGGGCTTGGCATGACTTCTCTGTGGAAAAAAACACTCTGGGGTGTGCTGCTGCTGGCCTGACAGCTGCCAAAAATGAGAGGGGATTATAAATAAGTTATCTCTCTTGATTGAATAATGATTGGCAAAGGCATAAGACTAATTTAGAGTCTCTCATCTCTAGCCTAGAAATAGCTGCTTGATAGACAAAAAATAAAGCATGCTAAAAAAACCCTCAACAAAACAACAACTCCTCTCTCCCCACCTGACAAAACAACAATAAAATGTGAACAAAAGTAATACACCTGAAACAGAAATAGTAAGTTTTTTGTAAGATACTTGGAAATTAGAAACAAGGAAGATATATCTTGTGACATTTCTCAAAAAAAAGAGAATAACTTGAACGAGATCTTCAGGGGATTTGGGGTTTTATTCTGATAGAAGCTGAATATGTATATTGACAGATAATTCTTGCTAGAGCAGCCTTGCACACTTGTTTCACTGACCTCTGCTCAGCTTTAGGCTTTGACCAGTGCAAAAATGGATGTCTGTCAGTTAAATGTGGAATTACACAAATAGCCAGGTATTTCTAAAACAAATGCATTGGTAAATCAGTTACTGAATAGCTTCATTCCTGTGCAGAAATGCAGCCTTTTTCTTTCCTGTAAATCCACCGTGCCAAATCTTTTCAGACTTCATAGTGAATTTTTTGTATGTTCCTAAACCACAGAAATGACCCCAGAATATTTGCCTGTATTTCAAAATAGCACATTCTATTTTACAGGAGGTGGCAGCTCCTTCCATGTTCCAGCCTCCTTAAACTAGTCCAGAGACAGCTGACACTTACAGGTGAGAAACCTTGACCTATGAAATAATTTGGTTACACTTTAATGCATTACTGTTGTATATGACTAAGTGATAAGAGTGATTTTGTAAAAGATACTGGTTTATCCAGTTTTATGCAGAATAATTCCAGGGCACTTTAAATTTCACTCCTGGCAGTCAGTGTTCCTGTGAAGGGAAGTTGGGGCCTGAGAAACTTTCAGTTGAATATATCACTTCAGCTGATCTTTCAGAGTTCATCAAAGTCCTCCTAAGAGGAAAGGACTTGCATACAATAAGCACTTAGAATTTCCCAGACACTCTTAAAGTTACAGCAGAAAGGAAATGTTGCAAGTCACGAATATCAGATTTGGTAACTTGGATTCAAGCAGCAGCTACCTTTGATAATATCAGATGCTTAAGAGGCAGATGAAAATAAACCCTGAGGGTAGGAAGTTGCAGGATGACTCCAGCCCAGTCCTTTTCTAAACCCTCACAGCTAAAAACTGTTGTGCTCTGCTGCAGAAAAGCTGATTTGTCTTTGAGGAAATGGAACATGCTGCTGTGTGCCTCTGGATGCCCTTAGCTGTACATGTTTCAAAGCCTTTCAGGAATGCCACAAAATCCTTTCTCTTGATTAAATGATTCTTGATCTTGATAAACTAAAAAGAAGTTTAAAGTTAGGTTAAAGAGCTACAGAATGGCTTAAGCTGTGGCAAGAAAACTGAATCCAAAAAACTCCAAAGGCTTGCTGCAGCCCTGTTTATGAAAGTTTGTGTTACTGAGTTGAACAAGCTCTTTGCATTTACATCCTCTTTTCCATTTTTTAATTACTCACTTGTACTTGAAATCCCCTGTTTTACCTTAAGGGAAGATATGTATAGAAAAGATGCTCAGTGCTCATGGTGCAGCTGTACCTACTACTTCAGGTTTTCTTCTCTGTTGGTTATTCCTCTCAAGAGACCACGAGCATCTGCTTCTGTGGGATATTTTCTGATTTGCAGCATATGTGCACATCATAATATGATACCACAGTTTATTAAATTAAGCTATCAGTTGCTAAATGCCTGTATAGACTAAAAGAACATAACCGAACACTGACTTTAAGTTTGCAGAAGCTAAAGGCGGTATCTTAAAATGATCCTGCTATCTGTAACTCCTGTAAATATTTAGGAATATATTGACATTAGGATAAGAGGAGAAAAATTCCCTATCAGCTTCATGTGCAGTTTAATCTTTGACTAGGTCATGGCTGCTGTTTGTTTGAAATGAAAGTGCATGTGATAACTTTTTCTCCCAAACACATCAATGTTGAGACCATGATGGAGGTCTGAGGGCAGAGCACATGAGCTGAGCTTTCCTCTGCATGTTGCCCTTGGGGAACAAGGAATCTGCAAAGACCCAGTCCTTGTGGGAAACAAGTCCCTTGAGCCTAAGGACTGTGCCTCTTTGCATCCTACTAGTCCCTGAAAGGCAGCATATGTGCTGGGAGGCAGAAAGCACACTGGACTTGGCTATCATCCCCTCTGTTGTCATCCGAGGAGGGAAATGGTGATCCTGGCCTGTTTCCTAAGGAAATGCAGACACAGCCACCCAGAACTCTGCTAGTTCTCTACATGGACACTTCACATGTGAATTCACAGTGACCATTTTTAAATATCCAGTTCTCTCACAGCATAGTGGACTGCTTTGTCCTTGCCAGGAACAGAGTGTGTTTATAGGGACTGGCTGCATCACTGCTGATGCCCTCTGTTACTGCTCTCTTAGCCTGGATAGAGAAGGTGTGTGAACTGTCCCAAGAAGTCATTGTTACCATGCAATAGAGTACCCACACCAGTCCTTACTGCAGAGTGGCCAAAGATAGGATTACATGAAGCAGACAGAGCTTCATAGCCCTCCTGGGTAGTGGGATTGATTCTCACCTCCCCACAATTATTTTTTAACAGTTGTTTTCAAGACAAAGTGGTGGAAGTGGCCAATGAAGTGTGGTGAAAATCTTTGGGTTTGTCTTATTAATTTGAGAAGACAACCCTCTTAGAACAGATAATGAATGATTTCAAGGTAATGGATTGAGAGCAGGGAAAGCCAAAATTCACTGATTAAAAATAGTTCCAGAAAAATGTAAGGTTTTGCTTTTTACTTTCCTCAAACAAATCTTCCAGTTACTAAGATAAAACCATTTCAATCATTTATCTGACTGGAAGGTCAATGTTCCTGTGAACAACAAAAGGGTGCAGTGAACCTTTACTTCTCTCCCCTTGGATCCAGCTGCCTAAACACTGCAAAAAGAGGTATGAACACAGATATGGCCTTGGCAGGGACATGGGAAAGTTAGGACATGTGCTCTGTGCCAAATCTTTCTTTGGAGGAAGCCATGTGAAAGCACAAACACATGTAGGAAGTCACAAGTGTAACTGGGAGCAGAACTGGGTCTCACACTTGCAGAGTTGCCTTTTCTGTCAAACCAAGCAGTTATCTGGGCTTTCCCAGGGTTTTTAGCTCTGCCATTGGCAGAGCAGGTGACACAGCTCTGACACCCAGTGCTGCCAGAGGGGGCACAGCCACAGCTGCTGCCTCGGACTGAAGGTGCCACGACCTTGGCAGGAGCATCTTGCTCGTGTTGGTCTGGGTTGTGGTGTTGCTGACAAATGTGGGTTTTCTTAGTCAAAGCAAAAAGAAACCAGGTAAACTGTTTCAGTATTGATGTCCAGTCATTTATTATCATTATGTATGTGGGTTCTAGTTTTGGTACATATGCTAACATACAACTTTTAAGTGTTAAGTTCTCCCGTGTGAAAAAGGTGCAGGTGCTTCAAGCAGCAACAGAGTGAAGCTGGGGTTTAGGTACTGCACAGAGATCCTATAGAACCAAAATACTTGCTCAGGTTTTCCAACACTTGATTTTGGTATTCTGTCTTAGATTAAATGATCTGCATTCTCTGTGTGTGAACACTTAATGTCCTCTTAGGCAGAAAACATGCAGAATTTTATATTCTCATTTTACCCTAATTGACAGCAACACCAAAGCATCAAAGCACTGGAGGATCACACTGGGAGTGTTCGTCTCATTATGAAAAACCAACAAAACATCAAGTTCTAATGTGTGGAACAATGTAGGATGTCATGATGATTCAGCAGAGTGTGGTGCACCCTAAGGCTGGCTAGAGGGAAGGGTGGATGCTGGAGAGGTGTTGTAGGAAGGGTTCTGCCATGAGCTGTCAGCAGCAGAGGTGAGAGCAATGAATTGTGACACCAGAGCTTAAGCTCCCCTGAACCAGGACACAGCAGAACTGGGGCTGTCTGACAGCTTTCAGGAGTGGGACACGGGTGGGTAGAACTTGGAGGACCTGAGGTGAAAAGTCAGCAGGTAACAAGGAAATTTCTTTGTAAGGAAATAGGGGACAGTTCAGGTGCAAAGTGTTCCCCAGGACAGTGCTATGGCTTTGTCCATGTTCCCTGGCAGAGCCTTCAAATTTGACCTTGGTTAAACATAGCAGCAACTCGTCTGAGTTCTGAGAACTGATTTGTGCCTGGCAGGATGGGAAACACACGACCTTGGCAGTAAATGCAGCCAGCATTGCTGATGCTGTGAACTGCAGAGCAGGACTTGAAGGTGGAATGGAAGATTACCAGTGAAATCTGCCCCTCTTTTCTGCAGGCCAAACCCTTCTCAGGTGAGGAGATGGGCACAGGGCTCCCCACACACTGATAGGGGATGATTTGCTTAGCTAAAATTCTAATATTGGCAAGGCTCATTCATACAAAAGCCAATGTAGAGTTCTAACCCCATGTCCTGTGTTTTTGCAAGTACAAAGATAGAATTGATCCTCTGCATTATCTAAGGGCAGTCCTCAGTGTCACAGGTCCTATTAAAAACTAACTGCTTTTTAAAGAAAGAAGCTTTTCACAAGCTCCTGCATAAGTATCATTTTCCATTAGCCAGATCATTTGGTGGTGTCTTTCTAATCTAACTTACTGTCTCTTTTCTGGATAATGTTCATTAGAGGCTAAGCTTTTCTATTTAATTTTTAAAAGGAAAAACTTTAAAGAACAGAGGAGAAACCCTTGCAAATAATTCATTTTACTGACAGTTTCTACTTAAGTCTGACAAATCTAGTGATTCCTCACTGGAGCACAGTGCAATGCACCCCTACAATGAGCCTGCAAACCAGGGCAGTAGTTGGGCAGAGGGTTTTTCTCTGTTAAAGTCAGAGGCTCTCTAAAGACCTTGAAATCTGTGCACCAATAAAATGTTTTTGTCAGTTCAGGAAAAAATAAGTGAATTGCTCAAATTGGTAGGTCAAAAGCTGCCTGCCAGGCCAAGTGCAGATTGCACAATTACTTCCTCTTCTGGAAAGTTTATGCAAAGTGTTGGGCTGAATTATTTGTTTCCAGACAAGGTACACAAGAGAAACACTAACATTGAGATATATATATATATATATATATTCCATATGATGTTTGTTGGGATATCTATAAAAAAGCCACACCCAAATTGCTATTCAATAGTTTTATTGGACAGTAGGTTATTGTACATGAACATTTTCCTGCAAAGAATTGTACTTTACACAAAACTATGATAGAGCTGGTGGTTTTGGAAAGACTTTATGTGGTTTTGGCTTTATTTGTGAAGGTAATAGAAATTATAGTTTTAAGAATTCCTGTGGGAAGTGGGGAAAGACTCCTACTTTTGTACCTGAAGGACAACTTTATTTCTGCTGATTTGTACACATAGGAAGTATTGCTGATTTTCCTTATTACAAATCCTGCCAAAGCATCATATATTGTTTCCTCTTGTATCTATGGTATCAGCAAGGATTGACTTGAACATCTTTGTTCTAAAATGTTTGACATGCAATGCTGCATGTCAACATATTGAAGACAGATTTTGAAAAACCTAGTAACAGGGCAGTCTTCAATCACCTAAGCAAACAAATGCCTCACTTTCTCTGAAAGCCTAATTTTTCCTTGATTAATATGCATAAAGTGGTTTCATGCCAATAAATAGCTGAATAATAAATACAAAAGCCTTTGCTTTGCTGTCAAAAAACCACTATGAGTTATTTAAGAGCTCTGTGCAAATGCTACCTTGGATAAAGGCCCAGGGAACTTGAAAGAGACCTTAAAAAGCCCCACCCCTCAGGCTGACAGTGTTTACCAAGTCAGATTTTTCAAGGGCTTGACTGGGAGTTTGAGTGAAACAATGGTTCACATTTATTATAAAATAACAAATAAATAAATATAAAATAAATAAATAAATAAAAATAAAAACTTCCTCTGTTGGAATTAAAATAGAGTATTGTATTAAGTATTCTGCTCTGATGTGGGTTGTGAGAGTAGAGAAATCCTTCTCATGAACTGCTTTTATCTTTTAGATCCCATGGAGGGAAGTGTGCATCCTATCTGGCTGTCAGCAGCCCTCCTGATTGCCTGGAAATTGTGGTTTCAGAGCAGATGGCCCCAGAGATAAACATGTGCTGCATTTACTACTTCAGCTGAACACTTTGGTGCCAAGCTCTTTCATTTGTTAAGGGCACTTTAAATTTAGCAAGCTGGATCGATCGTTCCCTTTATTGAGTAAGATACCTTGGATGAAAATCCTGGTGTGTTTTAAATTTAACAGAAGGAAGCTTGACTCATTTTACTGCTGCTGTGCAAAAGGGTTATAACACTTGATCTCACTGAAGGAAAAGAAATATAAACTGAAATCTCTATTTTCAGACACACTATCTATCTATGATGCCCTGAGGGTTAAAAATGAAGATATTTGGTCAGTGCAGGCCTTCTGCCATGCAGGGCTCCCCTAAGCCTGCTTGTGCTGCAGTCACAGAGATGAACACTAGTGAGGAAGTTCACTACATCATTCATTCAGAAGCTGGGAAGGGAAATTGCTGCTGACTCATGCTTAGAAGTATTTTCCTTGTTCCACCTCCTTCCCTTTGGCTCCTCCTCTCCCTTCCTGCTGGTTGCCTCCGATATTTAAACAGCTGTCTTGGAGCAGAGAGAACATTCAAGGTTTGCAGTTTGGTTGGCTCTCTGGCTGTGCACACACTCTCATACAGATCCCACTTCTCATCAGACCTGCTGCTAAAGGTAAGAAGGCTCCAAGCAAGCACAGAGGGTTCTGTCTGGTGTGCTGCAACACTGGTTTCTGAATATCACAGGGCTGTTTTTAGAAAGTTATTACATACCATAAAGTTGAATTTGTTCCACGTACTTTTATTGTGTTTGGGTGGTAACTGGCCTGACATGTAAGAGTAATAATCCAAGGGGGGAGCTAACTTCTGAAACTTGTAGGGAAGTATAAAATGTAAAAGCTATTGAGATCTTAGCTTTTTTAAAAAAGTACTAATTAATTAAATATTAAACTGGTGATATATATGGGTTGAAGAAGTGAAGTTGAAGAAAACTATGGTTGCATTTGTGCTGGTATTGTTCTTATTTAAAACTTGAGTGTTGTGGCAGGTCTTTCAGTGTCTCCAGTATTTATTCTGACTGCATTGCTCTCTTGAACTCTCCCCATGTGCTGTTCAGGCCACACTTGGTGGTTCTTACTCGAGCAAAAGTCTCATGGCTCTTACAGGGAGAGCTCCTTGCATATGGCTGATGTAACCTGGCTCTTTATTTCTCTAAAGATCAGTTCCCTCGTGTAGCTAAATATATCTTTGCTTTTGCTGACTTAAAACCTGTTTGTCATGCAGCCTGAGAGTACTGGGGGCCACACTGACCCACTTAGAGTTGTGGCCACACTGACCCACTTTGAGAGCTGCAGTCCCTGCAGGCTGTGGCAGGAAGGTTTGCAGGGTTTGGCTCAGAGCGAGCCGGAGGCTTTTCCAAGCCAGAACAATTATGTAACATCACACAAGACACTGAAATGCTCTGGAAGCAGCGAGAAGACAGATTGTGAAACTTGCAGCATTCTCCCAAACGAAGGGAAAGGAGAGGAACATCCATTTCAAGTTGGAAGCCCAAAGCAGGAGCCAAAATCAGTGTCACTAAGCTGGCTAAGTGTGAGTGCCCAGCAGCCAACACTATATAAAAGAAGGGTGAGAAGAATAGTCTTGAGTTTCTTGCTGTCCCAGGCTTTTTCTTGGTGCTAACTAGTTCTGTACAGATTTTAAATGAACTTCAATGTCCTGTATGCTTTCCAATAGTCTCTGCAAGAACAGGCTTTCCTCTGCTACACTGCCTTAGCTGGACAGGTTATTGAGGTATAGGAGTCTAAGAGTGGAAAAAAAAAGTAATTAAAATAATCCGCCTTAATTTCTAATGGCAGAGAAAGGGGATGTTTGGCCTGAAACTGAAATGTCTGAGGCGATCTGAGCTCGGTTTTACCCCCAAATCAAACATTTAGCCTAGAGGAGGGGAATAGCTATAAACAGGGTCAGCAGCTGGTTCACTTTGTACTGAAAAAGAATTATTAACTATGAGTTATAGAGAAGGCAGCTATAGGATGTGGAAGGGCCTTCTCCCACTTGTAGGGAGATGTTAGGATAACCAGAAGCATCTCTGGTTAATCTTGTGTTGATAGAATTGACCAGTGACAAAACTTCAGGAAGCAAAGTGCATAGCACTGAAGTGTCATAAGGGGCTTTGTGAACCAAGATACTGAATAAATCCATGGCTAAAAATGGTCATGTATGTGCACAGATCTAGTAATTTCATTAGACTAACAGCTGTGTTCCTCCAGCCATTAAAATTCTGTTTATCCCAGGCAATGCTCCTTTTTCATGTGTCGGAAGGTAGGAATGGAGGAGGGTGACCAGGAGGTGTTATCAGTGACCCTGCAGCTGCTGCTCTGGGCTTTATCAGGGTGGGGAAGGGTGGCACAGTGCAAAGGCCAGGAGGCACAGTAACCTTCCTCTGAAGCAAACAGGACTGCCAGGCCCATTTCTACTGGCTTGTGCCTTTTTTGTCCCCTTCAGTGTCCCTCAGAAAATGCTGGCATAGAATAACATGACTTTGCACTCAAGCCTTACAAATGGGCTTGCAGGCCCCACGTTTGTATGCTGGATCCACTGCTCCCCTGCAGCTGTTCCATGTGCTGTGTTGGGTCGGTTCAGCAGTCCTTGTTTCCAATAAAACCCCCATGGGTGTTGCTGGGGTACCACTGTCTACAGAGTGCATACAGTTCTTCTGTGCATGCTGCTGCAGAGAGCTGTGCAGCAGAAACCTGGAAGATCCCTTCCAGAGATCTTGCTTTCCTCTTCCAGACTTGCAGTAGTTTCACAGAAATAACATGTGCACTCTGTGTTAGGAAAAATTAATAAGACTTTTTCTTCTTGTGTAATGCAGTCGTGGAGAAGGGTTTGTTTATTTGTTACCATGGAGAAGAAACCTCTGCTAACCCTCAGCTAGGTACTGTGGTTGAGCTGGTTTGAGGGGGATACCTTACTGGTCACACCAGTTCCTTTGGTGTCTCTGGCCATTCAGCTGCTGCTGAATTCTACCAACTGCAACTCTGGAGCTTTGGGATAAGGAATTATTTGGGGGAAAACTTACAGTCTCCTGAAGGTGATGCAAGTTTTGGTTCATGTGGCAGAAAACTACCCAAAAAACTGGAGAGATGGTTGGGCAGTTTGGCTGTGCTCCCACAGCTACCAGGGCTGGGTTAAACATGCCCTAAGGGCTTGATGCATTCTTTGATTTGGACACAACACACTGAAATGTTCTTTTGTAGTGAATGCAATGACCTTTGAGTCTCAGTTAAACTGGGAACATGGGTTTCCTTGAGATCCAGCTCTCTTCAAAGCTAGATGCCTGAAATTACGTAAATTAGAAAGCACACCTATTATGCCTTTTAAATGGTTCATGTGAGGCACAATGCTTAGTTAAGTGATAACAGGCAGCCAGTGTTACTGAACTGTGGTCACAAACCTTGGACAAAGCTGCTAGTTCTGAATTCACTGGTAAGCCTTATGTGCTGCTTTACTTGGATGAGCCCAGTGCTCTGGGTACTGTCAAGCCCAGCCAGGGCTGTGTGTGGATGTCTAGGAGAACTGTCACATCTTGCAGGCAAATTCACTTACAACACTCTTCCTGAAGCCTGGAATTGTGCAAATTGTAAACTCACCTGTGGTTTCCTGGCAGCTCATTCAGTCACCAGGCTCTTGCTGCTTTGCTGTAGCTGCTGTGATGCAAATGTCAGGCTAAAGTGGGGCCTTACCCTTGCAGGAAGACATTTGCTGCAAAGCCCTGTCAGGGGCAGTGATGTGCCAGACCTTCTGGAAGCTGCACTGTGCTTGCCAAAGATCTCCTTGCACTTGAAAAGGGGATAAAGAACATGCCCTCCCAAAGGAAGTCATGCCATTCACTGGAGTTTTACTTGGCTTTCCAAAATGAAATAAGGTTTTTATAAAAGAGAATGTTTTCTGTAGAATAACTTAAAAGCTTATGCTGAATTTCAGAAATCTCGTGTTTATTGTAGTAAAAATAACTTCTCAAGATTAGTGACAGTAGAGTTGAATTCTCAGGAAAACTAAAGAAGCCATTAATTGACATGGTAGGATTTCTGCAGGAATGGCAAAAACATTCACTGCTCATTGAATATCTGCAAAATTATTAGATTAGTTTTGTAGATTCTACTCTAGTGACACCTTAGTTTCCAAGATAATGATGATGCACATTTTGTTTAAAGACTTGCTGTTGTGTACTTGTTCAGACATACAACTCTCTATTTTTGTGGAAAATTCAGAAAAGAGGTTCCAGACCTAAACTAGCACTTCTCAAAAAACCCTGTAGGGTTGGAATGGTACATACTTGAAAAGGCAGCCAGGAGATTTCCAGCCACTGGGCAGAAGTCTTGAGTGAGGTTTTTTACTTATCAGTGAATGCACAGGTTGCTTTAAAAGGTACAAAGCATTTGTGATAATTATGACAATTTTCCTCACAGTATGTGAAGAAAATTGTGAAGTTTTCATTAACAAGGTGTAACACTTCATTTAATGCAGTCAGAGGGTTACCAAAATTGCCAGCTGTTCTGAAGGGACTGGAATTCGTGTCTGGAAGAGAAAGATAACTGTTCTCTCCCTCTTTCGTGTTGTATAATCAGAGAATCATCCTTTGGTTTTGGGGTCGGGGGAGAAAAAGATAAGGAGGTCTGTCCTGAGTGTGGAAATGTAATTCAGGGATAACACTTCAGATCAACCTGGGTTTGTAGGCTGTAAAAAGTCTTGTTGTTTTGTTTGTTTGTTTGTTTGTTTTCTTGTCAAAAATGCAAGTAATTCAAAACTTACTTGTTTCAGCAGGTAGACTCCAGAACATAAATGCTTCCAGACAGGAAGATGTACCCCTTACTGACCAGACCCTCACAGAAGAGTGGGCTGCAGCCCCTGCCTGTTGTGATCATAGGTGAGCTTTCTCCTGCCAGCATCACTGTGTTCCCTTAGGCTGTCATTGCTTTGGACTTGCTGTCTTTAACTTTTGTTCCACATGTTCTCACTCAAACCAGACATACCTGCCCACTGTTTCTGCATCCTTTCCCTGACAGCCAAACCTCCTATAGAGAAAGATCACTAAGAGCTGTGGGAGGTATGGACCCAGGTGTTGGACAAACTAAAACACAGACCTATTTTTAATGGTAAAGTTGGTAGCCTTTGGGCATCAGTTGAATACTTAGAAAAATTTTAAATCTTTTCACTACAGATAATTAATCAATTTGCTGTGATAATCTGTGGTGAATTGGAGGTGGGTTTATGTGATCTTTTTTGATCATTATGTCTGTTTAGAAAGTGCTCCAACTGCTGCTAAAGTTTCTTGAAATTTTTCACAGATTTAAAAGAAGTGTCAGCTACACTGATTTTGCACAGATTTAATGGACTAATAAAAAGCTGTATGCTTTCTACCAGTTTAAAAAAGGAACAGGTTATGTATTAACAGCCTTGTCTCCCTTGCAAGAGGGACTTTTGTCATGTGAGGTGGTTCTTGGAGCAAAGCACAAGTAGTGAAGTCATGCCTTCCTCTCTGACTAATCATGAGCTGTGCTCAAGGGCAGGTGTTGGACCCTGTTCATCTGAGCATGAATGCCTTCTAGAGCTGGGTTTCTTCTTTATCTGGCATCTAATAAAGTCAGTGCACCACATAAATCACCTCTAATCCTTGCTAACAGTGAGTTTGACAAGGATACTTCTACCAGCAGGTTTTTGTCTGAGTGTGACTTTGCACTGCCCAGTTGTACAAGTCTTTAGGTGGGAGGGGGGATATTTTGGTACATCCCCAGAGTACCTGTACAGGGGTCCAGTGCAGAGATGTCACCTGTGTGAAGATGTGCACTTTGAGGAAGCTGTTGGACTGAAGGAGCTCAGCTGTTTCCCTGCAGCTGGACAGTGCACTAAGGTTCCAGCTACTTCCCAGACCCTGCTCCAGGAAGGCTGTGTGCTCCCTCAGCTGTGCTGGCAGCCTCACAAAAGCAGTTGCATTCCAAAATAGCTTGAGCCCCAGAGACAACTATTCTCGTGGCCCTCCATGTCACGCTTAGATGTGGTTCAGAGTAAATCCTGTGTGTAGCTGTAGAGTGTTGTGCACTCAGGGGGTTAAGTTTGGCTTAGGTATCTCCTTGTACTTCCTAAAGCAAAGTAGTAGCCTGGAGTTTGTTATATTTTACTATAGCTGCAGTTTAGTTTGTTTTCAGTTTCTGTTGCTGTTGGGTTTGGATAACTTTTCTCCAAGTGGACTATTCCAAACACTGACCTGCAGCTGGTCCTTGCTCAGCACAGCAGATTTTGCCCCCAGCTGTGACACAACAGTCCTTCACACAGCTCACTGTGATCCTCCAGGAGCAGCCTTTGCTCCAGCCACTCCTGAGGCACAGGCAGTGTATCCAGAGGCTGCTGGGTCAGCCCAGCTCCCCTCCCCTGCTCATCACTGCCTTATGTCACGGTGCTTTGGTCACACAGGAGTGAGCAGCAAAGCCTGGGCAGCCTGACAGGCTGACACCTCCTTCTACAGACACTGTGAAATATTAAACATGCTGGAGAGCAGCCATGTGTAAACTTTCCACAGCCTGCTCTCACTGGGCTTTGGAGTCACATATTTCTAGTTTTCCCCCTGGCTGTGGGGTGGTCAGCAGGAGAGGTTCAGTCATCCAGCAGCCTGTTCAAAGTGCTGCATTCTGAGGGCTTGTCTTGCTTTGGCAGAGATATTTTTTTTCCTTTAACACACTGCTTGCAGTACCATGGCAGGGCTGCTTCCCCTTTGAAAATGTCCTCAAGACCCATTAGTCAAAGCTGCTATTGCTAAATATCCCTTAACAGATGGAATTTCTTACAGAGCAGAGCTGATTCCCTTTCACTTCAGTAGTCACTCTTCAGGATTCTGTCTCCTGTGCACAGTGAACTCCTCTGCACTGGTGGGAATTGTGCATCCAGGAGAGCTGAGGCCCCTGGTCATAGAATGACAGAATATGCTGAGTTGGAAGGGACCCATCAGGGCCATCCAGTCCAACTTCTGGCCCTGCCCAGGACACCCCAACAATCCCATCCTGTGCCCGAGAGCGTTATCCAAACACTCCCTGAGCTCTGGCAGCCTTGGGGCTGTGCCCACTGCCCTGGGGAGCCTGTTCAGTGCCAACCACCCTCTGGGTGAAAAACCTTTTCCTGAGGCCCAGCCTGACCCTGCCCTGACTCAGCTTCATGCTGTCAGTGAATGTGACCAGTTTCCAAACCTTTATGTTGAAAGAAGTAACGCTGTTCATCGCCGTGCTGGAAACTTCAAGGCTCAGGTTAAGTTACTCTGACTTATTTAACCCAAGTCTTTTCAGCAAGTTCTGAGGACCTTGCAATGCAAGTAGAAGCAACTGAAGAGAAGGGGACATGAGGGTAAAATGACTTCCCCAACTCCATCCAATAGATCAGTGGTCAACCTGGAAGTGAAAATCCCCTGTATCCACAGTATCATATCTTTTGAATTGGTCTGGATATTAAAAACACTTTTCAAAGGACACCTCTATCTGTAGGAGTATAAATTCTTCTCCATTGTCTTTTCAGGGAATGGACCTTCAGGAATCTGCCTCTCATATTTGCTGTCAGGTTACACCCCTTACTTCAAAAAAGAGTCTCTTCATCCTCATCCTATTCTTCAGAGGAAACTGGAAGAGGCACCAGAAGTCTCCATTTTGGACCAGGTTTGTGTAAAGACAAGCAATATAACATCACAATAAAGCATCCTTAGGGGTATATTATGAGTGATAGCCTTGTCTGAATTTTCAAAATACACAGGCAGGATAAGCCTTAAGCAAATTTAACTTTGTAATCCAGATCTCCCTTGTGTGAAATGCCAGCTTTCCTGCTAAGATCCTTGAGGACCTCCTTGAGGTCTGTGTGCCAGCAAATGAGCTGCCCAGAACAGCAAAGCCCTGATTAGAGATAGTGGCGTAAGGAGCAGTCTGCTGCCTGGCAGTGCACACACTCTGACTGCTCCTCCTCTCTTTAGGATCTGGACTATCTGTCTGAAGGCCTGGAGGGACGGTCTGACAGCCCCGTGGCTCTGCTGTTCGATGCTCTCCAGCGTCCCGACACGGACTTCGGGGGGACAGCAGAGTCCGTCCTGACGTGGTGGCAGGAGCCCAGCAGAGCCATTCCCCACCTGGTGCTCGGCAGGAACGCTCCTGGAGGAGCCTGGCATGTGAGTGACCTGGAGCTGCTGGGGTCTGCACGGGGTGGAATAGCCAGATGTGTTCACTGGAGAGGGAAAAGCTCCTCTAAAATGCCAGCCAGCCATGTTTGGGTTTATGTATATAGACAGGGTAAAGTTTAAAAGGAAAAGAAGCATGAGAGGCCTTTCTCATC
Organism: Platyrinchus mystaceus; assembly: GCA_035041135.1. NCBI lineage: Eukaryota > Metazoa > Chordata > Aves > Passeriformes > Tyrannidae > Platyrinchus > Platyrinchus mystaceus. Next base: position 12,052,198 of record JAWWLV010000021.1, read on the forward strand.
TCTTGTGCTTTTTGGAGGACATGGATGGTTTCATCCATGAGAGCAGATCAGAGGAGGTTACAGATTTCATGATCTGTGCCGTATTGAAACATGAAAAAATTGTCTTTCACTTTTTATATAAAAATAAAGTAATTTTGCACTGCTTCTTTGTTCCAGTCTATAGAGGGTTCTATGGTTACCTTGAGCAGAGGGGAATGGATGGGACTCCCAGATCTCCCTTTCAAAGAATGGCTGAAGCAAAAGAGAAGGTGAGATATCCGTGGGGTGATCATTTGCAGACTTCTGGAGGTTATTGCAAACCTGGAGTGGGCTTCTTGAATGTAGCTACCCATCTTTTATGGATGATTTTAGTGAGAAGGGACACCCTCCCACACCCCAAAAAAGGACCATTCTACATTCAGTGATTCAGATAAAGTGCCTCTTGGAAAGTGTCCTTCCCAACAGCCACTGGGGAGATGGATCAGTGACCATGAATTCTGAGTAAAGCTTGGGGAAAAAAAGCATGGTCACCTGGATTCTGTGTCTACTGCTGCTGTCCCTAATGACAAATGCAATAATTTCAGCTGCTCTCCAGTCTCTCCAGGTGCTTCTGCTCTTGACATGTATAATAATTAATCTTAAAAAGTCTAGGAGTTAAAAATGGAATGGAAGCAAGGTATGAAAGGAAGGCATAAATGAACAACCATGTTCTTGGGGATGGGATGAATGCTAGAGAAAGCTGCCTCTGTCCAACGGCTTTTGGACTTGAGTGCTAGGTCTGTATATCAGGAATAGCTTTGCTGAAGTCAGGGAAACTAGATAAGTCCGGTAGTGCCAGGATAGATGACTCTAGGATATATTCAGTGGAGGAGGGGAAAAAATTCCAGTCTCTTACTTAACTGCAGCTTGACCTTTGTTTGTACTGTATTACAGAGGCCTCAGAAACAATAGAGCCACAGCAGAAGACATTGCTCAATATTACCAACACTATGTGATGAAGAAAGGACTGCAGAATAATTTCAGATGTGGCACTGTTGTGACCTCTGTGAGGAAAGTGAGCGCAGAGAGCATCTCCAACCACGCCCAGACAGATCTGCAGGAGAGCAGTGACTCACTCTGGAACTCCAGTGAACAAAGTACAGAGGTCTTTCAGGTGGATGGATTTTTCAAAACTGTGGAAGGTGATAAAGAGCCCTTCTCCATCTATGCAGAGAATGTGGTCTTAGCTACAGGAACGTACGATAGTCCCACCTGGCTCGGGATCAAGGGAGAAAACCTTTCCTATGTCCATCACCAGCTGTCTGCCCTAGAAAAAGCAGTGAAGAACAACAGCATTGGCATCATGTCAGACCCAGTCTTGATTGTAGGTGCTGGTCTGACAGCTGCTGATGCAATTCTCTTTGCTCACCATTGCAATATTCCAGTAATACACGTTTTTAGGAGACGAGTCAGTGATCCGGGTCTTATCTTTAACCAGCTCCCCAAAATGATGTATCCTGAATACCACAAAGTCCATCAGATGATGAAAGAACAGACAGCTGCTTGTGCTGGGCCTTATGAATGTTACATTAGCCTTCCTGAACACCACGTGCTGTCCTTTGGCAAGGACAGGAAATGCATCATCCAAGACAAGAATGGCTGTCAGAAAGCTTATAAAATATCCATGGCTCTTGTTCTCACTGGCTCAAACCCCAACCTCTCCTTTCTGCCAAACAATGGCATTGGCTTGGCAGTGGACAACACCCAAGCAGTCAATCCAAAGAGGAATCCCATAGATGTTGATCCCTTCACCTATGAGTGCACTCAGGAGAAGGGGCTCTATGCTCTGGGACCGCTGGCAGGAGACAACTTTGTGCGCTTTGTGCAGGGAGGGGCTGTGGCTGCTGCCAGCTCTCTGCTAAAGAAAGCCAACAAAAACCCCCCCTAACAGCCCCCCAGCCTGGACTAACTGAATGGGTCAGTGCTCTTTCCACAGAGGAGCAGGTCATCTGATTTGTACATCCTCAGATCTAAAGCCCATTCCTGGCATTCTCCAAGGTTATACAGAGAGTTTGTAAGTTCTTGCTGAGTTATTTGAGAAGATTAAGTCACCAAATACAGAGTGGGTTTCACACACAGCAGAATCTTCAGTTCCTGGGACTTCAGCTCCTTTTCTGCATAGCTGTGCATGGTTACTGGGACTGAATCTTGTGCCTGGAACAAGGGGGTAAGACAGGGGTTGCCCTTCTATCCAAAACCCTCCAGGTGACTGAAAATTGAATTGAGGAACAATCAATGGTAATTATTTTCAGACAGCAGGTTCACAGCCCTGTGTCTGTTGGTGTCTTAAAGTGGTTTTTTTTCATGAAACAAAGTAAGCTGACCTGGTTTTATTTGCTCCTGTGGTTTGGCTGTATGTTCTTAGGCCAGAAATCACTGACAGGTGCTGCAGGTACCTCTCTGGCACATGAAGTGGTACTTTGCAAATAAAAACTGACTTACAAACATTTGGAGCTGTATTGAACATTTGAAGCTGTATTGTCTTACTGACATCACCAACAAGTAATATGTAATATTTTTTTTAATCAAGAGAACCCTGTGATGGGTTTTTCTCCTTCCTGAGAAGGAATGGTAATGATTTACAAACACTTGGTTTGCCATCTTGCAGCTTTCTACTTTCTGATTATTAAAAATGCAACAGCCAAATTCTTGGCAGCTGCTGTAGAGATGAGCAGAACTAAAGGGGAGCTACTGGTCTGTCTTGTAAGTGCCCAGGTACTGTATGGGGCTTCTGCTGCACAGAGTACTTTGGAAAGGTGCAATATGTTATATATTGGGTGGATTTCTAATATATTATGGTTTAAAAAAAACAAAAAAACAAGATTATTTTTATAAGGGGGGAAATGGCACAGTCACTTTTTGATGGCTTTATGCTATATATATATATCTCTACTTTTTTATACTGTTTTTCCAAAAGATTTTTATTGGCAGAATATTTTGTTACAATCTCTCAGTCAATGTTCTGAATGAGCTGGGCTGGATAGGAATGATGCCTTATGTTGCAAACAGTTCTCAAAAGATCTAGAGGGCCTCTTATACCACACACAGGAAAAATTACAATCATAGCTCATCTGATTTGATGCAAACTGTGCTCCCTGTGCTGCCCTGAAACTTGCTGATGTGAGCTGATGGAAAACTGAGTGTGTGGAGACAGTGGCTGTTTGTGAAGGAATTGGCCTCGAGTTGAGGTGTGAGAGGAGCTTGTCTGTGGTGTTGCTGTGTCACACTTGAATGTTTTTTCCAACTGACTATTCTTGTATGAAAATTCTCAATAAAGTGATTTCAGGCTTAGCCTGTGTTTGTTTTAATTCTTTAATTGTTTTAAATCTCTGACCCAGAGAAGATCTAATGAACTGTTCATCTCCTTCCAGTGAGTACCAGGGTGTGGTTTGTGCCTTCTAATTCTGCACCTTTCTGCTTTCCAGGAGCCACTGCTGTGGGTTTGCTCTCTGTGTCTCCAGTAGGATGGAGAACCCTTGTAGAGTGCTTGGCAGTGTCTTTGGTGAGGCTGAGGCACAATACCAAACCAAGCTATTGGCCAAGCTTTGTTCTTGCCTCGCTGGGGAAAGCTCTGAGTATCTCCAGGGTGGAGATTGCACTGTCAACATCTGATTGCCCCATTCAACATTTTACCACCTTTCTTGCTAAGAATGTAGGGTATTTTCTTAATTATTTGAAGTGTTCCTATTGTAACTTGTACCTCTTGGTTTGATGTTTTTGTTTGGGTTTTTGTTTGTTTGGGGGGGGTTGTTTGTTTGTTTTGTTTTTTGTTGGGTTTTTCTTGTTTTGGTTTGGTTTGTTTTTTTTTTTGTTTTTTGGAGTTTTGGGGTTTTTTTGGAGGGAATGAGTTTCCTGGTCTGTCATCACTCACTGCCTGAGGGGTGGCAGTGTCCCCAGGGAGGGTCTCTTTGGTAGCATTACTCTATATGAGCTGGTACTTGTTTTCCTGACTCTGTTATCCTAGAAATATGGGCTTTCCTGAGTAGGAATGATGTGGTTCTGTGGTCTTCTGCAGCTAACCTTTGCTAGAAAAAAGTTCAGTGATCAGTGTTCACCTTGCTGAAAATCCTGGTTTGGGGTGGGTCTCCTGGCCTCAAAAGCAAAGGCAGTGGAGACAAACACAAGGGGCACTGGAGTACACTGGAAATAAGGGCATAGGATTGGTGTCAAGTGAAATGCTGCCATTCCCCTCAGTGAGATCAGAGTTTCACTGTTCATGCTGACCGTTCTGTGTCCCATATTACGTTATGGTGAATGAATTTGCCCTGCACGGGACAGCTCCTAACTAGGTCAAAGCCTGAGCCTCTGGCAGGGGAGCTTGGCTGTCTGTGCTTTAAATAGCCACCTTTCCTGCCCAGGAGGGCTGAGCTGATTGCCTGCCCTGGGTAGGACCGGAAAGGGAAATGGTTTTTCACAATTGATGCTTAGAAAATATCCTACGTTCTGCCCCAGAGGGATGTCAAAGCAGAGGATCTCAATAGCAGAAGTGGTGGTTTAGTCATCAACAGCAGGTCCTCAGGGCAAGGCTGTGCTCTGCTGATCCAAGTTGTCATTCCATTCTCTGTATCCAGGGAGGCAACTATGAATTATTGTTCCAAAACAATCAGCTGTGAGAGTCAACAGATCTCGGCTTTGTTGTGTGTGGAATTCACCCGGCATTGTAACCTGGGCCTGGCGTGTGACAGGACCAGGAATAAAAGCAGGTTCCTCCTGGGCCCTCTGCAGGAGCTCACTCTGCCTGCACTGGTGATGCAGCTCCATCAGGTGACACTCAGGGCTTTCATCACCCTTTCCAGTGCTGCTGGAGGCCAGCCCAGAGGTGACGCTGGGAGTCAGCTGCATGTTTAACAAGGGAGACCACTCTGCCTCCTTGTGTCCCCTGCAAATCACCTGGTGTCCTCTGTGCTGCCCAGGGGAACCTGCTGCAGCCACAGTGACCAAAGCAGGTCAGTCAGGGAAGCCATAAACAACTCCCTGCTCAGCTCAGTTTGGGTAGAGCAGGTTGTTTTTTTCATACAGACCTCTGGCTGCCTCTAAGAGATCCATCACTGCAAAAAGAGCTTCATTTCAGGCACCCATTTTCTGTCCAGTGCTCCTCAGCCTCTTTTGGTCCCTAGTTGTGTGTTCTTGCAGAACAAGCTCCTGAGACCTGCTGGTACTTGCCAGGAACAAGGGGAAATTATGTCCCCAGGACCAAAACAAAGGTTTGAAGTTTACCAACAAGACAAAAAAGAATTGTGGTTTTATAATTTTATTGTGCTTGTGAGTCCTTGCAGTCAGGGCTGATGTGTTTTAAACCCTCCTGCCAGTATGGCAGAACTGACTGTACAAGTCTGGACTCAGGTACCTTTTATTATACAATTAATGTACAAACTTACTAATTCTGCTTTTTGCTTTGGTGAAGATCTTATGAGATGTCAGAGCATGTTCATTGTGAGCTTCTGCTTCTTAAGGGGAGGGCAGCTTCTTTTTAAAAGGAGCCATCTTTTATGTATCACCTGAAGTGGAATGATTTCAGTAAAATAATCTTGGGAACCCTGTTGGTTGTTCAGCATTCACTTTTTTGGCTGCACTTCTGTCTTTGAGAGCAGGACTAAACCCAACCACATCTTTTCCAGATCACTCTATTTAAAAGATCTGTAGAGCATTATGATATATTGAAAGTCTGATGATTGCCTAAGTCTCAGCTTTATAAGGGCCCCTAGGGAGCTGTCAGGCTGTTGCAGACTGTGGTGGCTTAAATTAACCTGCTTTAGTTGTGAAATACAGATATTTGTGGGCAGGCCAGCAGCCAGCACATCGGTGCTGACTGACAGCTCCAGAGGTCAGGCTAAACTGGTCATGACTGGGGGCACTGGGGGAGTGGAGGGTGTGGGGGGTCTTATAGCAGAAGGGGTTTCCAGTGGAACCAAGCCTGGCAGCTCCAGGGGAAAAACATCTGACTTCCAGGGCTCTGAAGGTTGAAAAGGTCCTGGCTAGAGAGTGGCAAAGTGGGGAGGAAGAAAAGGGAGGGCAAATTTTGTTGCTGTTGTTGACTGGCTCCTGCCTTCTGCCAGAGCCTGGAAAGCTGCATGGACCTGCTGTCCAGGAAGAGCTTCCTTTGCCATCCATGGGGACAAGCCCTGAGGGACAGGGCAAAACCTGGATCCTCTGCTGTGCAGCTCCCAGACAGAGATTCTGCTCTGGCACGAGAAGGAAAATAACTGACAGCTTTTCTGCCTTTGGCTGGAGGAATGTGTCCTTCTGCTCCCTGTGGGCACCTGTGTTACACAGCCTGGCTCAGGCACGGAGCTACAAACACTGATTTACAGCAGCAGAGCAGGCAGCTCTCATGAACTTTTTGTGAAGGCAGCAGAATGGATTTTGTTTTCCAGGCCAATTTTTTCTGGTTGCATTCATTTCTTGGAAGTGCTGTCAGTAGTTCTCCGCAGCAAGCTGGGAATGAGGGAGAGGAGGGGAATCCCAAGCCAGGTAGCACCCACACACAGGCAGTGTGGCCCTGCTCCATAACCAGCATCACTGCCAGCAGGGAAACGTGGTCTGGAAGTTGAAAGCACCCTTTATTCAAGATATTTACCCTGCAGGTGAATTTCCACATCTCTGTCTCACCAAAAGCGAAGGGGCTGGGAAATAACTGCAGGAACCCTCTTTGTGGATTGGGAGAGCACTATAAAGGGCTGCAGTGCCCATGGTCGAGCTGGGTGTTTGATTGCAGCCCAGCAATCTCCAGGGGCAAACAGGGCCCCTTTGGCTGCAGTGTCTTACTGGGGCCAGTTCAGAGGGGCTTTGCTCAGTGAAATGGCAGCTAATAAACTGGGAATGCAGAGACAGTTCAACAGGGGTTGTGAGCGTGTTCAGTTACTGCTTATGACAAAGTGCTGATTTTGGGATATTATATAGGGTAAGTTTCCAAATTTGAGCTGCACTTTTATATCCCACTGAATCCTCCTGCCAAGGAGGCAAATTTTAACCAGAGGACAAGCAAAGGGCAGGATGGAATCGTTCCTTTAAAGGCAAATAAATAGAAAATCAGGGGAGCTGTACATTTTTATGAGACCACAGACACAGTTTTAGCCCTAAAACATTCATTCTTTTTGAGAGCCAGCCCAGTGGAGCAAACCTCATTTGCAACTTGGCATTAACACCCGAGTTATCCAGCATTACCGTAACTCCAAGTCAGCAGAGGTCTCAGAGGCATAGATAGCTTTCAAAGCTCATAAACCAGCCAACAGATGTTTCTGCTGAAACACCCAGGGAATTTGTATGCCAGAAAAAAAAATCCTTGGTTTTTTCCTGGGGCAATAATGGACTCTTCAATTTAAACATTAAGATCTAGCAAAACCAAGGCAATGACGAAGTGGGGGGATGCTGAATGCAGATGCCCCATGGCCGCAGTGCCGAGAGCTCCACGGGCCATGCCCGTCCCTCACAGGGCATCCAGCTGGGGACCAACGGGGACACAGGGCCTGCAGGGCCTTGTCCAGCTGGGAGGAACAGGGGACTGTGTGATGGGCGTTGTGATGCAGAGTCAGGTGAGAAGTTTGTCGTTCCAAGCTGCAAAGGTGGCTGCAAATAAAATGAACAGTGAGTCGAGTTGCACAAGGTTAACGTAGCAGTGTTGTTACCAAGCACATCTGAACTGGTGGAAAGTTTATGCCATGTGAATCCCTCGTGCTGTGCAGCTGAGTTTTCTTTTTCATCTTTTCTTCCTCTGATCTGGTTGCTGGGATGCCGGGGTGGATTTACTGTTTTGTTGAACCGCAGCCTGGCAAGAGAAGCAGTGCCAGCAGATGCTGACGTGTGGTGGCTCGAGGCTGGAGGGATTGCACAGCTGATGCTGCTGAACAGCTCTGTGGGTGCAATGTGCTGTGGGCTCACTCCCACAAGGGTGGTGGGTGACAGCCCTGCCTGGAGCTGGCAGCTCTCCCCAGCTCTGCGTGGGTCTGTGGGCCGTGCGGGTGGGAGAGGCTTGGCAGGGTCTCACCCTGCAAGTGGAAAATCCAAGGAAAGGGAAACTGGAGATGCAGGGTATCCAATCCCCAGTTTTCCTGCAGCTGGTTGGGAAGGATGGTGTCAGCATGGCCAGAGAGGCAGAGCCAGCCTGGGCACGGAGATGAAAGCACAATTCCAAGCTCAGATGTTGCAGTTGAAGCTTTCCCTGAGACCTTTCCAGCACCTGTTTGCCAAACTCCCTTTGGACTTGCTGGAGCAGCTATTCTGTAAATCCTGCTCTTGTCATGGGATCTCTGCTTGGGAAATTAAGGTGACTAATGAACAGTAAGACACATGGGCAGTGAGAGGGAAGGGTGGCATTTCATATGAATGAATTACAGGTGATTGACACTGAAGTAACCTCCTTGCAAAAACATTCCTCATGTCCCATACTGCACCTTCGTGAAGTTTAAGCAAGAGATTTATCGTGGGTAGGGTGAATAACTGGTACTGTTTTTGCTGGCTGGAGTATAACCAGGATGGTTTAAGGCAGCAGGTTAAAGCATGCAGGATAAAACCTCTGCAATACACTGACCTGATGAAATGTGGAACATTAAGAAGGTTTTCTTCCCCGAAAACAAAAGTTTTTAAATCCCTCTGTAAAACAGTCCCTCTGTTTTACATAGAGGGGAAAGTAAGACCTTTGGAAATTTTCTACTAGGAAAATGCATTTGATCAGGGATTTATGGCAGAGCCTCAGACACTGCAGTGTAACCTCTGAGGTTTTACAGTGGGTTTCTGGTTCCCTTTTTAACCAGCCCTTCCATCTCATGGATGGGAGAAATTTCAGAATTGTGTTACACCAGAACTAATTTCTTGTCCTGCAGAATTCCAGGTTTGGTGAACTGGTGTCTATGAGAAGCAAAAGCAGTTCCCAGGCAGTGCTGCAGGGCTCTGCAGCAATCACTCCTACCGATTTATAGTGAAGGTGACTGTCATCCTCGGGTTGATAAAGTTCACATTCCTGAAAATATAAATATTGACAAAAATATTTTTCAAGAAGATGGGGAAACAAGTCTGAGAAAAAGATCAAGTTATATAAACAAATGTTATCTGCCTGATGTAACACTCCAAATTACCCACTGAGTAATCTGGATATGACATAACAGGGGAGCTGGACGAGAGCAGGCCGAGTGAAACGTTCTCACCCTGAAACAAAGGAAAACAGATCAAAGGGAGGTAGAATTGCCTGTTCCCAGGCTGCCTGTCCCCTGTGACCTTCCTTGTGCTCTGGTACATCCATTTCCACAGAAAGGCTTTTTTTGGTCTTCCTTTAAACAGTGTAATGGATCCCCTTCTGTCCTGCTGGGAAAAGACTCTGCAGAGGAAGGGATGCAGCTCTGCCAGAGCAGATCCCCATTTACAAGTGGAATAAGTGACACTTTCCCAGTGTTGGGTCCAGAAAATTGTGGGGCTTTGAAAGCAATCCTGCAGCTAAAATGGTGAAGTCTTACTCCAATTGAATATGAAGATGGATGAACCATCTTTCCTCCTCTCCTCAGGTGTGTAGTGCCAATAGTCTTTGGACACTGCACTGATGAGGGAAGCAGAAATGCATGGGCTAAAAGTGTTCATTCTGTGAATGACTGATCCCCACATTCTCACTCTTTCTGGGCTAGAAGGTCCCAATGGCCCCTGCTTGGTGCAAGAACTAATACTAAGCATTTTCCATACAGAAATGTAATTTCCATATTCCTCTGATTCCCTACGACTCAGATTTGTCAGGATGATATTTCATGAATTATTTACTACTTTGAAGTTTCCTAGTGTCCTAGTGGTGGGCAGTGCCTGGTACAGCAATAGGGTTGCCCAGAACAGGGCTGCAGAAAAATCTGTAATAGGGCAGTAAAGACATAAAAAGCCAAAAGAGGAGAGGCCTGAAGATAATGAACTATATTGTTAGTCTGGGAAGGGCAGGTATTTTAGGAAATATCTGCTGGAGGGGTACTGCTTCACTGACAGGTAAAGGTGGTGTGTTCAAACAGGACTTTGTGGGAGCCACAGGTGCCTTTCTCTTTCTAACTCTTCTCTCTGTTTTCAGCCATGGTAAACCTTAGTTACACCAAGAACCCCTTCAGTGCAGAGCCCAAGGGAGCATCCTCGGGCTGGGCTGGGGAGCCAGGATTGTGTCTATGGCAGCCTGCTTGCCCAGAGTGGGACTGCTGAGCTCCAGCCCCCAGCCAGCTCACCTCCTGACCCGACTGCAAACCTCACAACAGCCTGCTACAAGCTGGTGCTTGTATTTCATTAAATATTAAAGGAAATCACTGTTTATTTGGGGAAGGAACGGCCCCAGGTATGGCCTCCTGACAGGACCTAATCTGCTGTCAGGGCTGGAGGGCACTGCCCACACTTCCAGGCATGTTGTGGTTGATACTGGGCAAGGCTGTTACCAGGCACATTGTATTGTGAGGGTTGTGTATGGTGTTGGCATGTGAGCCATCACAGGATTATGGCCAGCATGTCATTCAGGAGGAGGATGAACGAGTGATGGTGTTATGTTGCCATAACCCCATCCCCAAAAGTCTTTGAGAAAGCCTCCTCTTGGCAGGTGAACTCAGAGACAGGACTATTGTCTTGCCAAAGCTTTTGTGTTTTACCTTTTGAAAATGGAGCATGCAGCAACTTTGTGCAGCCTGCCAGGGCATGTGAGCACTGGTGTCCGTGCTGGGCGGTGTGGGAGGCAGGTCTGCTGCCAGGAATGCCGTGGCTGCCAGCACAGAGCTTGCCACCACAACAGAACGGGTGTAAGAGAGTGGGACTGGGAAGGGGATGGGTCAATAACCCAGCAGCACCCATACAGCCATTTTCCAAAACTATACAGTCATCACAGAATCCATGAATGGCTTGGATTGGAAGGGATTTAAAAATTGTAATTCCCACCCCCCTGCCATGGGCAGAGACACCTCCCATGCATCATCTCCTGCCAAAACATATGGATTCTCAGGTGCACCTAGAAATTAGATAGGTCTTGTACCACTTAAATCTGTGTTTTGCTTTGGGTTTTTTTAACCTGACCTTCCAGAAGTTGCAGAGTTGAAGTTACCTGCAGTTTAATTGCCATGCTGTGTCCTGCCATCTGAAACCATGAAGTGGCAGACAGAGGAAGGGTAAACCCTTCCAGATACCTGTCACTTGTGCTGGCAGAATGTTTTCTCTGGGAGTCTGTGCCTGGGAGCCCTGAGAAGATGCTGTTCTGTGCTGGGCTGAGGGCTCTGCAGGCTGGGCTGGCAGCAGGACAGACAGCCCAGGCCTGGCCAGCGATGGAGATCTGATCTCCACCAGGGTCAGCTGGACGTGGTGCTGTGTAATCTGGACGTGGTGCTCTGTAATCACCTGGCATGGACTGTGCAGACACGTTTCAGGGAGGTGATGAGCTCTCGTGTCAATCCCCAAGCACCGGTCTGGACTTGCACAGGGTGGTAAAGCTGCTGGGACAGGTTTTGCTGGGAAACAGTTTCAGGCTTCTGAAGGGGTGATTTAAACCCCAATCAAAAGGAGAAAACCGGTGTGGGTGACTCAGGATGCAGTTGGCAGTGGGAAGGTCTGACCTGGGGTCTTTCATCTTCATGAAGAGATGACAGATGGGATGGGGGAGGATGGATGGGTGCCCATGGGTGTTGGGATGCTCCAGAGAGGTTTTATGCAAGCAGGGCTGCACTGAGATGGGGGTAGTAAGCTTGTTAAAAATGTGATTTTCAGGGGGCCTAAAGTTACACATAACTTGTGCCAATTCTGTGAATATCTATGGATTTTTAAAACTACCGAAGAGAGAGGGGAAGACAACTAAAACAGTGTTGATTCATTCAATGAAAACCTCTTTAAAGCAATATTTAAAGCACATTATGCTGCAAGGTCTGATTGGAAACAGGCTTGCAACCCTCCCTGAGGTGACCCTGTGTCCGTTCACAGCAGCACAGCTCCCTCTCCTGACTGCAGAGCTCCCCAGCTGAGTGGGTTGTTGCACTCTGTGAGACAGGTTCAGTTCTGCAGAGTAAATGTCCTTTAAAGCAAGAAGGGATCCATCCCTACCCATGGGGATGGGCTAGATTAAGACATTCCAAATCTGTAATTATTTCAGGTTCTCTGTTGCACTGTGTGGCTCAGTGGGACCTTCCCTATCTCCAACTGTCTTCTCTGAGTCTCATTTAAGAAAATGTCTATTTTCCAGAGTCAGGGCTGCTGCCTAAGGAAGGGGTGTTGGGCAGGGGCATCTGCTGGCAGCAGCTCAGTGTGATGAGTTTCTGCCCTTGGCTGCAGCACGTGGTTGTGCTTGGCTGTGCTTGCCATCCTGTGTCCCAGGGTTCTGCAGGGACATCAGCAGAACAGGTACCACGAAACGTGCTTTGTGTCTAAACTGCTGATGCACCCACGTGTCAATCTGAGATGCTTTGACCTTTAGCCCCATGAAATTCTTTTGACATCTTGATTGTTCACCATCCTCAACTGTCAGGAACTTAGATTGTCCTCAGGTATGTGGTATTTCTGCTTGTATAAGGACTTGATAAACCCTGTCTGTGTTGCCCAAGCAGGTTTAACACCAGCTTGGCTATGGATAGCTTTGGACAAGAGGATGTCCTTTGAAAACAAGATTTCTTATGCTGCAAACTGTGTGGTCAGCTCCATGCCCAAATGCAGCAATCAGGGAGGATGCTGGGTCTGTGCTGGACTTTGAGAAGCTCACAGAACAGACAGAGGAACACAAAGGTGGGCTCTACAGGTAGATGAAGACACAGCTCTCCATTGTGATCAGCTCTGGTGCGTTACCTGCCTTACCACGGGAGCTGTTTGTGCCAAAGCCCAGCTGGGGAAACAGCCCAAAGCTTCTCAGACGAGACTTTCAGAGCAGCTGTGTCTCAGACAGGGGCAGGGGCTGCTGGGGAGCTCCAGCTTGTGAGACAAAGCCCCAGATGGCCCAGACACTGCAATGCACGTCAGAGCCTCACAGGGACCCTCCCAGCAGGACCCCACTGTGCAGAACACCGCTGGTGCTGGACCCACAGGGACTTTTTATTGCTGCAAGGAGACAAGCCAGCAGAAAAGCACAGTGCTGTAGCCCGGAGCCTCCTTGCAGCCTCAGCATCAGGCACTAGATGTCCTTGCATGCCGTGCTGTGGGTGTGCAGCCCCCGCTGCTGCACAGGCTGCAACCACTGCACAAAGGTGGCCCTTTTCCAGCTCTGCCCTTATGAGGCAGAAGGGAATTTGTGAGGGAAAGGCACTTGTTTCACTGCTCATCTTCATGGTCCCCTGGGGATGTGAGGCCAGGGGCTGCCTCGCTGAGATCCCAGCAAGCTCCAGTCCGTGAGCATTCCAGCACCTGCAGCTCAAAGTCACTTCTTGTGATCCCATTAAATTATTTCAAGAGCAGCCCTTTGTTGTGGGAAATCGATATCTGCCTCGAGGGCCTGTTGATGTCTCAGTGAAACCCATTAAATTACATGAGTTTGATCCCGAAGTGGCAAACACAGCAGCATTTTAAAATAGCTTAGCAGCCAGGAAACCCAATAACATGCTCATAAAGTAATTTTTTGTGTGTGTCCAGCAGTGAGCAGGACTGGAGAAATGGAAGAGGTTACTCTCCCAAGTTCTTGGTGAATAATTACTGAAGCAGTGTAAGATATAAATGATTTCCTCACCTCTGTCACTTTGAGGACAGAAAAGAAGGACAAATAAAATACTGCTCTGGGGAAAATGAATGTGCCTGGTGCTTGAGCAGAAAGCAGCAGCCTTTGAGCACGCTGGAAGAGCAGTTCACTCCTGGAGTTGCCATGAGTGTCCTTGGGGAGTCCCTGACAGACCCCTCCCCTGGTGTCCTTGGGGAGCCCCTGACAGACCCCTCCCTGGGCTCTCACTGAGGGCCTTTGCCATCCCACCCCTATGGGCTGCCCCAGAGGGACTCCCACTTACTTGGAAAGCTGTCAGATTTTACTCTCTGAACATTAATTAACTGTGTCTATTGCCAGAAATAAACTGGGGAGATCTTCTTTCCTCACACAAATGCACAATGCACAGATGAGATCTGCTGGGCAAAGGAGGAATTTGCTTTAGAAATTAATTGCAATGGGTATGGGCAATGGGAAAAGTGCCAGTCCCTCTCTCCCCCCTCTTGCTATGAGGAAGCTTGATAGCTTTAATCTCAACAATTTGCAGATGCATTTTGACCATTAAGACTGTGTAAATTATCAGTTTTATATAGCAATAGGGGAGGTCAGTTATAAAGAGGCAATATTTTACTTAGGTGCAATAACTTTAACATCTTAGATTGGTGGTCATGCCAACACACAGGCTTAGAAATCTAAAAGTCTACAATTCCCCATGTCCATGCTTTTTATCCTGTCATATACAATCTGAAGTGAGGTGTTCATGGCAAAAAAAACAAAGGGTAAATATGAAAGGTCATCAGAAATGTATTAGCTTATTCCAAGGGTTCTCTAATAGTTCTGACCTAAATTGCATATTGAAGGGAAAAAATATTTGGGTCTGCTTTAGGTGAACGCTGTTATAAGTAATAAACATGCAAGAAAAATGTTAAAATATCTCTTCCCTACAACTACACAGTCACAAGCTCTATCATGTCAGTAACCTGTACCTTTAATTATGGGTGTGTTGGTTTGGGTGTCAAATGTTCACTTTCTCAATTACCAAAACAACAGAGCTCAGTAATGCCCCCTAATAGCCAACACCAAAACAAAACCATCCACCGGCTCTAAAGTTAGCAGATAAAACACCAGGGTTTTATCTGCTTGCCTATGTTCCTGCAGTCAGAATAATAAGGAGGCAATATTCTTTGGGTTTTAAGGTTTCCACTAAATGGTGGCAGGTTCCCTGGGGAGGAAAGGCCCCAGCCCAGATGTTCTGGGTTTTAAAGGATGCCCAGCCCAGGCAGGAGCTCTGCTGTGGCTGAGGGGTTGGGAGAAGCCATTCAGTTCCCAGACCCTCTCTAGGATGAGCCCATGTCTTGGAAGGTGAGTCTCCTATGCATTAGAGCTTTGGGTTTATTTTCAAATTTTTTTGTTTGTTTGTTTGTTTGGGGTTTTTTGTTTTATTTTTCTTATGGTGATGATATTGCTCTGGAGAACTGTCTTAGAACTCTGGGGAAGTCTGGACATCTAAGAACTATGATATCCTATGCTGCAGAAATTTTATTTGATGGTAAGACTAGTCCTTATAATTCCCCTCTACCAGATTTCCTGGATACCTGTGCCTTTAGGATTATGACCAGCAAGAACCAGAGCTCTCAAACTGTGCCTGGTTTCCATTTGCAGCATTGGTGCTGTTGGCTGGGCTGGGTGGCATTTTCAAGCTGGGGTATGAATTGTAATAAAATCACCTGGTGATTCCATGTTGCATTACAATGAACAGAAATTAATACAGGCACTACAGTGTCATTACAGCCTCTGGGCTGGGCAAGCAAGGTTGCTCTGCCTAATTCCCATCTCTGTGACAGGGTTGCCATTTCCTCTTCCTGCCATCAGCTGTTGAATTAACCTCAATCCCTCAGCCATTAGTTAATATTAGTAAGTCCTATGTGACATTTTGCACCAAGCACAGCTGCAGGTCCTGCCTGTTGGAAGTTTTTAATTAAATGAAGCTGCCTGCTGTGTGCAGAGGGGCGAGGGGGAGAAGGCAGAATTCAAAGGGGAGATGAAAGCCACTGCCTCTGCCTGCCATGCCAGGGTGTGGGCAGGACTTCTGCTCTGCCTCGGACCTTTCCTTCAGAGAAGCCCTTGGGCTTTTCAAGTGGCCTCTCACCTGAAATTCCAGCATATGGTTTGAGCTCTAACAGGCTTTCCAGAAGTGACTAGAAAATACTGTGTGTAGCCCCTGAATAAGCCCTATATGAAAGGTGGTAGGGCAATCACCACCAGTGAAGGGGTAAACCAGCGCTTTGTGCTGAGCTCCACATTCACCAGGCAAGAAAAATTGTTGTGTCATGATCAGACTTGAAACTGGAATGTAAACAGCCCTTTTTTTGAGATCTCAGAGTTTCTGAATGTGGGGCTGGGGTGAGGGAAAATAGTTCTGACCTCTCCCAGCCTACAAAAACCTTCCGATCCTACTGATCCCTCATTCATAGGACTGCAGTGGTCTGGGACTGTGTGTGTGCCTGGCTAGTGCAGCGGGGGGAGGCTCACTGCTCAGTGTGGAGCAGCAGAAGGTGGAGCTGCAGTCGGTGCCTCCTTTGCCCCCGCGGGAAGGGGCCGAGCTCTGCTGCAGCCGGGGAGAAAATGCCCCGGGGCAGCGGAGCAGCCAGAGCTGTGCTGCCTGCCGGGCTCTGCTGCTGCTGGGCACTGCATGGCCTGGGCACCCCGGGGCTGAGACCTGGCACCAATGCTTGCTGCTCTCCCTGCGAGGCCCTTTGTCCGGATTTATCTGTGCTCTTTTTTTCTTGTATTCTCTCCAATTTATTCCTGTGCCACTCAGCATCTGCATTATGTATAAAGCTTTCAGGGCTGCTGGTGGTCCTGCTTTCTCCACCTTTAATGGAAGAGCAACAAGTGTGCTTGATGCCCGGGAGCTGCAGCTAAAGAGATGGGGGGATGTTCTGCAGCAGGGAAAACCCTGCTGTCTCCACCTGCCCATCACCAGTTTGGTTTCTTCTTTTGGCCCTGGTTAATGACTGTTTGCTGGGGACCAGGTCAGTGCCACAGCCAGCAGCACGGGATGGCAAGAGAGGCTGGCAAAGCCCTGGTGCCTTGGCTGCAGCTGTGTTTATTTGCACAGGACAGAGTATCCTGTCTCCCTTGGCAGGAAGCAGGGGATGATTTTTGGCACACAAAGCAAAATGTGAGGTCTGTGCCTTTGCCCTCCCTCTTGGCTGTGGTGGGACATGGGCTGGCACCAGCCTGAGCATATGCCTCGAGGGTTCCTCCGTTTCCTCACCTGAACCTTTCCCACTTTTTCCTCAAAGGAAGACTTCAACTTCATAGAAACTTGGAAATAGCCCCAAGGAACACATCCCAGTACAAATGGCTGCCTTCTTCCTAATGCCAGAATGGCTGAAACCTTTTCTATCTAGATCCATTTAGGAGGAAAAATGAGTATTTAAATGCCATAGAGCTGGTTTTGAATTCAGAAGAACTGATTTTGACAAAAGCACAGAAATAGCCCCGAAATTCAAATCCAAGTAATGAATAAAACCCTGAGGTTAGATTAGTTGGTTAGAGTGTGGTGCCAATGGTGCCAAGGTTGTGGGTTAGATCCCTGCATGGGCCATTCACTTAAGGACTTGATGATCCTTGTGGGTCCCTTCCAACTCAGAATATTCTGTGAATCTTCATGGCAAATGGAAAGGAAAATCCGAAGAACCATATTTATAAACTTACTCAGTCAATAGTTTTAATTCGCAAGCTTATGTAGTAATCCTAAACTGGGTATGATCAATATAGTCTGAACCAGCCATTTAGTGGAGGAAAGCCTAAAGGAGAAAGAAGCACAGGAATGGTCTGAGGATTGTAGAAGTACAAAAAGGGCACAATAGTTCTGGCCACCAGAGGTACAGGCCCATGAATTTTTTTATTGCTGGATAAGGAAACCCTGAAAGGTGAGAGCTTGGTGAAAAAGGGGCTCAGCCCATGGGTGTCCTGACCTACTGCTAGGCTTCTCTGCTCCCCATTTGTTTGAAAGCCTTTCAAGAGCTTCCAGCTATTATGAATGTACTCCAGCAGAGAGAACCAGGCTCCCACTCACTTTTCTTTGAGCAGCAGCTGAAAGGAAAATGCACATTCCCCACCTGTCACCTCAAACACAGAAGTTTCACCCTAATTCACCTGAACAAAGATGTGTGGTTAGAAGAGGAGGCTAAATAATTCCTCTTGGTAGGCTTTTCTGGGCTAGGTGTCTGGGCTCTGGTGCATTGCAGTGTGTAAACTCTTCTGAAAGAAATAATTTATTGCTGTTTGTTTCTCTTCAAGCTGTAGTTGGTCAGGTCTTTTGGAGCGATCACGCTGTTCCTTATTTGCAGGTCAGGCACACAAGTGGGTGTGGGAAGTGTGTAAGGATTGCATGGGGTGCTGGGATTTCTGGCTCCTGTGTCAGAGATGTTCTAATCTGGGGATGTGGCCCTGGTGGAGCATTAAGTCCCCTGGAGCTGCCTGTGAGGGGTCTGGCTGCTGCATGTGGGAAAGGCCATTTGGAGCTTCCCAAGTGGCTGCTTCGGGATTCTAGGGAACCCTCCAAGTGTGTCTGGGTCTGAGCTCTCTGGCTGTGGTGCCTTTATGGGTCTGAACTCAAACCGGGAGCATCTCCAGTGGGGAGTAGGAGACGAAATAATTCAGTGCCATTTTGTCTTATTGCCCCTACTGCAAGTCTAAATGTTGACCTGTGTAGCTGAGGATGGGAGTATCACAAAGGAATATCCTCGCAAAACAGGGTTAGAAATATTTGTCCAGCTGACCGCTGTAGCCTTGGGAGCTGCAATACCCCAGCTGGAATTGCTGGCTATTCGTTGTATAGGGACTTTCTGGAGTAGGGATAGGCTGTCAGGGGCAAGTTTTATTTACTAGCAAGAAATTTGTTCTCCTCTGTCCTTACGAAGAGCTGCTAAAATCTGTTATGGATGTAGGGAGGCTGTGGAGGGGAGAGAACATGCCATAGGAATAGCTTTTTTAGACAGAAAATCTCTAAAAGGGTGGTCTGTGCTGGAACCCGGGTGGGCTGACCTACCCCCACCCCAAAAATCCCCCTCCTGCTCTTGGGGCAGCAACTCCCCCAGGGTCCCCCCGCGGACCCGCCCGCTGCCCGCCGAGCGGTGTGGGAGGAGGAGGAGGAGGAGGAGAAGGCGGGGGAGCCCCGGCGGCGGGATGAGGCCGCGCTGAGCGATGTGCGAGCAGGCAGCGCGGTACTGCCGGGCCGGCGTGCAGAGGCTGCTGCGGAAGCCGCCGCCGGCGCTGGACGGGCTGCTGCGCTGGGCGGCCGGCAGGATGGGCGACAAGGGCCTCGCCGAGAGGGAGCTGCTCGCCCCGGGCGCCGCCGCCGCCCAGAGGAAGGGCGCCTCCGTCATCCTCGATGTGAGTGGTCCCTGCTCCCCTCACCCCGGCTCCTGCCTCCCTCCCCGGCCGCGTCCCGCACGGGAGCGGGAGCGGGAGCGGGAGCGGGGCTGTTCCTGCGCCCCCCGCACCGGCCGCACGCCGGGTCCTGCAACCCTGGCAGGGTGGGCGTGGGGGACCCGCATCCCCTTGCCCGGGTCCCGCACCCACCCAGCTCCCTCGGGATCGCCGTTATCTCCCGGGTCCCGCACCCACCCGACCCCCTCGGGATCGCCGTTATCTCCCGTGTCCCGCACCCACCCGACCCCCTCGGGATCGCCGTTATCTCCCGGGTCCCGCACGACCCGGACCGGCCGGGCAGGAGGTGTATCCCGGCTTCTGGGACTGCTTACTGGGATCCTGCGAGCACAGGCTGCACGGACACGGGGTGCACCCCGGATCCCGCACCCCCCGAGCGACTTGGCAGCAGGGTTGTTCCTCGGATCCGGCATCCGCGGCTGGCTGGGGATGGGAAGCAGCCCCAGGTCCTGCCTCTCCCGGGCTGGTTGGGCGTAGGGGTGCCCAGATCCATCCACGCCTTTGCAGATTCTGTGCCCTGGGCTGGCGGGGGTTACACCTCCCGGACTGGCTGGGCACTAAGGGTGCAGCCTGGGTCCCACGTCCCTTGCCCCGCACTCACTGGGAGAGTTGGGAATAAGGTGCACCTTGGTCCTGCATCTCCCAGACCGGCTGGGCATGCCGTGCAGACTTGATCCTGTACCTCCTTTCTTGAGTCCTGCACCCCAAAGTGACTGGCCATGACCCCCAGACCTCTTTGCTTTTTTTTTTCTCGCCTTTTTTTTTTTTTTTTTTTTGGACAGGCTGGGCATAGAGATGTAGTTTGTGTCCTTCATCTCCTGGCCAGCATCCTGAACTCTTTGGATTGGCTGGGATGCACTGTTTCCTGCACCCTCTGAACAGGCTGGGTGTGGGTGTGCACCCCAGGTTCTGCAGTCTTTTCTCCAGGTCCTGCATCCCTTGAATCAAGTGGGATGAGGATGCACTGTAGGTCCCTAATCCTGGTATTAGCCTGACTGAATGGAGATGCAGGAGTCAGGGTCCCTTTCCCAGGTTTGGGGGGTGGTGGTAGGGACGTGCTGAGCGCCTCAACTGCTGTATTTATAGACTTTCTGATTAGGGAGCTAACGAGGCTATTTGCACTTAAATGAATTGGGAGAATGGGGTGGAATCAACCAGAGTGCAAACGGTGTAATTACAGTCTTTCTACAGCATCCAGTAATTAAACGCATAGATCCTCAGCTTTGCCATCTCCTAGCTTAAAAAAAAAAAAAAAAAAAAAAAAAAAAAACAAAAAAAAAAAAAAAAAAAAAAAAAAAAAAAAAAAAAAAAAAAGTGAATGCAAAAATAAACTGCTGAAGCATTGGCTGTAGTAAAGGATAACTCGTGCTCCTCTCCAGCCTCCTCAAAGAAAGGATAGGCAATAGTAGCTCTTCCAAACAAGTCCTTGCATTTTCTAAATAATCTGCTGAATTTTCTACCTGGGGAGTCCAAAACTCCTTCCACCTCTGAGCACCCTGGGCTGATGAGCGTTTTGGTTCCCTGAGGAAACATCGTGTCTGTGTCTCGTGAGCTGCCAAAAGCAGCAGGGAGAGCAGAGTGTTTGATGGGATGGTCCTGCCCGGTGGAACGGGCTGAAATTACTGAAATCTTACAACAGTCTGGGCCTCAGAGCATAAATACAATTATAAATGCAAATAATAATACAAAATTTAAATACAATTGGGGAGCACCATTAAGTTTATGAAAGAGGTGCTTGAATTAGGGCTGTTTTGCCACCAAAATGGTACCTTTTCCATTCGATTTTAATATCTTCAAGTGATTTTTTTTTTCCACTTTGAGGTTTGAGCTCGGGAAGTGAGCCATGAACTTTCAGAATGGGAAGCACAGTAGAGTATTGTATTATTTCAGTGGGAAATACAATAGAACTGGCTGTGCAGCTCCTGATCATTTTTCCCTTTCACAATGGTACTGGGAGCCCTTTCTCACCTGCTGAAAGTAGAAATGGATGCTGAAAATGTAAGACTTGTGGGCTTAGGGTTTTTTTTTTCCCTCCTCCTCTAGAACTTGATTTTCTCCTTTTTCTCCTGCCACAATAGCAATGCCAATCGAAGCTGTGGCTTCACTGTAACAGGCTCTTCAAGTGCACTGTGAGACCCTCCTTTCATAAAAAGGGTTTAAACGTGGGAACATGTATTTAGGTTAATTTTCACACATTAGCAGGAAAGTAACAAGCATCCCACTGAACGCTCAGGGGTGAGAACCTGTTTTCCCATTAACTCATTCAGGTTTTCTCATTACTGCACACAGCAGTGCAGCTTCTTGGTGGGGGAGGATGAAGTGAAAGACCTGAAGATTTTCTGTTTAACTAACACGCCTGCATGAGCTGCTGTGCTACGTAGGCAGTTCCTTGGGGGCTGGGGGAGGGTTAAGCTTGGGTTTGGCTATGAATTAGATAAGATGGCTCTGACAGTAATAGCACCTTAGTCACTTTTTCTTCCTTTTCTGGCTTTCTTTTGATTCAGCTGTTCCCAGTGTTCTTGTTTTGACTTTTCCACGAGGGTGGCTGGTGGGTCAGACCAAAGTTCCCTGTGCTCTTTCCACCAAAGAAACAAAACTGTGCCGTTGTGGGGCAAAACTGAGGGCTGAAGAAACAGGGTTAGATGTTTTCTGCCATCAAGCTGCCACTGGGAGGATCAATCATAACTTTGGGCTGGCTTCAGTGGTTTTCCTTTATTTTGCCTGTAACCTTTTAAGTAAAGGATTAAAAAAGGTTGAATAATGTTTGCTAGTTCAGCTCAAAGCTATAGGTTTCCAAGTGCAAAAAATAGCTAAATTTGCAGATTAACTGAACCCTGGTAACAATCTAACGAAGAAGAGACTTAAGTCCTAAGCATTGCCAAAAATAGGCAGCAAGTAAAACCAGGGAATGAGAGCTGCTCTTCAGTGATGATAGTAGAAATGGAGGTGATGGAAAACATCAATTTGAATTTAATGGTCAGCTTTTACAGTGTTGGGCAAATCAGCATACGGGGTTGGGTTTGAGCAAGGAGTCTGTACCCATCCTGGTGCTCCCTCAGGTGCCTCTTTGTGGGTCTGGAGTACACACAGCTGCTCAGACTGGAAGGGCCCAGGGCTGGCAGCATGAGCAATCTGCTGCAGGTATTACCACTCACATCACAAGCTGTGGACAGACACTGGATTTCCAGAGCTTTCTGCACCCACAAGACAAACCCCCTTTACTAAAAACTGTCATGCTCAACTGCTGCTCAAGTCCACGTGTGGTGATGGTGGTATTTCCAGCCAAGAACAAATCCTCAAATGTCACAAGGCTTATGAAAAGGAGGATTTATGATGTGGGTGTATGTTAGGTGTGTGTAAGCCAATGTGAGAGCATATTTTCTGAGTGTGAATGAGTGCATGTGCAATATGGAGCTGAGGTGGATGGTTCCCAAGGTGCAGGAAATGTCTAGGCAGGTAATGCTCCATCTGGGAGTACTTCAGTGCTGCCTGACAGATTGTCCTTGCTCATCCCTTCCAGCCTTGGTGTCACTCTCACAAGCCAGCAGGAGAGGGAACTCCAGCATGTGTAGGGCAGGAGTTCACCAGCAGCTGCAGGTGAAGATGCTCTGTGAGGATCAGCCCTGGGTATGGGTGAGCATTCCCAGGGCAGGACTGTGTGCTCCAAGTGGCACAGCATCACTGCCCCCCTTTCTGGCTTTGCCAATGGGGACTAAATGCATTGCTTTTTGGCTTTATTTTAAATGCTCTTAAAGAATGCAGTGCCATTCATTTCAGGTCAGATGAAGCTCTTCGTTTCATCTACCCCATCTTTTGCTGAAAACTAATTTTGACCCCATCTGACTTTTTTCTTCTTTGACAGGGTCAGAAAGAGCATTTCTAATCCATCTCTTATGGAGGAGTTTATGGCTCCTCTTGCACCCTCTCTCACGTGGCCAAATCTGATTTGCACTTTTCAGCCCCATGGGATTGAGTGAGGTGTCTGGATAGAAGATATAGTGAATTTGATTTGTGCCAGGGGTTCATTTTCAAATGCAGATCCAAGAACTGCCAGTTTTCCAGCTGTTTCATCAATAACACTATTTCCAGTGCAGCCCTTACTAGCAAAGCTATTGCAGCCATAGGAATCTCAGGAATCCCTTCTCAGTCCTCTTCTGCTTTGACCTTTTTCCTCTGTTTTTGGTTTGTTTGTTGGGGTCTTTTTTTAAGGTTGGTTCACTCCCCTTCTTGTGCCCTTATTTACCTTCTCACTTCTCCGAGTGAACTGGGAGGGCGGTTTCCCTGCTCCTTAGTCCTCCCTTTGTGAAATCGTCCCCACCTCGTTCCCTCGATGTCCCTGCAGGGCACAGCTGGAGAGGAGGGGCAGGGCACGGGCAGGCTCTGCCTTCAGCGACTGCTCCCTGCAAGGAGCACGATCACACAGGAGAGTCCATCCTTTCCCTTCTGAGCTGCAGGGCTTTGCAAGTGGGTGCCTGAAATGAAGCTGCACCCAGGGCTAAACTTTATGGAAAAGTAACTTCTGAACATCAGCAGGTCAGAACATCAAGTGCAACTCTTACCTGTCTCGTGCAACTTTTATTTAGGGCAGCTAGGTAAAGTCTAAAGAGAAGGTAACAGTGAAAACAGAGGCCAGGACATGGTGTCAGCTGCTCTTCCCTTGGGGAGGAAGGGAGAAAGAAAAAGATCTGCTTTGAAGTGGGAAAAATGCCCAGAGACCTGGATCTCTGTAGCAGTTTTGTTTTGTGGGGAGCCACTCCAAGTGGAACAATATTTCCACAGCAGTGGCATATTCCTCACTGAAACACCAAAATCAAACCTTTCTCCTTGCGTGGGGAAATGCTCATTAGCCTGAGGATGTCTGAAGGTGTAGCCCAAAGTGTCAAACCTTCAGGTCATTATTTTCTCACATCATTACCAGAAAGAGCAACACAGAGAGGCTGTAGGAGAGGAAATTCCTACTGGTACCTTGAGTTAGAGAACTAAAGGCCATACCTGATATAAAGCTTTGTCTCAGCTCCAAAGGAGGCACCGAGACTTGTAGGGAGAGGAACAGGAATGTAGGACATAGTGAGCAGGTTAATAATGTTTTTAGGTATATGTTGGTCTCTGGATGCTTTCTCATCCATAGACTTTCCTCATGCATGAGCCTTGATTTTGTTTGTCCTTGATTCTGCACCAAAATTATGATGGAAAACAAAATTTCAGCTCAGCTGAATTCTATTTTAAATCAACATCATATTAACCTGCTGAAGGGATAATAAACTCTACAAACCCTGTAATAATTCTTGAGCTTCTTAGGGGAGTGCTCGTGTGAATTTAATAAAATTGGTGAGAAAACCTCCATTAAGCAGCCTCCAGTGTCGCATGTTCTCATCCAGGAGCTCTGAGAAGGCAGAACTCAATGTTTAAATTTGAAACCATCAATTTTTCCCCAAGTTTATTATTACCACTAGAGTTTTGAATTGCTTACTTCTGCCAGGCAAATATCTGTAGTAGCCATTGGAGAGTACAGCTAAAACATATATTTAAAGAAAACCTGTTGGAAATCTTGACAGAAGTTCCTTGCTCTAGAGAAAATAGTGTTTATATTTGTCTAAACATCTGGTAAATGGGCTAAGTATGCTGCAGACAGAAAAGTGCATGCATTGCCTGGGTAAATCCTATAAAATGGGTTAATGCCTGTATTGTGGGCATCCTGTGGGCTCACCATGAGACTTAGCCTGTGCTTCAGGAGACTTGCTTAATAGCTCCAGAGCACAGCTGATGGCAGAGACGGTTGCTGTAGCACTTCTTGAAGCGGATAATTTCTCGTTTACCATCTGAAAGTCGTGCGTTGCCCTGGTGGTTGGAGAGCTGGGGGCGGTGGAGCAGAAGGAGCATCCCCGGCCAGGCTGCGGCTCCTGCTGCGCTCCCTCGGGCCGCTGGAGGAGCGGGAGCCCAATCGCTGCCGAGGGCCTGGCAGGACAGGGCGGTTCTCCATCAATGTTTCATCGACTCCTCTCTCGCTGAACCCCAGGGCTGTGCCTGGGCTGAGTGTGAGTGACGGTGCTGCTGAGCAGGAGTGTCAGCCAGGGAGCTGCTGAGAGCCTGCGGGATGGGATGGGATGGGATGGGATGGGATGGGATGGGCCGGCTCTGCAGCCTCTGCTGGAGGTGCTGCAGCATCCTCGCCCCTGTCCCCTTCTGGAGCCAGCTGGAGCTCTTGTTTCCCCAGGCTCCCTGGCAGCCTGGCATCAAGCTGCCCCTGGGGTTTGCCCTCTGGTCCATAGGGCGGGTGTGAGTGCTGTGGTTTCCCTTCCATCAGCAGCTCTTACACCTTTCCCTTGCAGGAAGCGTCTCCTTCCCGCAGGGGAACAACTAATTCAAGCCCAGGACAGAGGGCGGCTTGGGCTGTGTGTGGGAGGGCACTCTTGTTTGATGAGCTAGAACATAAATCCCGGGGCTTCTCAGCAGCAGCATTTTTGGCAGCACTACCAAGCTATCACAGAGTATATTACATCTTTATCAGCCTCCCAATGCTCATTCCAGTGTTCATACCTTGATGCAGTGCCTGCCTGTGCTGATAGATGACTTTGTCTTAAATTGCTTTCCCTCCAGGTGTCCCACTTTAAATTTTTATGTGTGCAAATTTTACATGGTCCAATTAAGTTGGAAGAATAAATCCTGCCCATTAGCAATAAAAAAAAGCAAGCAGCTTGGTCCTGTAGAATAAACATTGCTAAGCAATACAGCTGATGTGATCTTTTATCAACATGTTCATTTACAATAGTCGTACCTTTAAGGAGTATCTGGAGGAGTTAAAGCTCTAAAATGTTCACTTAGTGAAGCCGGACATAAATACTTCAATTTCTAAACATTTTTTTTTCATTTCTTAATTTATTTGTTTTTCCTGTTGCTCCAAGCATCCCTTGCAAGGTTAACAGCTCTGTGGAGCAGAGCACTGCAGGTTGAGCCTTTCTCCCAGTTTAAGTTCTGCTTTGCCTGTTGGTTGTGCCTTCCCATTCCCCCTCTCTCAGCTGGGCTTAGGGGGGTGGTGATCTCCCATGGGACCCTGAAACAGGCATCACTGCTTCTGTGTTAGACTGGCTGCAGTGTCCTCCTTTCAAAGCAGTGGAAGAGTAACAGAAGGGTATGTTGATGAAACAAATAGCCCAGAAATAATCAGCACCTAAAAAGAAAAGTACCTCATCTGGAGGTGCTCATGGGGAGTGAGGAGTTGGGGTGCCCAAACCATGGAAAGAGGAGTATTTTGTGTACTGTACACAGTTGAGGAATGTGGGCTAAAGCCACAGCTTACTGGGGTTCTGCTGAGATGTATTCCATCTTCCCACAGACAAGCCATGACTGGCTGGCCCTTCAAAACCTCAGTGAAGTCTGTGAGTAAGGAGACATGTAGGATTTCCCCCCACCCCAAACCATCAAATGGCTCTAAAAATATGGCCAGCCCAAAAATGAAGGAGTTTTGAGGTGGCCACAAGCTGTAATCCTTGAAGGGTTTTTATGACCCTCTCTTGAAGCTGGGACTCAGTGACTGCCAGCATTTGGGTTTGGCTCAGGCAGAGGGGTTCTGCCTCTGCTGGAGGACACCAGGCATCCACCTTTGACTTTGCTGGGGCTGCATAGCCTGGGAAGAACTTCGGACAAAAGAATGATTAATATGTCCCTTAATTAAGCCATATTCAGTGAAATAGCATATTCTGCAATTCAATTTGTCTCTTGGGTTTCTTGTTTTGTGCAGCAGTTTCTCTTCTGATTTTTTTCTAATGGTTTTGTGACCCAGAAAAGAAGAGATTCTATTTTATGGCTGACTCTGATCTGTCTTGCTGGTGCTTTTATTCCCTCCGTAGGGAAATTTCTTTGCAAAACCAAAATCTCTGCTCTTGCTCAAATTAATAGGGTCAGGCCTGAAGAGATGATGAGAATATTTTACCTCTTCTGCCCAGTTTGTGAACATGCTAATTTTTTGGTACTTTATGGCCAAACCTGTGCTAGCAGCCATTTTTGGCAGGAACCTGTAAGTTTTCAACCTTTGCACAAGCCTTTTTTACTATTAACTGCTTTGTGTCAGGGGGCTATTTCTCAGATGAGACTGGTCAGAAAAATAGCAGTTGTTTCTGCTGTCTTTCTCCCAGGCAAGTTCTACAGTACTACACATTATTGCAATTTTTTTTCTTCTGAAATGGCTATCTAATTCCTCTCTGTGGGCTGTTCCTCCACACTGTAGTTTTAAGTCTAAATATAATCTCCTTCCCATGCAGGAGACTTGCTTTAAAAAAAAAAATGTTGTAAATAATTTTTTTCAGAAGTGCAGAACTGTGAAACTTGCTTTAAAAGACATTATTGATGCTAGAGAAATTGGCTGGACTGGCTGCAAGGCTGCTGTCGTATTTTTTTTAATGTGTATTTTCCTGGTGTTGGATCCACAGTTTCAGCTTTCTTTTGTGAGGGAGGTGTTGGAACTGCTGGAAGCATTTCCACCAGTTATTCCATGTTGATACTCTGCCCTGGCACTGGCTGTCCATCATGTTGGTCTGGGGAAGAAGAGCTGAGTCTTGGGAAGGGGGTAAAGCACATGAATTGTCTCTTTTGGGGGCTGGAGCACGTGGAGCTGCCCAGAGTGTGGGGCTGAACGTGGCCCTGGTGTGAAGGGCTTCACCCTCTCATGTTGAACAACACAGTAAAAATGTTTCTCTCTCTCTTTCAATTCTAGATTTTCAGAAGAGCTGACAAAAATGGTAAGTCTGTACGTTCATATTTCACATTTCTTCATTGGGCTATTGCCAGTATTACCATTTTTCCTGATAGTAACATCCAACTGTTTAAATGCCCTTCAGTTTACTGGATCTGACAGTGATACAGTCAAAGCATCAGAAAAGGTTTTGGTATTTCTTTGGAAAAGATATTCTTAGAGCAGAAGTGATACTAGTGTGCAAGTCAGCATGGCAGAACCCACCAGGTTTGGGGCATTTTCACAAAAAACCCCATAAAAATAAATCACAGGTAAGTGATAAGTGAGGATCCACCACTTGGTAATCTTGGAATAGCTTGCAAAACAGACCTAATCTATGAATATTAGTAGTTTGGTTCCTGAGTGACTGGACCCATCAAGGAGCAACATTTACTGCTGTGTGTTTTCAGTCTGTACCTGTGGAAAGCTGAACAACTGTGCTGATCCCATCCATGTCTTAGACAGGGAATAACATGCACGTGTCTTCACTTGGAAGGAGAGGGCTGCTCTGCTGCAGGATAACATGCTTAAGGCAAGAAGAGTCAATGAGTCCAATCCCAGGATCTTTCTCCACCCTGAAAAGCAGTTTAATTTTAG
This sequence comes from Platyrinchus mystaceus, assembly GCA_035041135.1. Taxonomy (NCBI): domain Eukaryota; kingdom Metazoa; phylum Chordata; class Aves; order Passeriformes; family Tyrannidae; genus Platyrinchus; species Platyrinchus mystaceus. Next base: position 12,080,601 of record JAWWLV010000021.1, read on the forward strand.
CTACCAGATCAAATCCCAAGAGCTGGTATCTATTCTTTCCCTGTCGTACAAGAAGAAAATTAAATATGCCTCCAAACTGCGTGTGTTTGCAGAGGGACCTGTGGGAGGGCTGTGCAGAGCAGCACAGGGGACAGTCTGTTTATTCCCTCCCAGGTTAGAAAGCGAGATCCCTGATCTCTGCAGAAGCTCAAGGTGCATGTGCTCACTGCCCCTGGGTGAGCAAGGAAGGGTGCTGTCAGCTGGCAAAGCACAGTAAATGCCCTCCTGGTGTGGGCTCTTGGTTATGACTGACACTGTAATAAGACATTGAAATCTGTTGCTTGGACAAGCTGAGCAGTTGTGCCATGCAAGGGAAAGTGGGGGGAGAGCACTCCAAGTGCTGCTTATAGGAAAACGTGAGTTTGTGCTTTTGGCACCCAGATGGACACACTTCACAGCCTCCTGAGCACTTAATTGGTGTGTAATTGGAGATATTTGATGCAATATTAGAGGCTGCCTCTGAGAGATGCTGCCTGCCTGCTCTTTGCTGCCTGGTGCCCCACGGAGCTGAGTGCTGGGGCTGCCAGCTTGGCATGAAGTCTTACCTGCCACTTCACATCAGGAGCAGTCTGGTGAGGTTTGGGGACTACAGCACTCAATGCCTTTGCTGCATGGAGATACCAAGTTAAATCTGTGCTTAGTTAGTCCCATTTCTCTTTGAAGTTGAAAATTCCACTCCAAACTTCAACCTGGGAAACTGTTCCTTTCCAAGTCCATGTTTAGCCTCCCTCCTTTGGTAGCTGCCTGCCAGTCTCCCAGACAGCCTCTGTGTAGGGCAGCTGAAACCAAAAACAGTGATTTTTCTTTTCAGTAACAAATGTTCCTCTGCTGAACAGAGCTTGAGAGGATACACTTCAACATCCCAGTCTCGGCATAGTTATTTCCAGTCACTGCTTTTCGAGCTCTGTCAAATAATGCTGCACTTTTGTCGTAGTTTTAATTAAAATTATAACAACTGTGATGAGGCTGAAGAATCAGAACTCAAATCTTGTCTTGGCTGTTGTGTGAATATTAAGGCTTTTCTCCTTCATGATGGAAGGAGCTGCTGCCTGCCAGACAGACACATCTTTCCAACCCAGCCAAGGAGGCAGAGCTGTCATTTTTGTGTTTACCACATCACAAGGTTGTGGGGGTTAAATTTCAGTGTAGCTTTTACCACAGGGACAGCTCTCTTGTTGTATTTGGTAGGTGCCAGTGACAAGCCATGAATCTGTGTCTTGTGACGTGGATGATAACTTGGGAAACGATGAACCTTTGGACCCACTTGTTCTGCTCTGGTGATGGGTCTCTGAGAAGGAAGATACACCTTTGGACAGCTGATGACTTTTTCTGACCAGTTCCCTTACTGTTGGTGACACTCACCCAAAACTGGTTTTGCAGCCTTATCCTCTATTCCTGCTGGTGTCCAAACAGTCCTTCAGCATTTTAACATGAATAACAGGTAAAGGCCAAACAGGGTGCTTTCATCAGCAAGAGCAAACCTGTTATTTTTACCTCTGCCCCTCACCCAGGAAAAACCTGCCCATCTCCTCCATGGTCTCCTCCCTAAATGTTCTTCCCTTTGTACGTCCTGCAGTGAATTTCCCTGCATTTATCTGGATGCTTCTTTTTTCTTGAGGCAGTGCCTGCCAGCCATGGTGACCAGCTCCACCAGCCATCCATGTTTGCTGAACTCTGGATAACAGACTTTGCCACTCTTTGTAATTAGCTCAGTGTGTTCCTGTGCAGCCTTTTTGGGGTCACAGCCCCCCACAGCCCCCTCCAGCCCCCTGCAGCTCACAGGAGACGTGCAAGAATATTTCCCTCGGTAAAACCTCCCTGCAAACTAGGGCTCAGAGGTTTCCAGAGCCAGAGGTAATATCTTTGTATTTAATATCCCTAGGGATCTCTTTTTCACTATTTTCTCTTTGACATCCTGGCCTTTAATTTATTGATTTGCTGAAGTTCAGAGTATTCATGGCTTTGCCTGGTGCAGCTCCAAGGAACAGTGGAAGTGTCAGCCTGCTGCTTTCATGTCTCACAGCAGGTGCTGTAACAGCCCTGTGTGAAGAAATGAAAATCTTACGCTTTCCATTTTTGTCAGAATCCCAGGAAGGGGCCCTGAGCCCTGGACAGGCTGCTAAAAACACAAGTCCACAGGTTCCCAAAATATTTTACTCTGTTAACATCCTTCTGTGGTCTCCACAGCTGCAGAGGTTCCTGTCTGGCAGGGACTTGGCTCTTTTTAATTGACCAGCTGAGCTGGCTCATTATCCAGTGCTGTGTGATGGTGACATACTGGGGAGAGAGCTCCCAGGGCAGAGAGTGCTGCAGCTTTACCCAGAACTGGCAACTCTTGCTTTCCTCAGCTGTGCTAAAGCCACTCTTACAGACCTGTGTAGGAAATGGGGTGGGGGAAAATCTGAGAAAACTTCAGCTCTTGCCATCTTGTTTAATTAGAATATTTCCCTTAACCTTTGCCATGCAGAGATCAGATGATTAAAGGGTCTCCTAAAAGACAAAGGGGGGGATTGTAAGCTTAAGGAATAGTCTCATTTAGTGTGCAGATTCCTACAGTAAAGAGGTTATAAATTTGGAAATCTTTTCAGCATCTTGATTCCCCCTCCCTCAGTCTGGTAAAAACGGCACATTGTTTTAAAGCAACGTGGCTGGTTCAGACATGGTAACTATGGAGCCTGATCATTTGAAATCAAGATTTTCTCTCTCTTCCCCCTGCCTTCCAAAGCTCCTCCACATAAATTGTTAATTCATGTAAAATTGGATGTTCTTGATGCAAGATGCTAAACTACGTTATTGCTCCTGCCATGTTCAGGTACTTGTACTTAGGTGATCTGATTCAGTGCCTACATGTGCTGAGAGGATGCTAATGAAGAAGCTCTTGCTTGTTAAAAGACATCTTGGTCTCCTGCCCCAGAAAAGTGAGATTCTGACTCTAGTGTGAGTTCAGTTCCCAACTTTTTGCCCAGTGATAATATGAAGGAGTTGGATTTACAACTGTCTACACAACTGGGAAAATGATCTGCATAGGACATCTGGAAATGATGAGCACATTGGAAATATCTGATAAACTGGCAAACGATCTGAAAAAGGGAGAAGTTCTGGGGTGTAACCTTCTGTCAGTGAATAACTCAGCTAGCTCTAGTCATGCTTTACAGGGGCATGGCTGTTAGTCATTCAAAATAATCTTTTTCTTCTGTGTAGGAGTGTTTTTCCTTTCTCTGCTAATAAATCCACCTACTGTCTTGTAATCCTCCCAGTCCCAGTAAACAATACTCAATCGTTTAATTGGCATGTGGTGGGAAAACGGAGGCATCTTGTTTGAGGCTGGTGCAGCAGAGCTGTCAATCATCTCAGTTCCTGTGTACTTAATCCTCTCATTAGAAAGCTGCTAATCAATTAAATAGCTGTGATTCTCTTTGAAGGATTAAGATGGCTTTATTTTGACAGGACAGCCCAACTGCTAACGATCCATTACAGAAATGTGGCTTCCCAAGAACCCAGGTTTTATCTGGAAATCTCCAACTCACTGCAAGCACCCAGCTCCCACACCTTGAGTGTGACTAAACGTGAAGTGCATCTAGATTTAATCTGTGGTTTTGCCATAGTTGTTGGATCTTGTTCGTGGGAATGGCCATCAGTCTGGGCCATCCGTGGGGGTCACTGGGGGTTAGGTGGTTTCATGTGGACCTCTGCCATGGAAGAGGAGAGATGCAAAAGAAAATATGCCAAAAAACTTGGCATATGGTTATAATATGCCTGCAGAAGATGGCAGGGGCAGCTGGTGGTGCAGTATTTCACTTGATAGCGACCAGTGACGAGTTATTGTGGTTCGGTCAACTTGGCACCTTCCTATTGCTGCTGTCCTTGTGATTTCTGTACCAAGAACTGTTGTGGTTCTCCCTTGAATCTGTCCTCTCTAGAGAAGGTGTGAATGGGAAGGAAGCCACTGAGCACATACTTTCTTGAATAGCTTCTGCTGTTATAAAAAATGAAATACAACACACTGTGAACGTGGATTAAACTGCATTCATTTATAAGTTTAACATAGAGATCTGGACTACAAATGCTGAGAGCAGGTTCCAGTTTTCAGTTGATCTGGATGATCAGCTGAAGGCCTGTAGAGGACGTAGCAGAGCTAATAAAGGGGAAAAAAGGAAGCATGAATGCAGCAGGAATTGGTGGTTGGAAAGGGCTTCTTGGTTAAGAGCCACCGAGGGCAATGGCATTGTGCCCATTCCTATTCCAGTAGGGCTTGTCCTATAAATAGTTGCACACAGATATCTGTTAGTCACTTAAGAGCTCGTTAAAGGAGATTTATGCTGCTACTCCCAGCAAGAAAAGGTCTGCACATCCCAGTGTTACAAACCTCACACTGCAAACGTTGGGGGCACTTGGAGAGCCGCTGAAAAGCAGGGAACAGGAATATCTTTGCACATCAGCATCATGGCAAACGGGTTAAGGAGCCTGGTAGGGTGAGCTCTGCTTCTTACACATAACCAGCAGTGCTGCTCTGCCTGATGGCTTTGTGGCCACAGTGCCTGGACCACCCTTGGTGTGCAGAGCTCACGAGCTCCAAAAGCTGGAAAAAGGCAGAAAAAGGAAACCAAGCAAATGAAAAGCTTCTGAGCCTCAGCTTGAAATGTTAAAGAATGGGGGCACATTGTAAGTGTCACCTGAGTAGAAACCAGTCTTGTTAATCACCAGTACACAAAGGAAGAGACTGAGGCTTGAGGTTTCTTCCATGGATGGGGTTTCTTGGTGAAGGGATGGTAGTGAGAGAGCGAGGACAGTCCTGGGCCTTCAGCAGAGGGAGAAGGCTACACGAGTCCTGGTGTGGGGGGTCTCCAAAAGAACACGTGGGTGAAGCTACCAGCAATTTCCAGCCCTTCACAAGTGCTGTGTGCCTGGCCTCAATGTCTTGTTGGCAGGGACTTGTTGTCTTGTAGACAGGGACTATTATTCTGGGGAATTTGCAAGATGTTTAGTGGTAATAACTCTCAAAGTCTCACCCACCCTTTCCAGACCCCACTTGGAGAAATTATTCTGATCACCTCTAGTGAGCCTACAACAGGGAGAGATAGGTGTTTGTCTGTGGATGTGCTTAGAGCTCAAATTCACAGCAACTGAACCCAGATCATTGTGTAAATGTTTCCTTCTCCCCCTTTCACTCTGAGAGTGCCCCCTGTAGTTATTAACACAGAAATTAGGACAAAATGGAGTGAAAATCCTCTTCAGTTCTGGCAACGTGGGAGCGAATTCATGGAGAGAGGGATGGAGAAAATTGGCACTGGTGAGCAGATCGTCCAAAGACCCCTTTTTTAGCATGGTAATTGCCCATAAGGTGGTTTGAAGACTTGAAATACTTATCTTCCCACCTTCCCCCATGAACTTGAGGCCATTTTGGACAATACACTTGCACAGGGCTCGAGTGGTTCTGAGCAGCTGGGACTTCAATAACAGGCACCCAAGGCATGGAGGATGAAAAAGTAAGACATTGGACCTTTGGGTGCTTTTATTGGATCTTAAAAAGATGCCAAGTTAGGACTGTGATACCTCCATATATATCTCGGAATAAAAAGACCCTGAACACCTAATAAGCCTCCTGTTGCACACACAGCTCTTCCTTCCACAGTCACACCTATTGTGAATGATGCTTTTACTGGGAGCTCCTGGGAGCTCTGCAGTCCCTGCTGTAATGGGCCATCCCTCAGCAAAACCACTCATTTCCAGACCTAGGTAATTACCTTCTGTGTGGCTACTGCTCCTCACGTGCTGGGAAAACCTTGAGCTATTCATATCCTGCTGCTGCTTCCAAATTAAATCATTAGTTCTCAGTGAGAATATTTATAATTCTTGCATAACAAAACCAGTATTAGCAGCCACCCACATGTAAGTGGATAAATGCAGTGATGAATCAGGTTTTTAAAGTATGGATAAATCTGGTAGGTTCTTCCATGACCGGACACCCAGTCTGAAGGTATTTTTTTTTTTTTTCTTTTTTTTTTAATAAATAAAAAAATTGCATTTAGATAGTCTAGTTTTCATGTGACAATCAAAAGAGACCTTGTAAAACTGCACAATGACCTTTATTTACAAGGAGAAAGTTTGAATCTGTTTTTAGTTGTTTGGACTCCTGTATCATTCCCAAGCACTCTCTATATTCACTATATTCAGTTCCCTTCCAAGTAAGTCCTTGCGAAGTTCACAACACATGGTTTTGAAGAGATGACATCTGTTTAGATCAGGACATGCTGCTCCCAGAAAGATAAACAAACCTATCCACCAGATGATGGATTTTGAGATAATGAAGAACCTATGAAAGGTGGTTGCTGGTCATGCTCTACTGCCTGTCACGAGGTGTGTCCAGTACTCCTCTGCCACTATGAACCCACCTCTTTCTGCACAGCATCAATTTATGGCCCATCACTGTCTGCAATGGTTACTCCTGTTCTGTTCCTAAGGCTTTTTCCTGCTGAGAGAACAGGCTACCAAAATAGGAATTACCTTCATGAGTGAGAGCCTTCATGGACAGTGGGCAATGGAGGCACTGTTGGTCTCACTGTGACCACTGTGTGCAGGGAATGGGATTGGGGGATTATAAACAGCAAGGAATGTTTCTCTGCATAAACAGAGTGGAACTGTCATGCTGACACTTTAGCTGATATCTGATAGCTCAGGTGTCTGAGGGGTATTGTGCAGAATGCCCTTTCCTCACAGTCTGAGGTACATTGTAGTGCTGGTGGCCATCACCTGTGTCCTTACCCTTCTGCTGTAAAACCTGGAGCTAGAATATAAAATCTGACTTTAAAAAAAATCTAGAAAATCAGCTTCACCTTACATTTGCCTCCTTCAGGCATGCTTGCAGCCTGCAGTACTTTCTGCCCTGTGACTCTAAAGCACATTTGCACATTGGTCCTGCCCAGGGCTGTGCTGGCAGCTCCTGCCTGCCCTGTGTGTCCAACACCATCCCTCCTGCCGAGCCTTTCTCTCCACTCACTCTCAAAAATTCAGCTGCTGAGTGAGACCCACGGGAAAAGTCAATAACTGCTGTAACCTTCAAGGCTTCCTGACATTTCTGTGTTGTCAATAAATGGATTTGAACCTCAAAGTCAGTCAGATACCTAAACACACAGGCTTTCACACCTTCACACTTCCTTCTTAGGCTACACCTCATCCATTAGAAACCAGGATGGTGAGGCTGACCTGCAGGGTCATCTTCCTACGAGCACTGTCTGGGCAGCAGCATCAGCCCAAGGGCCACCCCTGCCTTCTGCTCTCTGCTGGACCCCTCTCAGAGGGGTCAGACGTGGAGCAGCAGGCTAGGTCAGAGTTTCTCATTGGAAACCACCCATCAGTCTGCCCTATGCTTGGATTTCCAGCCTGACCAATCAATCAAACCTTCTTGCTGTCTGTTTGTCCCTGTTAGAGGTTCAGACCTGCCTGCCCACCAGCACCCTCATCAAACCTCCTGCCCTGGGGGATTGTCACTCCCAGTGCTCAGTGAATGCTGCTCTGTCAGAGCAGGGAGGTGTCCATGTCTGGGCTCTGATTCCTGCAGTCTTGCTGCCCTGGGAAGTGGGGCAGCAGAGCTGTGTCCAGCCTTTCGGGTGGGGTTTGTGTGAGTGATGAAGCCTGTGGGCAATGCTTTTTTCTGCTCTATCCGTTCTCTAGCTTGGCTCCTCCTTTCAGTTCCTTTAATACAGAGATGGAGACAAACAGCAGCACGTGAGTGTCCCCAGGAGAGGTGGGGAGGGCACATCAAGCAGGGGTTCCTGGCAGTTTGGGGCTGAACATTTGATCTGGTGGGCAGCATTTCCAAAGCCTCTGCTTTGCTTTGAAGAGCACCAATTAAGGTCTGACATACCTCGCAACACAAGGAAGACGGGTTTATTTTCTTCTTCTCTTTGTGAATTGGGAGATGTGGGTTTTCTTTTGCAAATCTCATCAGCGGCATCAGGCTGGACAGGAGTAAATGGAATATATTATTGTAAAAGGTTTAATGGCCGTGTTGCAATTTTTGGAGGATGGGAATAAAAGATCATGGTTTTCCAAGGAGACTTTGAAAAGCTGCTCAATTAGTCAAGAGGATTTTTAAAGACATTTCTTTCTGGAGCCAAAGTTGAGAGATCTAATTGGGGGCTGCACAGCAAATGCGCCTACATGGCATGATGACAGCCAGCAAAAGGCACTATGAAACATTTATGGAGCTATTACCTACTTATATACCCTACCCAAAAAATGTGAGCTTTATTGTTAGTGTCTTAAAAGTGATGGTTCTTGCCCTGGCTTTTCTGGAGCATGGAATTGTTGGCCTGGAGAGTCACAGCTGTAGCTGTCCTGAGGGCCGTTTCAGTTGAAATATTATATTTGTGTATTTTCCTTATTGCTGGGTCAGTCTCTGTGCAAAATCTGCCCTGACACCTCTTCTGTCTGAGTTCATGTTGTGACACAAGCCCTGAACTGACTGCAGCTCCGTGCCTGGATCAGGTGCTGGGAGTGTCCCGAGGATCTGGCTCAGCCCCAGCACTTGTGTTGGTGGGCAGCAAAGAGCAAAGGGGAGAGACAGAACAGCTGAGCATCCTCGAGAGGAGACAGCCACGAGCACCTCGTGGGTCTGCCCAGGTCTGGCTGCAGGAGCACCTAATGCCTGCAGGGGCACAAATGGTGAAGGTCTGGGGGGGAATGGGGCTCTTCCCCCACTGCAGTGAATCTGGGAGCTTGTGGAGGTGAGATGGAGCTGTGAGTGTTGGCCCAGCCTTACTGCAAGGCCATCTTCTGATGACAGGTGTGTGTGGAAATGACTACCCAAGGGAAGAGGAAAGCTCTGGCTATCATGGCAAGCCAGGGAAGTGATAGACATCGAGGATTTAACTCCCTAGCGCTTTTTGATCTATCATCTCATTAATATCTCATCTTGCTGTATCTGGGAAACTTTTCAAAGTAGATACAGCAGATCAATATTCCTCTTGCTAAATTATTCTCTTTTTTTTTTTTTTTTCTCAGACAGATATGAAATTTTGAAGTGCTTGGAAAGGACTTTTGCAACTTGGCTTGCTGTAGTATCTTGACGGATTAAACAGCTGACTGCAGGCTTTGGGGACTCAGCTGATGTGTAGCAGTGACCAGGGGACATGACCTGTGTGTAGGGACAGGCTCCTAGGGTGGACATCTGCCCTCTGAGTGTTGTGAGTCGAACTCTACAAAGTGTGGAGCTCCTTTCTTCATCAATGTGCTCCACTCTCCCACAGGACAGGCAAAGAGCTTGCTGCTCCCTTGTGCGTCAAAATTAAGTGCAGCTCTGAGCATTTTGATTAAATCCTTGTGATATCTAGTTTGCTAGATATTAGTGTGAAGGATCCCAGCTGCTGTTCCCTGTTCTGTATTACCATGCCCATTGCCTTTGCCACCACAGGCTTCTTGTGTGACCCTCAGCTTGCATTATTTCCCTTGCTACTGCACCTAAATCTCACTTAGAGCTTCTATTGCTACTTCTCTCTCTTGGTAGCAGAACTTTCCTGTGTTTGTTTTTCAGTTTAATCTGTGGGAAGTTCCCTCAGGGAAAGTGAAGCAGATCCTGAGTGGAGCAAAATCACTGCTTTTTCCTTTTTGCCTGCACACTATCCACTGCTCTTGTTGCCGTGGGAGCAAGAGCCAACACTGGGCTCTGGCATTGTTTTTAATTAGGTATCTTCTGCAGATCAGCTGTATTTATTGAAGATTTTTTATTATAGCTGTTAAAATTAAATAAGGCAAAAATTAAATCCAGAACAAATACACTGCTGCAAGTTATCCTTATAATTTGAGAGCAATTTTCGCCACACAATTGTGAGAAAATATGTTCTGACAGCCTGTGCTCAGGCAATTGGCCAGGAACACCTATAAATCATGTATATATTTTTCTTTCAATTTCTCACTCTTTTAAAATGCTAGATAACATATATTGGAGAGAGGGGAATAAATATCTTACTGACTTGCAGTGGGAAAGACATGTCCAAAATTGGAACAGTGATACATCTGGATCTGTGACTCCCAACAAGGATAATCTGGGGATGGGAACAACTGATTTTTTTCCTGGGAGGACGTGTTAGCAAAGAGTGAAAATGGGTGTTCACACACATGAGAAGCAGGAGCCCAAGTGTCTTGTTTTCATGGCTGGTTGTCTGCACTGTGGGAAAGCAGTGTGTTCGCTCTGGGAAAAGCCTGCTATGCTTTCAGAAAGTTTTACAGGTGGAAAGAATTTAAAATTATTTTTTGGGTGGAATCCTCTCTTCTGTGACCCTGCTGCAGCCTCAGTGCAGGGGTGAAACCTGTCTGTGTGTTGGCCAATACCTGTGTGTGAAAGGAAGATGCTCTGGCCGAGCTCCCGGGGCTGCTCAGCAGAGTTGAGGGGCTGGTACATGCTGGGCTCAGGTTCCAGAAGGGACTCAGCCTGCACTTGGGCTTTGGATCCAAGATCAATTCCTGCTGCCAACCTGCTGCCTTGACTGGCTGCTGGTCCTGAGGCACCCAGCCTGGCACAGCACAGCTGCCAGTGGCTTCAGCCCTGTTGCTGCTCGTGGCTTTCTAACTTCAGTCTGTAAAAGGGACCAGTTGTTATCAGTAATGATCAGTGTGTGTTTTTGGTGCTTCTGGTGCTTGGCCTGTAAACATGGGGGTTCTTTTCCTTGAGCCAAAACAATTGACTCCTGGAGTCTACAGAGCCTGGGTGTTCTTTAGGCACGTGGTGATTCGGTTGCTTATTGCTCTGCTGTGCCACCACCAAAGCACAGGTCTGCTAATAAAAATAAGTACACTGAGGCTTATTTTCCTTTCCAAAGGATTGTCTGCTCATCCTGGAGATGTTCCTTTTCCAGCTGGCTGGTTTGCTGCCTTTCATACATGCTGCACTTTGTTAAGCAGGGCTGTTTTTCCTTCCTCGCCTTTGTAGTGCCATCAGTTGCTTTCTTTGTTTCATTACCCCTCCCTCCCTATCTTCTAAAAAAGGTTGAATTAATATTGCCAAATAGTTCAAGATTTGCCAAAATGAGTGTATTCACATTAATAGGCTTCTCACAGTATAATAATAATAATAATAATAATAATAATAATAAAGGGGGCAGCAATCTGCACCCTGGTGGGCAGCAGCAGCAGAGCTGCCATAGCTACCGCCTTCCTTGGCTCCAGCACCAGCTGCAGAGAGCAAATGTGCAACACCCATCAACCCCTGTGACATCCCCATGGGGTGGGATTAGAGGAAAGGAAGGATGGAGGGGCAGAAAGGGACCATGAAAGAATCTGAAATACTTCTGTCTGAGTGATAGGAAGGCACAGCTTGCCTGGCTCCGTTTCAAACTGCAGCCCAGCAGCAGGGGATGGGGGGTGTGAGGCTGCCCTGGGCTTTGTGGAGCTCAGGCTTTAATCATGAGCAAACACAGCCACGTGCAGAATTGTCTTGTTATCTTTTGTAGCTGGAGTGATAGTGGTATCAATTAATACGCTTGGTATGTGTCAAACAGTGGGGAAAAAAATGTGTGCTATAAATGGAAGTACTTGCATAAGACTGTAAAAACAAGATAAAATATTTATATTTTTCAAAGAAAGGAACCAAACTAGTTTCCTCTCCTCTGCATCCTGTGATCTAGTTGTAGGAAAACATCAGAGTTTAGATCTTAGAAAAGAAATTCCTAAGCTGGAAATGAAAAAGAAAATGGTTTTCTAGCATTTACCTGGAGGCAGAATTAGCTGAAGTTATAAAAGTGGAACTGTGTGTATTAAGGAATATTAAATCCTCCTGTAACAACAGCAGTGTGGGCAAACGAGGTGCTAAATGCTGAAATCCTGAGGAGATGAAGGGGAAAGGAAAACCGAGCAGTGGGAGACGTTATTGCAAAGCATCGTCTGCAAAAGTGGCTGGAGCAAAACATACACACTTAAAACTTTCCAAACCCAATTGTTGCTTTCTAAATGAGGAGCCTGACATTTTAAAGGTCAGCAGCCAGGGACAGGGTGACTGCTGTTCAGCAAATGCAATCACACTGTGCTCACCCTCGCCATGTCCTCACATCAGGCTGTGGGGCTGCAGCACTGCAGACTATTTCTGTAGACGTTTCCTAAAGAGACAGATTTACAATACCCAAATAAGGATGGATACCTGACATTTTCCCCACTTCTCCTCCCTCTAGGAGCGCTAATAAGGAGGAAGTGGACCAAGAAAGACCTGTGGGAGGTTGAGGGCAGATTTGGGCAGAGGAGGTGGAAGCAGAAGGTGTCTATTGGCAGGGGGACCTTTCTGCAGACCAGGGCAGCAGAGACACAGCTGCCCTGCTGGTAGGTGGGGTCTGTGGGGTGATGTGTCACAGGGTGGCACCTCAGCATGTCCCTGCTCCACCCTGGCAGGGAGAGCCCTCTCCAGGCACAGCCTCCTGTGGCTGAAGGCTCAGGCTCCTCAGAGCCAAACCCAGCTGAGGGTCCAGCCGGAGGAAAGAGTGGCTGGGCAAACAGATCCATATCATGAGCCTTAAGCTCTGGGTCACTGGAGCCACTCACTCCCTTCCCATGGGCTTTTCCCGAGAGCCCCATGCTGACCTGAGCAAATGTGTTCATACAGAAGCAGCTGAATAACCAAGGCAAGGTGAAAGCAAGCAGTTCTCATATACTCATAAATCAGCACAGAGCAGCACTGGGTCGTTGCAGTACAGCACGAGTAGGGTTTTTTTTTCCTTTTACCTCCTGTCTTCTCCCATTTTGATATTCAAGTTATAAGCCTTCAGTATGTATTTCTGTCAGGACTGCTAAACCTTTGAATTGTCAACATGCTGAGCATTTTGATCCTTTCATAAAACAAGAATGAGGATTAATTTTTCTCACGGCACTGCTATTGCAGCACTCGGTGCAGATTCACCCAGAGGCTGATCTTGCAGCAGGAACCAAGTTGTTCTGTAGCACAGAGGTCGTGTGGGATTTGGGCAGGTAGGAAACCACTGAGCTGATCATCTGCAAGCTTCCTTCTCTCTGCAAAAGCACGTCAGTGCACTCCATGAGAGAGACAGATGAGGTTTGGAATCAGCACCTCTTTAATTAGGATGGAAATAGCAGGAAACAGCAAATGTTATGTTGTCTCCCATACCAGATGTCATCTGAGCCCTTGTTCAGAGGTTTCCTCTGAGGGCATGGCACCATGGCATGGCCTGACCAGCACCATGACCCTCACCGACTCCCCAGTATTTGCAAGGACTGTTTTGTTTCCTGTATCCTGGATTATTCTTCTCTCTCTTTTTGTATGTAAATAAGACACAAATATTTCAGGCTCAAGAGTGTACAAAGAGGCAAACAGGTCCATAAGGAGAGGGGTGGCTCAGAAATCCTGCTAAATTCACCATCCCTTTGTGTATTGAACTGGTCTAGAAACCCAGCCTGTGCTCATAGTTTGGGAAGGCAGGTATGTTTAGTGGGTTTCCTGCAGGCAAAGAGAGCCTGCAGAGAGCTGTGCTCCCTCCAAGGCTGCAGCAGTGTTTGTCTGCTTTCTGAAAAGCTTTTGCATGACAAGTTTGGCGGTGAGATGTGAGCTCTTAGCACTGGGAGCCAGAAAATATCTCTGTAAACTGCTCCTTTGATGAAGCTCTCAGATGAGCCTGCTCCTGCACCAGGATGCTTCTTCCTTCAAATGGATCCAATCTCTGCTAATAAATCTCCTCCTCCACACGAGGAGGGTTTGATGGAACATCACAGGAGATATCATTGAGGGCTAAACCTAACATTTTCTATTCCGATAGCTAAAGCTTGTAATGTTCAGTGGTTCAAAGAAGTGCAGGCTTCCCTCAAGCGTTTCCATGGCCAAGCCAGGCAACTTGCAGTGAGTTCTCCATGTGCACAGTGGCCCTTGATTTGTCTTTCTTGGCTCCTGGGTTATCTTTACTCCTGTTTGTAAGTCCTGAACAGAACAGCAGGGCTCTGCTCCCCATCTCAGGGCTCCCCAGCTTTGGGAAAAAAGTGTTGGCCATTTGGTTTTCTTATGAGTATCTTGTATAGCATTTCCTGGGTTGGTACTCCTGTGAAATCCAGATGCTGTTGGGTTTTGGTGGAAGGTTTTTTTGGTGGTGTTTCTTTTTTTTTTTAACAATAAAAGGATTCCAATGATTTTGCTACCAGAGCCTAGTGGAGCAGAAGGAAGCTCAAATGAGCGTGGTTTGTGTTGTAAATTGTTAAGCATCACCCTTAGTGCTGGGGGCCCTCAGGACATTTGGTTCTGCCAAAAGCAGATAGGTCATGTGTGTCAAACAGGTTGTGTATCTTGACTTTTATGGCCCAAATTCCCCTTTTCTCCTCCTTCAGCACAATACATTGATTACCCAGCTGGCTTCTCATGCCAGTCTCCCCTCTGCTCTCCAGCCATCACCTCTGGGCTTTGTAAGACCTTAAGGAGAAAAGAAGGGGTGAGAGCAGGGGCTGCAGGCAGTGCTGCCCTGGGGGGTTTGTTACTGTGTGTTACTGTGGGGGCATCACTGGAGTGCAGACTAAACCTGAGGGGTGGCTCGGGGAAGCTCTGCATGGCAGGGTTCTACAGAAGGCTCTGGAAGCATCTCCCTGCACTGCCCCCTGGGCCTCTCCTGGGATGTGGCTGATCCCCGGCTCTTGGTCATGCTGGGAAAGGCTTCGTGCTGCTGCAGATCATGGAACTGCAGCAGATGCTGCTGAGATGGCGTGGAAAAATTGTGGATTCAGCAAACGTTAAGTACAGAGCATTAAAAATTCACAAAGGCTTCTCTGAAACACAGTCTCCCAAAGAAGCATTCTAATGAGCTGCAGCAGGACTGCGTGAGGGAGCAGGGAGACCCTTCCCCAGTGCCGTGTTAGGAAACAGTCCCATGCACTGGTCACCCCATTGGTTTGTGCATTCGTGGTTCTCAAACTGCAGCAGAGGAGGTTTTGTCTTCTTTTCATACTTAGGAACTCTGACAACTTGGTCAAGTTTGCTGTGGAAAAGTAAACTCAAAATTGAGGCTGTTGTCAGTGTTCAGGGGAAGATATAAGGATTAAACTGAAACCAAACTTGAAATAGTTCAGGTCAGGGATTTTCAAAGGTTCCTTTGAAAGCTTTCTCTGAGAAGAGAAGCCAGGTGACCCCATTTTCGCCTGGAAGAAGAAACACAACCAGTTTGCAGGCATTTTTCCAATGGCTTTGTCCTTCAAATACTTTTTTCCTCATCTTAAATTCAGCCAAACTAAAGCAGGCCGGGTTGAACCGCAGAGCCCCCGGGTCAGAGGCTGCGATGCCGAGGACGGAAGGAACGGACTGGAGATGCTGAGATGGGCGGGTGGGGGGTCAGGGGGTGCTTCACAGCAGGAGTCTTGAGTTGGCACACAACTTTCCCTCTGCCTTTTGTGCCGAACCTAACGGGGCTTCGCTGCTGCTGCGATTCGATGCGGAGCGGAGCGCACGGAGCCGGCGCTGCGGGGATGCTCTGCCGGCTGCAGTGACCTACTTGTTAAAGCAGAGCCCGTCGGGTGTGGGGCGGGGGGAGGGCTGCACCGTGCAGCTCCGTGCTGTGCTGACTCCTGTTCTTATTTTATTCATCATTTGTTTAAATTTATGTTTTGTCATTTGTACTTTATTCTCCGCAACGTGAGGCAGCGCAGAAAAGACAGCAAAGTATCTTATCTCTGCCCTCCCTTAACCAAAAAGCTTGATAAGAGTTCTGGGGTTTTTATAACCTACTTTTGAAACAGACAAGCTAAAAAAAATAAAGAGAAAAGTTATTAATGCTGCATCTTTGTTAAAAGGAGAAGTCAGGGCTTGTTTAATTCACCGGAGCAGAAAAACGTATTTAGGTTTTGTTTTTCCTCTGCAATCTTTTCAGAGCAGATGTGCCTTCTCTGCCAGGCTGTTGTGTTCTGTGCTGCTCAGCCACTTTGCTGGAGCAAACAGATGAAAGCGTGTGAGAAAGATCTGCATTGTTTGCCTTAGAGATGTTAAACATCTCCGACAGAGCTGAGACAGCCGTTCTGCCCTGGACAAATAGCTGGAGACACTGAGCATAGGGCTTACAGGTTTACTGAGAAATAAATGGGAAATGCAGGAGCTGATTAAGTGGAATCTTATAAAACAAGAGCAACTGTGATGGATTGAGTGAGGTTTGGTTTGGCTGCGCTCCCTGTGCAGCCATGGGGAGCCAGGACAGACAGCACTGGAGACCTTCAGAGCATCCTGTGGGGAGGGACCACTTAGGCTCACATTTACACTGGGGCCTAAAGCAAAGATTACCCCAAAAAAGAAATTTCAGGAGGAGATTCAGCTGTTGGCAAAGGAGTTTCTCAGAGAGAGGCCATCAAACATGAGCAGTAGTTCAGTTTAGAGCCTGAAACTTTTTTCAACAGCAATGTTGAGACCATTAAGTTTCAAGAAATGAAACGTTTGTGTTGCAGGAGATCAGTGTTGTTGTCTTACACCTGGATTTCACGGTTTGGGGGTTAACATGGGGAAGCAGTAATTAATTATTCAGGTTCTGCATTTGCTATTTAAGCACCTATTGAGCCCTGGCACAAGGAGCTGGATGTCCTGTGTGCTGCAAATGATAAAGCAGTAGGAAAACTTCCGAGAATGCAAATGAGGAATCTGCTTTCCGGGTTAGTTTAATTTGCTGTCTTCATCTCTGCGCAGCTTGTTAGCTGAATGGAAAGCTGTTGATGCTGCCAATGCAATCTGGATATTGTTTCACGGGACTGCAGAAAGCCAGGAGTTTGTAGCTCTCTAATCTGCAGTAATTTGCTGCTAATTTGTCAACAGTCAACAACTCCAGTGGCTACTGCATCTACACAGCCCTGCTGCCTTCCTGTGACTGCTGTTAGTGAAAGGTCACTTTTAGTGGTCCTTCCATCCACTGTATCTTACTGAGCACAGAATAATGCTTATCTTACAAGGAGGGGCAGGGAAATCAGAGGATGACTGTTGCAGTGACAGAGCCAGGTGAGTTTTCAGACTTGCCTATGGCTGTATCCCAACATGCCACCATCCCACAGGGACCCAGCACAGCCGCTGCACCTGGGGCTGGTTCTGGCTCTTGTACAAATCCTTCAGTCAGGTTGAAACGCAGCTCCTGCTGTCAGAGATCAGGAAATCCAACCGGGTGTTGTAGTTCTATGTATTGCAGTTTACTTAACTGAGCAATGTGCTCCCCTGGGAAGGGCAGCAGCTGAAATGCTGCCAACAGCTCCAGTCCAGGCTGTCCCTGGGAGAGGCTGGAGCTGTGGCATGGCAGCAGTGACCCCCACGAGCAGCTCAGGAGGGGAGTTGGCAGCTGGGATCCCTGCTGAGCTGCTCGTGGAGGAGCTGGCAGCATCACAGGACTCCATCCAGATCCAGGGTGTGCTGCAAGCCCTGCCGAGAGCAGGCTCAGCCCCAGGGAGATCCTGTCCCTGCTGTGCCCTGGCCTCACCAGGACCACGCTTTTGGGAGGCAACACCATGCACTGTCATAAATTTTCCTTCTCTTGCTCAAACAGCTGCCTCTTCCTGTCTTTGAAGCTGAGTGCTGGGTGTAATGAGCTGCAAACCCTGCCCTGGCACTCTGAAATATTCATCTGCACTTTAAAAAAAAGCAAGAGAGAAGGCTGGTTAATGAGGAGTAGAGGGGGATTAGGGATGTTTGGTGCTTGTTTTTGAGCTTTTCAGGGAATCTGGATTTAATAGGCTGTTGCAGAGCAGAGCAGGGGTGTGTTGGAGTTGGGAGTGTTGGCTTCTGCTTCAGTTTGATTGAAACTTCTCAGTAGATCATCCCAGGTTCACTTTTTTTTTTTAATGTTTCTGCCAAAATTTAATGAGTAAGTTTGAAAATCTCAGTGCTGGCAGTCTGCCTGGAGCTGATAGTTCACGAATCTTTTGGCTAACATGTGCCCAGCTGGGACACGGTGCAAAACTACATGTTGTCTTTCTAAATCCGTGTTCTGAGTTGTCCTCAGTCAGAAGTGGAGACATTAATTTGGCAGGGGAGGTTGAGATGATTCCCATGCCTTCCCTTCTTGCTCTTCCAGTGAAGTACCACACAAATTTGGTGTTATCAGACCTCATCAGAGGGCTGCCTGGTTTGCTGCTCTTTTGGTAGTGCAAGGGCCCTGTACAGACCCCAGTGTGTTTTAGGAGTGTGTGAGGTCATGTGGTGTTCCCCCACATGATTTAGGATGAAGAACTTGCCAAAGTTTTCGTCCTTCTCTCTTTCCTGTTGGCCCTGGACATGAGTCCACTGCTGCTTTCCAGGGGGGCTGAGAGCTGTGTGAGCTCCCTGCTCTGGGTTTGCTGCTGCTCTCAATGCACTGAGCTGTTCCCTAAACTTGGTGGGTGACACAGAACATCCAAGCTCTGCTCCAGCACCAGGGCTGCTGTGCCCATGCTGTGCTCCAGCTGAGAGTATCAGCTGTGCTTTCCTGGTCTGTCTGGGTGCTGGCAGGAATTGTAGCTCCAGCAAAACAAAAGTTTTGGCTGCCCACCTGGAGATGGAAATGAAGCGAATCACAGATTGCTTTGGTTGGAAGGGACCTTAAAGCTCATCTAGTTCCAACCCTCCTGCCATGGGCAGAGACACCTTCCACTAGACCAGTCTGCTTGAAGCCCCATCAAGCCTCACCTTGAACCCTTCCAGGAACTGGAAGGGACCTGATAAGCTTCAGAAGTGATATTTTGCCTTGTCCCTGCAGGGGAACCCAGGTTTCCATCATTGCTGCTGAAGGATAAGCAGTGGTGTGTGGATGTGACCTGTCCCCAGCCAGCCTGGAGAGAGGGGACTCTGGAATGTGTTATCCATGGAAGCTTCTCTGAGGCTTTTTGTTCTCAGATGTGGTGAATGTCACTTGGAGTTCAGGAAAGCATGAGCTGCCTCAGATCCCATAATGTTCTTGTAGGAGACCTGAAAGAGAGCACACTCTCACACAGGGGTTTTTTCCATGGCTCTCCATCTCTGCCCATCACCCCAAGACTTCTGCCTCTCAGCATATCCACTGGGACGCATCTGGAGAAGCATCATGGCATGGCAGGAGTAAGAGCCTTGCAACAGCTTGAAACCCTGTGTAGCGTTTGATGTGTGTGGGGGGAATTGCAAAAAAGTCTCCCAGATAAACCCACTGCTTTGCTTTGATGTGGCAGAGCTCAGGAGCAGATTTAAATATCTCTCTGTGATTCCCAGGCCACCTCTATTGTGCATACAAAGAAACACTTAACCTTGCAGGGAATTAGGTGTAACACTGCAGTTTGCTGATGCATAGAAATTAACTATTTCTTTGCATGGGAAAACAGCAGCTATACTATTTAATATTTTAATATAAATATCCCAATATCAGTTTTTCTCCTACTGTTTATTTTACTGTATTTTTCAGGGTCTGTAGTAATTCCCACACAGAATAGTTGTTTTTAGGGCACTGTAGGAGGCAGGTTCTCCTTGTGAGAATTTTGCCTTAAATGGAAGGAGGAAGTTTTGAAGTCAGGTTTTACAGCTTTGGGATGGTTGGAGCACGGAGTGATCTCATATTAATGACAAGCTGTGCTGTCTTTGTGTTTTATTTCCCCTTTAGATCAAACACTTACAGAGGCTGTGAGTAGCTCGTGGGCTTTGACTGGGGATTTGGTAGTGAGTAGCTTGCTGATGTTTTTGATATCATAGAATCATTCCACCATTTTCCTGGGCTGTTTCAGTGTTAGACCACCCTTTCAGTGAAGACATTTTTCGTAATATCCAATATAAACCTCCCCTGGTGCAACTTGAGGCCATTTCAGGAAGGTGATTGAAGAGCGGGTCTGCACGAGACTGCCTGGGAGATAATCA
Source organism: Platyrinchus mystaceus (assembly GCA_035041135.1). Taxonomy (NCBI): domain Eukaryota; kingdom Metazoa; phylum Chordata; class Aves; order Passeriformes; family Tyrannidae; genus Platyrinchus; species Platyrinchus mystaceus. The sequence goes on from JAWWLV010000021.1 coordinate 12,100,426, forward strand.
GAAATTTTGGGGATCAAGTGGCAGGCTTTAAGTCATTCCTCAGCATCTTATGCTGAAAGATGTGGTAATTTTGAAATGAAAGTCACTTTTTCCCACATTTAAATGAAATGAAATTTAAATGTCACAAAAAGGCTCCTTAGTTCTTTTATATTAAGTATCATTCAAAGATTTTGACTGTGCCCCAGTTTCAGCTGTACCACAAAACATCATCATATGCTGCAGAGAAGAAAGGAGAAGTCCAAAATTTGCTAAATATTTTCTTTGATGAGCTTCATGCTTTGATACAGAAAGAAGTACACTCAAATGACCAGAGAAGACATGCTCTTTATTCCTGGGGTGAACGACCAGGGAGGGGTGTTGGCTGACTTGTGAAGGGATGTTTGCTCAATTGCTGTGTGCAACTGCTGGTTCCCCAAGGCCTTGTCTGAGCAAAGGCAGAAAAGATGTCGTGGGAAGATAAAAATCCCCAAGGTTTTTATGAACACATGGCAGTGATGCTGAAAGTCGAGCTGCACGTGGCATTTGCCAGTGGGCTTCGGTGCATGTGCCCAGCCTGCCCAGAGAGAGGGTTGTGCCCACGGGACCTGTGTGGAGTCACTGGCAGAAGATGGAAGACACCACCTCAAAACTGCATTAACAGCAAAAGATGAAGGAGGGGGTTGTGCCCAGTACACAGAAAAGCATTTATCAAGTGTTCTTCAAGGAGCTGAGTAAGCAAAACCCCAGCTCCTGAAGGTCAGTCCCTGGTTTGTCTGTGTGTGAAACTCTTCTTCTGTGCCAGGCTTTGCAGTCATGCACCAGCATCACCCAGTCAGTCCCAGCAGCATTCCCAGCTGGCATTAGAAATGCACGGGAGTGTTTCTAACAGAAATTATCTGCAGTGATGGAAACATCAATCTGCCTCAGGTTACCCATGCAGATCACTTGGTACTGACCCTTGTGAAAACATCTGTGCTGGGCATCAGTTAAGTTTCAAAAAAAAAAAAAAAAAGTGATTTTGGGGCTATTCTGTAGGTTTTTTTCACTAGGAAATGACTGTAATTGTAGTAATTTCCTTCTAATGATGTGTGTTACATCTCATTAGCAAAGCCATTTGCGGGGCTCTGTTCCAGTGGCAGTGGCACAGTGCTTGTATGGAGCCACCCAAACGTGGGCTGTGCTGCTCCTGCAGAGCTCCTGTGGCTTTGCAGCTTCAGCCAGGGCTGGGGGTGAATCACCAGACCTGCTTCCAGCTAAATGTAACTGCCCCCAAAGGAACCCTGTGCCACTGGAATCAAAGTGGGTGGATAATTCTGTGCTGGCTGCTCCGTGCCTGAGCCAGCGGTGAGGAGCTGCGGGTGACTCTGGGAGCAGGCTGGGTGCTGCAGGGGACACACCCCTTCTTTGGCCAGTGGAAATGTTCCTCACAGAGCAGATCTGTGGGTCTGGAGGTAATTTTTCCCAACAGCCCAGGACTGAAAACTCAAGCCCATATCCAGCTTTGTTTAAATGAATAAAACCTCTCCCACGGCTTCCAAGGGGGCTGGATGAAGTGTTCGAGGGAGAAGCCAGTCCCTGTTCTCACTGGCTCATGTATCTGTGCACACACACAGGAAAGAATAAAAAAATAGAGTTATCATTTTTATTCACAGGCCACAATAAAATCCAATTTACTTACTCACAGCTCTTGGGCACTTGCACACTAATCAGAGCTTGAAGCGTTTTAGAACTCACAGAGTAATAGAAGTAAGTAATGAAATATATTCATAATATAGCTAGAAAATATATGACCAGTCTAAGCCTCATGTAATTGAAAACAGATTTAGGAAACTTAGGCTTAGAACAGTGACCTTATTTTGTAGCTCCTTTAAGCTATTTGTATCACTGAGTGAATTTCCAGAAACTCAGCCATCAGATTGCCTGTACTGTGGACGATTTATGATCTCAGTTTGATTTTTCCCTGGGCTGTGTTAGCGGGTGAGAACAGCCTGATTGTGCGAGTTAGGACGTGTAAAAGCCACCTCTGGACTCAAACTTTCATGATGGCAAATGGAGATATAATAACATCCCAGTTGGGGCTTTCTGAGGTTCTCTGTTACATCCTTCTCTCTTCAGTAAGATTTAACTCTGATAACTCTCGGGTGTTGACCTCAAGTGCTGGGTTTAAAGGGGACAGGGTGAGTCAGTGAAAGTATGTTGCCTGGCTTTTAGTATGGCCATGCAGATGAAAAAGTCACAAATATTTCTGTAGATCTAGATTTTTAAAGATGGAAACTCTGCTGAGTGAGATTTGGTGTGGAATCTCAATCTTTCCATTATCCTTCCTATCCAAAGGTGGTGTGCTGGTACAGCATCTGCCTGTGCACTTGAAGAATTTGTATCCTCTTGAGCCCAGGAGCTTTCAGCATAAGGATGGTTTCTGGAAGTCTTATCCATTCTCTACTGAGTGTAGATACTCCTGCTGTGAGAGAAAGCTGTGACTGTCCTGATAAGGCTGTTCCTGCAGCACGGGGTCCCATCAGCTCTTATCACAGCACCCACCGGCCAGCAGACCTGGCATCGGGAATGTTGGGGTCAACCTGCTTTGCCCAGGGTTTTTTACCAGTTTAATTTGATCTGGCAAATCCCAGCCCAGTCTTCTTCCTCTTATCACCCGAGTTCCCTGAAGGCATCCTTGCCTGCTGGGCTCCAGCAACGTGGCTCTCAGGCTGCTGCACAACTACAGACCTGCAGCCCCAGGATTATCTCCTGACTGGGGGAGGCTTTTGCTTTGTGTGTTTGCAGACAAGTATTCCAGTTTGTATTAAATAGTGATCAGCTTTAAGCTGACTGGTATTTTGTGGTGGTGGTTGTTGGGGGATGAGAGGCTTGAGTGCTGCTTGCATTTAAAATTGGTACTTTTATTCAAATTCCAGGCAGGAGTCAAGCAGTTCTGTGGGGTCTCCAAACAATAAAAATGAAATAAAAGTCACCGTCACTTCCACCTTCCTCTAGATCCTTTGATGATCCTGTATGACTTTGGGCTGCTAAATGCCAACAAAAATTCAGTGCATGTTGGTTTCCAGTGATCTACCCTGTCATGGTAGTTGGTAACTGCCACCCTGTTCTCTTTTGGGGCCACGAGATAGGAGTCACAGCAGTGTTTTGGCACAGACTTTAAACACTGACATTTCAGGGGCTGCAACAAAAGTGTGTCCTGGAGCACATTACTCCAAAAATAAAAAACCCAAAGCAAAACAAATCAAGCAGGAGTAAAAGGAAAGAGAGAAGTTTTAAGATATAAACTAGATGAAGGAAAAAGGGTTTTTTCCTTAAACTTAGGAACACCTTTGTGTTTTTCAGAGTTGAGCAAACTGTAAATTTGGATCAAAGTACTCTCCTGAAAAAAAATCCACTTCACTGTACAGTTTCTCTTTCCCAGTAAGTTGATTTTCCTGGCAATTTATTTCTGCCTGGCCTCTGCGTGGAAGGGCAGTTTTGAGGTGAACAAGCGCTGATTTAAGGTTTACAGGTAAAGTGTTCCGTATATAAAGGACTGTTTAGCCCTCATGGGATAGAAATGCTGTCACCCTTTGGATGTTGGTGCTTGAAGACAGGTATTCACTGCCAGTCAGGAGCAGAAGGAACCAGAGATGGGGGTGAGTGGTGTGGATGGAGCTCTTGCTCTGCACAGTGTTTTTATCTCCTTCAGCAAGTGAACGTTACCACTGGGGGGGTGTCTGGGTGGCACTGGGGGGATGCTCCAAGCAGGTGCTTCAGTGTTCTGTAATCAGAGCAGCTCTGGGAGCCCCTGGCTGAGCTGTGCACTGGTATTCTGCTCCCTGCCCGCTGCCAGGAGGTCACGTTTTGGGGAGGAAAAGCACAAAAACAAGAGGCAGCTGGACCCTGTCTGTAACCACTGTGGTACTCTGGAAATGGTGCCCTCTTCACCCAGTGTTGCTGTAGACTTTGTTCTCCTGCTGTGTTCTTTTCATAATTGCCAATTAAATGGGCATCTTAGACTCCGTTTATCACTGGTCTAAATTTGTCTGTGTCAGGCAAGGGAAGCTGGGTTAGCATTTGGCAATGCAGGTATGTTTTAGGAGCAGCAGACTTACGTACTTTGGGGAAGAAATATTGATGTGTATGTGGTGGGTTGGCTAATTTTGTCCTTGAGCGTCATTTTCTGAAAAAGAAACAACAGGGTTTGCAATTGATTTGGTTAAATAATGAATGATACATTCCCCTACTGCAAAGTAGGCAGCATTTCCAGTCTATGACTCTTCTGGGGATATGAATGGAAAGACTTTAAATAATATGTGACCTGGGGTAGTTATTCCCTCACAGACACTGCTGCACACCAGAGCACAGTGCCAGCAGATTGAACAAGAAATTAGAGCTAAATTAAGGTTTCCTTAAAGTTTCTTTTGTCTCTCTCCTGTTGCTTTACTGCTAAACTTTCCAGGAGTTTTCTCAGGGCTTTCTCACATCCAGCTGTGTACCTGTCCATAGAGCACAGATGTACCAGATTTATCAGGTTTTTTTCAGTTTTAACCAGAGCTCTGCACTGGTTGTGAGCCAGTTCTGCAGGGGCACCTGGAGATAATTTTGGTCTGAATCTTTAAATCTGAACATAACTCTTGGTTTTCAGCCTCGCCCCTCACTTTGCTGGTTCCCTAATGTCGGCTGTGTTGCTGTTTGCAGATGATGGGAAGCTCTCACTGGAGGAGTTCCAGGCCTTTTTTTCTGATGGAACACTCAATGAAGAAGAACTTGAGAAGCTCTTTCATACCATTGACTCAGACAACACTAAGTAAGTTCCTCATGTTGACCCTCTCCCATTTCTCAGCTCTGCACCGTGGTGTTGGGGTACAGCAGCAGTGCTTCTCCAGAGAACTCTGCACAGGCTGCAGGGCTGCAACTTGCTCTGCAAAACTTTGCAAACTCTCCATTTCTGCTTGGTTTGTGTCTCATCCTGGCACCTGCTGTGACTTCTGTCTTTGTGGTTTGATTTTTAGTCCATCTTCTTTAGTGCAACCTGATCTTTACAGCATCTGAAGTTATGCTTAGTTTGACCCATGGGGGCATTTAAATGCCTCTTGAACTTTTTCACTTTATCTAAAAGCTTTGCTGTGCTATGAAAGGCACTGGTGTGAATCTCTCTAAGCACAGTCCTACCCAGCTAATTCATTATTTGTGGTCTTGTCTCTGATGTCCCTGTACCTCCTGCACTTGGACCATGCCTGCTTCACCTCCTATCCAAAATGTGCCCTGGAAAGAAGTGATTGCTTTAGCACGTTGTAGAAACGAGCCCCTTTCTCTTCAGGGGAGGGTCAGCCCAGGCCCTGCAGTGAGCTGTGCTGAGCTATCAAATCAAGCTGACAGACTTAGCTGATGTTGGCAGCTGATGTTCCTTCCCCTCTACCTGCCTTGGCTTTTGGAGGGGTCTGAGGTGTTTTGGAGCCCTGTGAAAGTGTCTTGCAGAGAGCAGCATAGCATCTTGCTGTTCTTGGCTGGAAGGAAAAGAAATCAGCTGAACCTCCTTCCAAGTTAAATCCTTGCATGAATTGGCACTTGCTTATTGATTTGGAAAGCATAGACACCTACGGCAAATGTATCAGGTTGGGGAAGGAAAATATTCCTTGTTTTTTATCTGCAAGAGCTCTCCAGAAAACTTATTTCAGAGCAGGGCTTCCTTCTGAAAAAGTGTTTTTCACTATGAAACGAGTAGTTTGCTTGACTGCAGTCTTGCATCCAGTACAGTCCTTCAAGCCATGTGTGTGCTCTTCACCTTGCTCTGTCTCTTGTTCCCTGCACAGTAAATGGGTGGGTCTGTGGGAGCCTGGGCAGGAGGGAAGCTGCTCCAACCTTCCCACACACTGGGGTGGCAATTTTGAGTGCTGCTGCCACCGAGTAAGGAGGAGTGGAGTGGAGCTTTGCTTTTTCCATTTTACAAGGGAACATAGCAACAATATTAACTTTATCTTTCCCAAAGGCTGTTGGAATTACAGTTCTTTGCTATTTGATAGAAGTTTGTTTATTTTTAAGGCTGTTTTTTGGTATTCCATTTTATCTCTCTGTTTTTCTCATAGTGGCCATCATGTTTGTTTAGTGTACAAACCAAAGTTTGTTATTGAGATTACATTACAGCTAGAGTAGAAAATGATGAATATTATGTTCCTGCTGATTATTAGTAATTGCTGTTACCAGCCAATTACAAAATGTTGATTCAATTTCCCAGAGTATTTTTAGAAGCAGAGAGCTGCCTTACTGGAGTAGATAAAATGAATGTCTGTACCAGTTTTGTGGCTTGGATTAGCTGGGGAGACAGTGGAAAAGAGAAAAGCTGGGCAGTGGAGTGGGAAGGTGAGGTGGGTTATGGGTGGAGGAGCAGCTGTGCTGCTGTGGAGCTGTGACTGGAGGAGTGTGTTCTTCTGTCCTGGGCAGCACAGACCCCAGTGAAACAACTGCTGGGCAGGAAGGTGCAGTTAGGAGGGTGCTGAACTAAAAAAAAAAAAATCCAAAATAACCCCGAGGCATTAAGGAGTTTCTTCCTTTCTCCTTACCTGCCTGGGAAGTGTCTCTAGGAGGTTAATGGTGTGGGCATGAGCTCCAAACATCCACACCGGGGGTTTTTACCAGGTATCTCCATGCAGGAACTGTGCTGTAAGTCCCATCATTACCAGTTATAGGACCATGCTGAATGTGTCATGTATTTCTCTTGGCTGTTTTGGCAAAGTTATATTCATAAACCTGCTGTTCCTTACCAGCAATGACCACATAGCATTTTTCTCTCCACTGCTAACACCCTCTGCCCTCCTTCCCTCCTCCCAGTGAAAGCAGGAGGCAAAACCAAGATGTTGCTGGGTGATTTTTCAGTGTTGGCTTTAGCTGTTATTTCAGGAGGTTTCAACAGTGCTTTATGGGCAGCTGCCTGAAGATTACTGGGGAGGTAATGATATGTTACTATTAATACCAACACTACTGGAATTGCACAAATAATGTGCAATATCTGTGAATATGGACACACATAATTAAATGTATACATTCGGTTTAGTGGCAGAAATGGGGCTTTAAAACATTAGATTAATGTTTACTTGGGAAATCCTCTTATATTTGCAGAGTTATATACAACTCCTATTATTTTTATAACAAGATATATCAATTTTAAAAGGAAAAATTCATTGCAAATGTAAAGTCAAACAAGTTTTATGTTCATGAACGAAGAGATGAAACGCTTTAAGGTGTTACCATGACACTGGACAAAGCTTGCTTTGTCTGACCCACAGCTCCCACGTCCTGGGTGAGCTCTTACACCAGTCTGCACCTCCTTGGCAGGAGGAAGCACCTCTGAGCCCCTCTGAAAGCACGGGCAGGTCGGACACGGCGGTTGACTGAACAAATGTAGTCCCTGCAGGGGATTTTAAAAATTCTTCTTCTATCTCGTGCATTTTTCATAGCTGCAGAGCACAATCCCTTGGGAGAGATCTGCTCACTGGAGCAGGGCTGCTGCAATGAGCTGTGCAGGTCCATTGACAAGGAGCCAAGGACGTGGCATCAGCATTCTGCTGCTCTGGGTGTGTTATCTCTCCTTTAGGCTCACAGCTATTCTTTCAATGGCTTTATTCTCCCCTTCTCCCCTCTCTGAATGAGCTCTTCTCTCCAGTGGCAAACACCAGCAAAGGCTGGAGTGTGCATCTAGGATAATTAACAGAAGTGGCATCTCTTCTCAGAAGCCTTCACAGTTTCTCCAGACTGTCACTTTTGCCAGAGGATTGTGATGACTGGAGATCTGGAGCCCCTCAGGTTCTCCAGCCTGTTCTGCACTTGGCAGTGCCACCTCCCATCCTTTAAGTCACTGTCTGGGGTGGGGTGGTGGTCCAGAGGGCTGATGACAGGGGATGGAGGGAAAAATTCATCACCTGCCTTTGGGATGCTGAACAACATCCTTTTGGGAACATGAATCCGCCTTCCTCCTCTGCACCCTCAGCTGCTCAGATACCACAGGGAGTTTTATTATAGCTCACTAATTTGGGATCACTTTAGGGTGCAGAGATGTAGTGGCATACGGTCAGGGCAGCTACCAACCTGCTCAGCTCCAGAGCTGTGGGGGACAGGGTTGTGCAGGGTCACCCCAGGAGCAGGTAATGATGCTGATGAGCTTCTCTGCTTGCACTAATTAGTCCCACTGTGAAGCAGAGCATGTCAGCCCCAAGAGCACCGTGCTGCTGCCAGCAGTACATTCAGCTCCAGCATTCTGAGACCTGCAAAGCCAGCGAGGACAGGGTGGGAGCTTCGTGCTGGCCCTGCCTTCACCAACATCATCAGGGCCCTTGTGGGGCCAGAAGCTCTCAAAATGGGTCTGACAGCTTCCATCTATGAATTTGGATTCTCTGTGACTTTAAATGCATCAATACCCAGAGAATAAAATTGATTTATACAAACACTCTGTGCCCATGACTATGAAGCTTAAATGCTCTACCGTGGTGAGCAGCAGCCAAAGAGTGCAAGCTAAAGCTACACCTCATGCTTCCACTGGTAACCTGGGCAGAAAGGGAGCTCCACATCACCACAGGTGAAGATGAGGTTCTTGACACCCTCCTTCCAGCACACAGTCCTGCTCCAGACCTGAACACCCCCAGTACCTTTGGTGATGCAGCAGCCTGCTGTCCTGCTGCTGCAATTCTTATTTTGCTCTTGTGGAAAAGGCCTATTGTTACTGCTTTTTTTGGATGCCTCAGTCACCCCAGGCATATCCTCTGAAATGCTTTGCCTTCCCACAACCCACATCAGGTCTGGTGTCCTTTGGTTTGACAAGCTTCCATCTGATGGAAGAATGCTCTGCTGCCCAATCTTTTCTCCAGGTTTCTGCAGCCCAGTCCTCTCCAAATTGAACAGAAAGTGCTTTCACTTCTTGGGCAAGGAACAATGATGATTATGATTGAGTATTTTTTTCCTGTTTTTTTCTCCCCCTCCCTAATCTTGGCTCTTTGAACTGCAAACCTGATTCAGTGGAGTGCCAGATTTGTCTGGGAGCCGAATCCTGCACTGTGGAGATGGCTGTGCCCATTGAAACCAACTTCATTTCTGAATATCAAATGTTCTCAATTAGCTCTCTGGGAAACAAACTACGGGCTGCTTGATCAGCTGGGATTTTGATTAACTGATTCAAGAGACAGTTCTTGTCTCTTCTGAAAGGGACAAAATGATTGCACAAAAATTACATGTCTGGCTCTAATTTCTGGCTCTCAAGAGCATGGGTATTTGGTGGATTTTGTTTATATGGAGGATGTTTTTTAGTCCTGGCTTATTCTGCTCTGTGCCAACATGTCACTTAAACCATACTGTGCTCTACTTTTCATTTAAGTGAAGAAATACTTGGTTCCAGTGCTGGTGCTGTGCTGATAGAGCTACAGAACATCTCAGCCTCCCCAAAGAAAAGGGGCTTAAAAAACCAAATCACTCACTGGGAAGGTCATTGGGAGAAACACAAAGCTGAAAAACTGCACAGAATCTTGTTTGAACTAACATTTGAGAACATTTTTCTATTTCTAATCCTATTTCCCAGGTGTTTTCCCAGGCAGGCTCTCTGCAGGTCTCTGGGGAGAGCCTGTTTAATCCAACAACAACACAGACTGGCACTGGGAGCTGGTGTTTGCTGCACAGGGCGAGCACTGGGGAGGGTTTATCTGAGCAAATGGAGGGAAGAAGAATCACATCAGGGTTTTCTGCCTGGGACTGCAGCTCAGCACCTTTTTTTGATACTGCAGGGCCATTCTGTATTAGAAGTTTTCCAGGGAATGAAAAGATACCAAAATCTTGCATTAAAACCATAAAAGTGACTAAGATATTTAATTCTAATCAGCCACTTGTGTTTGAGTCACGTAGGCATTCAAAGAGACTGGAGACTTTGCTTTCAAATCCAGCATTAGAAATTTATCCAGGTGTTTTTTTCTGAGTAAACATGCATAGGGCACCAGCATCAAACAGCAGAGGTGTCGAGCTGCTGCTTGGTAGGCAGAGCAAGCTGTCTGCCTTGGGACTGGATTTGGGAGAAGATTTTCTTATATCATTTTTCAATGGCAGGAGAAGAGAACACAGGAGAAACTTACACTGAGGAGAATACAGCAACAGAGTCCAGGGATTTCTTGCTTCACTATTCCTTTGCTAGTTCCCTGCCAGTTTTGTTACATATCCAAACCTACGCATTTTTTGCTCTAATTTCTTCCTCTCCTACATATAACCTTGGTGTTAAACAAGATACCTGCAAAATCAAAAAGAAGGAGAAGGCTGGTTTAATTTTACTTCATGCTCTCAGTATCTTGCCATTTGCTTCTGGCAATTAGCAAACCATTCAGCTGAGCTGCAAGAAATTGCTTTACCCCTGTCTCCTTTGCAGTTCAGTGTTCCAGAGATTACAAACAGAAATCAGATTAGCCCAGGCTTCCATATCAAGTACAAATAGGCAATGGCCAGCCCAGCCTTCCAAGGCCTGTAGTGCCAGTTTTGCCTGGCACTGTCTGGGGGTAAATCCAGCAGGAGTGTTATGCACACACTGGGCCCAAGTGTGAATATAGTAATCATCAACTTAATAAAAGTGCCATACCACCTAGCAGTTAAGTTACTTGTAGGCTGCAATTAAACCTGCCTTCTATTTTCTTTTATGCATTTGTGGGCAGAATGACATTTTCAAGAACAAGTCATCCATCAAAAAAAAAAAAAAAGGAAGGTTTAGATGCAATTTATGAGGAATTTGGCACATGCAGAGATGTGAAAATGTTTCATACTGTACTAAATGTCTGTTTTACTTAAGGTGGCAACTGTGCTTAGAAACTGTTGGATTAATCTTAGCAAATTAGTGTGCTGCATTGATATATTTTTCAGGATATTAATTGTGCTGTAAACAGGCATTTTATTGTGTTGTCATCTTGTCTGGAGTTTTTATGAGCTTTTCAAGAGATTTTTCATGTGTGAGTGAGTGGTAAGAGGTTCTGGCCAACTGTGTCAAAGCAGTGAGAGAAGACTATTGATTATTTTTAATATGCTGTGAAATGGTTTTTACAAGGTACAAGGAGAGATGCAAGAGGATCCTCCTTAATACCCCAAATTTTCTTCTGTGGGCATAAACAGCTCCACCCATCTCTGCTGTTATGATGCAGATCCTGGGTGGCCTGGCTGGGCATGGAGGGGGGCAGAGCCCTGCCCTTGGCCGCAGTGGGGTGGCAGAGGGCAGTGGTGTCCCCGCCAGGCTGGCAGGGACAGCAGCAGGGGCAGCGCTGCCCTCAGGGCTCTCCTGCTGGGCATTTGGATTCATGCCCAACCCTGTGTGGAAAGTTGCACCTTTATGGTGCCTTTGGGATGTTGATTGATGGAGGCAGAAGGGCAGGAAGGGCAGAGCCTCAGTGGTGCTGCAGCACCCAGCCCCCAGCCCTGGAGATGTGTGGCAAAGCACGAGGCTGTGGCACCCACTGACAGCCTGAAATGCCATATTGCAGTTGCTGATGAATGAGCAAACAAATGTCTGGTGCTCTGCAGGTGCCAGTTTATTGCTCCTGCCTTTTTTAAAAGTGACATATATTTCTCTTAACTAGTGAGAGCTTAGAGCAGGTTTTCCAACAGCATCCAGATCGTGGTTTCATTTTTATCCATATTCAGTCACTTTTCTTGATGCCCTTGATGATAAGAGCTGGCTGTTTTGTTCTGTCAAATCTTCACCACACAGAAAATGTTATTTTGGTTGTCTTGAAACTAGTGATGAAAGAAAGCATCTGGTCTGTGTCGGGGATGGTTTGCAGCTTGGGACCTTCTGGGGATGGTGGAAAGGCAATTGGGGTCTTCACTGTGCTATTTCTGGCCCCCACCTGTGGCTGTATGTAGGAATTTGGGCTCCAGGGAGGCCAGGGTTAGCTATGACCCGGTGTTTCATACGTGTCTGTGGCTACAGAATACATCAGTATGCCAAGGGAGTGAGGAGCTGAACCAGCCTTGAAATACAGCAGCAGTCTTTGAAAATGAGAAACTACCAAATAATGTGTTATGTTGTGATGGCCTTCATCTTTATGGCAAATACTGAGTCCCTGAAAGGAACAGAAACAGAGCTGTGCTGCAAAAAGCAGTGTTCTATCCTTCCCCTCCCCCTGACAGAGTGCCCGTGCTGCTTTTATCAGCCACACAAGCAGAACAGGAATATTTCTGCCAGCACAGGTGAATGAAGCCCAGTGTGTGCACAGGCCTTGTGCTCACTGTTCCTCACACCTTGAGCACAGCTCCTGCCCACGCCTGGGGAGGGCAGTGGGGTCCACGGGGGCTGGCAGGGTCACTCATGGGAGCCTCTGAGAAAGGGGGAGCTCTCATTGCTGAAGAGTTTTCCCTTTTTCAAAGCCAGGAAAATCCATCCCAAACCCCTTTCTTGAGGACTGTGATGAGTGTGAAACAGTGGTGGAGGTAAGGGGCTCTGCCAGGAGAGGTGGGGATGAACCCTGTAGGAGACCAGCAGCTGAGATGGAGATCCTCACAGCTGCTGCAGCCATACCTGGGCTTTGATGGTTTGGGACTTCAGAGATCGTATTTAGCAAGTTTCATAGCCTTGTTGCATCATTTTTATGAGGTTTATTACTGCTACAAGAGAAATGCCACTGTATTGAGGGTCATTGTCTGGAGAAGAGGCATTTTGCTGTCGTGCCCTAATTACTGCTGGTGTGGAGTGCTATGGCAACCGCCTTTGTGCTCCTCGCTGCCAGCCTGGGCATCTGCACTCCAGTAGCACAGTGCTTTTGGAGCAAGTTGCTTTTTTTGGACCTGTTGCCCCCCAAAGTGTGCCACCCACCTGGGGAATTGAACCTCCTGAGGTATCAGTTAGGAGCCAGTGTTCAGTGCTAACCATCCTTTTTTTTATCCCCTACAATTCCTTCGCAGGCAGAGCTGGAATAGGATTTGTAACACAGACCACCTTACTGTGGAGGCAGGAAAGCTGCTCTGAGCTGAACTCAGGCTCTGGCATGGTGGGAAGGATGCCAGTGGGCAGGTCTACTTGTGGACCCTCCACCCTGTGCTGCAGAGTGGCCCTAAGGTGATGCAGCACTTTGCTGAGGGTGTGACTGTCCCTGGGAGAGCCCCCAGCCAGCCCAGGGGCTTCCACAACCAGGAGGAGGAGAAGGGAGTAAAGGTTTTCTGCTGGTCTTCCCCATCATGCCAGAAGGTCACCTAGGGGAACATCTTTTGTGATGCTGAAACTACAGGTGTGGATAGCTGAGATGCTTTTGGCTGGCTTGGGCAGGGAGAGCTGGGACCTCCTGGTTTCTCTCTGTGTAGGCAGAACAAATCCATCCTGACCTCCCTGTGTGGCTCTGCAGCAGCTTCATGTGCAGGGAGGGAACAGCCTTGAAGCAGGATGAGTAAAGGAGCGTTTTACTCTGAACCCACCAGATTTACTGTGCTTGTTTGTATTGAAGGTCAGCTCAGCTTACCTTGAAAAATCAGTGTTTTCCAGATTACTGGCTTTTAATGAGGAGCCTGCTGCCCCAGTGCTCTGGAGCACAGCACAAGGGGCAGGGCACACAGCTTTGGGCATCAGCATTTCCAGGGAACGTGGGAGCATGGTTTGGAAGCTGGTTCTGGGCAGTGTCTGTGTCAGTGGGAATGCAGATGGCTTACAAAGGCAAGGAGCTGCAGAGAGAGCCATACGAAAATATTATTATTAAAATATTTTAAATATTGAAATATTAATATCCAGTGAGCCTGAATACAGGTGTGCTGTGCAGCCCTGCTGCTGCTCACCCTCTGTCTTGCTGAGCAGTATGAGCCATGGTTGTCACACGGTGTGGAAAAGATGGAAGACTGTCCCTGTCTTGGTCATCATCTGCCTAAATCCCAAGGAGAGAGGTGCAAGGAGCAGGAAGGTGCTGAACCCTGCATTTAGGTGAGAGAATATCCTTGAGGACACTAGATTTCAGCCTTCAAATTGGTGAATGAAAATCCTACCCCTAGCAAAGGCAAGTAGGAGGAAAGAGACCATCTCCCAAAGTACATGGAACGTGTTACAAACCCCAATCCCAAACCACAGGTGATGAGACTCTGTAACACAAAATCTATATGTGAAACTTCATAAAAAAATCCTTCTTATCTTCCTTTTGCTTCTTCTCTGTTTCTGGGCAATTCTTTGTCCCTGTTTTTTCTTCTCTGTGGTACCAGGGCTTTGGAGAAAACATGATTTACTGCTGGGCTTTCAGAGGCCCATCCTGTGCTCCCCAGGTGCTCAGTGATGGAGCACATGCCAAGGGAAGAATAAAGTTATTAGTTTTGCCTTGGAGAGAGCAGCGTTTTCCTCCCTTTCAGGAGTCCCCATGGGAGCTGTTCTGTAGGTGTTTTAATCCACATCATGGTGCTCCAGTGCTGGAAGTCAGGTGGAGATCCAAATGGACTCTGCAAAACTGTGCCTCTTTCATATAACATGGATTTTGGAAGCCCCTGTCTGGAGTGAATGATGGACCCTGTGTCAGCTCATGCCAGTGGAATTTCCTCCATTCACTCTGGGAATTCAGATAGGTGCTACTTCCTGCCCTGCTGGGAAAAGCAGAGCCAAATGAACAATACCTGCTGGGTTTTTTCAGGCTCGCTGCTCACTCTGTTTATTGAATAGTGAGCAGGGCAACTGTGCCTGCACCAGTTGTGGCACCTTTGATTTGCTTCTGCTGAAGCACATCACAAAATACATTTTAAATTTGTGTCATGCAGGAAGCAGGGACATCTGGAAAGAGAGAAAGACCATCCTTGAAAGCAAGAGCCAGGTGGGCACCAGAGCCCTGAGTGCCAGCTTGCCACAGCTAAGGAAATTAAAGCCAGACCTGACACATGTTCTGAATACTTCCCTGTCTGCCATTTGGAGCTGCAGTTGGCTGGATGTCCTTCTGGTTGTGGACAGCCTTGACATATGGTTTCTGCTGTTTCTTTTGCATGTGGCACCTCAGATTTTGGAAGTCCATTTTTAAGTCATACCACAGGAGTGTTGTTGGTTTTTTTTTAAGCAAGTGGGCAGGTGAAGGGGAGGTACTTGGGTAGGTCTTGGGAAGAATTTACCAGGGTTCTCCAGAAGAGTTCAAAGATGGGCTTGGAAAGTTGTTTAATTCTTTAGAATTAAAGTTATTCAGCTCCTGGCCATCATCCAGTATTTGGTATTTCGCTTGTTCTGCCTGGGCTTGTGTAAAAATGTTTAATTGAGTTCAGAAACTAATGATCAAAAGTGACCATCTGTGACCCCTTAGTAGGCATCTGGATGCACATTTTGCACTTCTGAGGTGTTGAGATAACACAGTGCTGTTGCTGCTGGGACTAGAAGCCGTATCATCAGATATAATAATACTTTCCAGCTGCACTTGTTGTTTTTGAGTCTTTCCTAAATGAAAATGAGTTTTGCAGGTGGCTAATGCTAGAGGATAATTTGTTTCCGTGCTCGTTTGAAGCCTTGTAGCAAACCCAGAGCTGTGAATAGAAGATGGAAAAAAAAGTAGAATGTGATTTCAGAAAAAAAAAACCCCTCCACTTTCTGTGCTGGTGAAGTGACTAAGCCTTGTGGCTGCTGATGCAAACCTTTCATCTGCCCAAGGAAAAGGGTTATTATCTTCAGCTGAAGCCGGTGGGGCATTGAGCAGCACTGGAGCAGCACATCCAGGCAGCTATTTGCATGAGAAGTGTGAAGATGAGACTCTGATGTATTTGCAACTTCTGAATTGCCATGATGTTTTTGATTGTGCCGCCTGTTGGGAGAGCCTGGGACAGCTTTGCCTGGGCTGAGCTGGAACCAGGAAGGGGGTTTCATGCTCTGCTCCTCCATGTTATCTTCTCCATTCTGAGGTAACTTTTCTTCTCCTCTCCATGGCTGAAATCTGGAGAACTGTGTTAAGGACAGCAAGTCAGGGGCCATCAGCCTTGCCCTGGGGAGGCAGGGAGGTGTGGGAAAGAGATGCTGAATGGCAGACTCATGCCTGGGTTTGTTGGGAGGGTCCTCTGCAGGTCCAGCTGCTCTGGGCCAGGACATCCCTGGCTTTGCCATGCTGAGACCTCCTGGGATGCTCCCTGGGTAACCCCTTCCTGTGCTGTGCTGCACTGGGCTTGCTTACTAAGAGGTGATGCAAATAAGAGTGGTGGGGAATTTGCAGAAATACTTTTTTTCCTGCTGGGAAACACTGATCTGCTTAAAAGAAGTGTTGGGCTGATCTGGATCAGTGTGGCTGGAGCTTCTGACCCAGGACCTGGAGGTAACATGGGTACCATCACCCCCCAGGGTCTGGCTCTGGGATGTTCAGCTTCATCCCGCAATCCTTGGGCTATTGGACACTCTGCTCCCTGGGATGAAGTGTCAGAGGTGGCATCTTGTTTCAAGAAAGGCAGGTAGAGAAGGAAAAAAATCTTATCCATGCTTTGAACATTTGAAAAGCAGCAAAAACTCAGCACAGGAAAACTCTGATAAAAGCCCATCCACCGGATAATCCGCAATCAGGGACACGGCGAGGGAAAGATGTGACTTCCCAGGGATCCTCATTAGCTCAGGTGCTCATCAAACTGCAATTCAGTGCTGGGTGGGGCTTTGGGGGGAGAAATGTCTTTGTCTCTGGAGTGCACAGGAGGCACAGCCATGACTCTGGGCAGCCTCTTCCTCTTCCTAGTCACGCAGCAGTAATTACTCCCAAGGCAAGTTCACTTAATTAAGCCCACTGAGGAGATGCTCTCACAGCATGGTTGTTGCTCTTTAAACTCCCACATACACAGGAGGAGTGTCACACTTTGAGGTCTTTTCTTAATCTTTGAAATAGTTGGGTATGAACCAGAAGGAAAACTGTTTCCCTATAGCCAATACGTTTATCTGGTCAAATGATCACACTGTATTTAAATGGTGGTGGGTAGCGAGTGATAAACTGTCCTTTTTGTGGCCAAAGTAGTTCATGGCTTGGCTCTGACTTCTCAGAAAGCTTGAAATCTGAGCTCTTGTTTTTGCCTCGTACTTCTTTTGGAGCAAATAGGTCCCAAATGGCAAATGGAGGGTCTCCAAAGTGCATCTTTGCCTTGGAAAATAACCTCAAGGGGTGCACATCCCTGGTAGGACTGGGAATGCAGGGTTGTGCTGCTCCATGCTACAGCCTCACTGGCTGCACAACAGAGAAAAGGCCTGAAACCAAAACAACTTGGGTTTTCTTGGTTTTTTCTCATTTGAAAGAAAGACTTTTGTTTTAGAATAGGTCAGATAGATGTGGCCTTTACTGTGCAGAAAAAACTGTATAACACAGAAATCTTTAACGATTTCTTCATTTAAACTTGAACTTGAACATTATGATATTCTGCTTAGTTGGGTTATGGCTTCAATAAGCTCTTGAATTAGTCATACTATTAACGTAATTATACTTAAAATTGAAAGCTAATTCACAGCCAAGTGTTATTCTGGCTGAAAGATTTTTTAATTTTTTTTCTGAAAACACGGAAACAACTTGTTGCCATTTTTCTTTTTAGCTTCTTGTGGCATACAGGAATGTTGAATATTTGGCAACTGAAAAAAAAAATTGGTAGCTAATTCTCACCTAAATGTTTTCATGCTGAAAAGTCCTGTGATATATGACTGCTCCAAAAGCATCCTCTGAAGGGCAGCTCTGGGATGAAAGGCTGGGGATGACAAAGGTGCTGCCACCTCCCATTTCACGAGACTTGAAACCCAGATTCTGAATATTTACCTAATAAATTCCTACTGGCATAGCCCATGGTGGGGGTTATTTACTGAGGCATTAAACCATGAGATCAGCTTGTAAATTGTTTTGTAGCTGGTACTGCACATGCCTTGCTTTGCCTGTTCAGATTGCAGCTCCCACAGTGGGCAGGAAAAGCCCTGGAAACACAAAAGGGGCCGTGGCTGTGTGTCAGCAATGTTCCAGCAGACACAGTCCTGGGGGATGCAAACATCCTGCTCAAGTACCCATGGATTTCTCCTGATGAATTTTCATCTGAACATTATCATATATTTTTATTAAGTCACCTTGTGACTTCAGTAATTTCTTTCATTAGGCTTATTCTTAATGAAAGATGGCTTAAAATTAAAAGCAACTTCTCAGACAAGCTACCATTCAAGCACAATTAAGTGAAACAGGATGACAAGATGTGAGGAAATAAAAGACCATTTTTGGCAGCAGCAGATCAATTATTACAATGCAAAGCCATGTGGAATACAAGAACAGACCTTTTTTTCTGGATAACGTGCTCTAACTGCAAACCCATAACCACTTCAGGAGGTGTTTATAAACACTGTCCTCTGAAAAAAATATTACTGAAGCACTTTATGGGCAATGCTGATGTAAAAATTCCTCCCATGCATGTGCCTGAGAGTAGCAGTTGGATTCCCAGGCTCTGCACTGGAGAGAACTTGGATAAACAACCTCAGGCTGTGCCAGGCTGGGAAATGCATCTGCTGGTGTCTCCCCTGGATTTTCTGTGCTGTGCATTGCTGAGGCTCCGTGTTGGCAATCAATCACGTGCTGCCAGGGCTCTGAGGACTGCCAGAGCTCCTGGGTCAGGAGTTGGCTCTGCTGGGTGCTGGTTTGTATCTGCATGTTCAGTGGATTTGGCCATGAGAATATCAAGTGAGGGGAACTAAGCTCGCAGCACCCCCAAGGGGCTTTGTAGGATTCAGTGAAGTAATGACAGGGTTTGAGAAAGATGATAAATGTCCAAGAGAATGAAGATAAAGTAGTGCAAAAGCTGCCTTTGCAGAGAGATGCATGTGCTGCCCACACAGCTCGTGCCAGCGTGTTGTCTGCCAGCAGCAGCCACGTGTCCTGTGCCACAGAGGTCCCTGAGACAAGAGGTGACTTCTCTACACATGACAAACATCACTCACCCGAAGCAGTGTGTGTTCCAGTAACGTGCTTTTACAGCAGCAGACAGGTCAGGTGGCACCTTTCTGGCAGGCAGCATCTCACAGGGTCGTGATGTTCGTGTTTGCCTTGGTTTTGGGATCAAGGCAGGGCTGCAGGAGGATGCTGTCAATGCTATTGAAAATTTCTCTTTCCATAATCCACTTATGTTGACAGGTTAGACAGAGCAGGGATGAGTATAGTTAAAGAAATAACTTTCCCGGACATAAATGGATTGATAAAATATAATTCTATTAAGAGATCATTCCAGGGCTTGAATGGCACTAATACTTGTGTGGGAATCAGAGGCCCAGTGAGATTAGCAGCAATCTTTATTTCCCAAGCAGGTTGTCTGTTGAGTTGTTGTTACATAAACTAAATGTTCACGTGTTAAGAAGTAATTGGGCAGTTTTGTCTGGAGGGAGTCCTGGGCAGGAGCTGCTTTGCAGGGGAAGAATTAGGAGAACTGGTCCATCTAGAAAAGTGAATTTTGCAAATGTTTTTACTGATTAAACTGGTGGCTGGGGAATGCCAAGAGGGTGGGTGACGTTGCAGGTGGGTATCTGGGGTTAAACCTGCAGGAATCCTCAATGTAGCCATCATCTTTCCTTTACACTGAAATTCTCTTTCTCTCTCTTTTTTTCCTGCTTGCTCCCCTGCCTTGTTCTCCCCCTCCTCCAGCAATGTGGACACCAAGGAGCTGTGTGGTGAGTGTGGCCCTTTTTTGGGGTAAAAGCAATCCTTGCTGCATGTGGGGCTCTGAAGGATGCAGGAAAGCCAGCACAAAGCTCTCAGAGCTGTGGCAGCTGTGGGCATGGGGGATCTCAGCCCTTCTGCTGCTTTGCCCCTTATTCCACAGGAAAACTGGCAAAACTTTTCATTTGCTTGCAACACAAATGGGGTCAGAGCTGATCAAATTACTTGGCTCCCGTTCAGTAACAAGCTGGAGTTTAATTTCTGGAGATGTCCTGGCCTCCAGCTTTGCTCTGGAGCTCAATAAACCCGTATCCTTCTGCAGTGTTTCTCCTTAGGCCAACCTCCGTGTTTCCCAGCAGGTTGCCTGAGGTGTACACCACTTGTACTGCACCCCCCACTGCTTGCCAAAATTAAAGGCTGAAAAGAAAACCTCTGATAATGTTTGGTCCCACACCTTGATCAGAAAGGGAAAATTTCCTGCCAGGATTCCTGGAGGGCTTTGCCTCAATGGGAAGTGACTCGTGCTGCTCACTCGGGTGTATTTTTTCAAGGACACTTGATATTGGAAAATGTTTCCTGCACCCCAGCTTTTTGGGAAGACATGAGGAGCCAGAGGTGTGTGGCCTTGCAGAGGGCTCGTCCATCTCTGCTCCTCTCCTCCTGTGCCAGGGTGCAGAAGAACACACAAAGCCACCTCAGCAGCTCTTCACCATTTGCCTTCATCGCCACTAGTTAAAGCCTTCAGAGGTAGCTGGGAGTGGGTTGTGCAGCCAGAGGGGTGGTTGCTGTGTGCCTGTGCTCCTGTCCTGATACTTAAAAGACCTCTCCACTGATGGTAGTCTGGGGGTCTGCCTGCAAGAGGACACTGCCTGGGGTTTCTCTCCTCCTGGAGTCCTGAACTCCTGCCCACACCTTTCTGAGCATCCAGGCCTGCAGCAAAAGCAGCAACATTTCCCCTTTCTGCTGGTTATCCCTGCTGATTCTTGTTTTGATATGTAAGAAACAAAGACTTCTATAAAATCCTTGTGGTTTGCTGATGATATGATGGGCTTGTTCCCATCACTCCATTGTTATTGCATTAGGTCTCCTTGCCAGCTGACCCAAGAAATCCAAACCCCACAGCTTGTACCACCAACTTTGCCAGGAAATCCAGGGGTAGTAATGGCACTGCTTGGCCCCACACTGCTTTCTCCATCACTCTGATTAAATCAGCAAATTGCACGGCTGTCACCCAGTGTGATCCCATCTTGCTGCCTCTCCCAGGGGTGAAGCTGCTGGGAGAGGAGGGAGATAAACCCATCACCTCCTGTGGAAAGCTGGGGAAAGTGAGAGGAAAGATCAATCAGCACAAGCTCCTGCCTGGATCTGTTATCTGCTGAATTCCTGCTCTTGCCTGCAATTTCTTGTTTGCTTGTTCTCTTCTAAGTATTAATTTAAATATAAAACCTCATTTTGGCTAAATGGGAACTGTGTTGTCTCTCTGGAAATGGGTTGTGTGTTATAAGATGTCGGGAGCATCTTAAAAGGGATTTCTTGAGCCCTGCAACTTATGTGATAAATTTGATATGGCTGTTAATTCATATCAGGCAGCACCTTAAAAAGTTCTGGGTTTTTTCCCTGCCAACAAACGCAACAATCACCAGCACCTTGACTGACTTAAAGGTGGTTGTGTAGCTCTTCACTGGCAGAGCTCTTCCCAGTCACAGCTAGGAGCTCTTGATAAGCCCAGAAAATGTGAGTACAGGTACCAAACTGTACCCACCACTTTTAGTTCAATCAAATCACAAACATTCATGCAATGGTACAAACTGTGCTGAGAACTGAGTGTGCTTCATGACCAGGGGATGCACACCAACCTGTCATAATCAGGGTGATGGCATCTTCTGAGGAGAGGTCTGTGGGGGGCATCCACCTCCTCCCACACCAGTCCTGGGTAGCAGTGATGCTCTTCTTCTGAACATTGACCCCATTGCCTCTGCAGCCATGAGCAAGGACCCTGTAGGACTGGAAGAGCTGATCTCAGATGTTCACATGAATAAATAAGGCTAAAGCAGCTTTAACTTTGTTAAAGTCAGTGCTGTTCTGCTCCCAGGTGCTCCTTGCTCAGGCTCCAGGGCTGTGCTCTGCCCACAACAGCTCACTTCTCCTGAGATGTGTGAGTCCAACTTTTTATTTCAGGACTTACAAAAAGTCTTTACCTTTCAGATCTGCTCAGGTTTTCTCTCCCAAATAAAGTAGGAAGAACAACACAAATAAGCACACTGCAATGAGAATAAGCTGCTTGGCTTATCGTGAACAGCAAACAGCTGCTGTCAGTCATGCTGTGACATTCCGGTGTCTGCCAAAATCTGCTTCCCTTTGGATATGTTCTCAGACTGTAAATAGCTATAGGCACTTCTAATTAAGCCAAGAGAACCTAATTAGTGGAATGGTTTCCTGGAGTTTGTGTGTTGCTGCACTCCACAGAAACGTCACCTCAGTGTGAAGCTTCGTGTCTTGGTGCTGAGGAGCAGTGCTGGTGGCTTTTGAGGAACAGCTTTGAGCTGTGCTCTGTGTCAGTCACCCAGAAACTGGGAAACTTTGGGTCTGTGCTGCAAACTCCCTGCACACCTTGCTGTCGTGCTCCTCTGCTGCTGTTTCCATCATGAGCAGTGAATTCCAGAGCTCAGGCACAGAACTGTGTTCACACGTCATGGAGCCATCAGCCAGCTGGGGACACGCCAGTTTTGGCTGTGCTTTGTCAGTGAGGAGCAGCTGGGACTGTGTCAGGACACTGCTGGAGTTGTGGGGCTGCCTGGTGTGGATCAGCACTCCTGCAGGGGGAAGGAGGATGGCACAAAGTGTGGGCTCCCTCTCCTTGGAGAACGTGTGCTCCGGGTTTGCAGCTCCCTTCTCTTCCCGTGGGGGCACATTTTACTTTAATCACTGCGATTGTCACACCTCCTTTATGCAATGGTCCCAAACTTCATGGGTATTGGACCACTTCCCATCCCTGCTGGACAAGTTGTGACTTTGACTCAGTGTATAGAGTATAAAAATGTAGCTGAAACCATCCTCTCACGTTTGTCTTACCACCAGTAAATAGGCAGTGCTGTGTCCTGTAGCCTTGAAGGATTAACTTTCCTCAGCATGTTCCCATCATGTCCCCCTTGTTTTTCCCAGACTATTTTGCTGACCACATGGGAGACTATGAAGATGTTTTGGCCTCACTGGAGATGCTGAACCTCTCCATCCTGAAGGCCATGGACTACACCAAGCGGGTGAGTCCCCTTTCCTGCTCTCGTGTCCCAGTGAAGGGTGTTAACAGAGCACATCAGTCTGAAGGTCCTCATCCTGCTCAGCAGTGCTGCCTCCTCGTGCTCCACAGACAGCACAGCCCAAGGGTCTCTTGTTAGAGTCACTGGGAGGGCTTTTGGAAACTTCAGAGTACAGAGCTGCCATTAAATCCAGCTTCCATGCTGGAAGGCATCCTGCATTCCAGAAACACAGTCACTCGTGTGCAGCTGCTGTGTGAGAAACAAGAGGGCTGTGTGTTTGAAAGACCACAGGGGAATCATGCAGGCACCAAACCCAAGACATAATGTCCTGGTTTATATATGCAAAATACCCTCAGTTCTTAAAAAATCCACCATGTACCTTAATGATACTGTTAATAACAGACTAATAGAGACAGTGACACTGATCAAGAAGCATATTGAAGTTTTTTTATGAATCCCTGCTGAGAGTTTCACCACTCATTTGTTGTCTTACCAGGATGAGAAAAGTGTTTATAGAGCTGTAATTCCTTGGAAATAATTTTCCTGTCCTTCCATACCACTTAATAATGTAACTGGGCTATGTTGGTGATATTTATTACCTCAGGATAATCAATTCCTTCTCCCACTTCTACTTTCAACTATATTTGCCTTGTTCTTTGGTGCTACAGTGAGGGAAGAGTCGTGTCCCTCTTCACTCATGAGCAGCAATGGGGTACACTGAGGACCAAGCCAAGGAGGGAGGTTTTGCTTTTTCCAAGCAGCCATAAGGACTTCCCAATCCAACTACAACACCCCTGCAAGTAATCCAAATTGAAATCTCCCTTCCATTTATCTTTGAAGCTAAAGGAGAAACTCAGATTACTCCACATTAAAGATGGGGCAATGATAAGAAGTTTTAGGAGTTAGAATGGGAAACAGCAAATTTCTCTCCCATCTTGTTGCCCAGTAAAGATCCTGATTTTCTTGCTTGATCGAATTCCATCCTTTTTGATGTTTGTGAGGAGGGCAGAATGGAAAGTGAAGGCACACATTTGACATGTTGATGTCTTGCCATAATAAATTAAATGCACAAGTCTTTGGCCCATCACTGATCTATCTGAAGTGTTCATGAATTTTTTATCGACATTATGAAAGGATGAAAAAATTCAGGACAACAGTATTAGTTCATTTTTTCTAATTAAGTTTCTGTGTCTGTTCGTGCCTCATTTATATTCATTATTAGCAAATTTTCTGGCAGTCAGATTTGCCAACTCTGTGTTTTAAATAAATATTAACATGTTAATAGAGTTCTCAGTAGTTCACTCCACCTCGCTGTTCGTGATGCCTTCCACCATTGCTTTTCCAATGAGAGGTTAATATAAATGACTAATTCTTCCAATATTTTGCAAGAGGAAGATGCTTTATTCCCTGTTCATAAATCAGGCATCTGAACATGTGGGTATTACCTTGCCTGAGACATCTGCAGCAGAAGCAGGATGGTTATACATAATCTCAGTCCACTCATAAGAGCATCTTTCCCTCTCCTTGATTCAGCAAGTTGTGGCAGGACTCACCTGCCTTAATTGCAACGGGTCAGGGGCTTTTACCTAAACTGAGCTGGTCACCTCCTCAGGATCCTGGGCAGAGAACCAGGGAGGCCTGGAGCACTGGGGGCATCTTCCTGCTGTGGCACTGGAGGATCACTGCACTCTCAGTCTCAAACACAGCCGTTCCCCAAGGCAGATGAGGGAGGCAGTGCCACCCCAGCATCCTCCAGCACCTCATTTCATCAGCCCATGGGGTGTGCTGCTCTTCACTGCCTGGCAGACTCTTGGCAAGTGAACAAGCAGAGCAAGACTCCATGACAGAGAGGAGCTGGCAAAGAGGTATTTAATCAAAAACACTGCTCCTGCTGTGATTTTGTGAACAAAGTGGTACAAACCTCATCAATGAATTATTCAAACACAGGCACTTTATTCAGGTAAAGAAGCGGGGGAAAAGAAAACCCAGGAGAAAACAAGGTGTTGTGGGTGGTAGAGAAACTCATCTCTGGTGTTCAAATAGGATACACATCCAGGCAGCTGCATCAAAAGATTCTCCAAGTGCAAACCATTAGGGCTTTTCCCACCCCAGCCTGTGGGGTGTGGGGTGTTGTTCCCTTTCCTCCAAGGCTGGGACCTCACATGAAGGGTAAGGCTTCTACCCCAGGAAGAAGATCCACCCCTGGATTACAAAAGCTGGTGTCAGCTGCCACTTGCCCAGTGTGTGCCCCCATAAAGGTCTTGTAGAATCAGAGAACCATAGATTGCTTTGGAAGGGATCTTAAAACTCATCTAGTTTCACCCCTCTGCCATGAGCAGGGACACATTCCACCAGATCAGGTTGCTGTCTCTACATGTTTTCCTGTGGCCAGATCCTGCAAAGGGCTTGGTGATGATGCTGAGCATTGTGACTTGTGAGCAAGCTGCTTTGCTTGTGAGGTGCTCCTGATTTTCCATAACAAATACACATTTCATAAGCTGGAGATCACTTAGAAGTGTTCCCATTCCCTCCCTTTCAAACAATGTATTCAGTGCAAATGATAAATGAAGCCCAACCTTCTTCTGTGTTGCCTTTCTGACAAGAGGTGCCAACTGTGAGAGGGCATGGAGAACCATGGTATTTAATTGCTGTTTACATTTCTCACCTTAAAAGACAATTGATTATTTCTTGCTCATAAAAAGAGAAAGCAGCAATTATCTCGTGCTGGAGGACCTCATAAAGTATCAGCAGTAATTGCATTTGGTGGTGGAAGGTCTCATACAGCAAAACAAAATCTGTCAGTGTAATTATTTTCCGATACACTGATGTCTGTGCTGCGCTGAAATCACTGCCGGTGATGGTGGGAAATGCAAAGTGAAATTGGAGAGAAAGGAAATGAACTTTCGGGATCTAAAAAAGGCTGACAGCAGGAGATGTTCCTTTCTAATTCTCTTTTACTGTTGAATGGTGCTGTTGGCAAATACCAGACCCGATGGGAGTGGGGAGGACAGGATGGTTTGTGTGCCTGGAGGTGTGTGGGGGACGGTGGGGGCTGGGGGAGCAGAGCCAGGTTAGTTCTGTTCCTCTGCCACAGTCACCGTCCCTGCCAGCTTTGAGGGTGCCAGGGCAGAGTGCCCAGGGAGCCAGAGGGATGGCATGAGGTGGTGGTTACCACTGAACAAAACCCTCACCCCGACACCCCGGGAAATGCGACTTGGTTAAAAAAAGCTGTGGGTTTTTGGACCTGAGAGGCTCCATCAGCCCTGTTCCTGTCAGGTACAGCTTTGCCTGCCGGCTGCACTGGATTGCTCCTGCTCCCAGCTTCTGCCAGTTAAGCATTTTTCAGGACTGACCATGGAAACAGCAGCAAGGCTGACCTTTAGTGGTGAGTCCAACTTTTTAAAAGCAAGCTGCAGAGACGTTCCAAAAAAATGCTGAGTGATGAACGCCCTCAAGGACAAAGCAGCTCAGATTTAAAGTCAGATCATTCCTTCCTGGAGATGCTCCTGTTGGGCACCAGACAGGCCCAAGAAGAAGAACTGGTGACTGACCTTGGTGCATGCCCTGCCCCAGATGGAAGGAGAGTGCTTGGAAAGCAAAATTGCCCAGAATTGCAGCTGAAGTTGGAACAACCCCTCGTGCACATGCTGGAATGACACTGGCTTCAGGGAAGAGTGATGGGACTGCAGGAGGGATTCATGGAGGAGGCCTGAGGACCTGAGAGTGGCCCTGGACCAGCTTGATGTGCAGCATCTGGTCCTGGAGAGGGAGAAGGGAGATGTGGAAGACAGTGTTTTACTTCTTGCTTGCTCACTGACAGCTTCCACTGCCAGTCTATCAGTTATCTCACCTGTGGACCTGGAGCAGAAATATGACCATGTGCTGACACATCACCCACTGGGAGCCTTCTCACGTCAGGGTGCCAAACACCACACGTGTCCTATGGACTGGCACTGTACCCAAACCAGCTGCAAACACATTTTCCCCTGAGAATCATTATTTAGATGAGAAATATGTAAATCATAAAGGGAAAACTGAGTGTACTGACCTTCAATACCAGCTGCTGCTGCTCCAGCAGCACCAGGGAGCTCAGAGGTATCTACATACAGGTGAATAGCTTTGCATATGTTATTTGTGATTTCAAGTGTTCCTGCAGCAATCCACCCTTCTTGTCTCTGCCTTATGAGATGCCATCTCAGTGAACAGAAGATGTCAGGCCCTGGGGCTCAGTGGGAGCTGCTGCTGCTACAGCAGATCTTCTCTCCCTGCTGCCTGTGCCAGTGTGGCCATGGGTCTCTCCCTGTTTTCAGCCCTCAGGAGCAAACTGCAAAGCTGTGCTTGTTTGAGCAGCTCAGTTACAGCCCCAGAGCAAGCACCATCTGCCACCAGTCTTGGATGCTAAAAATGGTGGATTTTTTTGTTTTGCTTTGTAGCACAACCAAGGCCAGCAATATAGAGTGCTTTCACATTCTTACCTGTCAAATTAAGCTTGCCAAATGTGATATTGCTCTTTTTTCAACGATGACACCTCCAGATAAAATAGTCAGTAGAAATAATCTTAAAAAAAAAATAAAATCTTTTCTTTCCATCCCCCAGCTAATCTGCCCTGAGGAGGAGGGAGCTGTTTTGGGGGTTATCACTGCTTTTTTTTCCCATTCTTGAATGGGTGATTGTATGATGAAACACCAGCTTTGAAACACTCCTATGATGCAGTTAAAGATGTAATCATGGGGAATGATTGGGGCTGAAAAAAGAAGGGAATGGAGACGGGTCAGTGAATTTGTAAAAGTTGAGTCATCTTGCCACGTATTTTGAATGACATTTCTGAAGAATTTCTGTATCAACTTCTACAGCAAAAACCAGATGTGGATTTCTGGAAAAGTTCTGGAACACTACAGTTCAAGAATAACCTGAAAGGAAATGAGATGTGTTTGTTTAGCTTCTCAGAAAGTATTTCTGCAACTCCTCTCTGATATTGATTTAAGAAAATATTGCCCTGCAAATTAGAGCAAAATGTGCTGCTTCAGTTCTGCAAGAACTGAATTTTCCCCAACTTTTCTGTTCAGACTCCAGACCAGAAAGCTGCTTTTCCATGCAGTGCCATCCAGAGCAATTTTCCTGCCAGCCTGTAGGGCTGTGTGTGAGATCCAGCCTGCTGCCAGACTGCTGGGGAGCACAGCAGGACTGGCAGGGAGAGGAACCTTAAGAAGGTCTCTCTTGGAACTTATTTTTAGATGAAGATGTTTGTTCACTGCTCCTCTGCTTTTCTGTAGCTGCAAAATTCATGTCCCTCCTCTCTCTCTGAAAAGGAAGAGCATCTTCTCTGGGGGTCCCACCTGTGCTGTTCTGGCTCCAGCTCTCATGGACCTCCTGCAGGACATGGTTTTCCTCCTCCTCCCTCCCTTTTTAAGTCTATTGCTCCTGGGAGTCAGATGGATCATATGGTGAAGGGAATAAATCCATCAGATAGTGCTGTGGTCTTGCCTGGGGAGGGTCCATGGCAGGAGACCTTTAGGATCAAACAAGGTAAACATGAGCTGAGAAAGGTCCAACACTGGGATTTGCAAAAGGAGGATTTTACAGTAAAATGCTTTTAAAATCCAAATAATGCCACTGTAATTTTTTTAATCTGAACAGGTGTCTTATTTGGCTTTTCAGAGCTGTTTTGGGAAGGCTGAGCATCTTTCATATGATAATGCTTTCATTTATCAACTATTTAAGTGTCTATTCTCTTCAGGTTTCTTCTACTGATTATGTGCCAGGCAATCAGTTTTGGGTCTCCACTTTGGAAGGGATTTGAGAGTCAGGGGGAGGGAAAGGAGGGAGAGGCAGGTCTGAATGTTATTCTAATTAAAAGAAAATATCTTTTGGAAGAAAACAGGCAATTATGAGCAACGAAATCAAATCAGCCAGTCAGAGGTTAGAGCACAACACATGCCTGGTTTTTAAAGGGCTGAGTGGGTGGAAGATAACCTCTGCATCATCCTGGGCTGAGGCTTGACAGGGGAGTTTGATGGCATTGCAATAGGTGTGGTGTTGGGTATGGGGTTTTTTAACTGGAGGAAAAGTGTGGGTGAAACAGAATTGGCTTTGGTTTCCATCTGAAAAGCCTCCTCAGCTCAGTGCCATCCCTCTGTGGCTGTGCTTCTGTTGTGGTTATTAACAATTGGAGAAGCCATCAGTGTCCCCAGGCTTGGCAACTGTCAGCCAGTTTGGCCAATCTCACTGAAAACCAGCACTGGGAAGCCTTGCTGGTGAAGGGAAGGTGTGGGGTGGTCACAGGGGGTCTCTGAGTTAGTGGGTGGTGCAGAATAATTTATATTTTACACCCTGTAGCCTTAATGAGGTGATTAGTGACCTTTAAAATGCCAGCAAAGAAGCTTCAGGATGCTCAGCAGCATCGAAAGTCTCCTTTCCCAGTCATTGATACCCACTGGGCCATGGCCATGAGAACCCACTTCTAGGCATCTGTTTGCAATGTCAGGTGAGGGATGCTTGGTGTGATGTCAGCAACAGCAGCAAAGTCCCAGCTATGATTTGCACAGGTAACACATCCCAAGGGTGTTTTCATTGATCTGCTCCAGAATTTGGTCAGCTTTGAGTGTGTGCATATGGAAATGAAAAGCTGAAGAGCTGTGGTGGGGCTTTGAGCAGACTGTGCCCCGACGTTGCCGCTCTGTGCGTGGAAAGGTGCCTTACAGACACCTAAAAAGCCTGTGAGGTGAAGAGAGGGGAGAGATTTGGGGCTTGGACCTCATCTGACTGACCTGGCACTGTGCAGTATTTCCCCAACAAAGCAAGCTTTCCTCATCCCACTGTTCTCTCATTTTCCAATGTCTCTGGCTCATGCCCTGGTTTCTCTAGTGCTGATGCTTTCTGCTGCTCTCCTGAGAGCCATCAGCACAGAACTCCCAAGGCCATTATTTCAACGAGGCTTTCACGTTTGCTGCTCACTGCAGATGGGCACAGCCACCTGTTTGCAGCAGCAGACATCCAGGCCAGGCAGTTAGGCAAAGTCTTTCTAGCCTGGAACTGATGGATGGAAAAGAGCAGGCTTGGAGATGTCCAAGAGCTTCTGGCACAAAGCAGCTTCACTGAGCAGCAATTATTATATTATCTCCATAAATATTTTAACTTCTCAGGCAAAGCAAGGAGGAAATAACTCTTCAAGGTGAGATTAATAAGAACAAACCTCATTAAATCTCACTAGGGCAGTCTGACGAATGTTTTAATAAGATGATGGGAAGGATTCCTTTGGAGCTGGTCTTCTTAACGACTTGTTTTTGCAATCCCAAAGAAGAGGTGTAAGAGGAGAGCCCAAGGGATTGCACAGCCCAGTGAACCAGTGCAAGGAGCACACAGAGCTCTGTGTTCAGTGCTGGCAGGTCCTGAAGGCCAGCAGGTCTGTGTCAAATGCAGGAGGAGGGACAGAGCCCCCAGCCCGTGGGAACAGCCGCCCTCCACTGCAGCAACCACATCCTGAGCACAGCCAGAGCTGGGCTGGGGCTGAGAGTTCATCTGTAACTCCAGCAGGGCCTGTCTGAGTGCCTGGAGAGTTCATCTGTAACTCCAGCAGGGCCTGTCTGAGTGCCTGCTCAGCGTGTCTGTGCCTTCAGAGGGCAGTGCTGGCTGCAGGCAGGGCTGGCTGGGGGGAGCAGCCAAGGAGGGGGCGACCGCAGAAGAAATTGGGGTTGATCCCAAATGCAATGATATGTATTTGCCAAGGAAATGTACCCATTTAATACACCCACCTTGGCCAGAGTGTGGCCAGTGGAAGATGTATGAGGTGATGAAATAATTGCCTGGGTGAAGGGGCAGGTTTGGCCCCACGTGGGGCTCTTTCCAAAGCATGGTGGCAGAGGAGGGTGAAGAGTGAGGTGCCTTAACAATGAATTTAATACACTGTAAGTCTGTACAGATGTAAGATGTGACATGTCTGTCTGTGCACAGGTGTAATATGATGCCTGGAAAGAACACCCATACACATACAGTGTATAATGCTCGTTCTTTGTGAGTGTTTTCCCAGGGAGAACGGAGATCGTCCAACTATCCAGGAATATTTGTGACTGCATTCAGGGTTTTTTTCCCATTCCAAATGCTCAACAACTGTTCTCTCATCTCTCCCTTGGCTCCATTGATGTTTATTTGTCTTGTGGTGGTGCCTGTGCCTCCCATAGAGCCCAGTGTGGTGCCTGTGGTCCCAGGCTGCCATCACAATCCCTGCCTGCACAGAGCAGATGGATTCAGCATCACCATCCACCAGTGATCACCACATCATGCATGTCCCCCAGAAACACTGGCTGTGACAGGGAAAGGAGCAATGTTTTCTGTGTTAGACAGATATCATTAACCTCTGCTAATTGGATGCTCAAGAAGCTGTCAAGAATCTTGTGCTTCCCTACGAATTCAGGGGTGAGAAATCAGTTCTGTGATCAGAACCCCAAGGGTCTTTCCTTCAGCTCGTTCTTCTTTCATGATTTAATATAAAAGATAAAGGCCCTCTGGGTTCTTGCAGAGCTGCTCCAGTTGCCATGGAAATAAACCTCGCTAATCGCTTCGCCGTGAAACAGGAATAATTTGCTGTGCCAGTGTCCATCTGGGGGTGCTGCTGCCATTCTGGCTGTGCCACTGTGCCACCTCTGCTGCTGGCTGGCAGGAGGTGGAGGAGCAGGACCATGCCAACCATGCCATCAGCAGGGCTCAGCAAAACTGTTTTGGGAAAGGGGCCCTGAGTGCTTCAAGCAGATCAATTGTGCCATTAAAATATTTTAGAATGTTCTCTGTCTCAGAAGGGTTTGGATTACCCTGAGAGCTTCTGTTGCTCAAAGAGTACACCCAGCCCTGTTAATCATCCCAAACTCCCTTTTCTTTAGTGCTGGGTTGGCCATACTGTTGTGGACTAGAGCACTGTAAAACATGCTGAAGTTCTCAGAGCAGGGATCTCCAAAGCACAAGAGGGGCCACTTTTCACACCTCCTCCAGCCCTGCAAGAAAACAAGTAAAGTAATTTAAAGCCACGGTAAAGAGAGCAACTACAGGCTTTGGGTAATCATTTCTTTACATTGCTTTATTTATAGATTTATCTATAGACAAAGCAATGCTGATGTGCTCACTGCACACACTCCTCCCATGGCAGCCTCTACAAGTCTGTCCCCGAGGATGCTGGAGGTCCCTGTGCTGGGTGACCGTGGGTGCCAGTGGGATTTATGCTTCCTGTGGGGTGGGACAGCACTTGCTCACTCCTCCTGTGGCCCTTATGGTCAGGGGCACGGAGGGGACCAGCGTGAGCGTGGGACGTTGGGCGGGTGCTGGGCTGGCTGGGTGCCAGTGGTGCTGGGTGCCAGTGCTGGATGGTGGTGCTGGGTGCTGGTGCTGGGTGCCAGTGCTGGATGGTGGTGCTGGGTGCTGGTGCTGGGTGCCAGTGCTGGATGGTGGTGCTGGGTG
>JAWWLV010000021.1:12132770-12185401 GCA_035041135.1 Platyrinchus mystaceus
TGGTGCTGGGTGCCAGTGCTGGATGGTGGTGCTGGGTGCTGGTGCTGGGTGCCAGTGCTGGATGGTGGTGCTGGGTGGTGGTGCTGGATGGTGTTGCTGGTGCCAATGCTGGATGGTGTTCCTGGTGCCAATGCTGGATGGTGTTCCTGGTGCCAATGCTGGGTGCTGGTCCTGGGTGCTGGTGCTGGGTGTCGGTGCTGGGTGCCGGTGCTGGGTGCCGGTGCTGGGTGTCGGTGCTGGGTGCCGGTGCTGGGTGTCGGTGCTGGGTGCCGGTGCTGGGTGCCGATGCTGGGTGCCGGTGCTGGGTGCCGATGCTGGGTGCCGGTGCTGGATGCTGGTGCTGGGTGCCAATGCTGGGTGCTGGGTGCTGGTGCTGGGTGCCGGTGCTGGGTGCCGATGCTGGGTGCCGGTGCTGGGTGGTGGTGCTGGGTGCTGGGTGCTGGGTGCTGGGTGCCGGTGCTCAGCACAGCCCCCGTGTGCCCTGGCAGGTGTACGAGAGCGGCAGCAACGTGGAGCAGTTCGTGACCCGCTTCCTGCTGAAGGAGACGGCGAACCAGACGCAGTCCCTGCTGAGCTCTGTGGAGAGCGCCGTGGATGCCATCGACGAGCAAACCAACCCCGGCAGGTCTGCAGCACCGCTGCCTCCTCTCTGCTGCCCGAGGGCGAACAGGGGGGGCTTTTCTCCACCACTCTGTCCTGCCCTGCCCTTTCCTCTCCCACAGCCCTCAGGGTCCCTTTTAGCTCACAGGCAGTGGGGGGGGAGGCAAACAAGGGGCAGCACCCTGGCTCTGGGCTGGGGACAAGGGGCTGGGGGCATGGGCTGCTTCTCTGAGCGAAGCCAAAAAGAAAAATAAGTCCCCCAAATATCTATCTCCTGCATCCACACGAAGACAAAGAGGTGGCCTAAAAAGCACCAAAATAAAGGGCTGTACACCAAAGTGCAAAGGCAGAGGTCCAAAGCTTGAAACACCTCATTAAATTGTGATTAATCTCTGTCTGTTTTCACCTAATTTCCTGCCTATTGACAGGGGATTATGCAGCACCAGCAGTGGGATTATTGCACAGCAGAGGGATGTTCCTGCCACCTTTATTGTTGTTCTTGCTTCCTTATCTTGGGGACGTTCCCTGGGACCAGATCTGCACATCGTGTTCCTGGGTGTATGGCTGAGTCCACGCTGGCTGATTTTTGGGGCCAACAGCAGCCCCAAGGGAGCTCGTGCAGCCCCAAGGGAGCCTGTCCAAACTGCCTGGGGTGGCTGGGGAAGGGCACCTGGCAGCTGTGTTTTGGAGGAGCTGGGTGCCAGGGAGGGGCAGGAGGGCAGGAAGATGCTGGCTGGTGTGATGCCCATCAGCTCCCTGGCACTCACCCAGTCTCCAGCTGGGATCTGTCTGGCCAGCAAAAGATGCCAAGAGGGGCTGGAGCTCCTGGGCACCTCCATCAGCCAGCAGGGAGCTGCTCCTGCTGGAAGGAACTCTGGAAACCCTTTGAGCTGCTCAGCCTCTCCCTCTGTGGCTACAGGAGGGAAGCCTGCACTGCCTGGGCACAGTGTGGGCACTGCTGCCCTGCCAAGGGTCTGGTGTCACTGGCAGAGCTGCCAGAACCATTGGGTCCCTGGGGCTGGCTCAGGCCGTGCCTTACGTGCCCAGCTCTGCCCTGCTGACGGCCCCTGTGCTCTCTGCCTGCAGGCACTACCCCAGCAAGGCTGGCCATGGCCTGAGTGACGCCTGGTACGACAGCCCTGTGCCCAGCTACTCTCCCACCACCTGGGTGGTGCCCAGGGAGCACGGCAAGAACTTCCAGGCTGGTAAGTGATGCTGCCTGTGCTGGCTGGGAGCGCTCAGGGCCGGGAGCTGCGGCCCCAGCAGCAGCACGGGGCTCTCAGGGGGTGCCCACGGGTGCCCCTTGCTCCATCACTGCCTCCTGCCCTCTGCAGGTTCCCCCGACACCAAGGCAGAGGGGTTGGAAGGGCAGATCAACAGGCTGGCCAAGCTGATTGGCAAGCTGGAGGACAAGGTAAGGGCCAGCGTTTCCCTGTGTGGGACTGTCCTTGGGGTGTCCCCACAGCCCCACCGCCCCCTGCTACGTTGGGCCAGAGGTGACCAAGAGGTGGCCATGCCCATCCCAGTGCTGTGGTGTGCATGGACCATGGAGCTTGGTTGCTGGTGGTGCTGGAGGATATTCCTCCTGATGAGCTGACAGCAGCTATGGAGTGTGGAACAATTAACTGAGAGTGTGGTTGCCAGAGGAGCTAAGACTGTGCCAGGGCTAGAAAGGGCTGAAAGTGCAGTGAGGAGGAGTGGGTACCCCTGGTCCTGCCATCCTAGGGGCAAGTCAGGGACTGTGAAGAAGTGACAGCTGTTTTGGGGCAGGGGCCAGGACGTGGTGTGGGGGATGTTGGCTGTGCTGGGAGCACAGGGAGCTTTTGCGGAGGGTCCCGACTGGAGGGAACGAAGGTGTAAGCGGCTCTTGGAGCTGTTCCCCTGCAGAGAAGGGGGCACTGCCAGACATGCCAAGTGCTGGGGACAGAAACCCACACACAGCCTCAGCCAACCAACCACCCCCACTGCTTATTCCCCTTTTCCCAGACGCTGTGGTTTGACCTGCAGCAGCGGCTGTCGGACAGCGAGAGCACGGCCTGCACGGTGAGAGTGCCCGACACCCCCCCGGGGCTGGGAGCCCCTGCAGCCCCCAGCCCCGGGGCTCGCTGTGTTTTCTGGGTCTCACCGTGGTGTTTCGGGCCCGGCAGTACCTGCTCCTGGTGCGCAACGAGATGACGGTGTCGCACAAGCACCTGAGCGAGTTCTGCAGCTCCCTGAAGCAGTACCTGAAGAGCGTGGCCGGGGAGCGGGACTGCTTCCAGTGGGTACCACCAGCAGCTGCACAGGGGGGTGCTGGGGAGCTGGGAGGGCTTGAGGGGTGGGGGGCAGAGGATGTTCACCCGCCCTTGCAGCAAAGGACACCCCACCAGGTGAAGGACTGCGGCAAAACCGCCCAGATCTGGGATGTAGCCATGCTATGTCACCAACACCCTTTTGCACGGGCTAGGGAGTGCTGGGGTGGGGGGCTACCCCTGCCTGGGCTGTCAGGGCTGGGTCACCCCTCACTGCCCAGCCTACATCTGTGGCTGCAGAGGCCGAGGGGGCAGGGCTGCCCCGTGCTGGGGGCTCACCCCCTCTCCCTGCTTGTGCCAGCGTCACCGCGGTGAAGCTGCCGGACGGGGTCACCTTCATCGTCTACGAGTTCTGGGAGACTGAGGAGGACTGGAAGAGGTAGCAGAGGGGGTGCAAAAAGCCCATTTTTTTGGTGGGATGCTGGGGTGTGGGGGGTTGTTGAAGCTGCTGAGCCCTGAGCTCTGTTCCCTGGCTTAAGGCAGGACCAAAGAGCTGTCTGTCTGTCCTGGGGCTGTCCCTGTAAATGGGACAGGGGTTTGGGGTGGGTTTCTCTGCACCTCCCACCTGAGGATGCCTTTCCATGTGGGGGGCACCACTGTCCTGAAGTGAGGCAGGGTGCTCTGCCCAAGGGGAGGTGAGTGGGATTGCTGGCACCCAGCCCGTGCCAGAGCCCAGGGAGCTGTGGGGGGCTGGGATGGTGTTTCTGGGGTGGGGTGTCACCCACTCTCCCACCCGGACAGGCACCTGCAGAGTGCCACCTGCAAGGGCTTCCAGCACGTCAAGGTGGACACGCTGAGCCAGCCCGAGGCCATCTCCAGCGTGGCCGTGCCAGGTAGGGGGGCGGCTGCCCTGCAGGGGGACACAGGGACCCCATGGCAGCCAGCCCCGCTCCAGCTGGTGGGGGCGGGCAGGGGGCATGGGGTGGAGCATGGTGTGGGCTGGGCTGGCTGGGGTGGGGGTGGTTGGGGTGGGCTGGGCAGGGGTGACCCTCCTGTGCTGTTCCCCTGCAGCTGCCTGGTGCACCCTGAGCCGAGACTGACCGTCGGTGCCGGGGGGGCCGGGCAGCACCTGCCCCCTCTGCAGGGTGGCCGTGACCCCCTGCACGGCTGGGGAGTGGGAGGTGTCGGTGTGACCTGACTGGAGTGAAGGAAACCCCCATGTGTGTCCCCACCACCCCATAGAGTCCTTCCCCAGCTACCCCATCACCTGGGTCGTCTCTCCCTGGCATGAGGTGGTCCCTGGGCTGCCAGGGAGGTGCTGGCAGGGTTTGGGGAGGGGGACATCCCCCAGACGTAGGCAGGCAGGGATGGGCAGGGTGCAGGCAGCCAGGCATTGGGAAGTAGAGGTGGGAGTGGGAGGCTGGAGCCCCCCTGAAAGCAGGCAGTAGGTTGGGGGTCCGTGCTCGTCCCCAGGGCCAGCCAGGGAAGGGGCTGGGGGAGTTGAGGCTGTGCCTGGCACAGTGTGTGCCTGCAGGGAGGGGGACCCGTGTGCCTGGGGGAGTTAAGGTGGTGGCAAAGGGGGGGTTATCCCTGCTCCCAAGGCAACCCTTAGTCTATTCTGGGCGTGGAGGATCCCAAGGGGTTTCCTCGCGCAGTTGAAGCGAGTGCCTTGCAGGTGTGAGGGTGGCTGCCCCCCCTACCCCCTTCCTGGGGTCTGTACTTCTGTCTGTGTGTCTGTCTGTCTGTGCCCATCCTGCCCCCAGCCCCCTGTGCACGGGGGTCCCTCGGGGTGTGGCACAGGACCCTCGCTGATACCCTGTCCTGTCTTTATTAGCCACTGTAAACGGGGACATGCTGCCAAATAAACCGCGATGGGATCCAGTGCTGTGGCTGCGTCCGGGGTCTGTCCGGGGTCTGTCCGGGCTCTGTCCGGGCTCTGTCTGGGCTCTGTCCGGGCTCTGTCTGGGCTCTGTCCAGGCTCTGTCCGGGGTCTGTCCGGGGTCTGTCCGGGGTCTGTCCGGGCTCTGTCTGGGGTCTGTCCAGGGTCTGTCCAGGCTCTGTCCGGGCTCTGTCCAGGGTCTGTCCGGGGTCTGTCCGGGGTCTGTCTGGGCTCTGTCCAGGCTCTGTCCGGGCTCTGTCCGGGGCCGGGGCTGGGCAGTGGGGGCAGGGGGCCACGGAGGAGGGGTCACAGTGGGAGTGTCGATGGGGCCGTGAGCCCTCAGCGCAGCAGCCCCAGCACGGCCAGGGCAGCGCTCTGCCCGCAGACGAAGGCACCGCCGAGGACGGAGAGGACACCCCAGGCGATGAGAGCAGCCCTGCGGTGACACAAGCACAGGGCCCTTGGGACAGAGCTGACCCCAGTGATGGGCCACTCCCTGTGCCCCAGTCCCCCGGGCACGGGGCTCTCTGCAGGGTCTCAGCCTCCTCTGCCAGGCTCCTCTGCATCATTCCCAGTGGATGGCTGGGGAGCTCAGCAGCCCTCCAGCACTTTGGCAGCTTTGGGGGCACCCTCGGTGGCCCCCTCACTCCTGCCCAGACAGCCAGGGAGTCCCAGGACACCCTCTTGACCAAGACTCCAGGGTCCTTGGGTGCTCCCTCCACTCACCATGGGGGACAGGACCCCTCCACATACCTGACCTTCAGACTCTGCTGCTCTCCCAGGGGCACTGCAGACACACTTAAGCACACAATTACCCCAAAACTTGCCAGCACCATGTCCGGTCCCCCTGACATGGGCTCCTGCTGTGCCCCAGCCTCTCAGGATGAGAGCGGTGATGGGGACACTGCCCTGACACAACAGACACTGAACACCCCATGGCTGCCTGCCCTGGGGCACCATGCCCCTCTGACCCCCAACCTGACCTCCACCTCAGCCCTCACTGGTTGCCCCAGTGCCATCAACCCCACAGCTCTTTTGCTCCTACAGTTACTCTGATACCGGGACAGATCCCTGATGCCTGAGCACAGCCCTGGTACTTGGGTACATCCCAGATACCTGGACACAACCCCGACACCTGGGTACAACCCCATTGCCTGGCACATCCCTGGTATCCAGGCACAGCCCCAGTAGAGCACTTCCCTCCATACCCAAATCCCCTCTTGCAAGGTTCCCACCTTTGCCAGGGTGACCACCAGGGATCTGCCTGGGCCACGGTTCCTGGCCTGCCCCGCCCTGTCCCTGTCCCTTCGCTCGCCCCAAACCGCTGCAAACACACAGACAACTCACTTTTTGCGTGGTCCGAGGCTGCGGGTCCCAGTCACGCACACCAGGCACAGCCCTGCTGGCAGTGCAGAAGCTCAGCCCCTGTGCCACAGTACCCCCGACCCAGCCCCACTGCAGCATTCCTGGCCCTGCGCCCCCAAAACGGGGCCAGGATGGGCCACCCACCACCCCAGTGATGGTCTCGGCACTGGCAAAACCCTCCCCCCCTCCTACTGCCCGCTTGCCTGGGAAGATGAAGATGAAGAAGGCGCTGATGCCCCCGATGAGTTCGATGACCTTTCCGATGTCAGGGACGAACAGGGCGATGGCGAGGGTGGCGCCCATCCAGGTGACAGTCAGTGCCACCCGGCCCCGCCGCTCCTGCGCCTCGGACGCCGCCGCGGCCCCGCGCTTGGGGGCTGCCCACAGGTCCTTCACCACCGATCTGCAAGAGGGGACCAGGGGGCTTGTGGCACCCAGAGCAGCTGCAGGGGCTGGAGGGCACACCCAGCCCGTCCCCACCCCCTCACCTGCCCAGCAGCACCACGATGGGGTAAATGGTGACAATGGAGACGCCGAAGAGCAGGCGGGCGACGATGACGACCGGGTCGTTCCCTGGGTAGGACATCAGGACATCGGAGGCCACGGCCGGGCCGAAGGTCAGGTAGCCATAGAGCCCTGCTGACAGGGAGGGGGGGCTGTGTGGTGAGCAGGACAGGGGAGCCCTGAGGAGGATGGGTGAGCCATGGGGAGAGGGGACCCCCGGGGCAAGGAGAGGGTGAAGGGTTTGGTGCTGGGTTACCAGTGAGGGAGTAGATGAGCAGGCAGATGAGCATGGAGAGCACAGAGACGGTGACCCAGTGGGAGAAGCTCTGGTTGCTCATGCTGCTGTAGATGGCCACACATGCCTCGTGGCACTGCAAGGCAAGGGGAATGGCGCTGGGGCCCCATGCAGGGACAACCCCCACCCCCAGCATCCTCCCCGTCTCCTATGGGTGCCCTGCCCTGCTCTGTCCCATCCCCAGGGACTTGCATCCTGCCCTGCAGCCACCTCTGGTGACAGCCACAGGTCCCCTTCCCTGCAACCTCCCCTTCAAGGGATGGTGTCCCCATGGTCTGGGATGCTGTGGGAGGCTGCCAGCACTGCCCTGGCAGCTGGGACTGGGGGGCCAGGGGACCTACCTGGAAGCCAAAGCAGATGGTGGGAATGACGCTGAAGACGGAGGCCCAGGAGGAGGTTCTGTGGCATGTGGGGAGGATGCACAGAGCCAAGGGTGTGAGGCTCACAAAAGCAGAGGGAACCTTGGTGGCATAAGCTGTGCAGCCCGGATGCCACCAAGGGAACCTCCTGCACAGTGACTTTGGGAGAAAGGGGAATTGCTGGAGTAAAAGATGGGGCTTGGAGCTGCCACACACCTACCATCATTGTGTGCTGTCCCCAGCTCCCCCCCCACCCCACACACACAGGGCCCAGGACCACCCCTGCCCTACCTCCAGCCCTGCCCCATGCCACTGCTGATGTCATGGAGGTCAGGGCAGGAGAGACACGGCGCTGACTCCCTTACCTGGAGGGCTGGGGAGGGTTGGCCAAGCTCAGGCTCTCTGCCTGCAGGTAGTATTTCAGGATGATGACCAGAGTGAGGTAGCAGGCGGCCAGTGTGCCCAGGATGCTGCCAGGACATGGGAGAGTGTCAGCACACAGCTGGGAGAAAGGGATGGGGGTCCTGTGGCCACACAGGTTCCCAGGAGGAAACCTGGGGTATAGAGTACCCAGGGGTGAGCCAGCACAGGGATAGCCCAGGTGGTACCTGGAGTACTTCTGGAAGCCGATCTCCCTGGGCACAGAGAGCGGGAAGATGACGAGGACACAGAGAGCTGAGAGGGTGAAGCGCTGGTCCACGTACCA
Source organism: Platyrinchus mystaceus (assembly GCA_035041135.1). Classification (NCBI taxonomy): domain Eukaryota; kingdom Metazoa; phylum Chordata; class Aves; order Passeriformes; family Tyrannidae; genus Platyrinchus; species Platyrinchus mystaceus. Next base: position 12,140,710 of record JAWWLV010000021.1, read on the forward strand.
GGGGGGCAGCTGGGGGGCCCCGCTCAGGGTCCCATTGGGGTACAGGGAGTCGCACACTGTGGGGGCAGTGGGGGGTCAGCTGCACCCTGAAAGGTGGCCCAGGGCGGTCGGGAGCATCACACTACTGCAGGAGCCCCAGGACAAGGGAACACCACATCCTCAGAATTTGCAGGAAGACCCTGGGCTGAGCCGAGCCCACCCCGGGACCAGCTTCCCCTCGCTCCCCAGAGCTGCCGGCCCCAAGCAAGCCCCAAACGCGGTGGGGGAAAACAACTCACGTTTCTCCAGCTGGTCGCCCACCACTCTCAGAAGGGCCACGGAGATCATGAAGAGGTTGAGGAGGAAGCAGATCTCACAGAGCTTCCCCACGGCCGCCCCGCACACCGCCCGGACCACCCCCTGGTAGGTGGGCTGGGCGCTGAGAGCCGCCGCGTAGCCCAGCACCGCCAGCCCGCTCACCAGGAACACCAGCGAGCCCTGCGGGGACAGCACCCAGCAAGAAGCACCACGCAGACCCTCTGACACCCCCGGGCACAGCAGGGACCCAGCAGGGCCACGACCAGGGACCAGGTCACCCGCCAGGTTGCCTTGTGGCCCCGGGTAACACAGGTCAGCAAATGGATGGAGACACAGCCCTGTGGGATACTTTGGGTTTAGATTTGGGTTTTGGGGACATGTACAGGAGCAATTTATTTTAGGTTGAGCCACAAGCCAGCTACAAGTGTGGCTTCAGCTGCAAAGGGCATCCATCCCCTAAGGCTGTTGCATCCCTGCCCTAGGCGGGGTCGGTACGGCGGAGCTGTGCGAAGGGGGCCCCCACCAGTTCCCAAATACCAGAGCAGGTGAAGCCCCCTCTCCACCCGATCTCCAGACCGGCGCCACTCGGCTCCCTGTGCCGCAGCCCTTCGTCCCCGTGTCCCCCCCCGAGTGCCCCCTTACCAGCTCCACCAGGAGGGCGGGGACGGCCCCGCCGGCTCTGCCGAAGGCCCAGGGGAAGCTCAGCAGCCCCGCGCCCAGCGCAGACTTGAGCAGGATGAAGACGGCGCCGGCGGACGAGAGCCCGGGGTGGCGGAGCGCGGCGGAGCCTCCCGGCAGCAGGGGCCGGGCCTCGGCCCCCTCCCGCTCCATCCCGCAGGCTGTGCCGGGCAGAGCGGCCCCTCCGCGGGGCTGTGCGGGGCAGAGCGGCCCCTCCGCGGGGCTGTGCCGGGCAGAGCGGCCCCTCCGCGGGGCCCCGCGGGGGCGGCGCGGACCCCCCGCCCCGCGGGCAGTGGGGAGGGGGCTCCGGGGGACGGGCAGGAGCCGGCCCTGGGAGCCCCCTCCCAGCAGCTCACCCACGGAAAGCCCCGTCCCGCTCCCACCCCGGTGCGGGGAGCGAGCATCGTCCCGGAGCCCGCGGGGTTCGTGCACTGCCCCGGCTCGAGGTCCGCTGTCCCTGGGCAGCCCCAGCTCTCAGAGAGCTCGTCTGGACCGCAGCAGCCCCAGCGGCTCCGAGAGCAGGGCTGGGGCGAGCAGGCTGGGGGCTCCCCGCTCTGCCTGCGTTCTCCCCATCCACGAAATTCCCACCGCAGGGCTGGGGCCTCCCTCTTCCTGCTGTGTTCACCCCATCTGTGAAATTCCCTCACAGGGCATTTTGGAGCACCCTGGGAATGGTGAGGGAAGGCAGCTGCATTAAGTGCCCTTCAGACCCTTTGGCTGGTGGGTGCTTCATCACTCGTTTGGTGCAGGATGAGCCCAGCACCCCTCCATGTGTCCACAGCACCTAAAAGCCCAGTGGCACTTTCCTGCACTGAGAGACCTTGGAGAGGAGCCATCCCACCCCATCCCACCCCTTGCTGCGCACAGGGTAAGGGGTGCTGGGATACCAGGATGGAGTGGCTGATGCTGCCGGGAGCAGCACAGAGTATTCTGCACCCCACAGGGTGAGGGGCCCGTCCCCACCATGGGGGCACAGGCAGCAGCTCTGTGCCACTCCCAGCACCTGCCACTGCCCTGGGCTCAGCACACAGACCTGGCTGACAGCCTCTAATACATTTTTGATTTCCCAAATATGTGCCCTTCTGATCTCGGTAAGACGGATAAAGAGACTTTAATCAGCTGCTAGGCGGAATTATGGATGGCTAATTGTGCCTGCCACCTCCATTACATCTCTGCCGCCTACAGGGCTTATAACCACTTAGAAGGGCCCTTCCAGGCCTTCATTAGCTGCACACCAAAGGCTTCAGAAATAATTGGCCTTTACGACTTAGAAATTGGCCACTGGGCTGTAAAATACCAGCCACTGGGAAAGGCTCTTAATTCGGACTGGCGCTTTGATACAGCTTGACTCTGGTTTCACGGCTGCAGCGGAGCTGTAATCTCTCATTAGTGCTGCAATGAGAGGAGCAAGACTCCTCATTAGCACTGACCTGAGCAGTGACAGCTTTCCAGTCTCCCTCTGATGGATCAGAGGATCTCAGACCAAAGGGATGCAGCTCCTCTCCCCTGGTGGCACAGCAGCCCCAGGTGGTTTCTCTGCTCAGTGGCTCTGGGCTCCCTTGCTTAATTTTCCCCCCTTTCTCCCATTTATCTGGGTGCTCCAGTCCCTGAGCTGCAACCTGTAACCCAAGGGTCCCTCTGGGTTGGCAACTTTACCTGCTGCTTGGCAGGTGGAAAAGGGGCTGTTGATATGTTTCCATTATTGTCTTTGAAGACTGTCAAAGGTACAAAAATGCAAATGGACAGTCCTTGTTCTGGACAAATAAAAACACTGGCCACAACTACACTTTGCTACCTGCAACCCCTTCTGAGGTCTGGCCCTTGAGATTTCACACCTTTACTGAGAGATCTTTTGAAACTAGGATGACTTGCAGAGCTGCTGCTGGTTGGCCCTACAAGAGACCCCAATGCCACAGGTGTGATGGTGCAAACCTCTTCCTTGACATCATAGGTCCATCTTCAAAGGAGGAGGAGCAACCAGCTCCAACCCCATTGGGATGGCACAAGAAACTCAACCTTGGGACCATCTGCTCAGCCCCAATGAGCTTCCAGCTAATGGTTCGAATGCAAAAGCTCAGTGCATCCTCATCTTCAGAACAGACATGCTGGAAAAAGCCACCATTTTCCAGGTCAGGGAAAATGGGTTTTTCCAAATCCTTTTTGCAGGATTACTCATGCACTGGCAAAACCTATCCAGAGCCGCCCCTTGAAAGGCTTGGCCCAGGTTACATGGAGAAATGTTCCCTCCTGCAGTGCCCGTTCCAAGGCCCACCACCCCCATCCAGGATCGTAAGCCCTAACAGGATGGGTGCAGTCAGACCACCCAGAAGGGCTGTCCCTGTCACCTCCTTTTTCTCCAGCTGTGCCCAGGGCTGCCCAAGAGCTCACCCAGGACCCTTCACCAGTGCAGAGCACTTACCTGCCCAGGCTGTGATTCTGTTGACCAGCAGAGGCAGACACCAGCTCCTGGCTCCTCCTGGGAAAAGGTGCTCATGTGCAGCAGTGACAGCAGCAGTTGGCAGGGAAACCCTCACAGCTTCCCTACAAAAGAGAGAAGCTATTTCAGTGATGGCAACATCAACCAGCAGCACACGGACAGGGGCAACTTATTTAAGTCAGTGACAAGTCCCAGGCTTTCAGGCAGGACCAACCAAAGGAGACCAGGTTTTTGGCTCTGTGACACACCACACTGTGCTGTCAGGTGCCATCCCCATGACAGCTTTTTATACAGCTCTTTGAGAGCACTCTTCTCACCACAAACTTCTCCTTTTGCAGGTTCCCAGAACCTCGTGCTCGCTCAGGCCGAGCACTGTTTGTACAACTGCCCAGTTAGTGACCCAAAGGAAAGTCTGCAGCTTGGGATGCTGCTGGGAAGGATAAAGATATGGTGGGAAGAGGGGAGACATGAATATCTCCTCTACTCAACAACTTGCTCTCTATGACAGCCAGTAGAAAAAAGAGCCACTTACCACATTGTCTTTGCTTCATATAGATAACATATTTATTGAAAATCTGCTTCACCAACAACGGTGAAATCATGACCAAAAATTACAAAACATCATGGTAGTTGGCTTTATAAAAATAAACTGCAGGAGTATGCCTCACTGATTTATACTGGTCTCTCACCCCCTCCCTCCTTTAACGGTGCACGTTATACTCTCCAGCGTAATGCCGTTCTAGAAAATTGCATTCCATCCACAAAAATGCACTTGTTTTTCCTTAGCAGAGGTCCTTAAAGTGACTTTTCCCCCGCCCTCCCCAACAATAAATATAGAAAATAGCCTCTAAACAAATAAACTTTAGTTTGGTCAGCTTAAAAAAAAGGTCCATTTTCTCCCTCTTGGGATATGTAGTGACTAAGCAGCCATTTGAACAGTATTCAAGTCTTTGGTGGCTTCAGCTGCTTAAAGCTGCAGTTTTATGTACAGATGATCAAATGAGGTCCTTTTTTTCTTCTCTCCAGACGCCAAAGACTATGAGATGATGTCAGGTGCCCATTGCTGGGGCCATCAGAGCTGCGTTTGCTGCCCTTCCCTGGAGCGATGGTCGCCCAGGAGAGCAGCCGGTGAAAGGCGGTCTTTGGCACGGCAGAGCCGTCACACCGAAGGGGTCTTTGGTGGGTGAACCTGCTGCATAAGCTGCGGGCGCTTCACTCGTGGTTTCCGTCTCTTTGGCCTGCTCTTGGCTTTGTTGATCTGCACCACAAAGAAGGCCAGGACCACCATGGCACCGAGGAAGGCAAAGACCGGAATGGTCTGTCCCACGTCCTGGTTGTACCGGCCGGGCATTATACCTGGAAAGGCAAAGAGGTCTGGAAGCAAGTCCTTACCATGTGAGCCACGAGGCCTTTGTGGTGTTGACGGTAACTCTGGTTCAAAGAGCAAGCAGCCATTAATCAGCTTACATTTCAGACAGGAGGATTAACAGCTGCATTAGCTGATTAGCAAAAATGAGGCAGGATGCTAACGCTACAGAAAAGCACCGGCACTTCCACCTCGATCTATGTGGGCACATGAAAGTACAACCCAGATTTCCCCTGTAACAACAATCTTCTGTTCTGCACTAGAAGAGAGATGCAGATGCTTGACCATACTCTTACTAGCAAGTAACTGCTGTAATTCCAGTCCTGATGGAACAAGGAAAGTGGTTTCGTGCTTGCTCCAGACACCGTGGGTGGATACGGTGAGAACAAGCTGCAGAAACAAACCCTCCATTTTTACAGGTGTCTTTTGGTCTAGCAGCTCAGACTGGGAAAAGAGGCTGTATGGGGCTTTCAAACTGCTTCCAGCTGGGTCTTCAGTGCCAATCTTGTGTAGGAGAGCAGCCCACCATTGGACTGAAAGCTGGTTTGAGTCCTCGACATCATTTGCCAGTGTAATAACTTGCCCAAGGCACCACTCCAACAAACGCTTCTGGGCTCTGCTTTTGGGCACTGGCAGAAGGAACTTTAATTAGCAGTGGGTATGTGGCCACAGCTCCCAAGGACAGGGGCTGCTGCTGACACCTGTCAGTCTGAACAGTGCCAAAACAAATCTCAGCTACACAAAATGCACCCACCACAATCTCCTTCCCAGCATGTCATGACGCTTTCTATTGAATAAACTCTTCATATGGGAAAAAAATTCACGTCTGTCAGCCTTTCCTAACACAGCCATACTATTATTTGCATGTTTTTTGCAACTGAAAGTAAACAGTGGCCTCTCATATGGCTGTGCTGGGTTTCAGGGTTTTTTTCAAAACTTATACAAAAAGCACAATCAAACCAGCAATTTTCAAAGTTTTCAGTATTTACCTCCAGGAATGTCCCATGCTCCACTTTCTCCAGGGGACAGTGGTCTCACTTGGGGTCGGTTCTGTCGAAAACTGGGCAGTGCCACTTTATCCAGGTCAATTGACAGTAATTTTTGATGTTTCCAAAGGTTGCTAGAAAAAATTTAAAGACAAGAGGTGTCTGCCCACTTACTGGTAATGCAAGGAATTTTCTAGCAACATACACAGAGAGTGACAGTCCAAAGCTACATCTCATTCCTAGTTTGGACCCAGATGACAATCTGATCCATTCTTTAGGTCCTGCAGTTTGCAGGCCTCCAAACCTAAATTCGGACACCACAGGGACCCAACTATTCACTAACAACTCTCTTTCTCACACACAGACTACCAGAAGGACCCATCACCAGCTCAGCAGACAGGTAAGGGCTGTGTGCTAACGCGCCCTCCTTCGAGTGCCTGCCAAATGACACGACAGAAGCAGCACTGGGAGAGCTGTCCAAGAAGCTGCTTCAGAAATTTCTAAGGCACACAGTGATGATGGGTTTGGGCAACACTGTTCACTCAGAGCTGGGATCATTCAATCACAACAGTGACTGGTGAAGCTATTTTTAAAATCCCACAGTTTCACAGTGTAGCTATTAGGTGAGTCAGAATTATTCACTGAAGAGGCATTTATGATTATTTCCTCTTTGCAATCTGGTAGTTCTCTAGGAAAGGCATTCCAGTTGTCCCTTTCAAAAGCAGATGGAAGAAGTAATTTTTCAGCTGAACTCAAAAATGAGACTTCTTGTGTAAGAAAGATGTCTACTGACCTGGGGGCAGTTTCATTCAAAGGCTGTGGTTTGGCCCAGGACAGGTGAGGACAGGCAGGAAGGGACCGGGGTTTAGGGTCTCCCAAGTGAGCCTCAAGCACCTTTGAGTATCGATGCAAATGGTTTCCTGCAACTCACAGCACAGAGAGGCTGGGTTACCAAAAGACAGGCAGGATAAGAGCTACCAACAGTCACCTCAGGCCAAACAGTGCTGCTTAGTGACTATGACTCACAGCTAAAACTCAGGGACAATTAACCAAAGGGTACCTTACAAAACAGTACGAGTCTGCACCTGCCATGGCAGGTAATCCAAGCTTTGCTGGCAGCACGTGAGATAACACTGAATCCTTTACAACTGCTCTGCAGCCAGTAACTAGAATGCTCCCTAGCAGAACCAGGCATCTAAATATTCCTGCTGTGAGAACAGAACATTTTCTTTAGTCTAACCACAACTATATCATGACAAAACCTCACAGTAAGTGCTCCCTTCTAGTAAAACAATATAGTAGAGCTCAAAACAAACTACCCTTACTGGCTTATAACTCAAGGGGTCTGCCCCAAACTTCCTACCCTGCCAGTCCCTCAGCTGAGGGTTCTGCTCAGTAATGAAGGCTCTCACCTTCCATTCTCTCAGGGAGGGAGGATCCTGCTCCCGACGGCGGCCGCTGCCTGTTCTCGGAGTGGCTGAGGCTCGGCGGCATCACCCCGTAGGACGTGAACTGCAGGAGGGAGTCCAGGAGCCAAAAGCAATCTGTGGATGTCACAGCCCCAGGCCCCACAACAAGACATGCATTATGCCACATTTAAAATGGCTCAGCTTTCTGTTAAGAAGGCTCTAATGACACTCAGAAGTGCAATCCATTTTCCTGGCTCTTGCTTCTCTCCTGAAGTTCTAGGCCTCGTCTTTCAGAAAGATGCAACTTCCCACACACTATCCCCAAACATAAAATGAACCTGTTCAGTCCTAAAATTTCTTCTCTTTTGTGCCAAACCAGGCTCTTTTGGGGAGTAGGTCTCAAATAGAGGAATTCCAGGTTGTGCAAGGCCATCCAAGTCCTGACAAAGATCACAAGGTTTTTCAGTGTGGAAACACAGGAATGTCTGAGCTTTTGGTATCATTTTTAACAGCAAAAGGGAGAACCAACTACTTTTTCGAAAGGACAAAATAAATACCTTGAAAGGTAAGAACAAGGTAGTGTTTTCAGTGCAAGGCTACGACTCATTTGCTTCCTCAAGCTTAAAAAACAAATAAACAAAGGGGAAACGTTCTGGTTACATCCCAGCTAAAGCACAGGCAGCACCCACAGCAGCTGTGGGACGGACCAGCCTGGCCATCAGTGCCCCAATATACCTGGATCGTGGTTTCCCTTTGCACTTCAACAGCACGTGATCCCTCAGTTTGATTCTCTCCTGAATTACTACTACCTTAACCCAGAGCTACTCCCAACAAACAAGCACTGCAGCCAGTCAACATCACAGCTCTCCAAGACTCCCCTGGCAGGAGTAGGATGATGCCTTATTAGCTGTTTCCACCACACAGCAAACTATTTTTCTCAGAACTTCTCCCCCTGGGAACTGTTGGCTGGGAATGAGAATTAATCTTCATAATCCTGGTGTCCCTTAAACCCTCACCTTTGATTTTTCAAAGAGGTCAATCAGATTTTAAGGATTTATATTCACAAATGTTAGGAACTTACCTCAGTTAAAGCCACCGATGTCTCTGCAGGAGACATAGCTCCTGGTTCACAATTTAAAAGCTAATTTTAAAGGATTTCTTTAAAGCCTTCCACTTTTTCTTGCTTCAGAGGTCACACTGGATTTAATGGCATTTGGGAGGCCACAAAGAGTTATTTTCTATTACTTAATTTAAAGCTAGGTATCTTCTCCTATGCTTTGTGCTTTCAGTAACCTAAAGCAAGCACTAAGGCACTGCTAGGCAGGTGTTAGGGCAACTCACAGGAATCAATTCAAAGACAGATAAGGAGAAACTGGAGAACTTTTAAGAAACCCCAAAACATGTGGAGAGAAAGAAATGAGCTACAGATGGGAGGGCTCCCTTAGGCAGTAACTTCCTTTAAACTTAAATAAATTAGGCAAGGGATCGATTGCATAACCCAATATTTTAAAATGTCAGTGACAAAAGCTTAAAAAATTATAGATGTCCTTTTCATCACAAAAGGAAAATCCAGTTCTGTTCAGTGGAAATGCAGAAAGACTTTGCATATTGGATTATCTTTGTCCCCTCAAGCCATAGTTCTACCAGCTTATGCTTTACACTGAGACCCCCAAGCAACCTCTTAAAAATCTGAGAAGTCAGATCAAACAAAGTGCTAGAAAAAAAGGTTTTACAAAAATCAACCACAGTGTGCAGGCAAAGAGCGTGGCCCCTCTGGGAGTCACAGAAACCACAGACACCCCCTCACACACTTGCTACCTAGAGCTGCAAACAAACACTCTGACAACACAAATGGGAATTCCTACTTTCTGACATCTTTTCAGCAGCTGGTTTGTGTCAAAGCAGAATAACCAGAAAATAGTAATGCACAACTGAAATGTTGAGCATCACCATAAATCCTCACAGGAAATGTTGCAAAGGGAACAGGGCAGGCTGATGAGCAAACTCAAAAGATAAAATCCATTGTTCCATATAAATACTCTGAAAATGTAACCAGGGAAAAAGTGAAGGGAAGGGATCCTCTCATGGCCTCTTCACAGCTCAAATCCAGCATGTGTAACTGTTTGTGCTTTCTGTAAACAAAAGCACCCCAAAGAAGCAAAAAACCCCACCAACCAACCTCTCTCTGCAAAGAACACCATCCCAAAACCAGAAAAATATAGTGTGGGGGAGAAACAGTTCCATCTACCAGAGGGCTATTTAACGTGGGGTGCTCCTTTGTTTAACTGAACCTTACAGCGTTTCAGTAGAGCTCTGCAGAACTGAGATTAACCCCCAGTAAGGAGTATTTAGAGTCCCTACACCCCAGCTAGTTCTGATGGAGCTGTAAAAACCCCACAGGCCAGCTGTCAGACAACACCCCTCCCTGTGTGCCCCAGCTCACACACCTTTCTGTCGATGGCTGTCATCCAGGCAATTGGAGTCGCCGTACAGAACAATTCTGCCACCGCCTTCGGAAGGAACTTGGTAAAGCCCCAAAATAGGGACATTTTCAATTACAGCAGTCTCCTGTTTTAAAACTTCAAGACCTAAAGCAAAGCACAAATACATTGCACAGTCTGCAGAGCATCAATATCAGCTCACCCCTAAGTCACCACGGCCCACGTCGCAAACCGGGAAACGCTGCTCTGCCACACACCATGTCACATACATTTACAGAAGGTTTCAGAGCCCCCAGGATGTTATCATAAAAACTGCTCACAGACCCTGACTGTAAAGTTTCCTACTGATAATAATTTTTTCCTTTCTTTAGTGGAGAAGAAGAAGAGACCTCACAACCTGGATTAACTTCAACAAGCTTAGATGAAAAATTCTAGTACCCTCAGCAAAAGGTTTAAAGCCAAAATGTTCTGCTCTTTATGTTGTTTCAGTCCTTCTGCAGAATTCTACAGAAAGCTGACTTTAGCTTAAAGGTTTCTCACTTCTAACACCCATTTCAAAAAATAAAGACCGACCAATTTCATTGCACTTCATGAAGCACAAGAGCTCTCTGCTTTGCTTCTGGTGTCTAAAGGGAATAAATTTCAAATACAAATTTGAAAAGGATTCAAAGCAGGTCTAGCAGGCAAATTGACACTCTTTCTCTCTCTCACATGAGGAAGTACCTAAGTCATCAGCATACAGGGGTATTGTCTTTCCTCCAAAAGGCTCATGTGGATGATCTCCTTACTGTTCCAGAAAGTTCTCCACTAGGTAATCACCTCCACTGCACATCAGAAGTCAAAATACAGTGAACTCACTGATCTTCTCTGGCAGCTGCTGAGCTGTAACAGAAGCTCTGCATGTGCTTCTGCTCTCCCACTCAAACCCTCTACACCCTCATACACAAACCTGACCTGCAACACACTGACAGTTTGGGGCATTTGCTCCTGCACAGAACTTCCTAAAGGCTCATCAAATACAACATTTTTTCTTTTTCACCTGCCTGCTGCCATTACAGTCCTGGATTTCCACCTCACGAGACATTATGATAAAAGCAAAGAGAACAGATATGCACAGACCACTGAAGTCTGGGACCACAGGCTTCCCATATGCACAATCTCTTCCCCTACGAGAGTCTAGCTTCTGATATTTTGTCTACTAAAATTTTCCTTACTTACATCCTTAGATCACCACAGCTACCACAACACTCATGCTAAATATGGCAGTGATTAGGGGATATATTGCAGTGGCACTTGAAATTCATGACAAACATGAACAAGTAACACATTACAACCCATGCCCTTCAGAGATGCACAACACACACACACGTAGATGTGTCACACACAGCAATCACAACGAGACTGCACATGTACACTGGGGTGTTGTACTGCAGAACACCTGGGTACAGTCATGTTGCAGCTGCCTGTTGGGCATCAACTACATGTTCTAGGCAAAATGAAAATACCGACCCTGTCAGTGTGGTTTTACATTCATTGCTTTTAGACCTTTGGACTTTACAACTTGGCTTGTGCACCGACTCCGAAGTTCTACCTACAACACAGAGAACAGGCAAGGAAGCTCATACCTTGATCCTTGAAAGTCTGTGCAATGACAATGCCATCTTCTGGAAACTTTGCAATACTGCACCCTGATGCATAGTTCACTGAAAGACATCACCATAAAATTGCAGTTTAGAGCAAAAATAACACTCCCTCCCCGCCACCATAAAACAAGCCCAGAAGAAAACATTCCCAGGAATACTGCACTGAATTTGCATCTTTTGACCAGTGTGTGTATTTGCAGACAAGGCACTTCCCAGCACAGCTTTTGCAGGCTCACTTTTACATACTGTTTTCAAACCTTTCCATTTAGGAGGTTGACATTATCTTTTTTTAAACTGAAAAGCTTAACCAAACGCTATGAAATCGTCTGCAAAGGAATTAATTATTTAAGCATCTTACGAGACTCTTGTCACTGAATTTGAGTGGTTCCCTTCACTCTCACCCAACTCACACTTTCAGAAAACTATTTTCCCAACAACCCACTGCAGCCTGTGCAGGCAGTGGGACTCCAGTACTCACTTTCATGACTTGCCATGGTAAAATCTCCTTCATACAGCCCGTCACTAAAGGCCATGTTCCAGACAGAAAGCAGGTCATTGAGAGCTGGTATATTAGCACCTCCAGTATCAGGCATCCACCACTGCCTGTAGAAATTACAGTGTAACACTGGTTACTAATATACACAATACACTTGGATAACCAAAAGCTATGTGCCTTCCTGCAGACAGACTTCTTCAAAGTCACTTAGATAATAAACCACATTTTAAAGCCTTATTTAAGCCCAGGGGCATGTGAGCAGTGCTTTAGAGCAAGTTGCCAGTGCATTTCAGTGGCATGGAAAACTTCAATTTATTAGAAGGGAATTCAGTCTTGTGCTCTTTGTTTGGCAAGCTGAGGCAAAACCAACAGCCACGTATTCTCCTTTTTCTAATGAAGAAAAGGTCACTTGCTCACAAACTGCAGCACAGATCTCTCTGGCTCAACAGTACACAGAACAGGCTGACAACTACAGCAATTACTCACTGGTGATAGAGCTATTTTTTCTTTATATGATACATGGAATAATTTCAATAACAGGTGCACAACCTGGTTATGCTGCTTGCAATGCACATTTTCTTCTATTCTGCTCCCCTAATGTGAAAACACATCCAGTTTTCTTTGTTTGCCACTCTCCAACTTCTTATTTCTTTTCATTGCAAATGTTTTTCTTGGCTTTAGAAGAAGATTACATTACCAAAGAGGCCTTTGCAATCATAATAAAATAGCTATGCTCCTTAAGCTGCAGCTTAAGGTCAATTTTGCTCTTCAGGTAATCGCTTCTTATAGGTATCCAAGTGGATGTACTACCCAAGTGCTAAGTGCAGCATATCACATCTGGGATTTTTATGGTAATATGTGCATAAAATGGCAGTTCTGTAGCATTTTATTTCCTGAAGAACTGGGAAATAAATCAGTACCTTGTGTTTTCGTCATAAAACTTGACTTTTCTCATCACAGACGTGTTGTACCAGTCACTAAAGACTATCAGTGAAAGTCCATTATCAACGTCCCTCCTCAGCTTGGTGATCTCCTCAGGAAAATACTCTTCCTCACTGTCCACCATCAGTAAAGTCCCTGTGTGTGAAGGCAGAAACAGGAGCTCACCAGGCTGTTCACCACAGTGTTATCACTATTCCCAAACCCCAGGCAGGGCTCAACACAAGTGCACATTTTGGCAATACCTGGTCTGTGTACCCTGCTCTGGCAGCTCACCTAAAGAGGTCACATTTAAGGATGGACAATAGAAGACATTTTTTCTTTACAGATGTATCCAAAAATTATTCTGGCAGCACAGTAAGCTTTTAGGGTGTTACTTAAGACTCATGCTTTTGTGGTCTCATGAACAATGTCTGTGTGTGTCAGGTGTGTATTCTGCAGTCTGGTCTCACCCAAATGCTCCATAACTGGAGCCAAACTGTGGGAGAACAGGACAATGAGGGGATTCACCACTGATCCAAACTGAAGTGCTGATGTAGATGCACCATGGTCAGAAGGTGTTTCTGCTACTGCTCTCAAAGGTACTCCACTCACTGCTCGGGGGGCAGCCAGGGAGACAGCAATTACTGAAGTGTGGTTTGACTCACACCTTGAAAACCACAGCTGCATTTTAGCAGACTTGACTAAAGTGCCACTGCCACTTTCATATAATCCTCTCCACTCCTGTGAACATGCAAGCACAACCTTCTCTGCATCACTGAAAAAACACTACCAGAAAAACATATTTTTATTCCCTGAAAACGTGCTTATGTTTTCAGACTGCTTCTCAATACCAAGCCATTTTGCTTCTTTGCTTTCTGATTGCCCAGAGAGGTGGTGAAATTTCCACCCTCGAGAGACAATGCAAATCTTGACAGGATGACACCCTGAGCAATCTGATAAACCACTGACACTGGCTCCATGTCTCACAGTCCCTTGCAACCAAGCCAACTCCACAAGTTCAGGCAGTCTGTTTGGAAAGCCTTCTGATAAAGATCATGTGGAAACCATGCTAATGACAGGGATGATGGGACAGAGTGCACTCTCACCAAAGTGTGCAACAAAAAGGAGAAGTGGCAGATGGACCACAGATCACCAAGTTTTCCTCCTCTCACTTCTTGAGGAAGTTCTGGAAACTCTGGAAGTCCAAAAAACTACTAATCAAATGAGGTACAACATGGTGGTGAATCAGAGGAGGGAGAAGTCCCCTAATGATGCTCTCTATCAACTGTAAAACTAGTGGTCTCAGAAGAAAAACTGTTTTGTTACTTTTTTAAGGGCTGCCATTTATGTATGCAGTTGCACATCCACTGAACTCAAAAAGCAATAGTGAGATATACACTGAAAAACCAAGATAAACAAAAGATTACTACTGACAACAGTTCAAGCACTGGAAAACTGCCAGGAGAATGCACTCTCACTTCACAGTCCAGTGAAGAACACTGCAGCCCAAAAGAGAAGAGGGTCTTGTTGGAGCACGCCATGGTTCAACAGAGGGGCACAGGGGAGCAAGGACAGCACAGACAGCTTGGTTCATCCCCTCCCTGACCAATCTATCACATTTCCCTCCTGAAGAACACAGAAACAAGCCCAATTCTGCTTTGCTAGCACATATGGTTGGATGAATACTTCCCCCACTCCTTCATCTAACCCAAGATCAGAGCAGAAAAAAAGAACCAGGATGGACACTTTTCATTTTAGGCTGCTGAGCAGGTCATGCTCCATTTTGACAGTGCCAAAGTCTTTTGGCAAACACAATTTTGACTTTGTGGGACTGAATACAGAGGGACTTTTAATCCACTGAGAGGTGGGCTTTGCCTCTCCTCTTTTCATGATAGGGATATAGAGCAAGCTTCTCCAGCAGCACTCCACATATCTAAATATCAGCACATAAACAATAAATACACTCACTGTCATGATATTATTCTACCACCATGAGAATTTTTATTTGCACACCCACAACACTTTAGGTCTTCCAAAAACCAGGCTACTTTAGGAAGAAGTTACCAGTATGGAGAACAAGGTGATGAACTCGTGCTTACCATATTGACTGGCATCAAAACACGTGAACGGGGAACCGAGGACCTCGACAAAGTACCCCATGCTCCTCAGGTGCTGGTACATGTCCCTGAAGTTTGTGTGGATATGGTCACCATTCCTTAGAAAGACAAGAGTGTTGAAGACATTTAAATCTGGCATGCAGGAATCTGATTTCCACCTCTCTGACTTCCTGAAATCCCGTGCACCTGCTGTATTCACATGCTCCAGGCAGCTTTCCCAAAGCCTGTGTCCTGGTCACCGAGCCATCCTCACTGAGACACTGCTGCATGACTGGCTACAGATGCTTCCCCCTCCATCTATCGAAGGGAACAGGTCAGCCAAGCCTTTCCCTGCTTCAACAAAGTCTCCCTCAACAGACAAGGGGTCTAGTCTTTAAATTCTCAGGTTTGTTTGATAAGTGAGTGCTGAAGCAGTTAAAGCGCCCCCCTTAACTTCCTGGGAGAAATTAGGGCAGAAAAGTAAAACAAAAATCTTAATATCTTAAATGTGCATTTTAAAAGCTTTTCATTTCATGTGAATAAAACCATAAAGCACAAAAAACAATCCTGCATCAAAAGCATACAGAGTCCAAGTGCTTTTCATGGATTTCTTAGAGGAGATAATCCCACACCACAGTGAAAAGGGCCAGAGCTCTCTGGCATTCAGTAAAGTTATCCCATAGCATTAACACATCAAGAAATATTGATTTAATAGAACCTGAGATAAATACCAATCTAAGGGATCATTCTTCATCCTCAAGTTGTCCCTGGGGAAGTATCCTGGTGGATAGCGGAGGTTGTGGTATTGATCCCAAAGGACTCGCTTACTACGAGGTGGAGTGGGAATAATCTTCACCTTTATTGGAAGCTTCACTGTTGAAGTCTGCTCTGCACCATTCTTAGACTGCAGGACAGAACAAACCACAGTGTAAAACACCAGAGAAACAGAGGTACCAAATCTGCTTTCAGTCACCAGGACCAGCTCTAGAGACAAAGAGGCGACTTCTGCCTTAAATCACCACAGGTTTGTTTTCTGCACTCAACAGTTTATATTTATGCTCAGAATGTAAAACACTTAATGTATGTTACAACTGTGATTTGGTTCAACTGTTCAAAACCTTAAAAGCTTCTCAGGAACAATTAAACAGGGTTCTAGCAGAAACATATTTGAGTAATCTTTTCCAAAACACATAAAAATTCGCAACAAACAAGTAAAATTATGAAGTCAGTCTCAAGGAGAAGTTTTCTGATTTCAAACTATATCCAATTTGCAGTTAATCCTGCTCTCAACTATAAAGACCATTATTTGTACTCTTCGATTTCCTGACCCCAATTTAACTTATGCTTATGACAGGACCAGAGCAAACCCTTAAAACCAAGGCGTTTGTATGTCCAGAAGCAGTTTAAACAATTCTTAACCCAGAAAATCAAAAATACACAGACTTACTTCATTTTCTGCAGGGGAGGATACTGTGATCATGACATGCCCCTGAGCAATGCCTTCCCAAGATGCTGCTTTCTTTGCTACAGAGATGGAAATTGCCAAGTACCCCGACCAAGGCCACAGCACAGGGGAGTAGGAAAAAGCCACCTCGATGTTATCGCCGTTCTGGGGCAGATAGGGCTGCCAGTCTGGCTGTGAAATGAAGAAAGCACAACACTGGTAACACAGCACTGGCAGTCACCAACGTCTGCACACAGAGCCCTCTTCCTCTGCACAAAGAGGTAAAAACAAATGTTCTCTTCTGAAGGATATTTAAACACACCCACAAAGCTCACAAGGTCGGCACTGTGTCAGTGAATCAACCTAATTGTGACAGCCCTAATGACCCAGACCAAGGCAGGACAGTCACCTGAACAGTGCACTGCCCAAGTGAACCTGCTTCAGTGTTCTGAGGTCCTGGGCAAAAACTGATTGGTAAGGACACAGAATTTCCTTTCAGTGACAAAGAGAGCTAACAGCAGCTGTGTGTGTGTCACCACTTATCTCAGATAAGAGTTTCAGCACTCTTTAATGTAAGCTTGAATCCCACACACACCTTAGGACTCACCCCGAAATGTGGAAATGAGGCTCATTTACATTGGCTAGAGTTATCCAACAGGTGTCTTATTTAACTTGTCTCGATTCCCAAATCTATTCTACATTTAAACTGAATTAAAAACCTCCCTACCCAAGGAACATGCTCAACATCTCTGGTGTGAGAGAACAGGTTTTGCAGCAGAGCTTGGTTAAGTCGACACATTCAGGTCACTCTGACCCGTGGAAGAGACATGATTTACAGTGTCAGGAATCTTTACTAAGAGCATTTATGCTCCAGACCAAAAGAAAAAAGAAAAGAGGAAAGTCTATCCAAAAGATTTTAAATGCTATTAGAGAATACAAAGAAATCTCTAAGTCCATCTCAATTCAAACTGGTTTTACAAAGATAAAACACTTCACCCCTCTGAAACCAATGCATTGCCTGGAAACTTGTGGACAGCCCATGTTAACAAACCCACCCATCTGGGTGCACCCTTTAATCAAACACTGCATCTCCTGCTCTCAGCAGTGACATTTGTTCTAGCAAATTCAGAGCTAAAGCAGCACTTTCTGGGAAGCTTTAGGCACATTAACAGTGAGAACTTGGAACAGTGTTAATACTTACCTTGTCTACGATTCTCCCAGTGACTCCCATGCCATTAAGGATGGTAACATTAACAATAGTTGGCATCCCTCCATAATAGATGGGCTGAGAACAATAGGGCCACATGTAGGGGCATTCAGTCAAGTCAATATAGCTTGGACTCAAACTACAGCAGGAAAGGAGGAGGGAAAATTTCAAGAGAAAAAAAATCAATAGGCAGAAGAAGAACATGCAACTACACATAACTAACTATGAAAAAATTACAGATAAACCATGCCAGTCATAGTTACTCTATCAAGCTCTCACCTCACTTCCCAAATCTGTCCCAAAATCTTCTTCCCTCCCTCTCTAACTTTTTTTCTAAATTTTAAGTTTTGTGAAAAGATTTTCACACCCAAAAAGAGAAACTTTTCAGCAGAGGGAGAACGTTCTTATTCTCAGAAGTTAAAACTTAAGTCCTTTTCCACCGTGTTCCAGGGTACATTACTCACAATGTCTAAGGCTATAAGAGAAAATAAATCCCCCCCACACTGCTAAAACTTAGGCAGAAAATACTTTTGACTTTTCCTGCTTTCTCTTCTCCAAATTCACGCCTCAGGGTTACGTAAGATCTGTGCAAGTTCTTGTTGCACAAGCACAGATTGCTCAACTGAGCTACACCTGCACCACCTGCTCTCTGAAGAAAAGAACACATTACAGTGGCCCATTGATTAATTAAGGATTAAAATGAACCTGGCCTGTGGTTTATAGCTGTTGAGGATCTGATAAGCTCTCAGAAGATCCAATTTGCCATGTCCTTGTTCAAACATGTTGACTCCAGGAAGCCTCCGAGCTGAGGCAATGAGCGCCTGCTTCATACTGGCCGGGTTCACCATCTCCCGCCTCTGCACTGTGCTGCAGGGGGCAAAGACAAATCCCACCAGGGGCCTTCAGCCCAGCTTGTACCCAGCCTTGTTTAAAGCTCTGCCTTAACAGTCATTTGGTTTAAAGAAAATCTAATCAAAAAAAACCAGTTTGTTGGGAGTAACATCCGCTCCTGTTGGTCAGTTATTGCTTGACTTCTCACCGATTCAGAGGTAGAAGAGCAACAAGTTTCTGATACATTTCTCTTAAAAACTAATAATACATGATTTTTTTCTCCTTACAGTGTGCTCCATGACCAGCTGTCATTACAATCAGAGCAGTATCTTTATATGCTAATTAAAATACTCTGAGAGGGGAGAAAATAGCTTTGTTGTTCAAAATAAAATGCACCATTTTACAGGGGATGTGCAATGAGGACTTTGAATGTTTGGCCTGTTTCTCCAAAAAAGGCTCATTTCATCCTTATGTAGCCATGGCAAACACAGAGCACACACCTGCCATTCCCACCTTCAAGTCTTTTTGTCTGCAACAGCTGACTTATGCAACTGGGGAAAAGCCATAAAACCTACATCCTGTAAAATTTACAAGTGTGCAGATAATTATCTGCTACAGGCACCTACTTTGAGCACCTGCTCTTTTATAACATAATTAATATAAGCTCAGCAACTCCAAATGATTAAAAAATGGGACAAAACTGCTTTATAGGACTATTCTTTGCAGTTATATTCTCAAAGATGTAACTATTATACAAAACAGTTCTCAAGTGCTTTCCGGGAAACTCAGAGGTAGCCAGACAAGGCTAGGTGTCAGGCAGAAAAAGAGTGATTTTACAGTCCAAGTTTGTTTTCCTACATCTAAACACAGCTTAGTTTTACTCGGTGAATTCCTTTATATGGCATTTTATGACCCTCCTGATAGGTTTAGAGATCCTTATTTAGGACTCACCTCACTAACAAAGTAACAGCACCTGCCACCACAGGAGAGGCCACACTGGTCCCAGAGAGAGAGCGGCATCCACCCTTCATCCCAGAGCCTCTCACTCCAGAGCCATAGGTGACAATATCAGGCTTCACTCGACCATAACCTCCAGGCAGCTCCTGGGAAGAACACAGAGGGGTTACTGCCCTGGAGCAGAATGAACACTGTGCTTCATCTGCACACTTGAAGTAACTGCAGGTCATGCAGAAGTAAAATTATCACCTGAATTAGCTGAGGTTCAGCATCACAGAATAGCAACCTAAAGAAAGACTCAGGCTGTTTATGACAAGTTCTCAACATTTCACCATTACTGCTGATTAGTATCTAAGCATGAAACCACTGACAAAATGAGAACCTCGCCACCACCTGGCTACACAAACACAGCCATGTGATATCCCCCTTCATCAAACCACAATGCAAGCTCATCTGAAATCACGTGTGCAGCAACCATGACCTCAGTTCTACAGGTAAGGAAGGGCAATGTTACATGTAGCATCTGGAAATCCTAGGATTTTTAAACCAAAGGACAAGGGCAGGCCTTCATGTTTGCAGACTGAACCCCACAGACAAGTCCTCACCATCAATCAAAAGGAACTGGATGTTTTAGAAATTTATCAAAAATGTCAGTAGTGGTCAGGATTAATAATGAGACACCCTGAAAAGAACATTAAGTTTCTTGCTTAAAGACTTACTATCTCTAACTACTCTGATCTCTCACGGGTTCTCCAACACATCCCATCTGCACAGGATTACCCCTTTGGAACAGGCTGCCTTTCCAAGGCCCTCATTTGCCTGCAAGTGTGGCTGCCCACAGTCAGAGTGCCTTACCCAAGTGGTCATTCCCCTGGATGAAAAGCGAGCTATGTTATCCTCAAAGTCAATGCCACCAACTCCAATCACATCCATCTGGTCAGCAGGATTATTGAGAGTCCTGGAACAAGTTGGGAGATAGGAACAAAAAAACCCAACAAACCAACACCCAAAACCCAAGACACAGTCCTAAGTTTATCTTGGTGCCAGACATGCTGCCACCAGATTTTTGTCAGATACTCTTTTTTATCTCCACAGAAACAAATTTTGACCCAAACAGATAGTTATACTTGACAAGTGAGAGCAACTTATCAGGCAGTTACTAACTCAGTAACTACCAAACCACATACCCTGAAGACAAAACAAAATCCCTTTTTAGGCACTTATTTTAGAAATACACCACAAATTGTTGTGGCTTGATCCCTTCTGTATTCCTTAGGTCCAAGGTCAGTCAGAGCAATGTCAGCTGAAAGCACTGCCATTCTTCTTTTACTGACTTTCCACTGTTTCAGTGAAAAATATTTAGCTAAGTACTTCACAAAATGCAAATAATAAGGACACTAAAAGGAGCTGAACTTGAGTCACTTTCTATAAACAGATTGCAGGAAAAAAAAAAGAGAGAAAACTTCCTGAGCAAGCACAACTACTTCCCAAACCACTAACAACATACTTGGTTTTCTCTGAAGTGGTCACTGAAACTCACCCATATAAAGGGCCATCGTTGCCAATAGCAGAGACCATGATGACATTGTTAGCAGTCAGTTCCCAAACCTACAAAAAATAATGGTCACCATAAGGCTCTGCCACCAAAAAGAGTCTTTTCTAAAAAAACAAATACTCCATGGGGCCTGACAGAAGTGAAGGATTAGTCCAACACCTCTTTCCTTCTCACAAAACACATCCCACTGTATATCCAGTATTAAGCTCTGAACTTACTTAAGGTTACAGGACAGTGCTGACAGAACCCTTTTGTATTACACCAAAGGAAAACTCCTGTCCATAACAGAGCAGTCCAGATGCCAAAGCCAAGCAGTGCTTATGAATCCCCTCCAGTAGTACTCTGGGGAGCACAGTGAAGTCACTGTCAAACCACATTTCAATGCAGGTTATCATAAAAAAAACAAGGAAGAATTTGTATGCTTCAAACCTCTTAACTACCCTTCACAAAGAAGGACTGTATCCTTTTTTAAAAATGAATTATCCACTTAATGCTTTTGAAGGCCAGACCAACATGACATTTACAAAGACAAAAACCTAATTCTATCCTAACCTGAAACAAGCATCTTGCCACACAGCTGAATCAACTACCTGTACCTTTTTACCTATTTGCTCTTAAACAAACTGGTTTAAGAAATTCACTAAATTCACACTATACATATTTTTACCATTAAATACATTAACCATGCAGAGATGTAAAAAAACCAAAGAAGGGTGGATTTCAGTTAAGCATCTTCTTTAAAAGTCCTCTTAGTTGTCTGCTTGGGTGTCACTTCCTAGAAGTACACAGAGCATTGTGTAAAAGAGCATTTTCCATGGCTCTGTGAACATCTGGGTTGTGCCTGGGTTTTTTCAATCCATTCCTTAAATATATTCCTAAAAGCCTGTACACTGTACAGAATTCCTCTCATCAAATGAGACTCCACAGAAACTGTCAGCAGGACCAGATGCAAACAAGTAGCTCTGCAAGTCCAGCATTTGTGTGAGGGACACAAACACCAGGACCACTTTATTTCTTCATACTAACTTTGTCAACAAAGGGATGATCCATGAAGTCTGGCCCACCAATACTCAGATTCAATACATCTATCTTCTTTAAAATTGCATAATTAAAGGCATCCAGAAACCAAGACGTGTATGAGACCTATGTAAAGAAAAAGGGGGGAAGAGTTACCATTAAAAATTCCAGTGATTCCACGGCACTACAGACTGCAGACAGAGAGCAGAACAAAACCACAATAAAGCACAACAGTCTCCTTAAATTTCTAGTGCTCAGTATATTTGAGTGATTGCTCCCACACTATACAGATCAGACTTCCATATGTTATTTCTGAAAATATACTGAATTTGCATAAGAAATCTTGTGGTAAGTCTCGTACAAATGTCTCTATCCTTCCCACTTATCAATGTCTACATTTACAAGTGCATGCAATATTCCCAAAGGATCAATACAGCATTAACCTGGAAAGGCAGAAATTGAAACACAGGTAAAATAGCTACCTGATTATTGGTGAACACTCTAAAAATGTGCAGTTCTGCATTTGGAGCAAATCCCTGGCATTCTCTCATGCTGGCTATCACACCTGCTACAAAAGTGCCATGGCCTAAACCTATCACCAGGAGAAGGAAAAAAAATAAGCTGTTAGAAGACAGACATTGCCAAGGATTTGTAGTGTTAAACATCATCTATAGCAAAAATCACATCAATTTATCAGACTTTAAACAAACCACAAACACTGGGTTCGGTCCTAGTCTTTCTGAATCGCACTGTGCCACCAGGTTCAGTGGGGACAGAATTTGCAGCCCTGTGTAGCCAGAAAACCTGCAGATGAAACATGAGTAATACACTCTCCAGTCCATCTACTCCTGATTGCTACCAGTGAAATCATGAGAGAAAAACAGTATTTTGGAAAATGCAACTCACAAAGTCAATGCAGTTTAATGTAAACTTCTTACAGAATTTTTATCCCGACTCTGCAACAACCGTATTTTGTTAAGTATGAACAATGAGACAAGAAAACCCCTTTTTTTTTCCCCCTCCTCAAAAAAATAATTTAGCTTTTGCTTTAGTGGACTGCCTGCATTATATTTTTGCACTCCAAGGCTGCCTGTGCAGGAACCATCCGGGCACAGAACTGAGTGAGCCACCAGAAGCAGGTGCTGCAATGTAGAGAAACACCACACGTGATAAAACTACAGAGCTGCACACAACACTGAGCAACATAAGCAGCTACCTTGAACTCTAGGGAGATTAAACTGCCAGCTGACTCACTGACCCAAACTGTATGGAGTCAATAATCTGTGAAAGCACACGGTCAGGGCAAGTTAGGGGCAGCATATGAAAAGGGAACACAAACATACTGAGGAAAATAAAACGTTCGGTTATACGGAACAAAAAACTCTCCCCGAAGGTGCCAGAACTCCGATCAGTTTAGGACTGCACAGCAAAGAAGGTAAATGCTCTCCCCTATAAATATGGAAATATGTATGCCTTGTGAAACAGCAACACAAAAAGGAGTAGGAAAGAAACCAGCATTGTGGGCTTTGCTCTCTCTGCCACCTGTGACAGTGCATTTACACCTACACAGGATCTTCTTGCCCTGCCATTTCTCCACAGCCATGACGAGTGTCACGTCTGATTCAGAGGAGATTTATGCAACGCCCTCCTGGAACCTTGATACCCTCTGCTGAATTTGGTGTGAGTACAAAGTGCTTGGGACACCGCAGAATTCAGCTTAAAATCACAAAATATAAGACTTGAACAGATGTTGGCAGCACAGCAGCAAGTGCAAAACACACCAGGGTCAGGAACAGTTGGAAAACTGCACAGTAACTCACCGTCATCCAAGGTTCTCTCATTAGTCCAGTTTGTTCTCTCCTTTACATTCTTGAAATGTGGATGTTTCTCACTCAGACCAGTGTCAAACACTGCTACTCTCACACCAGCACCTATTAATAGAAAAGCATTACTTTTTCTGATTCAGCTCCACAGTAAATCTATCAAGTTAAAGAGAACTTTTGTTTGATGTAGCATGTGATTTACAATCTCAGTGAGTTACAGATCTTAAATAAACTCACATTCCTATTCAGAAATTCAGCCAAAGATCATAAATACAACCAGTTTCTCCTAAATACAGTACACACACACACAGAGACAAGCACTCCACAAACACACAATGCATTTCAAACCAAACTCTTTCTCAATCTTTCCGGATCTGGCACCCAAAGAGAGATTAACACACAGAAGCCAGCCAGCCTCTCCTGACACTTCACTTGTTTTTCCAAGGTTATTGCTCTGAGCCAGCAGCCACAGCTTACCTGTGTACCCCATCTGCCAGAGCACATCTGCCTGCAGGGTCTGAGCGACCTGGCGAGGGATGGCCCTCAGCAGGCGCCGGCTCGAGTGCCTCCCCGTCGCGTGCCAGAAGCCGGAGCCCAGGGACAGGCTGGCTCTCCTCAGGGGACGGGATGACTGCCACTTCTGAGTCCACCTGGTCTCATTGCACTGCAGCAGCGGGTCAGCTGGGGGGCATCAAGATAAAAAAAAAACAGGATGAGGAAAAACACAATTATACACAGCATATTGCTACTACTGAACATCCATTTTCTCTAATCAAAATCAGTAAAAGCTTCTGGTTTATCTGCTAGGGATACAGGGGTGCAGAGTCTCAAATAACTGACTGCTGCAAAGGAAGTGTTTCTATGCTGCAGACAGAACGAGTGCCATGCTCTGGCAAAGGTCATGACAAAGCAAAAGAATAGATTTCTGTAAATTAAAGAAAAACTGCAGGGCACTTCTCGTTTCTGTAATGCTAAGCTGATGGTCTGAAACAAGGCTGAGAACACTTCCAAAGCAGATCTCATGAAACCACACAGGAAATTACTCACATTCCAAATATTTGAGCGACCGAAAGACCTTTCGCTGAGGTGTCACACGCTTGATGTTGGGATGGTCTTCCAATGTGAGCACTCCATCCTTCTGCTTCTCATTGATCTGAATGACTTCAAAATCACTAGGATAGTCACTGGCTGGGTTGTTGCGTGGTACAATCCTCCAGTTCTCAATATCACCACTTTTCAGTGCACTTGAAATGAATTTACTTCGAGCTTTAGCTGTGAAGTATCCATTGAAAGCCACAATATACTCTGCAACGAGAGCACAACTTATCAGAACTGGTGTTTAAGCAGCTTACTCACGCATTCACATCACAAAGTCTGAATCTTTCTTTATTCAGAGCAAATAATCACAATTTGAGGCACTTTTTTATTGCTTTTAGAAATCTGCAATTTATTTCTCTGCTACATAATGGGAAGGGGTGGGGGGTGTTGCATCTGGAAACCTGCAAAACACGATAAAAACCTTTGAAAGGAAGGTAGAATTCTAAGTATTATGGAAGATGAAACGATGTAGGAGGAGCAGGGGAGAGGGAACAGACTTACTGCTACATCCAGCAGTACCACTTATATGCCAATTCAGTGTGTTTAACGGGTGTGGTTTAAGACTCTGCACGGTACTGAGTTTTAGTGCAAATTACTGACTTTACCAACTATTCTACCTACCTACTGCTTCCCCTGCCCTGCTGCATCACCTCACTTGGCCTCTCATCTGCTCCCTTTGCAATTATCTGCAATTCTTCCATGCAGGTTATTGCTTCCAAACTTCAGCAAACCCCCAGAGACTTCTTGCCTTCCTCACTCCTTCAAGGCCCACTTGTGCATCACATTTCATAAAAGAGCCTCAACCATACAACCAGGCCAGAACAAACAGATACTGAACACTCCAAACTCGCCCACCTGAGCCTTCACACTCCATTTCCACTTTTAACACCCTCTTTATCTCCCTCTCCCTTCTCCTGTTCTTTGAACACTGTCTCCAGATAAACAAAGAACCTCGGAAAAAGTTTTCTCTTTTTGAATACAGAGAATTTAGCAGATGATTCTTCTACAGAAACCCTGAATGTTACAGCTGCCCAAACACCACAAATCAGTACCAAACACTGGAACTTGACATGGATTTTTTCACTGCTGAACTCTTTATTACCATGTTCCACGACCGTCGAAGTGAACTCCACTTTCAGAGTAAGGCGAGAACATCCAGGACACATGTGAGCCTCCTGAGAGGAATTCCCTAGCCTGGTACCAAAGTGTTTTTTGCCACAGAGTAAAATAACAACCAGAACAAACCAGATGTTCACAAACTTCATGGTCATCGAAGAAAATGGTTTCATTCCAAAAATTCCATATATTCAAATCACAATTTTCTTCTTTATTAACTAGTTCATTTTTGTTTCAGTAAACGTTGCTTTCACTGTGCTGATCAACTGGATATTCTCAAAGCTGGGTCCAGAATAAGCAGAGATTTCATGGTCTTTTCAGGTCAAGCCTAACAAACAGGCTCATTTCTTTCTACGCTTCTTCTCCATTTTGTGTTAAACGATTTGGTCACTCAGGATGTGGTAGCTGAGTCCTGTACTCCATTTCTGATGGCAAAGTTAACTCCCTAGAATTAGCAAAGCTGACTGCAAGCCAACCTGTAAGGCAGGGCAATACAGAAAATAATTAGATTCATGTTTGTGCAACTGTATAGTCTGAAAACCCAAAAAGACCCAAAACACGACACCCTTGGCATCTCATTTTAGAAATAATCAGGAAAAATGTCCACATGTCATTTAATAATTTTTCAGTAACTCTCAAGTCTCTCCCTTGCTCAGACCAGAGCAGATGTGGAATCTGACAACAGAACAGTCAACAGTAACAACCAAACCCAACCACACTCTGTGTAAGGGAAGCAAAGAGGAAAAAATCAGATTCGAACTCTATGTCAAACTCTATGACTGCAAACGTGCAGTCCCTGTGCTTGAAAATTGACATGAAAAAAGCCTTTCAAATGTGTTTGAGCTGGAACATGCATTACTACAACAGGGGCACCCGAAAAACAAGGGCTGATTGCAGAATGCAATAACACGAAGCTAAAGGAACGTGTTGAAAGTGTTTCCCACCTGGAGGGACACCCTCTTCCCTTTATGTTCCAAAGTGCATCATGCACTCAGGGAATATTGCAGTGCTAGTATTGTTTTACATTCCAAACACGATTAAAGGCCATAAAGAGATAAGCAAAGGGAAACATTTATGCCTGGTTTGTCACACGACCCAGAGAAGCAGAGCAGAGCTGGACACTGCAGCTGCGAGCAGGGCTGGACAGGAGGAGCCTTATTAGGGGGTTCACACTGTTTAGGGGAATGATGGACTGACCTCACAGCACAGCCACACAAGGAAGCCAGTCTGAATGTGACAGCTGTTGCTTCATTTTTATTTAACTTTATTTAGCACTACTAAGTTTTCCCTTCACTGACAACACCATGACAGGCTGGGGACTGATCGTGATTATAAAGTTTCCCCTTGATCCCCAAACTCGACACAGTTACAGTACAGTACACTGACTGCTGGTCCCGGCCGAGCTTTGCTACCCTTATCACTTCCTTGGCTTATAACCCTTATGACAATAAAATAAAACAACCACATAAACAAGCAAAGCAAACACGCTTAGGGCTGATAACAGGTTGTACGCGAGCACGATGCTGAAGTATGATGGAAACTGAGCGCGAAGGAGCAGCACGAGTTCGCTGTTTGACACCCTCCTCGCAAGGGCTGCACGGGGCTCGCCCTGCCGTGCCCCGGGACGGCAGGGGACGGGCACAGCGACCGCGACGGGCGGGGATCCCTCGGGGGGCGCGGGGCGCTGTGCCGGTGCCCCGCTCCCCGCTCCGGAGAGCCGTCCCGCCGGAGAGCGGGCGAGCCCGGCGCTGCCGGGCCCGGAGCCGGAGCAGAGCGGCGAGCGCGGCCGGCACCGACCCGGCCGGGGCGGAGCTGAACTGACAGGCGGGCGAGGGGCGACGAACACCGGGAAGGGCGGCCGGGCCCGCCCGCGCCCCCCGAGCCCCGAGGGAGCCCCGAGGCAGCCGCCCCGAGGGAGCCGCGGCGCCCCCCGAGCCCTGAGGGAGCTGCCCCGAAGGAGCCGCGGCGCTCCCGCCCCTCCCGCCCCGCTCTCACCGCTCCGCCGCCGCCCGGCCCGCCGCCATCTTGGGCGCTGTTTACCACGGAGCTCTCGCGAGAGCCGCGCGCCTGCGCACGCGCAGCGCCCAGAGCCGGGAGGAGCCGCTGCGCGAGGGGAGGGAGAGGGGAGTGAGGGGAGTGAGGGGAGACGGGAGTGAGGGGAGTGAGGGGAGAGGGGAGTGAGGGGAGCGAGGGGATATGGGGAGTGAGGGGAGATGGGGCTGGATGAGGGAGATGGGAGTGAGGGGAGAGGGGAGTGAGGGGAGATGGGGAGTGAGGGGAGTGAGGGGAGATGGGGCTGGATGAGGGAGATGGGAGTGAGGGGATACGGGAGTGAGGGGAGACGAGTCGGGTGAGGGAGATGGGAGTGAGGGGACCTGTGGCGTTCAGGGCCAGCTGAGGTGGGGGTTGATGCAGACAAACCCATGTCATGGTCCCTGCGCCTGTTCCCCTCCCTCGCCTGCTCCCTGACTTCACAACTTCTTACGGTCAGCTGGGATTGTCTTTTTGAACAGCGTGATTTCAGGGGGATTTGGAGGATTCTCAAATTCTGTCAGCTTTACAAATGGACATCATGCAGCACCATGTGAGAGACAGTCACTGTCAGAAATAAAACTGTACCTGCTCCTGCCCAGCTACCTCAACGAGAAAGTGAACAGAGATTAACAGCAAGAACACCAGCATTTTGTCACAGAGGAAAGCACCAGAGGAGCTGTTTAATACAAGGATACAGAAAGGATCCAGACTTCTGCTGTCTAGGTTACATAGCTTGTTTAACAAGGTACGGGTAGGTGACAGTAAGTCCTCCAAGGTTCGTTACACATCTCTGCAGCACTGATCAGAGCAGCACTGGTCACACAGGACATCTGGATGCCCCTATTTCCCTCGGGATGACAGAGCTTGCTTGCGTACAGTTCTGCTGAGGTACAGGGCGAGCCGGGCCCAGATCCACTCCGGCAGGAGCTCGGCCAGCGCGAACTGCGCGGAGCACACGAGGGAACAGAGCACAGGGAAAGGGAGGGACACGTTAGGATACAGGCCATTGAACACTTCCTCAAATCACTACCAAAGCAAGGCAAAACCTGCTTGAACATCAGCAACTA
This sequence comes from Platyrinchus mystaceus, assembly GCA_035041135.1. Lineage (NCBI taxonomy): Eukaryota > Metazoa > Chordata > Aves > Passeriformes > Tyrannidae > Platyrinchus > Platyrinchus mystaceus. The sequence goes on from JAWWLV010000021.1 coordinate 12,169,629, forward strand.
AGCCTTAAATTCAACCCTTGGAAGTTAAGCTATTTAGCCGTTTTGGAAGGAGCACCCACAGCTGAACAGTAAAGTTCTGCAGATAAATCCTAAAGTAGTTTGGACAAGTTCCCAACAGCAATACTGTCCACTGGCTTTAACTGCCACGTCTTGCCAGAATTCTTCCCATCTCTTTTATTCCCTTTGGAATAAACCCCACTTCTTCACTTCCTTCTACCAACCTCATCCTACGGGAAATCAGTAGGCAGGATACATGAGATGTGACCAATGTGCATTAACCAATCTGCCCCCCAAAAATGAAAACCCTAACAAATGGAGAACCTGCTTCCAGATAAATTAGAACAAAAGTATGGGGGTTTTCCCTGCTATTATTCCATCCTCCCTACCCACTCTTCCCCAACCCAGAAATAAGCTCAATGCATTGAAGACTGAAAAAAGCTATTTTGTTCACTGTTGGCCAGTGAGCAACACCCCAAGTGAAATGAGATATTCTGTGCCAATTAATAAAAAGTTGGCACTTTCCCATTTTTGCAGCACATTTCAAGTGGGAATTGGATTCACTCTCCCATCTTAAAAACAAGCATGCCAAGCATAATTTTCTACAGCAGAACTAGTTAGAAAACATGGCACAATGCCCTGAAGTCCTACAATACACATTGCACTTTTTCAGAATATGAGCAGAGTTTTCATTGAGACTCTTAAGAAAGTAAACATCTGATTTATTTCTATGTGACAAATAGCTGAATGAATATTTCCACATGAAATAGTTGAATGAATTCCATTACCAGTATTTCATGCTTCCAGTAACCAGCAGTCCTTGTGGATAACCCCAGAGTAGAAACAGCATGACTTGCATATTCTTCAGCAGAAGGAAACAAGAAAGATTTCTTTGACAGAAAGCTGTTGAATGCTACCATGTTTGTAGCAATTGTGCTTGGGGTTAGACTTTGAACAAAAATTCCTTTTGAGGCATACTCATGATGTATTGCTCTGCTGAAATAGTCCAAGTAGACCTAGAAAGACAAAAGCAGAGAGACATCTTTTTTCTTTTTTTTTTTCTAAACAATGAAATGTCAAGGCAGAGTCTTAAAATTACAGAAAAGTTGTAACATACTTTATAAATCAGCTCAATAAATAAAAACTTGAACAAACAGTATGAAAATGTGCACTTTTAAGTATTATCAACCTTTCTGTTCTGTTATTTGTTTGCTATAAACCTGCCACGGTACTTGCAGGACAAAGTGACTGCTTAACAAAATCTGACAATTTCTGCTTAAAAGCAAACATTTCTTTCATCTAAAACAAACCCCTTGTTTAGTTTGGGGGCATTAAGGCCAGCTATACCTGGTCAGAAGGCCAAAATAAAGTCCAGTTCTTTACTACCTTTCCAGGGGGGTTTTGCATTCAGCCCAGGTTAGTTACTTCCTGGGACTCCCTGCTGCAAAATTCTTCCTTTGTTTATGTGTACCTGTGTTACCTCTTTAGCTCATTTACTGTTACAGGATAACAAAAGCACAAGACTGGTGACTGGGACTGCAGCAATCAGAGAATGAGGCTGCCCCAGTCTCACCAGGGCAGCACCACTGATGCCACACTGCTGCTGCTGCCCTGGCACAGCCGCTTACCCTGAGAGGGGGCATTTTACAGAGCACCTCGTGAGCAAACGTGGTTTGCTCCCAAATGGCCTCACAAAAGGCTTTCCCAACACTTGGCCGGGAAAGCATCTTGTACAAATGCTCTTACAAGTGATTTAGGCAAACTAAAGCAATCACTTCAAATACTGTGCATTGTTAATGCACCAAGAGGCTGAGAACACTAGAGCAGCCTGTTCTCCCTTCTGTGTTCTGGGGCCAGGCTTAAGACTGGATTGCAGATCTAGGAATTGCATTAATGATGCCATCTAAATAAAGAAACTTTGGTATATTTGGGGTTGTTCCTTCTCTTTCAGTCAAGCTTTTTAATTGTTTTGGTTCAGAGTGCAGTTCTACTCACAAAAGCTATCCCAGGAGCAAGACTACAGCAGAAGCTGCCCCTGCCAGCTGGGAGCAAGGACCACTGGTGTTTAGACACCAGATCTGGGCCAGATCCTTCTACAGTCAGCAGCATGTCATCCAGTGTAAATCCACACCACGTGAGCATCCAGTGTAAATCCACACCAACCTCCAGCATCACCAGCTGCCCCATCCTATTCATTACTGACGGGATCTTCTCAGGAAGGGTAATTATGGGGGAAAAGTTCTTTTCACTTCTCCCCACATACGGTCCAGTGGTGTGAAAAGCCTTCCACCCCTTGGTGCTGGGTGAAGCAGTGGCCTGATTTGGCCACAGCCTTGTCATAATGGTGAGTTGAGCCTCTTGCTACCAAATACTGGTAAGAGACTGGAAGTATGTCTGCACAGTTCAGCTGAATAAGAGAGAGATTAAATTCTGCCACTCTGCTTTATGCCTCTGAGAAAGGCAACATTTCTCCTGGAATTACTGTTATGCCACAGTTCATACAAAATCAAAGAGCACTGACTTTGGTTCAAAGCCCAGCACTGGTGAGGATGAGGAGTTTACTGCATAATACATGTATCATTCACCTCCAATATTTAAACAAATCCCTAGAAAACCTTGAAGTATTTTGATATCCTTGCTGAAAGTGTTTAAGAAAACCCATACCACAACCAACCTATAACATACTTTCCAGTGCATTCCATTAATTACACCCCAACTTACTTTAGAGGCTCCATAGATTGTTAACAGTGGTGTCGGCTGACAACTGAATACAGAAGAAACATTCACAATTGCCCCTTTCTTCTTCTTTACCATACCTGGCAGCACAATATGTGTCATCATGTTAGCAGAAGCAATATTTGTATGGATTGTGTCCCACAGCACATCCTCAGACAAATTAGCATAATAGTCCGGGTAGCCAGTAAACATTCCCACATTATTGACCAAGATCCCAATTTCTCTGTCTTTCAGAGCCTCCTTAATGGCCGGGTAAGGCTCACGGCCCTTGCTGAAATCAGCTACTATGAAATCTGTCTCCACTTGATAGGTTTCAGATATGCTCCTGGACACAGCCTGCAGCTTCTCCTTGTTCCTGCTGACCAGGATGATGTTGACGCCGCGCTTTGCCAGTTCCTCGGCGTACGCCTTCCCAATCCCGTCTGTGCTCCCTGGAAGTGCAAACAACAACAGAATAAACGAGGTGAAAAACAGCAACCCCAGCCTTCTCTTTGACACTTCTTTCAATTATAGCTCTGTTCTCTTTTCTGAGATCATGTTGATTTCAAAGCCACAGCATTAAAGACAACACTGTCAGTAGCCACTTTCTGCAATCCCCCTCATACAAGTTTTATAGTTTCTATGACAACAAGAGAGAGCTCAAAGCACGACCTTAATGAAAGGCAGAGATGTCAGAGGTACAGGACTCAAACTGTGTTGAAGAACTAGAGCACATATGAAAACATCATAGCCAAAAAAAAAGATCTCATCTGCATCTCTGTCTACACTTGCAGGTATTCACGGTGTACCTTGTAAATTTTGGGGGAAATTGCTGTAATTATTTCTCAGCAGTCAGTCAAATCACTTAGATTGTCCATATCCTGAGGAAGTGAATCTAGTAAGGCAATGAACAACAGCCACTCGAGCAGATTAACCTGCAGCCAGAGGTAATACAGGCCCCAGGCTGTGACATAAGCTCACCCAGCAGCACAAGCTACAGGTCTCACACTACTGGCACAGCATGTTACACAAACGTAGGCAAATATGACACTTCCTCTCTTACCAGTGACCACGGCCCATTGTCCAAACTGCCTGACGAGATCAACCTCACAGCCCAGCTTGGGAATAACGTGCAACCGGAGCATGGAGAAGGTGTCAAACGCCAGAGACACACACTTTCTGACTGTGTACCAAGCTCCAACAAGAGCCAGGGCTTCCACGTAGAAACTGCAGGAACGACTGATCTCCCTGTACAAGAGGGAGAAACGATCCACAGCTGCCATGGCGAACACAAGCCTGAAAAAAAGAGAGACACGGGCAATTACAACTGGCTTTGGGCCATGTAAACTTTTCAGACTGAATGGATAGCCTTTGAGATTCACCATGTTACAGTCTGAGCACTGTTTTGATACAGAAAACCCACAAGTCAGCCTGCTAAAATTTGGGTATCACCTACCATCATCCTCACTGATTTAGGTACTGTTTAGCTCTTGTTCTAGGGTTTAGTTATTAATCAGTTATACTACAATGACACTGATCAACGACACCACAAACAACACTATTCAAGCAGGAGAAGCTCAACATGTCAAAACTAATTTTGGAAGACGAAGAACTTCCTGTAAGAGAGACAAGGATAATCAGCAGGAGAGAGCTGAGACGCAAAGAAACAGTGGGCTCTTTCAAGGCCAAAAAGCTACACGGGAGACAACGCAAGCTCCGAGACAGAACTTCACTCCCACCGCATCTCCCGCTGCCCCCGAACCAGGGCGCGGGGCAGCGCAGCAGCCACACCGCACCCCGCGCCCGCCGGGCCCTCACGGCTTTTACCGGGCAATGCATTTCTGAACCAGGCACAAACCGCAGCCGCCACCGCCGCCTCCCGGGCAGGGCCCGGTCCCCCGGGCCGCCACACACGCAGCAGGGACAGCAGGGACGGCGGGGCCGGCCGCGCAGCCACAGCGGTCCGCACACACCCGGCCGGGCCCCCTTCGGACCGGGCTATACCGGAGGGGCTCCGCAGGCCCGGCCGTGCCCCGGCGGTCGCTCCTCACCCTCGTCCCGATCCCCCCCTCACCTCGTCCCGATCCCCCCCTCACCTCGTCCCGGTGTCCCCTCACCTCGTCCCGGTGTCCCCTCACCTCGTCCCGGTCCCTCCCGCCGCGCGAGGCCGCCGGGAGCGGCCGCACCGCCTTGTGGGCCGGCGCGCGCGGTCGCCATGGCGACGTGCCCGGCTGTGGCGGCGGGGCCCGGTCCGTGCCCTCACCCCGCTCTCACCCCGCTCTCACCCCGCTCTGCCTCCCGCCCAGACCTGCGGGCCTTCTGTCCGCAAAACTCAGGCCGTGAGTCCGGTGCTGGCTCGGGGGCTGTGAGAATGGAAGCGCCCGCCGCAGAGCGGGACGGCGGCGCTGGAGGGGAGGTCACAGCGCCAGAGGCGGCAGTGGCACCGCCGGGCGACAGCACGGCCGGAGCTGCCCCCACAGGGCGTGAGGGCAGGGCTGGCAGCACAGGTGAGGGCAGGGCTGGCAGCACAGGTGAGCCCCTGGCTGGCAGCACAGGTGAGCCCTGGGCTGGCAGCACAGGTGAGCCCCTGGCTGGCAGCACAGCTGAGGGCAGGGCTGGCAGCACAGCTGAGGGCAGGGCTGGCAGCACAGCTGAGGGCAGGGCTGGCAGCACAGGTGAGCCCTGGGCTGGCAGCACAGGTGAGTCCCTGGCTGGCAGCACAGGTGAGCCCCGGGCTGGCAGCACAGGTGAGCCCCTGGCTGGCAGCACAGGTGAGCCCCTGGCTGGCAGCACAGGTGAGCCCCGGGCTGGCTCGCCAGGACCGGCTCGGGACACTCTGGCCAGCACAGTGTGCAGACATCGCCTGTTAACTGCTCATCTGGATGCCACAGGAGGCTGTGCTTTCTCCCAGCAAAGTCGCTGGAAATCCTGCCATAACTCAGGCGTACTCAATTCCTACCTGCCTGTACCTTTTTTTACCATTCGTTCTGTTTCTTTACTTTCCTCTTGCTGCAGAGATACCTTTTCCTGTGTTGTAATCACACTGCTGGCCTGACCTCAGTATCACAGACCTCAGATCACAGAGTGGGTCAGGCTGGAAGGGACCACAGTGGTTGGGACCATCTGGCCCAAGTCCCTGCTCAGGCAGGGCCATCCCAGAGCACGTGGCACAGGATTGCATCCAGAGGGTGCTGGAATATCTGCAGTGAGGGACACCCCACACCCTCTCTGGGTGATCTGTCCTGGTGCATCATCACCCCCACAGTAAAGAGGTTCTTCCTCACGTTCAGGTGGAACATCCTGTGCATCAGTTTCTGCCCATTGCCTCTTGTCCTATTAAATAAGTCCTATTATTACGTTTCAATTACAATCATATTTAAATGAGGTGGTACAATCATCTTGTTTGTACTTTGTTTTTAAGTGTACGGACTACAAGTGCAACTAGAAGGTCCAGAGCAAGATTCTGAAGAGAAGAATATTGAAATTGCAGTTAATCAAAAGCAGTGTAAAGACAGCGTGGATGAGGGTAGCTCTGCAGACACCTTTCAAGGAGTGCAAAGGGGTAAATCTGCAGAAGAGCTAAACTAACAAACAATGCTTGGGATGACTCAGATACACCATTACTGTAGTCTCTCTACATGCAAAGTTAAGAATCTTGTCAAATGCAAATTAGTATTAATTGTAATGCATGGTAGATGTCTAAGACCATTAGAACATTGATGCCAGTACTTTATTGTCACTGTATGTTATAATAATCTTAGGACTAGTGGGTATTGCCTGACTTCCAGATCTAAAAAAAAATAAAATATGCAGATTTCAGCAGTTAAATTTGCTACTACTTATTTTACTACTTTGCCTTCTTAAAACATTGTTCCATTAAAATTGTCAGCAAAAATCTTAGTTAAAACCCTCCTCTTCTCAAAATTCACATTCAAGTGCTCTTCAGTATTTCTCTAAAGTAATGGGCAGCATGACACATTTTCCCCACCCTTGCTCTTAAATTGCAATTCATTTTCTTACTTACAAAGATGTTACAACTCAAGAGAAAGCTGTCGACTGCATGTCCAGAGCAGGCCAACAGAATGAACAGAAATCAGGGGTTGATCACGAGTCTGTAAGCAGCTCATCCAGCCAAAGGACAGCAGACAAGAGGGGCTCTCTAAGGTAATACACTGCCTGCTGATGTGTTTTGTTTAAACCTTGGCAGCACTGAAGTCAATGGGAGTTTTGCTACTCTGCATGTTGATCTTAACCCTGGAGAACAATTTTGCAGATGAGCTTGAGAATAATTGATGAATCAGAAATTAGTGATATTTCCAGCATCTGTACAGATATTTGGGGTTTTTTTGGCCACAGTAGCAAACTACATTCTAACCACATGAGGTAGTCTATTTAGTGGATCTGGAGAAAATTGTGCAAACTCTTGTGGGAGTCATTTGCCAGTAGATTTGACCATTTCTCAGCATCAGTTCAGACAAGGCATTGTGTTAATTCCTGGTGGCATTCCCAGCCAGCCACTGCTGCATATTAAAACTCCCTTGAGTGCTCATTCAGAGTCAGCAGTCCATTAAAATGTTGGGCTGAGAACTGTTGGTTTTTCTAGTCTGAGGAAAATGTGTCACCAAAGGTCCTGTACCAAAGCAACCAGGAACAGAGGGAAGAAGTGGAGAGGAGGGGAGCAGAAGCTGACATAGAATCACACTGCTCTTGTCCAGGAAGAGGGACTCTCTAATTCCCTACTCATTTTCCTACATACTCTGTTTTTCAGCAGAAGGGCCTGGTAACTCACTTCAAACAGGTAGAAATGAAAAGCCACTCTAAAAAAACCTACTGCTTTTTTAATTTGGAATATAGTTTTGAAAGCTGTAGCTATTTCTATTGCATGAAAGAACTATTCATCTGTAAGGAAGCAAAAGATTTCAGAATGTGCACTGAAATACTTTTTTTTTTGTTTTGCTTCTGCTTCCTGTTATTATTTTAGAATGACAAAAAAGATTCTGCTGGACATCTGTAAACAGCAGAAATTATACTGGACCCCCTACTTGAATGATACGCTTTACTTGCATTATAAAGGTAAGATGTGGACATGACTGTTCACATTTATCATTCCGAGTAGCATTTTAGCAGAGAGTCTATTTCTTGGCTCACTGAAGTTAGATATCTAGTCATTCTTTTGAATTAAAAACATAATTTTATATAATACTGGAATTGGGAAATATGAAGGTAGAAAAATAAACTGATTATACATCTAATTCACTTTGTGGAGTCATTGAAGGGATCAGTAGGAATCAAGGGACATGTTTTGGGGGTTTTTCCTAAAACAATAGCCTCTGAGAAATGTCTTAAAATACTGGTCTGGGTTGCATTCAGAGGAAAATATATGTAATTAGGACATGGTACCTTCTGCATTTGGCCTTGGTTTTGCTCTGTGTTATTTAGCATCTAAAGGGCTGCCTGAGCTACAGAGCAGAACAGGCCCTGAGTGGGGCCAGGAACAGTGCCATTGATGTCAGTGAGTTCAGCACCAGTGTGCTCAGAGGCTGCTGCAGCAGCTCTGCTTCCACGGCACTGATTGCAGAGAGCCTTTTGAGCCATTTCACTTGAGAAGCTCTTTCCCTGCAGGGTTTGACCGGCTGGAGAACCTGGAGGAGTACACGGGGCTCCGGTGTCTGTGGCTGCAGTGCAACGGCCTCAGGAAGATCGAGAACCTGCAGGCTCAGACAGAGCTGCGCTGCCTCTACCTGCAGCTCAACCTGATCGAGAAAATCGAGAACCTTGAGCCCTTACAAAAGCTGGATTCCCTCAACATCAGCAACAACTACATCAGGACCATTGAGAATCTCTGTAAGAACGTGTTCCAACCTTTCCCACCTTCCTACGCTCTGACTGAGCTGTTATCAGTGGCACTTGTTTCAAGGAATGTTTTTATTCATGGTAGAATTTTGCACAATATCCCATACCAAAGTCCACAGGGCCTCTGTTGAGGAGTCAAACCTATGTATTTGCAAATGAAACAGATGAGAAAGTAGGAACCACTTTCATGTGGATACCTACAATAATTAGGTAGTTTTTTCCTCACCTCTTAATACCATCTCAGTCTTATCTGTGTTGCAGACAGGCTGACAATCCAGTTTTCACTATTTACTTTACAGTTAAGATGTGCTTTGGCAGTTGCACACACAATTACTGAATCTCTTATGTCTGCTAAAAGATTTATTCTGTCTTCAGCAGCAAATAAAAAACAATTCCTCTACATTACCACTTGCATACATCGGAAAATTTTGAAAGGCAACCTCTTGCTTTTGTGTAACTAATTAGTTTGAAGTGTGAGTGAAAGACAACCACCATCCCAAAACCAAACAGCTGTTTTTCCCAGGGTGAAGAAAGCAGCTTTGGAGGCCTTGCCAAAAAGTGCATGTAGCAGAATACCAAATTTAGGAAAAAAGCTCCAAATTCAATACAAACAATTAGTTGGACCATGCAGTTCTTTACTTGCTCTAGGAACCCCTCTGTGAAGTAACAACTCTTACCTTTCCTTTCCCTGTCCTGTTGTCCAGCTTGTCTGAAGGTGCTGCAGACTCTGCAGATTGCTCACAATAAGCTGCAGACAGTGGAGGACATCCAGCACCTGCAGGAGTGCCCCAGTATTTCTGTCCTTGATCTCTCCCACAACTGCCTGAGTGATCCCAGTATTGTGACTATTCTGGAGACCATGCCTAACCTGGTAAGCCACACACAGCTGAGGGTTCCTGCCATGTGTGTGGGTGAGCCCCAGGAATGGTTTGGTTGGGTAGTTCAGGCATTGGTCTAAAAGAAACGTTATTAACCTTTATTTTATTTCTTGTTGATTACCTGTAACATTCAGGATGTTTTATTCACCTCTTGTTTTTGAAACGACAGGGAAAGTGCGTATCCAGATTGGGTCTTTTTTGCTACTCAACTTTAAAAATTGTTCCCTTGTTTCTCTAGCACGTGCTGAATTTGATGGGAAACGAGGTGATAAGGAAAATTGCTAATTATAGAAGAACACTTATTGTTCGGCTGAAACAACTCACATATCTGGATGACAGACCAGTTTTCCCAAAGGACAGGTAAGAAACACAGCCTTCTTCATTACACAGCAATAAAGATCAAATGCTAATGATCACTCCTGCATTTCTTGTAAAAACTGTCATGGAAGGAAAGGAAGACTGACCAGTATAATGTAGTGAAGGTGAGTGGCTTAGAGGACAAGAGTATTGTATTACTGAGTTCTACATCTAACATACCTAGAAAAAAAGCAATCTGTTTTTTCACAAAATAGTTCTTGAGGATGTTCTTATGCCAAGTCTGTAGAGCAGAGCAAATCCTGATTTAGCAGGAACTGAACAGGTGTCTGCAAGAGCCAAGCCCAGATCAGAGCAATCTCTGGTGCTGTGATCACCAGCAATTGGCTGTCTTTATGTTTTCTGTTTCAGTTCCACATACAGGATGAGATACACATTCATCCCTGTTGCATAAGGGATTGTCACTGCTAAATGCTTTTTTTTTTCTATTTTCATTTTAAATTTCTCTCTCATTGCAAAGATGGGCTTCTCCAGCTGTATTACAGTGAGCTTTTGTGTTTTCATTAGAGCCTGTGCAGAAGCCTGGGCTGTTGGAGGGCTTGAAGCTGAGAAAGCAGAAAGGGAAAAATGGGAAACCAGAGAGAGAAAAAAAATCCAAGATAGCATTGATGCATTGGCAGCCATCAGGCAAAAAGCAGAGGAAAATAAAAGGCAAAAGTGCGTGGAAGAAAGAGATACAAGTGCAACATGTGGAAATGGAGATGCAAGAGATGCCCTGGAAGGTTTGTGGTTACAATATTGGAAGGTGTCTGTGACCACTTCAGTTTGAATGTGCAGAGGAGTCTTTATCTGTTTTTTTGGGTTGACTAACAAAATTTTTTCTGCAAGCAAGTGGCTTGCACAAAGGAGAGGATAACCAGCACTTGTTGCTGATCCATCAAAGTCCTCAAGCCTATATTTAAATAGGTGGTCACTTGGGAGTCTTTTCAAAGTTAACTCTAAGGACCAGCCAATTGTTCACTACAGTGTTTTCTCTAGATGATTTTTTTTTTTGCTGGGGAACTTTATTTGCTGGGGAGTTAAAATGGGAAAACCCACAACATTGCTGCAGTCCTGTACTCATCCACAAACAGCTGCTCAAACGAAGTAGGAGCTTTTCCTGCATGTTTTAGGCCAGTGTAGTAATGTTTGGATATTTAGAATGAGCAGTGGTAGATTGACTTAGCAATTTTAATGAACTTGTTTCTTCTGTAGGAGCACCTGCAAATTCACAAGATGGTGATGGAAATTCTAAAATATCAAAGCCTTCAAATATATCAGAAGAGGAAGAAGCTCAAGAGAAGACTGAGAAATTCAAAAATGAAGGTTTTGATGTTAGTGATGAAGTGATAACACTTCTACCAAATAGGGAAGATAACAAAGATTTTACATCTGGAAATATTCCTGCTGGAGTCCAAGAGGATGTGCAGGAACCAGACACCTACAAATGTGCAAATCTCAACCAGGAGACAGATGGTAAGGTACCCTGTGAGGAACCAAACCAGACTGAGGGTGCAGAGATGATGAGCCAAACTCTGTCTCAGTGCAGCCTCTGCTGATGCACAGATAAGAACATTCCATTGCATTTCCACAGTGACTAGGGAAAAGCAAGCAGTACTGGCTAAATATTCTTTAAATACAGCAAACAAAAACATTCTGAGGGCTTAAACTGCAACTTCTGCAACTGAAAGGTGGAACTGCACTTCTCAAATATTTAGTGACAGGACAGGCTTCCCCTGTGCCCCTGTGCAGTCTGTCTGCCAGCAGAAGCTGGTCAGCCCTCCAGAGATGGCTTTGTGCCTTCACACAGGGAAGAATGCTTTTATAGATTGTGGTATACATTATTGCCAAATAAAAATATTAATTGATACAATATAAGATATCAGAGAGACCAAAAATGTGGTGGAAAGCCAAAGTGCTGGACGGAGCTGTGAACCCTGCAGTGGGGGCAGTTGGTTCTGCAGTGCTTGCTCTTGCAATACAGACATTTCTACTGAGATAGTTCTCTCCAACTGCCTGGTTGTTTTTCAGATCTCCCAGGACAGGAGGCAGCCCCTGCCAAGGCTCTGCTTCCTGCAGGGGGTGAATGTGCTCAAACACAGCAGCCCAAGGTGGAGACACTGGAGAAACTGTACCTTGAGGTATGTGTTGGACTGGGAGGTTGAGAAGTTCAGTGTGGGTATTGTCTTCTCCAAGGCCATTCTTGTAACATCCTGACCAATAAAACTGTATGGCCAAGTTCTTAGAGAGGTCTACTATTAGGAAAAGTAAAAGGAACCCAAAAGGAAAGTTGCAGAGGTATTCATTCTGTCCAGTGTAGCATATATAAAGAATTTACCACTGCTTTAAAGTTTATTTTGTCCTTAAAATTTTTGTCCTATAAGTGCTTTTGTCCTATAAATCACCTGAAGTTGACCTCCTGTCTCTTTGATTTCTCTGGAGAAGCTAATGAGGGCTCTCATTTAAACACAAATCACATCAAAAATAATCTAGTAGATACATTTGTCCTCTTAAGCAACACTCAAATGAAATATGCAGTTGAAAATGTGAACTGTAGCAGAAAGAGCATAAGAAAGAAATAGCAGCCCCATCACTGTAAATGTTACCTATCAGTATCAGGTATAAATTAATTCTCAAAATAGAACCTGGAGGTCTATTTCCAAGAAAAGCAGGGTTATTCAGGTATATGATAAGTAATTGATATTTGTAATATGGTCCTGTATTATCTAAGTCTGCTATCTGATGATGCAACATTTAAACATGTTTACCACACTTAGCCCTTGGGAGGACAGGGATACCCCTGAAAACACAACCACCTCCCTGCAGAGAACTGCTCAGTGTGCCCTGCCAAGGACTGGCAGTGCCACACTGTGACACAACCAGCAGGAGCAAACTGCAGACCTCAGGATTTCCCAGAGCACTTCACCTGCTCTTGGATACCTTACACTGCCATGGGGAACTGCTGGCAGAAAAGTCTCATATCTTTGCCATGCTCTCCATTTCCCAGGAAGAAATTCCCTGTTATCGAAGGGCTCAACCCACTGCTGCAGTAGAGGGTTTGCTGCTGCCTCCTCATGTTTGGCTGTCTTTAATAATAGGTTTAAAAAACACAGTGGAGAGAACTGGCAGCAATTCAAAGCATATACAACACTATCATTAAAAGCAGATCTTGCAGGGTCTGGAATAAAGGCTTTAAATAGGTAGTGACACTGTAGGAGCCCACGAAGTGAAGAACTCATTGAGTGTTTGTTCTTCCCTGGTGTCTGTGGCACCCTGGGAAGCTCCTTGGCACACACTGTGACATAAAGAACTCTTCAGCATCACCCATGGGCTTTCTTTAGGCTCACAAACAGGGGGACTATTTTAATTCTGAGAAGAAAAGCCAGACCCAGATCACACACTAATGCACATTTCAGTGTCTTCTGCTGCTTTGTTCCCCAGCAATGTTTAGTAACAGCAAGAGCTTCTCCCAGCAACCAACCTCCTGTACTTACATTACTGCAGATACTCCAAGGAGTCTGAGTGCTGACATGGCAGGGAATGGCTGGGAAGGTGCTGATGGTGAGGAGCTCTGGAGCTGTCCTGACTGTAGATGGTCTCAGGAGGGATATAAGGGAGGAGAGTGGAGAGGATTTGTAATGTGGTGGTTGTGACATCCCTTTGTCAAGCAGAAACAAGCTCATGTTGCTGCACATGCCTTGGCAGTGTTTGAACCACATTCCATGTACCTAAACCAGGATAACTTTTAGTAAGTGATTTTGGTGTGATGTGCAAATGCACCCTGCTAATTGAAACAAGACTAACAGCTCTTTCATCTCCCTGTTGACACCCAATTCCACCCACTGACATGAGTCTCAGATCTTAGGCTGTACTTTTTTAGTGCTGTTTTTATAGAGCTGTGTGAGTGCAGGACATGCTGCACCCGGGACAGGAGGACAGGGTGGTTCTGTGGCCTCACGCTCTGCCCTGCAGAGGATCCCAGGGAGCCACAGGGCTCTTGGTTCTTGGGTTCCAGCAGCTCATCACCCATTCATGCTCTGTCACTGTTTGCAGGAACTGCCTGATTTAGAAGATGTAGATGTAACTGAGTTTTCCCCAGAGGAGGAAATCTTTGTTCAAAAGGTAACATTTTTATTGATTCCAGGAATGAAGCTTCCCTAAACATATTGACAAATGTTTTGCAAAGTGAGGATCATCTGAGTTGTGAAATGCTGGTTTGGGAGGTGCAATTAGTTATGCATTTATAAACTAAAATGGATGGTTTCAGCAGATCATATTCACTTGTAAATCTTTTTTTTTTTTATATTATTGTATAACAAAAATAGGAGAATGGAAACCTAAGATCAAGTAATGCACCAGTTACATAGGTTTAATTACTTTGTAGTATGTAATGTTATAATGAAGATTACTCCTAAAATACACTTTACCAGTACTAATATGCTGCAAAGGACTGAATAGAGAGAACAAAGCACCTGCTGCTGAATAAAATCTGACATTTCAGCTGAAAACACAGAGAGATTGAACCTCCTCTGCTCCACTGCAGGCCAGTCCTCACCCACAGTAGACTTTGCTTTGCTCAAACTAATCCTTTAGGCAAAAGCCCATAAACAGAAACAGAAGGGGCCAAAAGAAGGCAGCAAAGACTAAAAGCCCAGTTTGGGCTCTCATGCTAATCAAAGAATCATCCTGGCCCTGCTGGAGACAGAGGCTGGTACAACACATGTTCCTACAGGTCTCTCCAAGATAACTTTTCCAGGAGTCAGCAGGAATAAGGCATGGAATTCGTTTTCTCTTTTGGACACAGACTCATAACAGCGTTGCAAAATGTCTTGGCCAACAAAGCCTGCAATTAAAAGAAGGCAAGGGAAGGGAGCAAAGGATTAGTGAAGGAGAATGTGCAGCTGTCAGGCTCCACAGGGTGCTCAGGTCTCAGCTGAAGACAGAGGAAGACGTTAGTCAGGTCTGGAGGAAAGTGATAAATGCAGCTGCTGACTTGCTGAAATAGGTCTTTTTGTGACCTGTCACTAATTTACAGTCAGTTGGTCACTGAAGCCTGAGGAACAGGTAACCTGAGGGCCACCCCTACAGCAGCAGGGCTGGGGGTGAAGCACATCTTCCCTACATCTTAGGAGAACAGCACAACAAAGCTGACAACTGTTACATGGATCCAAGTGATAGTTACCCATCCTTCAGCTTTTATATCTGAGAAGAATATATTTCCAATTACCTTTTCTACCTTTACAGCAGAACCATCACCCAAAGATTGAAGTAATTTCTGAAGTGACAAATGACAGCGATTCTGCATCAGAGGAAAACGATAAAGGCATGTTTGAGAAATCACTGGAAGAAGTTCCAACAGCAATTTTCTCAAATCCATGTAAGAGCCATAAAGAGCATGAAGAGGAGGAACACTTAAGACCCCTTCTTGAAAGCTTCTTTACAGAGCCTGCTAATTCAGAAAGACACCTGGAGATCAAAGATAAAAAAGCAGCCCCCTTGAAACCCTTGATACAAGAGGTGGTCACTGAGCCCAAGGACCATCTGCTGTTGTCACCTGTCTGCCATCAACCAGATGACCCAAGCCCAGGGGAAGAGGATGGTAAGATTACAGTGACATTACTAATCACAGAGGAAAAGGTGGGTGGAACAGGCACAGTAAAAGTAAGGATCTGTTCAGCTCTCGTTGAAGATTTGCTAGTTACAATCACCTCTTCCTTTTATTTATGTGGGAATCCTAATAAATTAGGAATTAAAATGGTATTTTCTCTTTTTCTACAGAGGATTTCTTGCTGAGTTTCATTGAAATGAATGGTTTTAAAAAATGGGGCTGTATGTTTCTTTTTCCAGTCCTAAAGACCCTCAGTGAGTTCTGTTTGTGTGGTACCTTTGTGCTGACAGGGACTGGCAGTGAGGCAGCAGCACAGGGCCTGGCTGAGGGTGAAGGGTGTCCCCACACAGCCCCAGCTGACCAGGACA
>JAWWLV010000021.1:12224591-12237708 GCA_035041135.1 Platyrinchus mystaceus
GCCCAGCGCGGCTCCCTCGACGCCCCCGCCCCGCCCTGTCCCGGCGCTCCCGATCCCGAGGATCCCGAGGATCCCGACCCCATCCCGTGTCGGGGCCCGGACGCGGCCCCGGCGCGTTCCGCTCGCGATCCCGAGGATCCCGATCCCATCCCGTGTCCTTCCCCCGCTGCCGCGGCCGGGTGGCCGAGGGGCCCCTGGTGTGGCCGCAGCTCCCCCGGCACCCGCGGTGAGACCCGGCCCGGCCCGGCCCGGCAGCGCCGCGGCTCCCCCGGCCCCTCCCCGGCTCCGCCGAAGGGCTGCGGAATGTCCCGCACTAACCACATCCAGATGCGCCTGCTTGGCAGCCCGGGACACCGGCGGGACGGGATCGGCGCTATCAAATGGGCTGTAAGTATCTGTTCTGTACGTTTGATCAGGGTGGGTCGGGGAGAGCTACGCGGCGAGCAGGGTGAGCTGGAGACTGTCCTTGCTGCTTCCCTTTGCCTCCAGCCTGCGGCTCTTTTTCGTTGCCTTGTTGCTCTTGCAGCGCTGTTACGTGCAGCATCCTGCACTGTGATGGTTAACACGCAGCAGGCTCTGAACGTGCAGCCTCCAGCCTGATGCATCTGCCTCACACTCTACTTTCCAAAGAACTTTTCAGCTGTTTTTACAGAAGATTGGGGTTTCTCTGCACAATGCCTCCAGTGCTCTCAGATTGGGGTTTCTCTGCACAGTGCCTCCAGTGCTCTCAGACAGGGTTTCCTCTCAACCACGAACGAGTTCCAGTGGTGGCACGTTACATTTACAAGCCATTCCTCACCAGTAAAAGGACATGAATCTTTCCCATGTTTGAGCAAAACACAGGAATTTCCAAGCTCTCTAGTGTCACAAAGATAGAAAGAAAATAATTCAATTCCTGTGAAATGGGCAGTTGCTGATCACATTTTTAAATAGCTTTTGGGCAGATTCTGATAAAATTGAAATTAGTGCAGTGCACCAGCACATACTCCCTCTCCCATTTGTCTGGGTGTAAAATACATCCATGCTAATGCACTGTGATTGCTGGGGCTTGGGGCATGTCAGGCAAATTATTTATCAGATCAGAAGAGGGTCTGGAGCTGAAGAGGCAGTGAGTGCTATGGCCTTGGCAGGGCTGGGAAAGGAAGGTGGTTGTTTCAATGAGACTGTTTCTTACCCCTTCACAAGCCTGCAAGGCTTCATTCTCCTCCTGGGGCCAAGAAAAATGAATGTTTGGAAGAGAGAGGGCAGGTTCCTCACCCTGTGCTTGGCTGCTCAGGAGGGTTCTGTCTCCCCAGAGCGCTCAGTTGTGAGTTGAGCTGCTGAGCTCTCTGTAATTCTGAAAATCAGGCTACCAGCACACAAGACTGTCTGAACTTAGGGAAGAACCTCTCGAGGCTGCTGAGGGGGATGGTGTGTTACCTTCTCCTACCTTGCAGGCAGATGAGCACTCCTGTCAGACACGTGTGCTGTGCTCAGGAGGAGCTGGAGTTTTCCCTGTTTGCTGGGCAGCAGCTCGTCCTGCACAGCCACTGCCACGATGGTTCATCCTGCCCTGAAAGGGCCAGGAAACATTGGGCACCACTTAAATCCAGCAGAGCTGCAGCCCCCAGACCGTGCCAAGGTATGCCAGGACTTACCCCGGGTCAGCAGGGTGACAGGAGCAGCGGTGCAGCATTTCCCAGGGGGACAGAGGTGCAGGCAGCCAGTCCTGCCCAGGGCCAGCGGGGCTCCCTTGCACTGCCGCCTTCTGCCACACCATTCTCTGCTGGGGACTGGGCAGGTTCCTTCCTGGGACCCCTGGATGTGAAAACAGACATCTCAACGTGCCACTCCTGCCTTCACACAGCAGCTCTGCAGTTCCTCTGCATTTGAGTTTGTACACTCCATACAAGTGGAGGGTGAAAGGAGGAGCAGCCGTTTGCCAGCGGTTCCGTGACTGTGCCTGGCACTGTGAGGGGAGGCTGGCAGTGCCAACAGGAGACACTGCAGAAAAATGGGAGCAGCTGGCTGGGAAGCTGAGCAAACCACGTATTTAAGGACTGGGGCAAGCAGATAAATAGGGCACCCTGTCCTGTAACAGCATGGATTTCATCCATTCCTTTGCTCTGGCCTGAAAGAAAAAAAAGTCTGAAAAGCAGCTCTGACGGGGAAGTTGGAAATTGTCTTTGGAGCAGGGCCTGCATTTTTGTTACCTGCTTCTGCAGCATTTGACCCAACAGAGCCTTTGCCTCCAGGTGCTGCAGCAGCAAGTGGAGCAGCAGTGATGGCACAGTGCTGTGACTGTGGCACTGGTCACAGTGTCTGACAGGACCCCGGTGTGCAGCTGAGCCTCTGCCCCTCTGCACTGTGTTCCCTGGGCTCTGCTTCATCCCCGGCTCCTGGGACAGCTCACAAGACATCCAGCTGGTTAAATCCTACAGCCTGCTCTTGCTTTGTTTATAGACTGCAGAACTTCTAAGCAGCTGAATGAGATGAGCTTTGTTCTGGGCAGGCAGCACAGCAGTTGTTTTGGTTACTCCATTTTTTAGGGCTTTGCACTAACCAAAATACCGAGGGGCGTCTCTGCATTTCAGCCTGCTCTGTCTTCTAGTGCAGAGGATCAAATCATTCAGCATCACTTTGTAACTCCAAATGAGGCCTCTTCACAAACACCCTGAAATGCAAAGAGGAGTTGTCTGGCACCAAAGCACTTAAAGCAGTAACTTTGAAGAGGTTGTTGACTTTGCCTAGGGGGGTGTGGAAAAACAAAGAAACAAACAAACAAAACCAAAAAAAGAAACCATGCAGGAATAAAACCCATAACACGACGCCCAAACATAGAAATGGAAGACAGTTTCTTCCCCTGCTCCAACACACAGAGCTATTTTTCCCCTTTAAATGCTTCAAACACATCTTAAATGGTTAAACCCAAGTTGTTTCATGCATGTTTTTGTACGTGGGGCAGAACAAACTCCATGCTGGAAGCTGACACATTTCCCTGTGGGTACTCCAGAGCCCAGATGCAAAATGAAGATGATTGCACCACAAGACCCAAACCAGGTAACTCAGCTGAGAGTTTGAAGCTTTGGCCTTTGCCCTTCAGATTTCTGTAGAAGGGTAAGTGAAGGATGTCAGCCCAGTGCAGCCTGAAGGGAGCAAAACCAGTGATCCTCACCCAAAACAGAGGGCTTCTCCTGTCTGTGTGTTCAGCAAGGTATTTAAACTAAGCTGGTGCAGACACAGAAGTCAAACACTCTGCCAGCCCTCAGGGGCTCAGCATATGGGGCCAAGGGAAAGGCAGTGGGAAAATGCAGCCTCCCTCCAGGCTTCAGGCAGTGCAGACTTTTTGGTGCCAGCATCCTGGTCTGGTGGGATGAAGCTCATCTGAACATGCTATTTTACACAGGTCCAGCTGCAGGATGGGCATAGGGTATGTCATTATTGTTTCTTGAACACTGTCAGGGCTCCTCCTGAGGCAGAGGAACAGCAGCACAAGGTGAGGAGGGTCCTGGGAGTTTGCTTTGCTCTTGCTGAGGGAATGAGAAGGGAAAAACTGCTGGAAACAAGGCAGGAGAGGGACATGGACACAGACCTCTCCCCTTGCAGGCCAGAGCTCAGGCAGGTCTGTGTCCAGCCCGGGGTGTTACAACATGAAGAGCATTCAACCAACATGGAATGAAAACAAATATCCCAGACCTGAAGCATTTCCCCAGAGCATCCCCACCAACCAGAATTTTACAAGCTTCCCTGATGAATACAAAAAAAATCTCCTCAAAGCCATCACTGCTGTATCCCACACATGTTCTTCAGCTCATTTTACAGAGAAACAGGTCAGACACCTCCATCAGCCACCACAGCCCCACATGCTGCCTGGCCACACAGTGCTGCCCAGCCCAAACCTACCAGTGGCAGCTCCAACATCAGGAGTCAGGAGAGAGCCAGAACCACCTGCCATGCAGTTGGGCAACAGGCTGATCCAGGGACAGCCAGGGCTGTGCTTGGTGGGGATGGATGTGCCTGTGAGCTGGGCTGGGATGAGTGGCCAGCAGATCATGGGGCCAGTTTGGGACCCTGTTTTCAGCCCCATTTTTATCTCACCTCAGCTGCTTGTCCTGAGGCTGGGGGGGTCAAATAACTGCTCTTCAAGGCACAGAGCAACGTGCCAGGATCACCATTCTCGACTGAATTCAGAGACAGCATCCAGAGAGTTTTTCCCACCTTGGCCCTGAATGGCAGTGCCAGGTGCTGCAGGGGTGAGGAGTCTGCAAGGCAAGGACATTTCCAGGATGAGCTCAAGGCTTCACGTCATTCAACTGGGAAAGAAGGACTAGCAATTTTTCTTTTTTAAATCATTTAACTGCTTTTATTGCAGCTGTTCTTGGCCATATTTCAGAATCCTCCTCTCAAATAAATGGAAAGCAGGCAGAGGACTGGGCCTGTTGCCCGAGTGTGCAGCAGTGCAGGTCAGATTCCTGCCTGGATGCTCCCCAGGGTGCCAAGCCCAGCTCTGGCCACTTCCAGCTTTCCAGCCTTTCGTAGCCTCTTGGGCCATGCAGGCTGTGCCCCACTTGGTTCTTGCAGCACATTCCTTATTTCTGGGCTCCCCATCTTGCCCCCTCATGGCCCTGTCAGCCTCTTCCCACTGCCCAGCTCAGCCCTCTCACGTCACTGCTGCTCACAGCCCCCACCCTGCCCCAGCACCCCCCTGTCCTGGGGGGCAAACTGCACTCTCCCAGTCAGACCCACTCCAGCCAGACTCAGTATCCCTCTGCATCCATCCCCAGGCAGCCACAAAGAGGGACAGCTGCCTGCTTTTCCAGGCTCAGAGGGCAGGGGAGGCAGTGCTGGCAGCTCAGCCCACCTTCCCTGAGGCACCAGGTGATGCAGCAGTTCATAAGCCCAGCCTGGTTTCACAAGCTGGATGGAGATTCCCCACAAGGAAGCAGAGGTGCTTCTGCCTCGGGTGTGGATACTCAGGGAGATGCTGTGCTAAGAAATGCTCTGCTGTGCCCACACCTCTTCAGTTTGGCATCAGATACTTACTTCCTGCTCACTTTGATAGCCCTGTAATTTTTTTCCCCTGGTGTCCAGATGGATGAATAATCTTTCTGGCTTCAGGACATACCAGAGCATCAGCCAGAATCATCAGTCCCTCTGTACTCAGGAACTGCACAGCTTTTCCCACACTGACATCCATGCAGAGAGCTTACACCTGGGTAATAATGGAGGGTGTTTCCTTCCAAAGAAAGAAATATCTAACAAAGACTGGAAAATCCATATAATTAGATCAAGGAATCACTTCAAGGGCTGGCAACTTTGTTTGAAAATGAGATGTCTCTATTGAGCACTGAACTGCTTTATTTCAGCATGGAAATCACTATTTCAGATCCTTTACTTTCAATAAACGAATACACAGAAGAAAACCCGGGCTATCAGCCCAGGCTTGTAACAGTTCAGGGTTTTTCTTGGCTTTTCCAAGGGCATTTATTGCCAGAGTCTGAGATGCTGGCAGGATAAATCTGTAAGCCATGGAAATTACGAGTTTCATGACACACACAATTTATTCCAAACCCTTGACGATAAAATTAAACACAGGAAAGAGCCAGGACTTTCATCCAGCTCCTTAATTACCATCTGGAGTCTGGCAGCTGAAATAAGAACAAACTTTTCTATAGAAAAGGAAAAAGAAGTTTGCTATGACTGTGAGAGAAGAGATGGGACTTCACAAGGAGCTCAGGTGGAGACACAAACACCC
Source organism: Platyrinchus mystaceus (assembly GCA_035041135.1). Classification (NCBI taxonomy): domain Eukaryota; kingdom Metazoa; phylum Chordata; class Aves; order Passeriformes; family Tyrannidae; genus Platyrinchus; species Platyrinchus mystaceus. The sequence continues at coordinate 12,230,326 of JAWWLV010000021.1, forward strand.
CAGTGCAGTCAGGATTTATCCCACTCACTTCAGAAACTGCACACCCAGAGCTGCACAGCACCTCAATAAAGCTATTCCAGCACAACAGAAGGAGCAAAAATACCTCACTTTTAGTTCTTATGAACTTCTCGAGACAAGGTCCCTCTTTTAGGTATCTCAGTAGCACTCAGCAAAAACTCTTGCTCGTGGTGAGGCCGAAGGAGGACAGACTTCCCTCCTTAGCAGATCCAGTTCAGTGGCACTGAAGGCAACATGAGGGAAAGCCTGATGGGATCCACATCTTCAACAGGAAGATTTAGAACAAGACTGGAACATGTTGGTTGCTGCAGAGCAACCAGGACCTGCCATGAGGGGTTTGCAAACTCACACCCTCTACGTGTCAGGGGAGCCTGTTCCACGGGGCTGAAAACAGTGATCAGCCAAGTCATGTGGCAGAAAGAGCATAAACAGGAAACAGATCCTGAATACTCTAAACATTTTAACAACAATTTACAAGAGGTCTGAGAAAATTCTACAATCCTGCTATTAGAACCAAAGCTGTGCCAGTTAAAACATCTGCCCAGGCTGGGAGAGGGGTGAAGGTGCAGTGAAGGGGCCAACAAGTGACAAAAACCCCAGTGTAAGAGAGGCCAGAAAAGGGCAAGAAACAAGGCCTGAGGGAAAAACCATTGTCATCAGGACAAGGAAGAAGTGATTTTAAATCCACCAGAGCCTTACACCAAGGCACAGACATGCTGTTTGCCAAAATAAAGGTTTCAGAATCAATGGAGACAAAGCAGATGAGGAGCTGCACTTGAGAAGAAGATATGTGATACCATATGATGATGAAATACTCTCTATTTCAACAGTAACTCAGAGATACAGTTAACCAGCAATGGAAAAGCACAATATTAAAATTATGAGGTCTGAATAATGTCCACCTAACAGTGTTAAAGGGGCTGGCCAAGAAATCAACCAGTTTTGCTTCCTCAGGAGTCCTGAAATATTGCCCAGACACTGCAGGTGCCACATGTGAGCATGACACTGTCAGTGGATGTATAAAATACTTATGTGCACTTGGGGGGAAACTTTTGGGTGGAGCTAAACTTCAGAAACGTGCTCCTTGCTGATGACTGAAGGGACTATGACTGTCACTGCCCTCCTCCTGCAGAGCTCAGCTCTTGGTGCACAGCAGTGGTGGGGAGAACCTGCCTTTGCTGCAGCTCCACAAGCCTGGCTGGTGCTTCCCTCAGCTGTGCCTACATGTTCCTTGCTGCCTTCTAACTATTTCCTTATTATTTTCTGTTTGCAGTTGAAGGACTGATCGAATAACACAGAAGACCACCAGGAAAAGTGTAAGTGAGGAATATCTTGCATTTCACAAGGCAGCCTCATCTATCACACGTGAACAAAACGTTCCTAACACCAGGCTCTGTCTTGCTTCTGCATATTGGGATTTATTTCCCCACCTCTTGCTTAGGGTGACTTGACAGAGGAAAGACACCTGTGGCCCCTTCTAACCTTATTAATGGAAGTTATTAATAATGGTTTAATATTTTATAAAGATTACTGACAGGAAAAGGGCCCTGTGTGCATTTGAGAGCGTATCTGATGTATTCATTTTGAATATAAATCACCACAGGTTTAACAAGAGCTGGCTCTGTATGCAGGGAAACGCCAGCAACACCCTGTCACTGAAGAGTCTGCCCCTCAGCTCTGTGCCTCCCTGTCCTGAGCCAAAAAGGGTAAAAGCAGCAAGTAACAGTTATGAAGCTGGGGGGGGGGAAAGGAAAAAGTAATGACTTGTGGAAGAATGGCATCGTTCATCATTTCCCACCTTGCTCTTCCCAAAGCAGTGAAATCTTGCCTGCATGCTTCAGACCTGCCACAGCCTCGCTGCTGACACACTCTGTTTATTTACAGATGGACTCTGGTGCCAGGCAGCTCAAACACGGCTTTTAGCAGTCCAGGAGCACCACAGAGACAATGAGAGTTCGCCTCAAAGGGGATGTGATCTGTACCCTCCTCCTGCTGGCAGCGCTTTGCTCCTTACTCTACTCCCAGCTGGAACATTTAGTCCCGGCAGGAAACAAGGAGCCAACGCAGAAGAAGCCTCCAGTGGCCCCAAAAATATTCTCAGGTCCCCGAGCACCTCAGAGACTGATGCCAGCAGAGGCAACAGCACCCAGAGCCCAAGTTACCCCCATCATTAGACGAGCAGAAGTGGCCAACAACAGGGTCCAAACTACAACTCCACCCCCGCCGACTGATCCTGCCTTCAACTTCAAGCACTATCTCCTAAACAAGGACAACAGGAACTTCAACCTCCTCATTAACCAGCCCAGGAAATGCAGGAAGACACCTGGGGGTCCCTTTCTGCTCATTGCTATCAAGTCGGTAGTTGAAGACTTTGACAGGCGTGAGATTGTCCGGAAAACCTGGGGCAGGGAGGGTTTGGTGAACGGGGAGCAGATCCAGCGAGTGTTCCTCCTGGGAACACCAAAGAACAGGACAGTGCTGGCGGCCTGGGAGACCCTGATCCACCAGGAGAGTCAGACATACCGGGACATTCTCCTCTGGGACTTCATGGACACTTTCTTCAACCTGACCCTGAAGGAGATCCACTTCCTGAGCTGGGCTGCCGAGTTCTGCCACAGCGCCAAGTTCATTTTCAAAGGCGACGCCGACGTTTTCGTCAACGTCGAGAACATCGTTGATTTCCTCAGGAGACACGACCCCACCGAGGACCTCTTTGTTGGGGACATCATCTACAACGCCCGTCCCATCCGCGTCCCCAAGAGCAAATACTACATCCCAGAGACCATGTACGGGCTCAGCATCTACCCGGCCTACGCAGGCGGAGGGGGGTTCCTGCTGTCCGGCCGCACCGTGAGGAGGCTCTCCAGGGCCTGCAGGGAGGTGGAACTCTTCCCCATCGACGACGTCTTTCTGGGAATGTGCTTACAGAGAATCAACCTCAAGCCCGTTTTGCACGAAGGGTTCAAGACCTTCGGCATCGTCAGGCCTTCTGCTGCCCCACACCTGCAGACGTTCGACCCCTGTTTCTACAGAGACCTCATGGTGGTTCACAGCCTGAAGGTTGCCGAGATCTGGCTGATGTGGAACCTGCTGCACAGCCCACGTCTCTCCTGTACTCAGAAGAAGCAAGTGAAGAAGCCTTTCCAGTGGAAGAAGAAAGCTCAGACAACAGCACAGGCACCTTCCCTCAGATAATGCAGGCAGCCTGCAGCACAAACACACAGCAAACCAGCTGAGAAGGGGAACCTGGAGCTGATGCAGCCAAAGAAACCACATGTATTTTAGCACATCTTATTGTTAAGAGAACACAACTGACACAATTTCAGGAACGTGCCCGAATTCCACATTTGCACTTAAACAGCATGTAGGTCCTCCTCTATTAATGAGTCCAAATAATCACAGCAATATGTGTAATTTATTATTATTTATTAGGATTATAGCAGTGCTTAGTGGGACAATGTGTAAAAGCACATTGAAAAATGCAGTGCTTGGAGACTTTTCAGCACTGTTGGAAATGTGAGAAATGAAAGCAGACACAGGTAAGAGCACAGACAGCAGGGAGCACAGGGATCACTGTCCACTTGCTACCTGGCTTGGACTCATTGACAAATGACCAAACAGTAAGTAGGGTAAAGGAAATGAAGTCACCTCAGTGTAGGCTCAGGTGAAACCACTGCTGCCTGGTTGGTTTTCTGTAGGCCTTGCAAGAAGAGAACAACTAAGAGCTGCTGAAATGGGGACCTGTGTGCTGCAGATGGGCTGGTTACAGGAGATCAAAGGGGAAGCTGAGGCTGGTGTGGCTGGATGAGCAAAGGACAGGTACATGGATAACTGGGAAGGAACAGACTTCCAAAGGGCCTTTAAAGAAGGACAAGAACTTTGAGTTGATCCCTCTAAGCCTTGATCTCCTGTTACTTCTAGCAACTCCTCTGTTCAAACATCTGCTCCACTGACACACTCAAGACTCAGAGGGCCAGTTTTTGACACTTCCCTGAGCTCAGGCTCCTCTGCACTATGCTGACTGGCATTCAGAGAAGACTCAAAAGTCATCCAACAGCATTTGATCACTGTCACCAGTGCAGTTCATCACAGATCCTTTGGCCTTTGCTTTTCAGGGTAAAACCACCCGGAGCTGCTGCTTGCGTCACATTTGGGAGCTTCTTCAGACCAAAGAAGAGCCTGTTGGTGGACTGGGCTGGTTCCTCTAGACCTCTTGCTTGGCACACAGTCAGCTGCAAAGAGCAGCCAAGACTTTTCATGCTGCTGTGGGTGTCATATGAAGGGAAAAAGTAGTTTTCAGACCAAAGGGCTTCAGAATAAAAGCCCGTCTAAATTTATTACAAGAAATCAAAATCACACAGCAATCTTTCTGTTGGGCTTTCCAGGGTCCAGTCAGTAACTTAAGTATTTTAAGCATCAGACAAGAACACTGGATTACATACTTTTTCAAAGTATAGTCAATACTTTGCATTTTGTTTTTTCCAACAGTAGACTACCTTAAAAGAATATCCTTTCTTTAGACATCAGAGCAGAAATAAATTTCTCTAAATCAGGGTTAAAATGCTACGAAATTCGTGGGGCAAAGAGCCTGAATTCACCTTTCATACTGTGTTTGTTAGTTCTTTTGCAGTTTTTCCCCCTCAAAACCCCTCCTATCCATCCCAGTGCCATCCCTCCAGCTGGCACACAAACACAGCCTCAGAGGAAATTGCTGTCAGTCAGAAAGGTCCAGGAAGCTGCTTTCCCTTGAGCAGAGCCTGCAGCACAGCTGCATCTCATCCCTGTGCAGAACCTTCCTCCCACCCAGCAGCAGCTCAGGCTCAGTACTTGTACCAGCTGGGCACACCATGGAGACAGCAAGCTGCTGGTATCCACTGGCAGATTATTAACAACAGTCTTACATTTTCTTAATCTTCCTAATGAATTTAAGCCTTAGTAATGTATTTCCAAGGAAAAGGTCAGCTGTATAGAAGTCAAAAGATTTCTACATTTTAGACCTTTTCCAGACGTGATCCTGAAATACAAAATGCCCATGTGAGCTGCACAAGGAGCTCTGCAGGGTGTGGAACTAAGCCAGAGCCTTGCTGGTGGGAGAAAGTCACCCTTGCCCCTGTCTGCTAACATGTGTGATACTTGTGTATTTATGAGCTTGTACAAGAATGTATTACCTGTGATCAGTTTACAGTTTGGGAAGTTATTTATACCATAATTAAAAGACAGCATGCAGACATGCCTCTAGATGTTGGAGTCTGTCAAGAACACCTGCACACACCTTGTAAGGCTGATACCACAGGGAGTTTTCAGGAAGACATTAACATGAAAAATGCATTATGCATTATTCTGGATAACTTGGTCTTTCCTTGTGCTGGACTTAATTTAATGGCAATGGCAGAAAAATAAACATGGCTTACCTTACAATTTCCTCCAGGCAGCTGTTCAGGTTCAGCAGTCTGCATTAAGGTCTTCCTTTTAAGCTTGGGGATGCACAGATTGGCTCCTCCCTCTATAATGTCTTCAGATCTGCAATCTACCACAACACAGCATTAGTGAGTGCATTTTGTCCCAGATCAGAGTTGCTGTTCAACATCTGTGTTGACACAGTCTGTGCCAGCTCATACCCCGAGAGCTGGCAGAGCCCGAGCCAGAGCAAACTGTTTACTCCATTGTCTCAGCCTGTGGAACAGATCAGTTCTTTTATCCAGTGAATACTAAATTGAGTCTCTGTTAGCAAAAGATGGATCTGCTGTTCTCCAGCCTCTGCTGCATGGCCTCTTTGACCTGGCTTTAAGTCTCCATTTGCTTCTGCAGTGGAGCAGGAGGTTCACAGACCCCGTTCCCAGTGTATGTGAGCACAGAGCTCTGGGGAAGTGCTGGAGAGCAGTGCTGCAGCCCCTGCAGTCCATCACATCCTGCTCACTGCTACAGCAGGCAAAAAGTCTGTGACTTCATGCAAGCTGGAGACTGTTTCCTAGAAAATGAGGGTCTTTTCAGAAAACCCCAAACCCTTAGGTGTGCATGAGCTGGCAGGAAGGACCCTCTACTGACCTTTCTGATGCACCCCAGAAAAACAAACCCATCCACTTCAGAATGACATTCTGAGGAGCTTTAATTAACTGGCTAATTCAACACACCAGTCATGTCTGCTAAAAAGCCTTGCCTGGCAATTTTTTTCATGACTAACCCATGATGAGAAAACACAGAAACATCCCAAGTGGGTTCCACCAGTAGCAAGCAAAGCAAAGCAGACTTTCTCAGGACAGGCATAAACTTCCGATATTAATAAAGTACAGTAGGTTTTATTGAATCCCAGGGATCCACACAGAGTCATGTTTTATTCCTACTGTTCATAAGTAGCCAGATCTGGTCACTCTAACGAGCAGAGCTGGCTGGAACCTCACATTCAACACCTCCAAGTGCATCTCTGGCCACGGGAACTGGTGGCGAGTGCCAAGTCCCGTCAGTCGGTCAAACCACTGCAGACTCAGCAGCACCACAAAGAGAGCCAAGGATGGCTCAGGCAGTGCAGTGGTCAAATCTTGTTCTTCCTGTCTGCAGTTTAACTATTCATCTTTCTGCAGCAGGTTCTCGGAAGCAAACCCCAGCTGCAAATTCAAACAGCACAGAATAAACAGCTCGGAGAATCCTCACCGAATATTAGCAGGGAGAACATTCCCTGGAGGGTGCTGGAAGACCATCAGATCAGAGAAACAGAGTCCAGCCCAGAGCCCAGCTTGAAGAACTGCCAGTCTCCTGGGTTGTGCCTCTTCCAGCTGGAGCTGCAGGTCTCAGCAGCCCAGCAAATGCCCACATTTCTTAACGATGCTACTAACTCCACAGACAGGTTTAAAAAGCAGCAGAGCTTTTAAATACAACTTTTCATCACTTTCTAGGCTTATGGTCAGTAAGAAACCATACTGAAAAATGAGAGGGGAAAGTAAACCCCAAAGAAGGAGCACATCTGAGTCTCTCCAGGAGTGGGAAACAGCTCCCCCACCATTCCTGACCAGCCCAGTGCTCCCTCCAATCCATCCAAACCCAGCTCATGGGTCTTCTCTCTCTCTCCCCCTCACTGTCCCAGCCCATCTGTTGAGAAGCCCTGTGCTAAAAACAGGGAAAAAGCATAAATAACACAGGCCTGCAGTGACAGCCTTGTCCCAGGGGGCTGACTGAGCTGAGTGGGAATCAGGGCACGGTATTAAAACCAATGTTGTCTGTAGCCAGGGAAGTAGAAGAAAGGGGTGCAGTTGCCTCCATAGCCTCTACACTCATGGATGCACCAGAGCCACCAGTGAGGGACGGGGTAAACTCGGGATTTCAGGGCTGCAGTTCTTCTAGGAGAGATGAGCAGAGGTGAAAAGGGAATAC
>JAWWLV010000021.1:12237808-12271252 GCA_035041135.1 Platyrinchus mystaceus
ATTACATTAAATCATTACAACTGGTCCAGAACAAAAGTGACTGTTATAGTGCTATCTTACACCACAGTGAGTGACCTACTCTGCAAACTGCAGCTTACCTTTCCCACTGCTCCAAGCACTTGGTATTCCCAGATTATGAGAAGGAATGATTTTGCCTGCTGGAAAAACAGACATCCCCACCAACACCACGGAAGTTTTGGATGTAAGGTCTGGCAGCTAAAACATTTAAACAGTGACTGTACTGTTTACAGGAAAAGTTCACACAGGTAAAGAATATGACATTTAAGTGCACCCGAACCCTCCAAGTAACAGCCCAGCAAAACCAAATCCCTTGGTGGGTGCAGTTTTCACTCTGGGATCTGGTTCTATCATGGCCTGTCACAAAGCCCCCTGCTCCACTAACTCCTACTCACTTTCCCCTTGTTCTGCTTCAACCCTCTCTCTGAAACATCTTGGGCCACTAAAAGAACCTTTACACAAAGAGAACCAAGCAGAACTAACTTGTACTTTAACTCCCCAGGCACACAGAGTGAGGTATTTATTTGGCTACATGTGCTGTGTCAGGTTATGTGTGGCAGAGTACTCAAGGTAAAAAAAAAGAAAAAAAAAAGGTGTTCATTGGGCAAAAGTTGAAATGGAACATTTCAACTAGTTGTAACTAGCATGGAATAAAGTTTCTTACAGCATGACACCAAAAATTACTCTGAACTCAAAGACCTGTGAAACACAACCAGCCCATGTGAAAGTGTGCCAAATCAGACAACTTGGTCCTTGCCCAAATACTCTGAAGCAAGACAGCACTGAGGGCTTGGACACAGCACTGCTTTCAGAGCAAGAGCCACTCTGACTCACACCAGACATTCAGAGCCATCAAACACAAACCCTAACACAAGTCTGACTGGGCAGTGAAGTGACAACAGGTAGAAAGCCCATGTGAAGTGGGCAGCAACACCCTGGATTTCCCTCTGGAAAACACCACTGGCACCTATAACCTGCAGCCAGCCCCAGGAACTAATTTCAGGAATTAATCATCATCTTCTTGTAACGCTGAGCCCCAGGAAAGATTTTGTTTTAAACAGGTTTGATGGGAGCTCTGGAACAGGAACGATCATGAGCGCACGAATCAGTTCTCACACACCACCTGATTACTACTTCAGCCAAAAAAAATCTCTTTAGAATTACAAGTGTGACAGTTCCCAGCAATAGCAGGCTGGGTTTTCTCTACAGGAACTGCATTTTGGGGAACAGAGGGTTTAGTATTACACAGCAGCACTGATGCCTGTGGTGTTCACAGGAGCCCAGGGACTGCTTGCAGGCCTAAAGAATACGGGAAGAAATGGCAGCTTCACCTCCAGAAAGAAGGGCAGTTTTATTAGTGTAAACCAATGAAATTCTGTGGAAAATACTGCAATATTCAAGTTATCAGATACACACACATAAACTCTTCGTTTCTTTACAAAGGAAAAAGGCACACATCAAAATATGCACTGCGTGTTTTATTAAAAATGCAATTGTACTTAACTTTATATCAGACAGTTTTATCACATGAAACCAAAATGATGGACCAAAGCACATGTGGCCAACATGCAGGATCTGTATCAAACCACACATAATTCTAAGAAGGAACAAGGGCACCTGCTGAGACGGGATCTGATGCAGCCCAAACCTCCTGTTTCCTTGGAGGGGAAGGTGATGATGCCCTGGCAGAGCTGGAGCTGGCACAGCTACACCCCGAGCACCCTCTGCACAGAGCACCTTTTGGTTCACATGAACTGCCTTGTCCCAGCCCCTCCTCCTTGTCACACTGCCATCCTCACCTTCTCCCCCAGAGCTCCTCTGGGCCCTATTCCTTGCTCTCTTCTTTCTGGTGATTCAAACTGCCATCAGTCCCCTCAACCCATTCCTAAACTTTCCATGCCAGCAAGTCCTTAACTGCTCCACAGCAGCTTCCCTCATGCTTTAGCACAGGAACAGCTTGGCTTGGTTTAGAGCAAACAGGAGCAAACACCTCAGAGCAGTGAGCTGTGAGCAGCTGCATTCACAGAGGATGGGTGAGGAGACCCAGAGGAGCTGCTCTGCTCTCCCCGGGTGCCTCTTCAGAGCTGCCTCTGCCCCAGGTCAAACACTGTGTGCTCAGCCCAGCAGCAGCAGCCAGGAGGAAAAGTTGCCTTTAATTTTTTGTCTGTGCAGAGAAATGTTCAATATGAAGGGACTGACCTAGAGAAGAATCTGGGTTGTTAGGAGAGCACTATTAATTACCTGTGCTGTTTTAGTCACTTGGACACACCAGAGCATTACAGGTGAAGATGGGAATCCCTGTAGCTGTTAAACCCCTTTGCTGCTGCTCCTGTCCTAAGGCTCAGGGTACATGCTGCAGCAGCAGGCCTGACCTCACCCTTCTGAAGGATTCCAACTGAACATGCTTGAGAGAAGGATATTGGCAGCATCTGCACAGCCATTAGTCACATATTCCCATCAAGGATTTATCTCCTCTTGCAGCTTTTGTGGAGCCTTTATTAGAAAAGGATTAATTAAAATTAATTGAAGTTAGCATCAGGATTGCTGTCATATTTTAGCAACAAGGATAAGCATGCACACCCTCTCAATTCAGAGATCACAAATCCTGCAGGAGCACAGTGAGCCAAGCACTAAGCAAGGTCATTTTACACTCCAGCACCGAGGGATGTCACAGGAGGGCCAAGTTCTACCCTGCATTACACAGCCAGTGTGGGGGAAATGCAGATGGAAACCAGCTCCACCACTCCATCCACCTCCACACCAACAGCTGAGAGGAGCAGAAGGACTGCACTGCAGAGCCCACTGGACCATCCACCAAAGTCAGGTTTGCTTTCTACACCTCCTGGCCAAAATCTACAAAACACTTCAGTGTATCTATCAGGGAAACACCGCAAGTTGTTAGTTACTGTTTCTTTGGAGAACACACTCAATTGGCTATAAAGGAGGAACACTAGTCAGGTACTTCAAATATATCTCTGAAAGACAGTAAAATAAAAAGAACTATTTGATAAGAAAAAAAAAAGCAAGAGCATTCATGATTTTATTACAAAAACACCCAGCAACTGTATTTAACACAAAAACAGTAACTGAGAGTCTCTTTTTATTTTTCTTTCAGTGTACATGCTCATTATTATTCCATTTAATTTACAGAAGGGCTATGTAAAATGAAATTAAAATTAGAGAGGAAACAAAAAGGAAGGTTGAGGCATAGAATTTTCTTAGCAAGCAACGATCACGGGAGACAGCACAGATTGAACAGGGATTCAACAGGAGTGACACCTAGGGATAAAGGTAAACAGTAACTTTTTCCTTATCCATTAGATTTTCCATGGGGCTTTTTTGTTTGTTTTAGCAAAACAGTTTAGAATATCACAGTATACAGGAAGACTAAATGGCAAAGAACATCTCACACACACACACATTTATCCCTGCTACTGGTCCAGGATCCAAAACTTCAGTTAACATTCGATTTCCTATCTCTCATTCATTGATAAACTATACAGGATTACACTGTACATGGAGTTAAAATTACAAAAATGTCATATTTACAAAAATCTGTACACACATAGTAAAACTCACAAAATTGTCATCTATGTATCACAAGTTGCGACACCAAAATATTAAAAATGGGATAAAATTATACATTTCTCTTGTCCATTTTTAAAAAGGGTTCATTGTTTCAAAGACAGACCACCTATTTCTCCCAAATAAGACTGGTAAGAGAACTAGAAACCTAAAGTATCCTCCTGGGATAAAACGTCGCGAGCAGCATCTCCCAACTAGAAAGAGGCCTCTCTCCTGTCTGCTGGGGTGGGGTGTGCAGGTAGCATGTCTGTACAGAAAGGGTGGAACTACAGCAAGGATGTCTTTGGCTAAACCTTTGGCATAAATTAAAATCACACATCAAAAGTTACACAAAAGGTTTTCCTGGTGATGGCAGAACGGGGGAATTTCTGTCTGAGATACCATTATTTACAGCTTGTCTTTCTCTAAGGAAATAGAGTAGGAATAAAGGATTTTGCAACAGAGGCAAATGAGGCAACATTATTTCTTTGTTAAATTTTTCACTAGTATGAAAAATTGTATCAAATCTTTTCACTAAAACATAATTCAATCATAGAAATAACTTCTTCCAGAATTTTTTTTTTTTTTTTGAAACCGAGTATGAAAAAAATTAGTAAACCAGCCATGAAAGAAAAAAATTGTATCAGCATATCAAGTACATATTAGTGCAGGAAGGTGGATAAATCTGATCCACTGTATAAATAAGCTTTATGCGCAGTGTACATTAAATAACCATCACACCCCACTCACACCCAGTACACAGATGCTCCTCAGTGAAGATAAACATTTATCAAGTAATTAAAGTGTATGTAGTGCAAATGTTACAACCAAGTATTATGCACATGCTACTTGCTTGGTTTAAAGTTACACAAAGATGTGGTGCCTGAAATCATGGACATATATACATCCTTGTCACACTTGGTACAATGTCCTAAGCCACAGAGATACCGAGGTGTTGATATCTAGATATATATACACACACGTTTGTCTTAAAATGTGACCACCACATCAATACAGTAACACAAACGGACTAAAATCAATACCTGCTTCCAGATGCTCCAAGGCTCAGAAAGTTTGTGCTTCTAACTCTTGCAGTCATTATGTGCCCCTCTTCCATTTCCCCCTTCTGCCAGCTGAGAAGGAGGGACAGTCTCTGCGGGTCTGTGCTGCATAGGATGAGGGCAACGGAGAGGAATAAACGACGGCACAGGCACCTAAGCTGCTTTCCTCCATCACCAGTTCCACGCCCCATGATGAAGGGTTGAGAGAATTCCCTCTCCACACCGCTCCTGGGTGGAAAGGCTTATTGAACAAAAAAAAAAATCATAACGTGCTTTCCATATTATAAGTGGCAGCAAATCAAGGCACGCTGTACTAATTGTGTAGCATCGAGATTAGCTGGCTCTGCAGGGGAGGCTCACTGGGGAAGGTCCGACGTCCTCAACTGGCTGCTGGGCCGTGTGGGGCCGTACAGGGTGACAGAAGCTATGTGATTATTCTGCATCACCTGCAAGGGCACAGCAGGACAGGGGGAAATTACAACTGGCACACTGAACAGAAACCCAGGTGTATGAAAACGGTGAGCGGGGAACTGATCCGCCCAGAAGGAGAAACCCCAACGACACAAAGCAAGCGCTTGGCTAAGTTCCTAAAAACAGCCTCTAGATGTCTGTGACACATCTGAACACCAGCATGCTCCACCACTGCTCAGAGGCACCTACATGGATCCCCTGCCAGCACAAACTCCAGGTGACAAAGTTCCAGCTTTAACACGCGAATGTACAACCTCAGAGAAGAGCTTGGAGAGTTGCCTCTTTCTGCCAGTAGGCACTAAAAATATAAGCACTCCCAAGCACTGGCTGTTATCACCATGGGGAGTAAGAGGCCACTCGTAATAACAGCAAACTCTTCACTTTCCCGTGCTCAGACAAAAATAAAGGGTTTTTTCCTAACCTCAAAGATCATTCGCTGCAGTCCAAAGCAAAACGTTGACCCGAACGGGTTAGTGTTGTTTGGAGATGATGACCTGAACAGAAAAGAGGGGAAAAAGAATTTAAAACTGGATGTGTGAGGATCAGGAACCCCTTAGGGAAGAATAACCACTCAGTCATGTAAGGTAAGTCACAGCATCTGTCTCATGGCTTTCATCAAAAGAAAGTAAATCTGCACTATAGCACTGCCAGGCTCCAAGTGAGCCAGGGGACAGCTCTGCTGGATGGCAGAGCCATCATTAATACCCAGGAGAAAGTCATCCAAAAGCTACTAGTGACCTCTACAGGAAAACTCCCTTGCACTTAACTTGAACAGGAAGAACCCTAAAAATAAATAGCTACACAGGAAGAGAGAAGCACCACGTAACTTATTACACATATTCTTTGTGCAAGATCCTTCCCTTTGTGTCTCAGCCCCTACCATATGTATTTGCTATATACTGTCTATTAATCCATGGGTTTGAGCATGTAAAAAAAGATTACCCTGTAAGTTGCTGAAATAGAATAAACCAAGTTTTACTAAACAGTATTTTTCAAGATCTATGGATGGTTTGTTTTCAGCTATTTCTGATATTTTTGCATCATATACTGACAATGGCAGACTTCTGCTGACTGCAACGAATTTTAGATTATAGCCAAAAAAAAAAAAACCCTAGAAAATATTTACCTTCTGTCCTTTCTTGTAAACTGGTCAGTTTTTCAAACTGCATTCTGAGCCATTTGAGATGTGCTCAGTAAAGTGCTTGCTGGTTGAACTACTCTCTACAACACAGATGGAAAAACTAGAAAGGCTCTGTGTCATCACTACTTCACCTCAGCTTTACTTCATTGACATGGCTTCTGCTCTAATCATCTCACTGGCATAAGACAGGAGTAAAGGGGAACAAAGAGCACAATGATTAAGGGGAAAATAATAAATCAAAACCATGTGAAAGTCAGATGAAAACACATTGTTTGGTTTATTTGAAAGTGCTGCAACATTTTCACAGCACCCACTGCTTACACTCGGCCTGAGACAAAAATCATGGTTTCACATCATAAAATGATAACTCTGCAAACAGAAATGCCCATTTAACCCAATATTCAGCTCAATTCCTGCAGAAACAGAGCGAATTTAAGGACTAGAGTATTTTCAGGCAGCCTAAAATAACTGTGGAACAACCATGTATGTTGTTCATAAAAGCAAAGCTTCTTCAGACAGTCTGACATCATATATACTATCATGTACATATATACTGTGCTGTATAATATATTGTTGAAATGCACAGAAAAAGTAAAGAAACTCTGCACTATTTATTACTCATATAAAACTGTTTTATATGCTGCTTAGCTCTTCTCTGGATTTAGTAGTTCACAGGAATTTTGGAAATGCTCTCATGCAGCATGACAGTTTATTTCCTCTGAGAGCAGCTACCTAGTCTTGTTAGTGGCCAAAAAAGGCTGAACCTTTAACCAGCAAAGCAGGGCAAAAGTAACTAATGCAATAAACACTATTCCTCATCCTCTGTTATCAGCCCAATCCCTGCCAAGCAAAATAGAGAGATTTTTACCTGTGAAGTACCACTGGCTTCTCTACAGGGTGCCCCAGGAGATCCTGAATACTGTCCCACTGTAAATACATCAAGAACTTTGTGTTAAATTGAGGCACAGCAAAACTCTTCACGCAGGAAGACTCCAAGAAGCTGCAGTTTCACACACAGGACTGGAATAAGTCAGCACTTTGAAGGGTGTAAGGGATCAAATCAAAAAGCATAGAATGGCAGCCTCCTGGTTGCTGACTCCAATTTTATTTCCCAGTATGGGACCCAAAATTCACCAAGGAAAGGCTTCATTTGGCACCCCAGGAGCCAAGAGAGCAACACTGACCTTGGCTGAACACAGTTTTTGAGAAGCTTTTCAACCTAATGTAGCTCTCAAATATGCAGCAGCAACTGCCCAGCTGGGGATTTCATTGAGGTGGGAAGGCTAAACAGTCCTCAAGGAATCTGCTGTCATCAGGAGGTGTCACACTGGCAGTGACACTTTTGTCACTGCTGCCTGAGGAACATCTCATTACTGGCACCCTTCAGAAGAAAGTGGAAGGGCACTGGACATTCTTGTTAAACACTACATGTCCTCAAGAGCTCTCTTTAGTAGAATAGCTCTGAAAATTTTGTTTACAGACATGTCTTCCAGCTAAACATTCAGCCACTGCTGCTGTCATTTCCCATTCACTTATTCTACTGTTGTATTTCTACCTGCAGCTATGTTAAAATGCAAGCCATGCCATAATGCAGTAATTTGCTTTACTTGAAGAGTGCAATGTCTTCAATCCCTAACACACCAAAATATTTAAATCACAAAACATACTCTAACTTCTGGCCTTCAGCTATTCCATTTTAAAACAACATGATACCACTGCTATAATTTCTTCAGAGTGTATTGTAAATTTGGCATAGATAATTTACATCCTTTAAGAAAATAAGGAAAACACTCAGTTCTGCAGAGACTTACCTTGCTGTATGTTGTACATGTTTCTGTCTGTGAGTCAGCACTATCTGTTGAAGAGAAATAAAAAGGCCTTTATAGCTTGTGCTTGAAGAGTCCCCTACATAGTCCTTTATTTTGAGATGTTAGTTCAGGTAGGAGGAGACATATGAGCCCTAAATCAGTTAACATACAAATTTATTAGCAAACAGAATTGTCAGTAACACTGATTAAATGCAAGTTAAGGTGATTAAACAAACCTGCCTATTTACAGCACGTTCCCAGTTCTAAGATGATAGATGTGTAAGCTGTAACTCACATGAAGAACACCACTGTAAAATAAACTACATCTCTGTGCATTAACAGGCCCAGAACAGCCACCTGTTGAGATAAGGTGGAGTGACACTCGTTAAGGCCAGAACACTCCACTTGGGAAGGAACCTGGCTAAGGCTGGTGTTGAGACTCAGGAGCTGGCAGCCTGAAATCAGCTAAAACACCACTCTTCCAAAACAAGGATGGCAGAGAGCTTGGGAATTGCAGTCTGCCTGGTAAAAAAGCTGCAGGTAAGGACAGCATTGCATTTACACTTACAGCCTTGAAAAGAAACTGTCTGCTGGTGGATTCACTTTCATACATTTGAGTACTCCTAAATACTGCAAGCACATTTCCCACACACTAAACAAGTTGAACACAGCTTTTGATCAAGTTAAAGACCATTTGCTCCTCTTATTTTCCCCCTGCTAAATAAACATGCTCCCTGTGCTGAGAGTTCAGTGCCAGTGCAACTTGAACTCTGGCTCTCAATTCATCGTCTGATGTTGAACTACAAAAGGGAGTTAAAAAAACTGCATCAGGCACTGCCACCAGAGGGAAGAAGTTGGGCTTTTCAAAAAGGTTCTAACATCTGTTTACAACTTGTTACATGTCCTGAACATAAGCTAGAGACCAGAAAGGCGAGTTGAAAATGCCAAACAAACAAAAAACCAGACACATTCAGAAGAAATTCATGATGCTACTTGAGGTGAATGACATTAATCAGAAACGAATGCTTTGAAGTACTGTACAATAACCTACGGCAAAATAATTTAGAAAGTGAGAACTTTCATGCTTGTTCTCTTGGCTGAAGTACAAATCAACTTTCATATAAAGCTTGTATACACAGCCACTGTTTTTTCAGGTTTTTAGTCCTCCATATGCTCAAACTGCTGTGACAGTCTCAGGAGAGCTGCAGGTCACACAGCAAAGTGCTTTCAGGGAAAACCAACCAGAACAAAGAAAGCATCCCTGGCCAAAAACCTAGCCAGCATGTGGTATTCCCAGGATAATCAGCACACATACCTTCCCAGGACACGTTTATTCTTACATTAAAGAAGTCAACTTCAATCACTATAATCTTCAAACAGGGTTCCCCTGCTTTGTTGAGATTAGTTACAGGCACAGAGCTGGGGACATCTTAGTACCTTGCCAAATCAGCACTACTGATTATATATGTATGTTTTCAAGTAGAGATATTCAGGTGAACAACAACAGCTATATTTTGTTTACAATACATAGAGCCAATGCATTCTGGATTTATTCTCATTCCCAGCTAAACCAGTTTCTATTAAACATCACAAATAAGCCTTTCAAGAGCAAGCCAGCAGTAGATCAGTGGACTGGACAGATGAGCTCAGACCAACACTGCCTTACAGGTTTTGAGCCTGCAGGTACAAGGTAGTTGATTTTAACTGAGGGGCAGTATTACAGAAAATTAGTGATGTTGCAGCTAAATATTTGTGTGATCCAAATAAGTAAACAAGGTAGTGCAAGTAAAATCAGAGAACTGCTAACTTGCCCTGAAGTATCTTTTCCACTTAAACAGAAACCTAGTCCCAAAATGTCTCCTCTGCCTCAGTGACTGCAGCACCCTCTGCCAGTGAAGGACACATTAGAAATGAGAAGAGCTCATCCCTCCCCCTGGAGCATTCAGTGCTCTGTGCCCCAGGACAGCAGGGAAACAAACACTCACCTCGCTTAATGACCAGGGGAATCTTGAATTCACAGCGATGGTAACTACAAAGTGCAAATGGTGAAGCTGTTAGAAACACAGAAGCCAATAGAAACTGCACAGCCACAGACCCATGGCTCTTAATAACCCACTGCTCTTAGTAACCCTTCGTGAAGAGGCACAGGAATAATAAAAAGGAAGTGAGAATCTATGATAGCAGATTAAGTTCTCACTTAGATCTTCTACATCAAAAAGCGCAGCAGCCTAGGAATGTCCTGACACAATTTCCTAGAGGACATAAGAAGTCCTTCAGCACAAATTACTCTGCTGTTACACAGAGTGGATGGGGAAATATTCAGCATAGAAGCAGCACTATAGATTTCTCTGTCACTAACTGCTTTAATCAGACATCAAATCACTTGTTCTTTGACTCATACCCCTCTTTAAAGAGTTTACATTTAAAAAGTATTGAAAACATCTTCAGAAGCATGAGAGAATTTTTTTTTAAATCACTAACTGAAATAATGTTAGGAAAAAACCCAGCAACATACCCACCAGTAAGTGAATACTCCTGCTAATACAAGGTTTGCCTCTAGCAAGAGTTAGCCTGTTATAGCTGGACCAAGAACTACCTTACTTCATTCACTGCTTTGAGACACACTTGACAAAGGCATTTAAAGAGAAAATATTAATAAAAAATGTTACTAATGATGTCTGAAAGCTCCAAGGGTTACTAGATACGCCAAAGACACTTAGAAAAAAAGACTAGAATTTTAAAAAGGGAACATAAAGGGTACATTAAAACATCTGAAAGGGAAATCTTAAAGAGACCAGTTCTGCACACTCACATGTTAAAGTTGTAATGACCAGGATAATTTGTATGCAGGACAAATTTCTTCACCTTGTGAGTGTTTGCATCAAAGAGAATATCCTGTTGAAGACAAAAAAAAAGACAGGTGAAGCAACATGGATAAAGGAAGATGGCTTTCCCAAACTAACCTGAGATTAGTTATAATAGTACCTGTAGAGTAATATATATCTACCCCACTGGAACTGAATGAAAAGCAGTGTTTGAAAACAAAACTATTTGTAAATTCAAATAACACACATCTCCTCCAGCACTCACTCACAACTGCAGCTTCGTTTGCAAATGCTGGCAAGTTTTCTAAGGAGGTCTTGTTTTTCTGCATAGTATTTACAGGAACATAGACTAAAGCAAAGCAGCTGTAAGGAGGGACATGAAGATTGAACTACATCCCACAGCTCAGAAACTCTCACCTATGATGTTATGGCACACCTGTGGCAGTTCTGTGGGATAAGGCCATGGATCTCAAAGCAGAACTAGGATATTTATGCATCAGGCACAGTAGAAAAAGGAGAAAACCTAAGTGCAAAGAGCCCTCCATCCACTGGAGGAGATAAAACATTCCTGATGAAATTTGTGTTAGAGAAAAGTCAGTGTAGCTTTTCATATCAAGACGTTCTTAAGGCAGCAACCAAGAGTTTTGCAGTCCCTCATTTCCCACAGCCTTTAGCCTCTTGAGAGGATTGCTGTGTAACTAAATCAAAACTTTATATGAATTGTTTAGGGAAACTTCCCACTCACCACTCCAAGGGTGAAATAATTGAAGAAGTAGTCATTGCACTTCGATGGGACCTGCTTATGGGGCGAGGGTGAATGGATTTTCATCTGCAAGAAACACATTTTTCAGATATATTCAATAACACTCAGAGATGAATGTCATTAACCACATCCCTACATTTAAACCAACTGCCATAATGTCATTTGAAGCCCTTGTTCAAATGTGTGACTGTGCCTCATGACAGGATCATCACCTGCTTGCAGCAGCACAGTGACACATCAGCTTATTCAGTTATCTGAATTAAAAGGTTTGCTTACGTGCTGCTGTGTAAAAACATTAGGAAAGGATCAAAGTATATGCTGAAGTTACTGTACATAGACTATACTTGAAGAAATAGGCAGCACACACTTGTTAAGGCACATTTGGACTCAAAAGTGCTCCCATTTGTATCAATTCTTAAACCAGTTAAAATGATGCAATTAGATGTTTTTTTTAAAAAAAATTAAACAGATTGGCACCAATTCAGCTTAAAAATAAGCTTTTTAAAACCTGTTATATATTGGTTCATCCTGGTCTATCATGTCAAGTGAAGCACTTGGGATTTGTGCTACTTGGCAGTTTATCTTCACTGACCTCACAAAACACAAGCCCTGGGATAAGACAGCCAGCACTGAACAAAGGCCTGGACCCAAATGAATTCCCTCACCTTGTCTTCGGACTTGTAGAAGACTTTGTGTGGAGAGCCCAAGGTGCTGAGCACGTCCTGGCATGAGTCGCCGAAGAACACGCAGCGCTCAAATACCCGCATCTTGGCGTCGGCCAGAACGCCGGGGCCACAGCCTGGGGAGGCACAACAGCTCAGAGCAGCCCTCCTCACCACCACTGCACCAGCACACCAGCACCAAAAGGGCAGCATTCCTCTGTTTGTCACAAACCAAACAGCTGCATTCCTTAGGCAACAGTGCCAAACTCGATTTAACCATTTACTGCACCACAGTTTAAACATCCCTCATCCCACCGATAAATGAGGTGACTGCTGGATGGTTCCCCTTTAACCTCCGAGTTCAGCCACACTATCTTCACTTACTTGCCTTTCACACGAACAGGACTTGGTTTCCTAGCCTATCACAATTTGATCAGATTAGCACTAAGTACCAGGAATTATTTCTATCTCTAAAATACTCTACTTTAGCAGGCAGAAATGTACCTCCAGCTAAAAAAGTCAATCCCATAAGGTGAAATTCTGCATCCATATTAACTGTATCACAAAGCATGTGTTCTTTACTCAAGATTCCCATAACTTTCTAAATCAATAGCAAGTATGTTCCTGCACAATGTTAAAACCAGAGCTTACTGAACAGTCACTACATACAGGAACTGCTGACCTACGTTACCAGATGTTAAGAAAAGGAAAGATCCTACAGCCTGTGAGCCCATCTGCCTTCAGGAATGCAGCAACTTACCTTCATGGGAATGCAAGCACATGTATGCAGCAGTGATTGCAAACCCAGGATGTGCTCTAAACACACACTTAGCTTTCCTCACTAGGCATTGTTTGTGTAGCTGGTTACCCACTAAAATACACCAGAAAAACCTGACTGAGTCATCCTCGATTCCCTAAGCAACAGTCACTTCAAATTAATGCCCTGCACAGAAACTCCTCCTTGAACAGGTGGATAATACATTCTACAAGAGTTCCTGCAAGCTTTGCAAGACAGAACAACACGTGCCCAGACTGCCCCTCTGCAAGCTTTACTCTGAACATCAGTGATTTTAATAATTATTTTACTCATTGACAACATTTCCTTTAAGCTGCATAGATACATATTTTAACTAAACTTGACACCATCTTAAAAGTGTCCAATTTCCCAAAATCTTTACATTATGATGATGCTATAGCTAAATCCTTCCCTAGTACATGAGGATATGAGCACTAAACAGCTCTACATAACCTTCCTCTGTAACAAGAGAAGCAAAGTAACTTGAAAATATCTGCTTCATTTTCATTCATAATTTTCTATTCTTCATCTTAATTTCTTTTTTAACATTTGCATATTGTGAATGTATTCCAAGTGTTTCCTCAAGATCCACAGAGCTAGGAATCAGAACAGGCCAAAAGCTGAGTGTCCTAATGAAAATTGTTAAAAGCATCTCAGTACCTTTTTTTCAAAAATATTGTCAAGTCTCAAGCAGTGGTGACTGAACCAGACTCCTCTGCAGCTGTCCTATCTTCCCCTAATTTCTAATCACCCTCCCATCTCTGACAGTACACACAAGGAGGGCTCAGCAGCTGCTGTCACAGTCACCACTGCCTCCTACAGCAAATGAAAACACAACTGAATTGACAGTGCAGCTTAAGGCTGGAGCACTGATGCAGTCACTTGTTGGCATTTTTAAAAGCCTTCCAGATTTAACCACAAAAATATCAACATCATACAGATCCCTGGATCTCACAGAAGATGTACATGTCCACAAGGTTTCTGGATTTCTCATGTGTTTTTTCAGTGATGTACTGAAAACAGGGATCTGTTTTATTCTACACACACATTTAGAGCCAAATCCAATTTCTGCAAACAGGCTCTAAGGAGTTGGAACATCTGAGCACAGGACTACAGTTCCACGATTTCTCCAGGGCCAGGACAATGCACAGGAGGCAGATTCACCTTCACGAGGTCTAATTCAAAATAACATAGGTAAAACACTTTGAAATCACCTATAGAATCATGACAAATAACCCCTGCTTAATTTATCCAGGACTTCCCCTCTTTTCCTGAGGAAAGCAGCCAGTTCAACGTTGTGTCTCCAGTACCTGCAGTGAGTAGGCGAAGCCGTAAACCTGAGGGTCCAGTTCCATCTCGCAGGACATCGACGTTCTCAGCGTACACATTCCCAAGGAAACAGCTGAGAGGCATCAAGGGAGCCCTGAAACCAACCAGACAAATGTGCACAAGATTCACTTCATCTGCAAATTATCCATTAACAAGCTGGTGCCAGTTCGCTGGAACAGAGCACATTAATTTGGACAAAGCTGCGTTTAACTGAGACTAAAGATGAAAAGTTATATTAAACAGATGGATCAGAAAGCCTGGGGAAAAAAGAAGAGGAATAAGATAGCACTCAAATGCAGGATCTTTCCTATTAATGAAACAAACAGCACAGGATTCTCCATGATGCTCTCACTGCTCTTGGGAAGGTACTTCCTAGCCCAGCACACTAAATCAGTTTGTACAGCTACACCAAATGCAATTGTGCTGCTTTACTGGCTAAGTTCTCAATTTAATTCAACAACAATATTATTTTAGAAAACAGTAATAGCCCCAAGTAAGATATTCTCAATGGAAAGGCTGTTTTTCTGTGTATTACTTTGCACACGCTCCTTAAAATTCACTGCTCCTATGCGAATTCCTCCTCCAGGTGAATGGTTTGAGTTACCTGTGGCTTTGAGCTCCCTCACACACACAGCAGAGCCCCATGTGACAATCAGTGCTTTCACTTGAGCCCACCATGTCACAGATGGGTACAGACAACAGCATTTTTCTGAAGTGCACTTATTTCTAATTAGGAGACAGTGTGCATAAACAAGGTTCCCCTCCTGAGCAGTAACCCCAGGATGTGTTTCTCTTCTGGCATTAAAACTCAACTGTCTCTGCAAAAACTGCCACCTTCTCAGTTTGGACACTTATAAGCCTAAAGGAAGAACTTACAGAAGTGCCTTCAATTTTTCCCTGAGTAAGGAAACAATGTTTTTAGAAAGAACAAAACATCAGATGTTGTACAATAAGTCACTGCTTAAAAAAAAAGGCAGAATACAATACCACAGAAAACATTAACCATAGTAAAATATAACTACTCTGTTAGTATTAAGGCATGAAGATTAGTTTGCTCAGAATCCTAGAATGGTTGGGTTGGAAGGGACCCCAAAGCTCCAACCCCTCTGCCACGGGCAGGGACACTTTCCATTAGGCCATGCTGCTCAAACACCCAGCCAGCCTGGCCTTGAAGACAGTGAGCTCAGACACACATCTGCAAATGCACTGAATGGATGCACATGGCAGATTTTATTATTTTTGTACAGCAAGAGAGTTTAAGACCCTTGTAGGACCCTGGCATGACATACATAGTACTAATACACTACAACTTACTGACTGCCTACACCAAGTTTGATTTGCTTAGGGAGAGGTCATTAACAAAACAAAAAACTAGACTAAAAATAGCCTAACCACATGTCTTACTTGATTCATTATGTTTCCTACTTTATTTAACTAATTCATTTTCAGGCCAATTGAGCTTGCCTACTACAGCTGAACCAAGCTGATTTTATAGCAACATAAATCAAATCAACATTTGATTATAAGGTCTGAGGACAACACCTATGGAAATCTGAAAGAGGTTGGTATCTCAAGGCATTCTGCACATTACCAAATCCATAAAAGACCCAAACTGAGCTAAGAAAAGGTATGATTATATTTAGCAATTGCAAAACAGTAAATAAATGCTCAGAAGAGCACGACCAGCTGTACATACTTGGTATCCTGCAGGCTGTTTCCGTTGTAGATGTACATGCGTTTCACAGTCGCACCATGTGGAATTTGCAGAGAGGCCAGACCATGGGCAAAGTTGGGCTGTGGAAACACAAAATCATTCCTGCTACACAACACTTCAGCTCAAAGTCAGAAGTTACCTGAGAAATACAGTATGTGCTTACCCATTCAAGTAAGTCTCTGGCCAAAGACAAAGCAGGGAAATCAAAAACAACCCCAACCTTCTAGGTGGTGTTTCTCTACATTGCACCACCCCTGGATTCCCAAGCTGGGGTGAAATGCTCACTAGGTTTATCCATCAAAAGATGGCATCAGTCTGACAATTCCCCCTGGTGTGTACTGACAACTTCAGTTTTTCCTTGGGTTGATCACTGGCAGGTCCCTTCCAACCTGAGATATTTTATTGTCTTTTCAAATCTCTGCTGTAACAATTGGCTTTTTCAGTGGCTTGGCCATTTCATTCATCAACACCCTGGGAACTCCTGCATGCAGAGCAACCACTCTTTGTTGGGCTGTGCTTTTTGTTTGGCTTAGCTGGTTTCTATTTACTGACCAATATTTATGAAACCCAACTGACCTTCACTGCTGCTAAATAATAACTTCCCCTGGTTGGCCCATTTTCTCACAGGCCAACCACAACCACTAAAGTACCAGGCTGTGACATAAAATATGTGTTGTCATGCTGGTTATTTCTTCCCCTTTGTTTTGGCTCTTCAGATGCTCCTTTATTTTTAACTGATAAGCCTGGATTATACAACTCATTCTCACACAAAACAAGTTATACATACATATACCACAGAGGACCTGATCTTGTTTCTGCTTTAGACAGTGATTTCCAAAGATTTCAGAGAACACAGTAATATGTTCAATTATTCAGTAACTCATCCAAACATTTGGTGAATATGCAAAGAGGCATTACAAATAAAGCTCATTTGGCTTGCTAAAAGCACTCATACTGAAGGACACTTAAGATGAAAATGTATTTTATGAACCCTATCCTACTTCAGTTGCATAATCACTTTGATGAGATTCAAAAATATCTGATAAAAGAACAGGCTCCCAGTGGATTGCTTAATATTTATGTATTTGCATAGACAGCACTCATATTTTTAGAAGACTCCTTTCATGATGCAAGCAGAACCTCTGAGCACACGCCTTCTGCTAGCAGGAAGTAAGTTTTTAACTCTGAAATGGTTACACAGCATGAACAGAAGCACAACTGAGGACTTAAATTCCTTCCAAATGACTGGTTTCTTTTGCTTGCACAAGGCAGTGAGACACACTGTAGGTGATACTTTGCAAGTACCATAGAGGAAAAAAAGACCATCCAGGAACTAAGAATGATTGCTGACCTCGTACTTGGGAGTTTCAGTCCAGGAGTCCAACTGAAAAGAAAACGACAGTCCTCTGAAATTGAGGTGAAAGAGCTGCTCAGCTGAGTTATACACTGAAAGGGAAAAGAAAAGTAAAAGCAGAGTTACCAAAACAAGCTAGCAATTCTCCAGTTCACATGTCACAGCTCCTTCATCACCTCAGTGAATTTGGTACATCTCAAAATGCAGGGAAAAGTTACAAAAGACAGTAATAGTGTTGCATTTAATTTGCTGCAGTAAAGAGCAACAAGAGGAAGAATGGATTCATTACAGCTGCCTCCACAAGCCTGCAGGCACTAACCTATCCCTAAAGATACAATTACACAACATGACACAATCAATTATACCTTAATATCTCGAAAGCAAACAGCCACCATTAGCACAAAACAATTCTGTCCATTGTTATGTAAATCACTGTACAATGTAACCAGGAAGTCTTTTAGACAGATGTGCACAGAACACTGATAAATTCCTTATTTCACACCACGGGGCAGCTCACCCAGTGACCTCCACTTGCACCTCTCCTCGGAGAGGCCAGCTGAGCCCTTCCTGGGTTAGACACACAAGGAGGAAATGCTTCAGACACCAACAACCATTAAAATAACATCCCCAGACCCAGCAGCCGACTGGGCAGCCCCCCCAAAGAGCAGCAGTGAACCAGAGCTCCCAGCAGCCACCACATCACCACATGTCCTGATTCACTGCAATCAATTGCACAACATCAACTACAAACAACGATAAATGTCATCCCAGTACTTGGACTCTGACGAGGCATACTGTTTGCTGAGACTGTGGAAAGATTAAAAAGTAATCCCAGAAGACTGGGAGCTTGGGAACTGTTCTGGGATTGGTGCTACAAACTTCAACCTGTGCCCGGTAGCCGCCAGGGGAACAGAGTGTTCTTGTAACACACAGGAGCTGACAGCTTGAAAAAGCAGAGGCTAAAAACAATAAAGGAACCCTCTAACAAGAGAAGTTGCTTTCTTCCACTTTACCAAAGGAAATCGGTTCAATAGTCCCTTTTTTCTTACAGTTTTATATTTAAGGTGACATAGCATAGAGACAAAATGCATATAAATAGATACTTTATTCCCTCCCTCCCAAAGCACCTTTCAAATGTTCAGCTTGAGAGATATATTACAAGGTATCTGGACAATGCCAGGCCACCCAGGACAAAAAAACAGTAGTTGAACAATAAGCATTAAGCTTTCAAAAGTCATCATTTGCCTTTCCTGCAGAATGTGCTGGTTAAGAGTCTCTTCCATGCTTGTCAGTCAGAGGAAACCGTGTGGGGAGAGGAAAATGTTTTGATCGGCAGGAAAATTAAACAAATCTCTCTCATGTGATAAATTATGATACATCTTTTCCAAAGCCCACAGCCAGCTGGAGAACTGTTTTTCCCCTACTCATGCCAAGTGGGATATCTGATTATACAAATCACACCAGTTCCCATCCCCAGGTTTGCTGATGCTTAGGCTTAAAGGGGAAGGAATGCTTTTATTCTTGGGAAGTCCTCTCATGTCTCCCTCAAAACCATGGGTCACAACCCCATGACTGAACAAGGTAAAGGGTTTTTTAATTATTTTTCCTTTTTCTTATTTATTTATTAATCACCCAGGTACCTGCAGAATAATTCCATTCAAAATTGCTGACAGAAGCAAGACAACTGCTTCTCTGCTGCTGCACTGTGGCTGGGGGAAGGGAGGGAGTCTGCCTTCCAGGAGGGCAGCAGGGAAATGTTTCTGTGGAGCAGGAGGGGACAAAGCCACCAACAGCAGTAAGGCTGAGAACAGACACAGCTCTAGTAAAGGCAGAGGCAGATCCAGAAGTCAAGTCTTACTGGGATCAAGCACAAGACTCTTCTGGCAGCTCAGGGAGTCTGGGCAGTCCGAGTTACGGAGCCAGAAGACAGGAACCCCCTCCCCATCCTCACAAGGCCACTGTGGTAGGAGGGAAGGATGGGCTTTTTATTCTACCTTGTGGCTTCAGTTCAACCCCACAGCCTGATCCTGAATGGCACTCTGGCAAACTGCCACCCCCATCAGGATTCAGGACAGGATGTGATTTCAACAGAACCACTGGCAAGAGCAAGGACTTCCCAGCAGGAGGGCAGGTCAGGATCATGGAAACGTGGGATCAAAATCTTGGCTTTCATGAAGGTGTTGACCAACAAAGTGGTCATATTTCAACAAGCCCCATGACAAAGGCTGTGCAATTTTTCAAACTAACGTTAGCCAAAAAGTAATGAAGCTGGTTACAGTTTTTTTCTGACTCTTCTCTCGTAAAACCACCGATCTGGCAAAACCAAACTTGCTCACTGAAGGTTGGTTTCAACACAAAACTGCTGCTAACATTTTGAAATATATTTTGAAACTAGCACTGTATCCCGTTGCAGGAAAGTTCTGCTGCAACCACCTTGGTTTTAAGTGGAAGACATTTTGTGTGAAATTCTAGTGGAGGTGAACATAGAGATAAACAACAAAATACTTTCCAGGTGCTTCCATTGGAGTTTTGGAGGAGCATTAGTACAGAGAAGAAAAGGGATGGTTATGTCCCTTTCATTCCCCAAAACCAGCACATTAAGAGGAAGGTTTCTCCTCCCTCCCCAGCCCCAATTTTTGTGGGACATGAAAACATCATCACCATCCACCCCACAGTCTGAAAACTATTCAATTTTTTTTTTGCCTCTTCTATTTTGGAAAACACAAATAAAAAAAAAGTTATCAAAGACTTGTGTTGCATAATATTGTTCAAGCTGTTTATGACAGGCATCTTAATATAGAGCATTTACTTCTGCTAAGTAGGCTGTTAATGGAAGAAGTCTCTTTCCAATGAGGAAGCTGAATAAGCAAATGCACTTGTGAAATGGTACCAGACACCAACATTTGAATAAATAGATTTTCATATCTACATGTCATTAGATGAAAAGATGTTATGAAAAACTATCACCAGATGAAGCAAGCGTGCAAGTTTTCATAATTAAACATGACAGGTGCACAAGTCTGCAAATTCAGCACAAAGCCATGGGGTGCCAAACTATGTTTTTAAGTGCTTGTATATGATTTTAGGCAGTAATAAAACAACAAACTATTACTACCATAAGCAATGCTTATAGCTGGGTATGTATTTTTATAGTTCACAACATCACAATTTTGAAAGTGCTTCACCTCTAAATATTTGCAAATAAACCATCATCAAATAACAAGTAAAAATTATAAGCTGTGCAGGATATGGAACCACTTTTACACTTCTTAAATTCTACAGTCTCTTGTACATACTATTCCCATAACAAATCTAAGCACAGATCTCAATTTCTGCCCAAGAGGAAATGTTAAGGTCATGACCAAAGTTTAAAAGGCTAATTCTGATCCTTGGAGTATTATGGCTAGAAATCCTCCAAGCTTCATTTATCTCAATCTGATATTCCTGTACTGCTGCAGGCTTTTATGCAATGATACTGCTGTAGCCACATGAGCCCCCACAGTTAATAAACCCTGCTCTGTAATGTGCAAGAGGCTGTCTGCAGAGAACAGGGACAAAGACTGGATGTGCAAGCACCATCCATCACAAAGAACTGTTTGGGATCAGCCTGACTGCTGCAAATGGACTGGCTTCAGCTAAAAATAGAGAATGAGGCTCTAAAAATGTTATCTTGCCTCTATGGAGTTAATGTTCTCTCTTGTTGTGCCACGGGGCTCCATTTCTTGAAGGTTCCTGGGTAATTATAAATATCCTCCAAGTTTCACCACTGCCTTATTCTCATCGCCTGACAAACCCCTCAAATACACTCTCCATGTCATATATAAACAAGGAGCTTAAAGATAGTCTTTTCCTGCTACAGAGATAATGAACAGCCAAGTGGCAGTGCAGGAGCCAGGTGGGTTCAGGCAGGTTAAACCAACGTGTGCTGGCTGTGCTCATGCTCACGTGGGCTGACCTCACACACACCCCCAGTGCTCCCAGTAACAGGAGGGAGGCACAGCCAGATGGAAACCAGTTGCACACAGGCTCAGCTCTGCCCCTGCCCTAGCAGAGCCTGAGCAAACAGCCCTGGCTGACTCTGCACAGAGACCAGCTCAGATGGCTGTATGTTCATGCTACACACGGTCCCTCAGGACTCCTGAGAGCTGACCGTGCATAACAACGTGTAAAAACAACAGCAGCAACAACAGAGCTCACAGCTCTCTGCTACTGGCACTTCAAAACAGATCTCTAATGGTATCTGAACACACCATTCTGTGCCAGTGACTCTCTGCCTCACCATTTCACTGTAAAACAAGTCACAATTGACATGATTTTCCAGCTGTACAAACACAGCCATTCTGGAACACAACTTCAGATCATATGACAGCAGAGCTGCCTACACACTGCTCCAGGCAGACACACGGGAGAGCTTTCCTAGAAAGAAGTCTGTCAATCTAGGTGTGCTTCTCAGGAACATTTTGGCTTACCTCCTGGATGTGTTGCTCCAAATGACTGATCAATTTGTTCTATGGTAGGAGCAATTGCCTGAGAGTTAAAATGGACACCACTGAAAAAGGAAACAAAATGAATCTGAACGGATGCCACAAACATTTATTCATGGCAATACCACATTTAAGAAAGAAAAAAGAGCAAACTGCTAATTTGACCAAGTGCTATGTTCAAGAAAGGATAATTATAGAAACTCCTTTATGACAGCTATTTTGGTTTTTTGAAAAGAATAACTGAAAAAATGAATTCAGAATTTTAAAAATTGAGCCTAACCAAGAAATCATACGAGGTTTTAAATCACTTACCAATATTTTAACTTCACCTTAGTCAAGTCATAAACTTCAATCACCTGAAACACAGGAAACAGAAACATTACCATACTTCACACATTTGCAAGTCACTAGAGAGGCAAATTCTTGTCAAAAGGCAGGAGTAGCCAATACTCACTCCCCTCACAGAACTGTGCCAGGATAAATCACATTGTCAGCGACTGAACCACGAAAACTGACTCAGCAGCTGCACATGTGACCAAGTAGTGACCAGCCCTGGGCTCAGCAGAGAACCGACATGTCCCACCAACACAGCACTGCCTGCAGGAACCGCTGTTTGCACCCACACATCAGCAGCCTGATTTCTACTAAATTTACTCTTAACCAAGCTCAAAGGCAGGCAATAGCAAAAATCAGCTAATTAGGGAATCCTCTAATGAATGTCAAAGAGCAGGCCCTTCCCTGGGTTGCCCTGAAGAAGGGCTGTGCAGGACACCAGGTCCTAACACTGACTGCACTGCTACAACCTGCCAGCTCCTCCTGAAGTCAAACATGCACACAGCCAGACTAGGCAGCACTGCCCCATTTCATACTACATAAAAAGACATTCTCCAATCTCACCAAGCATTACAGAAGACAATCAGAAGAGCAGCCCACAAAGAATCAGAGCAAGCCAACACACCTAGTTCTGGTATTTATTAAATGTTTTAGACCTTAGTGAGCATTCCAAGGTACAGGTCCCTTGTTCTGAATACAACATTGAGAACACGCCCCTGTCACTGATTTCATAGGACTTTTATGTGACTGTCACTGGATTTTCAGGCTACCCTGGGCTTTAAGCAGATCATTTTTGGCAAGTAACCATGGACAAATGCAAGCTTCTTCCACCCTAGGTCCGTGTTCCTGTGTCAGCAGGAAAAGAAAAACACAAACAGCACATCGTAACTGCTGTAAAGAAAAAGTAAAGCACTTTTTATTGTTTTGTATAATCCTCCATCAAATCATTAGCAGATTTAGAGAGGACTCACTCTCCAGCTAAATAACAAAGAAGTATTTCCCAGGGAGCTTGCTACCAAATGTGGCTTTAAAGCCTAAAAATAGCGCCAGCTAAGAAGGAAGTCTTGGTTTTGGGAGATGCCCAGCAAATAACCCTAAATAAAACAACTTGCCATGTTTAAACCACTGTATCTATATATATTTAGAAAAAAAAAATCAACATTTGATGGCATTTCAGAATATAATCAACAAGTAGAGCACAAAGCAAGTAACAAATTAACATTCTCGCAGAACCAACGTCAAAGAGACAATAAATTTTTCTTCTTAATAAAATACACTGGGAATTATGCTTCTTGGAAAAGCCTGGTTATCTAGCATTTTAATTCAAATGCAGTTTGACATGTCCAGGTTTCCTTTACTGCACAGCCTGTTAAAAAACAAAGGGTTCTTTTACAAAAAGCTAGGAATGATCTTACAGTTTTTAGTGACCTTGCACATCTTCTCCCCCCACAAAATGTTTCTGAAAAGAGAGAGAACCAGCCCTGCCCCAGATCTGGTCTGGAGCCACTGCTGCAGGGCACGGGGCAATCTGCTCAAGTTCTGCTGAGACAGATGCAGAGGGAGCACATGGGAGAGACCCTGATGCTAAAATTCATAGCAATGTTTTCAGACCTGGTCCTGGATCTACCAATTCCCATTAGCCCACATTAGTAACAACTCCTGCCCTGCTTGGGCTGCTGAAGGTGAGTTGAGAGACTGCACAGGCTATTCCCCACTCCCTGGAAAAGGAAGGAAGCTCCTTAGGAATTGTGCTGTGACTTTATTCCTGCACCAGCTTCCTTGGACCTATCAACAGTTTCCATTTTAGCAGCCTGTATCTCAATCTCTTTTCACAGTCAAATCTAATAGCAACTGTGTATTAAAAGCAAACACACAAAGGAGAAAAAAAAAGGCCTCCTGATTTTTCCAGTTTTGCTGCTGCTGAGCAACACTGCAAACAGTCACACCACCCTAAAAACAGGCCTTGCTTACTCCACACCTCCACTATCCTTTAACAAGTCCTGTGCCTCACTGCTGAACTGATCCCACTGGATTTCTTCTACAAAGCTTTCTGAACACTCTTACAAGTATAAGTTTTCATGGCACTGTATGCATTTACACAGCTTGACTTTTCACAGTTCAAACAAACAAGAGGTATCACCAGGCCACTGGACCACAACAGACCAGGAGAGATTGGTTTTCCTGTACTTTTTGTTTTTGAAACAAACCTAAAAATACATACCAGAAGAATCTGAGGTTTATGTTTTTAGTTTAAAACGAATTTTAAAACATTATGGAGAAAGACATGAAAAGCCCTTGCTTAGTTTCAACACTGAGTGCTGAAATGACAAAATCAGACCCTCAAAAACTGGAGATGAAGAGACAAGGCATACACTAGTTATAGCATTTCAAAAACACTACAGGACTGTAACATTCCCAAGAAAGTCAGTAAGCAAGTCATGGACTTGAAATGATTATGCCAGTTCTGAGTTCAGTCTCCTTCAGAATTAAATATACTTGGAAAGATTACACCAGCTGTACTACACACATATATATAACAAATTAAATGTCTAAAAGAGCCACACAGTTATGCTGTGTTAAGTGTCAATATATCCTAGAAGTTTTGGTTTGCATTGTCTCTCTGCATGAAGGGTGTTTTATTACCTTAAGTCTCTGATTGAAAGCATCAAACAGCAGTTTGATTCCATCCTGAGTCAGGTTAAGGATGAGGTCATGGCTAAGAGGGGACTGTAAAACAAAATAAAGCTGTTAGGCTTTTAATTTCAAGGCTTCTTTGTTAAGACATATATCACTGTAACAGTACAAATGGGTTACTTTGGAAAAACAAAACTGCCTCAGAAAACCAGCACTTACTCAACAAATAAGCATAACTAAAATACATTTGGCCAAACCCCTCAACCCCTTCCCTTTCCTGTGCCCGTGCAAGATCTGCACCCTGTAAGAACTTCCAAGGGTACTCTGGCCATTGCTTTAAGTGGGGGAAAACCAAAAAAATCAAAACAATCCCCACCCCCATTAAAAAAACCCCAACACCTTGAAAATCAACATTCCCAGTTTAGCATCAGAGACATCATGCAGGGAATCTGTTGCTTTCCTGGCACACAAAAATAACAGCCACCTCACCACATCAGAACCAAGGGTGTGCTTGACAAAGAGATGGTCACAGGGCTTTGCACTTCAAAAATCAAACTGTCACAGTCTTTTTCAGGCCTCAAAAGGAAGCCTTCAGACTCTGAGGTTGTGAATTTAGGTTTCCTTAGTTACTGCGAATCATAACAACTAAAGGCTTAATTTGCAGTCTGCTGGAGTCAATAGGAGACATTCCACTGGCTCTGCTGGTGTCTGCAAAGGCTCTGCACCCTCCCAGTCTGTGCTGGGGAGGCTCTCACTGCTGTACCAGTGCAGTCCACACAGACACTGGCAGCTGGCCCCAGTTCAGCTATTTGATCATGGACCATCTAAAGCACATTTGCTTCAAAAAGCTCTACCCTCCCTGTCTCCTCAGAGGAGAAAGAGGGTTGAATGACAGGCAGGCAGCAACATTCATGGCCTAGAATTGCACCCAGCAGTTATCTAGCAAAAGACAGAATGGGGATGGGACATCTGGGGCATGTAAAGGCTTCCACAGTGGCAGACACACCCTTTCATGAATTAAGCATAAGCTACCTTATTTTGCTCTACCAGGAGAGGCTCTGGGTTTTGACTGTCAGAAGTCCAATTTCCACCCTAAATTCTCTCACCTCTTTGTTCTCACATCACCACTATCTTCCAGCCTGGATCCTTTTGAGCATTTTCACGTGCACCTCCCACCCCTTCCCAAACTCAAGTAAACAGGTCCCAGACTTCACATCACTAGGTCAAAACAAGCCACAGGGCTTTCCACCCCCTGTGATGCAGATTTCCCATTCCCCTTGATCTCTGCAGCAGCTTTTCCTGAAGCTGGTTCAGTCTGAGCTCATCTTTCTCAACCACCAGTGATCTGGCCTGTAAACTGTCTCCTAAATGAAGCTTCCACAGCACTTTGCACAGTGGCATCAGTGCTTCACTCCTGCTGCACTGAACCGAACTACAAGCTTGAGATAAAAAGATCTAATGTGGATCCTGACAGGGTTTTTTTAAATGTCTTATAAATCTAATTTAGAAAGGCTACAGACAGAGCAAAAAAACCTTGGAATGTTACATTCCAACACACCAACAGAGTTGTTCTGACATAGGACACGATCTGCACTTCGCTGGTTTCTAAGCAAAATTTTCATAAGGTTATTCCACAATTAATGAGAGCATTACAAGTACTTTTGAGTGGGTGGGAAAAAAAAACAACCCAAACATCTAAGGAAAAGCTTGATGATTAGTACAGCAAAGATCTTCTGTTCTATGCTGGCACATTTTCTAATAGAAGAAAAAGTTTCAAGGGCGCAAATTTAGCTCATGTGACTTCTAAAACACAAAATAGAGGCTCAAGTATGAAAGATGAAGCCAAGAAGCAACAGGAGGGTCCTTCCTGAGGGAAGCACTGCAGATGTGCAGTTATACTGCTAATCTACATAAAGATGCAGGAAAAACTGTTACCACTGAACAATCCCATCAACAAAAATCCAGAGGATGCAGCTCAGGAAAACAAACAAAGGCAATTAAGTACCCTGCTTAAACTGACCAAAAAGGAGTTACAATTCTTTTATTCACAGAAAAGGATTCATCAAGCTTTCCTGGCACAGTTTGGGCATCCCATTTATGTCAAGTTAAAGAGAGAACCGTGGGCAGATCTAATTGCTTTTAATTGCCATATAAATTTTTGAAAGGAAGTACTCACTGCTGGAGTTCCAGGATCAGAAATGCAGTGCTGTAGATGCAACAGCTTTAAATAACACTTGATCACTACGCTCCAAGGCATTCTTTTACAAAGCAAAGAGGAGAGACATGAAGGCTGTTCAGGTACAGTTTAGCTAGATAGAAGCTGAGCATGGTGAAGTTTATTTAAAGCTTCAACTCTTCTGAGAACTGAGCTCTCTGTGCTCAGCTGCTAATGAAGGGCATGATGCTCTGCATGAGGGCAAGGACAGAGCCAGACAATCAACTGCAGCCCTGAGGGGCGTGTGGAAAAAACTGCACCAATATCAGACACTGAACTGCAATAAAAGACAGAAAAAATATAATGGGCTCAACTATTCCAGGAAGCTGAGAGCTGCTATTTTGTTGGGCTATGCAGATGTTAAAAACATCTTTACCTTCATTACAGTTTGGGGGAAAAAAGCCCTAAACCTGCCCTCTGCAGACAACAGAAGTTCAGTGAACACAGTCAAGCACAAAGTATCTTCCCAAGAGGTATAAGGAGCCAAGGAGTTCTACACCTTGCTTTCTAGCACTGGACCTCTAATCCTCCTGTGATTCTACAAATCTGAGTGCAACAGGAATGTCATCATTTACCTAAACAAACCTAGAAATAATTCGAATGCACTGTGGTAGGAAAAACTAAAAACCTCCACAGAATACAGAAAACAAGGAGTGCATTCACTGCCAGACAGATGCTCCCATGTATTAAGTACAAGGAGCCAGATCTTCCATTTGCCATTCAGTCATCACAAAACCCATAAATCTACATAATGTGAAACAAAAAATGGATAATTCCTTTAATAATATGAAATATATATGCAGCAGTGAACAGAGTCCACGCTGTTCTCAGCCATTCCATATTCCCTGTGGGCACAGAGGCCTCAGTCCCTATTTTGATACAAACTGACATTCTACCACAGTCTGCCCTTTTCTGACACCAATATGTTATTTGCAGCACACGAATATCATCTTCTGATTAGTGTGCATTTCACATAAAATACATCTGGAGAGTCCCAATCCTCCTTTGTCCCATCTCCTCTTCCTAAAGGTGGGTGTAGAACACGTTTTACCTGATCTAGCAGAGAGGTTTTACTTCTACTGCCCTTTTTGACAGAAGTCAAACATATCAGGAACTTAATGCTTACTTATGGAGAATGATTAAAACATCTAGAGCTGGTTTAAACCATTGCATCCACTTTCTCCAGACAAAACTGCAGATGCAGCGAGAAAGTGTGGAAGCCTTTTTTGGGGGTTCATCACCACTGAACCAAACACCAAAGCAGGAGGTAAGGAGTGATTCAGTTCTTTAAAATGCTGCAACACTTGACAACGATAAAGTAAATAGACCAGAATTAAGTTATCCAGCTAATTACATAACATTTCACTTCTTAAAGGAAAAGCAATGCTACCCCACCACTGCATACACAAAACTGACAGCTGTCCAATCCCTGTGCTGAGGATTATTACCCTTAAACTGTCACAAAAGCCACATCTCTGATGCCACGGCCACAGTTTGGGGTAATCCAACTCCCAGCAGCCCCACAGCTCCCACAACACACACACATCTTAACTGTGGGACACGAGGAGGTGCCTTTCTTGGGCAGCCCCTGCACTGCTCACCTGCTCACTGTAGAGAACCTGGACGTTTTTGATGATGCGACAGTGCTTCTGAAGGATTGCTACAGCCTGAGCCAAAGGCATGCCTGCAAAGAAACACAGGGGATTTCCTCAGCACACACACCAGGAGCAGGGCTTTTTAACAGTGAGGTGACCCAGGAGGTAACCAAACCCCCAGGAGCACCCAGTGCATTACAACAGAAGGGTATGCAGGCAATGAACAATCCCATTCGAGTCACGGTGTCAGCACAGACCTGGTGTTTGAAACAGAAGAGTCGCTGTTTACCTACCAGTTTGTCAGGCATATATGGGAAAAGTACCTCTAGACAAAATTAAACAGCAAAGTTCAGGCAGGAAAAGCAAAGATCTTTCTACCAGCTGCACACAGACCTTCCTGCTTTGTGGGGTGATCAACCCAGTACCTGATAACACAGCCTGAACCAGACTGCCCTGCAGCTGGAGGACACTCCTGCACACACCCAGGAGGCTCCAGACAGCACTTTATGGCACACACTTTTTATTAACCTTGATAAAGCACTGAGTATTGGCACAAGACAGACACAAATAGTAAAGCAGAGCAATGATTCTCCTTAACCCTAAAAGGCCACATTAGCTGCTGATACGGCTATATTTGTGACAAGGAAGAAACTTTATCTTCTCAGTTTAGACACAAGATAAACATACTAAACAATTTGATTCAACTGAAGTAACACACTTCAATTCACCCTCCCATACATTTTCATGGGCTTTTTTTTCCCCTTCAGTTTATATCTTATCTTAACAGCTATAAATTTTTGCAAGTGGAATGAAACAGCTGATTCTGCAGAAAGAATAGCACGGCACCATCTCATCCTTTATCACACTTAAAACCTTTGTTGCCTTTCCAAATGAAACGTTCCTGGATTCAAAGCAGGCATTTATGAAGAGGTTATGAGCTCCTAATTGTAAAGTTTTGTTTTCCTACTAATTGCTGCAAGTCAATTTAGATTAGTTATCTGACATTTTATTTCCTTTCCCTGCCCCGTTCTTTTGTATTTCTAGTTTTTAAACATCAAGAAAGTTGCCTGGATTAGGGAAAATTTACCTTGGAACCGACACTCTTATTCCATTCAAACTTTCAGTTACTGGCTACACCTCTCACACTCAGACTGTACATTATGTTCCAAAGGGCCTTCTAGACTCTTCCTAGGGTATCAAAGGGAGAAAACCCTTTCTCTCTTTCCATAAATATCTACACATCACACACAGGCACTGCTTTAAAGTAAGACCAGCACAGCACTAAAATCCCCCAGAATATCACTCTGTGGTGCCCAGGCACTGCAGCTTTCCTCCAGTTATCAAACCTGGTTTGGGCAAAACAGATGTACAGGTTAGAACTGCAGTGATCCAATTTGTAAACACCACATCCAAATGTGCCTGTGAGACTGGTTTTCACCTTAGCCCATAATCCTGGAGACAATTTGTTTTGCAGCTAGAAATTATACATCAGTAGATGATATAAAAAAGAAGAGTTATTATTTTAATGACAGTAATACAATTAAACACAGAGGCACACAATAAAGCAGCACTGTTTCCTATTATCTAGGAAATAGCAGTTGTCTTGTAGTCTAAGCAGCTGAGTTTTGAGATGACAGTTATTGTGTCTTAGACAACATTTTCAAAAGGGAACAGAAACATGAATTAGAGCAAGAAGATAAGATCAAAGATGCTGCTGTACAAGTTTCACATTTCTTAACCTAGTAAAAAGTGTGATTCAAAAATATAAGCAAAGATGATTTAAACTATAAAACCCACTTCCTCAGTCAGTATTCACGTAAGACTCGCAGAGGCAGTGATTTAAAAAACAAAGCAGTGGCAAAGGCTGAAGCAAAGGCTGTGACAGAACCCAGCCACTGATGGCAATGCCTGCAGCAGGTCAGGCTTTCAGTAAAAAAGCAGTGCCCAGAAACACCAAGCTGGGTCTGTCTGCAGCCCCACGTAAAGTGATGCAATCTTGGGCTGGTAAGTGTGCAAACACATGGCTCATGTGACTCTCTTACTCACAGCTCTCTCAGCAAACGCACATGGACTGACTCTGTTCAGTTTTCAGCGACCAGATTTTGGCAAGGAGCTGCTCAGCAAAGCTACAGGGAGCAACCCAAGTCCTCCAAGAACAGCTGACAGAACCTAAAAACACGTGTGGAAGAGCCAGTATCCTCCCTTTGCCTCCATCAGCAGAAAGCCAAAGGAGGAGTAAAAAATGGGTTCTTTTTCTCCAGCCTTCTCACAGACAACACCCCCTTTTCCTCAACATTCGTCAGCCTTTGCAGTCCAAGGGGAAAACAAAGAATTCTTTTTCCCCTGCTCACCAGCCAGGGGGAACAGG
This sequence comes from Platyrinchus mystaceus, assembly GCA_035041135.1. Taxonomy (NCBI): domain Eukaryota; kingdom Metazoa; phylum Chordata; class Aves; order Passeriformes; family Tyrannidae; genus Platyrinchus; species Platyrinchus mystaceus. Next base: position 12,268,944 of record JAWWLV010000021.1, read on the forward strand.
GCAGCAGTCAACCAAAGTGAGCCATGGCAAGTAACACCCACCAAGGGCAGTGAGGGGCTGCCCTGCCACACACCCTCCCTGCTTCCAACTGCTGCAGCAGCACAAGACTCCTCTCTCCCAAACACTGCTCAGGAACACATGGCTGCAAACATCAGCCTGTGCTAAGACTGTGTGTCCTGAAGGGCAAGGGAGGGTAGAGAAGTGAATAAAGATTAAGAAAAAAAAAAAACCAAAAGAAAATCTAGGATGAATCATGATGCGTTAAATAAAGATATGTGAAACTCAGTAGGAAAACATACAAAGCAAGAGAAATGCAAGTGTGCCTGAGAAATTACACATCTCAAATGCTAATAACACAGCTACAGGCACTCCAGAATAAGTATTTAATTGTCCTCCTTTAAAATGGCAGGGACACAGCCCGAGAGCTGCATGACACAGGTATCCAAACTCGGCCTCGGTTAAGTTTTTTGAGCTCTAGTCACACAGTGAGTCAACACTGGAGCCAGAAACAGAATCCAAGAACTCATGTACAAAATTTTCCTGGCATTTCCCCCTCAGTCATCCCCATTGTGGGCACAACACTGGGAGCCAGAGTCAGCAGCAGTTCAGGAATAGTGCCATTAGTTCTGCTCAGAGCAGAGCTAAACAAACCATGAGTAGGACAGTGCTGGCAGCAGGAATCCCATTTACACCAGCTACCAACCTCAGTGCCACCAACACAGCCGAGCCAGCCCTGCCAGCAGGGACAATCCTCACACAACATCCCTGGAGCAGGGCAAACTCAAGTGTCTTAATACCTAGTCAGCCTCCTGCTCTGCCCCAGCAGGTCATGCTAATTATACACCGGACACATCACGTGGGGACCATGTTTACTCCAAGAAATACAGCTGAGTTTCCTCCCTCTCACATCTCAGCATGTGTTGTGTGTGTGTGCACAGGCACACACAGGACACAGTTCTAACCATGAGACTGCACTAACAGCCTTCCTTGGGGCTTCTTGGGAAAAGGAAAACCACTTTTTGCTTTGGTAAGGAGAATGGGGGGCAGCTGGTACTCTGTATTTCTGAAGATGGTCAGGCTGCAGAGCTGGAGAGTGGTTTTTCCCAGGTAACACAGGCTCTAAAGGGGGGCAGAAGGTCACCCAGGGCTGAGAGCACAGCACACGTTGGCAGCACAGGGACATCCCCAAGATTTCCAAGGCTGGGACCTGAGGTGCTATAATTAGCCTGCAACAGCCATTCTAACAACTCCCTGCAACCATCCAGCTGTTCTTGCCTGTGCAGCCACAGCAGCATAAACAGCCCTTTGTGTTTGATGGCTTTCACATAAACAACTGCAGGCCCAGCCCCGCTCCTGTGGTGTGTCCCGAGCTGAGCTGTGTTCCAGGGTTTTTAGGGAACAGTCTGTGCCCTCGCTGTCACAGCAGCAGCCCCAGTGCAGCCTGAGCTCAGGGCTGACACACACAGGGGCTGGTTACACCTGCCAAACCCCATGAACTGCCCTTCACACAACGCTGCAGCAGAGGGGAGAAGGGAGAGGAAGAGCCCAGCGCTGAGATCTCACACGGCCACTCAGAAAATGTGACACCTACGGCACTTTCTGAGAGTCTGCAGGCTGCCAACACCCACCTGAGAACACAGGAACCCACCCCAGCCGAGTCCCAGCCGAACCTTTAAGCTGAGCACCACCCAAATGTGCACCAGCAGGGGGGAAGTTCTCCCTCAGGGCAGTAAACAGCGACTGGTAGGGAGGGACGACTCAGTGAGACCAGAAATACAAACAACCAGGGGGAGGAATACTTGTTATCTAACCCTGAGAAAACATCCCAGAAGTTTACTCTCTGCACCGTGTCGCAACCCGGCAACAAAACAAAGAAATTGTGAAACTCGACCCGTGTTTGTGCGGGGTCTGTGTGGAAAAGCGCGGCGTTTGAGCTGAGCGCTGGTGACAGGTGAGGCCGGCGGTGTCACACACTGCTGTGCGTTCAGGTGACAGCACGTTCACCCCTCCTCTTTCGGGAGTTATCTAAAAAAACCACCAGCCGAAGGTGGCCAAGACAAAACAGGGCGAAAGAGCAGAAGCGAGAGAACGAGCCGATAAACAAAGCGCGACCCGAGAGCCAAACACGAAACTAAACGCTGCGGGGGATCCTCGGGGCTCGTAAAACGGCGCTGTGAGCGACGGACAGCGCTGGGGGAAGGAGAGGGAGCTTTCTGCCTCGGAGAGCGGCCAGGGCTGCGGGAGAGGGACAGGGGACAGGGGGACAGGGACAGGGACAGGGGACAGGGACAGGGGGACAGGGACAGGGG
>JAWWLV010000021.1:12274523-12287512 GCA_035041135.1 Platyrinchus mystaceus
GTCAGGACCGAGGTGGTCACGACATCACTTCTCACACGGCAGGATTTGGGTTCCAGGCAGCTACAAAAGCTCCCGTGCGTTTTTGCACCGCACTCGGTGCGTGGAGATGGGAAGGAATGGGTCGGTCCCAGCGCTGCCCCGGGGATGCTGCGATTCTGTGTCAGACACTGCCCGGGATGCGCAGCCGGCACAGGGGCGTTTTACAGCAGGGGCTGAGCAGGAGGGCCGGGTGGACGAGCAGGGAGCTCTCAGAGAAGCGAGGGAGCAGCGGGGAGAGCTGGCCACGGACGGGCCGGTCACCGCAGGGCAGCAGCTGCCCCGCATCGCTCCCTGCCCGGAGCGGGTCCGTGCGCTCCGCAGAACTCGTCCCTTCCAGATACATTTTAAAAGCTCTGATTCGTGCAGGGCTGGATCTAAACTGGCTTCGGCTTCATTAGAAACAGCTGCGCTGGTTTCTGGTTCCTCCTCGGAGCGGTTCAGCCCTGCCAGGCGCGGGCAGGGTGCGGGGACGGGGGCAGCGGGCAGAGCTGACGGGCATTCGGTCCCTCCCGGCCCACTCAGCACAGAGCCACCGGCGTCGGCAGCTGCTGCCAGGGGCCGTCTGTCCTTCCAGCGAGCCCCTGGGCACTGCGTCCTCCCTTTGGCTGCTGCCCAGCCGCGCACTTGGGGTTCTAACTGTGCATCGAAAACTCGTGGGAAAATTCACCCTGGGGCAAAGCAGGGGGATTCTGGAAAAAAATAAAATAATTTAAAGCACAGGTTTTATGAAAAAAAGTAACAGATGGATTTGGGGATTCTATAGAATCCTATATACAACTCTATATAATCCCCAACCCCCTTATTCCAAGGGTTTATGGAGCCAGGAGTGCTGCATGGGTGGCAGAGCTTTCACATGGGCTGAGTTTCACCTCCAGAGATGTTTCCAAAGTGGATGTCTGAGTGTCAGAACAGATGATGAGGAAGGGCCATGGCGTGTGAGGAGGGGGGCAGAGGGGTCAGCCCCGACACCAGCCTGCTTCAGCCCTGCTGCTCGGGGTTTTGTCGTTTAATAGGAAACGAATCAGAGCTGCAGGGTCCCTCTCAGAGCCCCCGCGTCCCTCTGGCTGCCCGTTTTGTCACTGATTCCTGGTGAATGAGCAGTGTGGGAGCGACTTGAGTCACGGGCTGTGATGGATAGAACCAACAACAGAGATGCTCGAGGAGCTCGTCCCAGCGTGGTGCCCCGTGGTCCTGCGGGCACCTCCCGCCCCGGGAGCAGAAGCAGAGGATGCTGGGGGGTTGAAGGAGTGGTGACTAAAGCACCGTGTGGGCGTTGGTGGTTTCAGAAAGTCACGCAGCCCCCAGGACCACCAGCACCAGGTCCCAGTCACACACCAGGCGTGTCTGCACAGCAGAACTGAAAGCAGAACCAAAAAGAGGATCTGTCCTGTCCTCTGTGTGGGAGAATCCGCCGGGTGGCTCCGGGCTGGGGCCATCGCTGCCAGGAAAGCGCTCGGGGACTCCTCAGCAGCAGCGGCTGCTCTGGCCCGGGCAGGAGGCAGTTCCTGGGCAGCTCAGGGCAGTCTGTGCATGCAGCAGCTCTGGCCCGGGCAGGAGGCAGTTCCTGGGCAGCTCAGGGCAGTCTGTGCATGCAGCACTGCCTATCCCTGCCTCCCCTCCTCACCCTGGCCCCTGGATCCCAAACACAGCCAGGGCAAGTGCCCTGGAAGGTTCCCTGCCCATGGCAGGGGGGTTGGACTGGATGCTCTTTAAGATCCCTTCCAACCCTAACCATTCTACGGTTCTGTGACCTGGAGCTGGATCACAGCTGGCTCGTATGCAGGGTTGAGCATCCCCAGCTGTCCCCCTCCTCCTGGACTGCAGCACTGAGCTCCTGGCTCTGAGGACAGGCTGCCTGAGCAGCTGCAGGCTGCTGACAAGGCACAGACAGCAGGCAGAGGTCCTGGGGCACCAGGGAAGGCCACTGAGGAGCAGACTGGGGTTGGTGTTTGAGGGCAATTTCAACATCCAGATGGGCAGGACTTTAAGAGGCACTGACACCTACTGCAGCTGAACATCGAGCTGCCTCTGAGCTCTCCTGCCCCACATCCTTCAGGAGCTGAGAAGAGCAGCACAGCACTGGGCAGAAGGCAAACCAGGAGCTGCATCGCTGGGTTATAATGAACAAGTCAACTGAACAAGCCAGGAATGAGCCTTGGCAATCAATTCAATACTTCTGGCCACCAAATGCCACTGAAGGCCCAACTCAGGCAGCAAGTGCCTCCCAGCCACCCTCTGTCCTGGGGCACAGCACCAGCCCAGGCAGCTCTTGGCTCTTCTGGGCTTTTTCCTTCTCTCACTCCTGAGCTTTAAGAAATGAGCCCAAGGCAACTCTGAAAATTCACTTATCTCAACCTGTAATTGAGAAACCTATTTAATAGTTACTTAAACCCCGAGCAGCTCTGAGCATGCAGCAGCTGATGAATATGCATGGCCTGGGATTTGCATTTCATGGCAGTGTGAAGACAGGATGTCAGGCAAATGAGCTATGAGAAATGTTGCCCATGCAAATGTTCACTCTGCTCCAACTTCTCACTGTATTTCTCGTCCTTGAAGCCATTTTTGTCATTCTCTTATTTGCATTGGAAATGTAGTAAAAAAAATAATGTAACTTCACAGAAATTGGTCCTTCTTCTATGCAGACAGGATGGATTCTTTACTACATCTGTGATGGACACCTGAACTACTGACAAGCAAAAATGAATACAGAAGTCCTGCTGACAGTGCTGGGCCATGCAGTTCTGGAGCTCTCCAAAACCACATCTCCTTCATTTAACTTCCCAGCCCTTACCTGAACAAGGCTTGTTATTAGACAAACCACCACAGATCTTCAGGAACAGAAAAGCTGCTGTTTTCACCCCCAGTTTCATTTTCTGTTTTCTGCTTTCAGAGAGGGAACCACGAGCACAGGACAGCTGCTCTTTCCCTTAGGAGAGACCAGGAAACTCATCCAGGCTCTGAGAGCTTCAGTAAACGGACTAAACACAGACTCCCACCTGCACTGCTGCATCCAGCTCTGGGACAAAGGACATGGACCTGCTGGAGCAAGTCCAGAAGAGGCCATAAAGAAGCTCAGAGGGCTGGAGCACCTCTCCTGTATAGGAGTTGTTCAGGTGGGAGAAGGTTCCAAGAAGACCTCAGAGCCCCCTCAGTAACTAGAAGTGCTACAAGAGTTTGAGAGGGACTTTCAGCAAGGGCATGAAGTGACAGGACAAGGGGAAATGACTTCAAACTGACAGAAAGGGGAGGTTTGGATTAGATATCACGAAGAAATCCTTCCCTGAGTGTCTCTTTTACAAGCTGCCTCCCTCCCAACCTGAAGAGCATCTTCAGGAAAGCCACAGGTCACAGCAGGGCTGTTTTTATCAGCTGTTCTCTGATCTGTTCACAGATTGTGGAAGTACACAGTAAGGTTACATGTTGTCTTTTTGCATGTAAATGCTCTCAAAGCAGACTGCAGCTCTCCAGTTATTAAGCAATTCTCTACTTGATTTCAGCACATCACCACCACTGGCAGTTGTTCACTATTAACTATTTGAAGTCACACCACCTAAAATTTTAGCAGCTTCAGGGTAGCACTGCAATACTCATATTTTACCCACAATACTTTACCACATTTCCCCATTTCCTGAATTCCAACGTGCAAACCTCCCCCTTGGCTCTCCCTGGCCCAGAGCAGCCCAGTGACCAAGGTTTGATGGCTGCTCTGACAACGTGCCCACAAACAACACCCCCTGCAAGCACACACAGCCCAGACAACCCAAGGAGGGAGAGCTGCTTGGGGCAGCTGGAGCAGCACCTGCTCTCAGAGCCAGCAGGGCAGATCAGTCCTAAGAAACCGGAATTTTAGGGCAGCACAATCCACATTTTCCCCAGTGCAGAGCTTTTATTAAAGGTTCCCTCCTGGAGAGCTGCTGAACACGAGGAAAGGGGGTCGGTGAGTCAAGTGACCACTGGATGTCACTGCTGCTTCACCCACGGCCATCAGGGCAGCCCTGCACGGGCTCCTGCAGAGTCACCCCATGAACACAAACCAGCCAGAAATGAATTGACTGCACCGTGTTTTCACTACACAGAAGTTTATTATGAAAGTTAAACATACAACACAAAAAGTAGCAAAAGCAATCCTGTAGCTTAAGGCAACTCTTACAGGAGATGAATTCAAGAAAGATGATGCAACTTCGGTTTAAATAGAAATTATGAAAAATATCAAATTGCATCAATAACTTAAAATGCACTTTAAAAAGTCTGCACTAACCAGCAGAGGGAAAGGGCTGTGATCTTAATGCCAGCATTAAGATATGGGAAGCAGCAGAATGCTAAATGATGATAGGGAAAGTTCAGTATTTACACAGAGATAGCAACGTTAATATCTGAGAGCGTCATTTCCTGTGTACTTATGGTTTAAAACCACTGTCTGAAACGTTAGGAAAACCTTTTAAAATAAATCTTCAGACTATTCCATCAAAAATACACAGATGGCAGAGCAGATCCAAGGCTGGGCTGCGTGTGTCCCTTAAATAACTCTTTGCAGAAACACCTTAGAAAAATTACTTCTTTGGGGGAAGAAGAGCAAGAAGAGAACGTGGCCACAGAGTGAAAAAGATTATCTTTCAGGTGAATCACATTTAAATTGAAGTATCAAAATATTTCTATTTGATGAGATTCTCACAGTTTACAGTTTATGACATTTTTAAGTGAATGTTAAATATTCATATTATTAACATACAAAGATTCTCCTTCACATTGACATCTGCTTACGTTTTTGCAAGACCTCTTTTGCATCGATTGTTTTGCCATGAATGAGGAATGTGTAATTGTCTTAATTATAGAATTTAATAAAGATTTAACTGTTCTAACCATACAGAGTTTCTAGCTTTAAAATGATCCTTAAAATACTGAAGTCAGATCACCTATTTTATAAAGGTATTTAAGTGACACTTTAATCAATCAGGCTGTACAGGAAGCACCACATTTTAACAAAGCCAAATGACATCACATTTCCAATCAAGTTTGTTCAAATATTGGATGCAATGAAAACTTTGGAACAAGTCCATTCCCCATCACCCCAAATAAACCAAGATTAATTCACACATTAATTCATCCCAAATCTTACCCTGTTAGAAAATGCAATATATACTGCAGTGTAGTCTTAACTTGCATAAGAATTAATAGAAGTGGCCTGTGTGCTGTATGAGGCTTCTGCACACAACCTCATCTCAGCTTCTCACTGTCCAGCACAACTTTACAAAAAGCCCAAGATATAAAATATACTTAAAGCAGTTATTTTAACCATGATTCCATCCACATCACCTTGGCAGCTGATCACTTTTGTGCCCAGTGGAAACGCTGTTGGGTCTGGCTGTGGAGTTGCAGTATCCCTTTTCAGAACCAGTTAAAAAAATCCCTGAATAAAGCAGAAGTCAGCCTGGGACTTCCTCAGAGTTTCAGCAAAGCACTATGTACAGGGTGCAAGAGCCCCCCAAAGCCACGGGCTGCAGAGTGAAATCCAGGACAGACCCCGGGGCAGAACGTGTCGATGCACGAAAACACACACTGCAAGGTTTTTATCCTTTAAAAAGTGGAACTAATGAATCGTTAGCAGTGAAAAGAATACTGCAACTGTAACATTTACAAACCCACAAAGTTTGAAAACTGATCCCAACAGCTCTGATTCACCGGGTTTAGCTTGGAAACAACGCAAAATAATGTCAGCAGTTTTGAGAAGGTCTTGCAAATTTAGGAAAAAAGAAAACTGAAAGAAAGATAAGAATGCATATCTAAAATAAAGCAGGAGCACAATAAGGACAATCAAAATTCCAAAAGCCCATATTAAAAAATCAAGCTTGGAATGCATTGGCTTCCAGCAGTTTAAAAAAAAAAAAAAAAACAACCCAAAACAACAAAAAAAAGTTCTAAATCTGCAATATCTTGACCTATTTTTAAGTGACAATTTTTATTACAGTTGAGAAAAATGGTTTTATAGCTGCATAAGTTTCCATTTCACTAAAATAGTGCCAACAAAAATAAGTTTGCATAGAAAAACAAAATTTCAAATTGCCACTGGCTACATGCTTAACATGGGAAATGCAGGTATTGTAACATAAACATAGTGCAAACCATGGCAGCTGGTGGTGACTTCGGCTGCCCCAGGTCAGGAAACAGACCATAATATACCCAGTTATCACAGTTTCTGGTCTTTTATTAAATCCTTTGCCAAGTAGAAGCAATGCACGTGTGCAGACCGGGGGCGTCTGCTGACTAACGGAGCTTGAGATCGTCTCCACTGCCCAGGTTGGAGCCAGGACTAGGGTCTTGCTGTCTTCTTGCCTGCAGCAACAAACACATACTGGAGATCACAAAAAGCAATCAGGACGCGATCAGTTAATTTATTCAGTGTATTAAATGACTAAAACCATAACCAATTTAAGGCAGAAACTTTACAATTCAAGCAGTAACCAAAGCATTAATTTCCAACATCAAAATCATTCTATGTCCCTCAATTCAGTGATCCCCCATAACCAGCAGGAATCACAGGTGAGGGCTCTGGACTCAGGGAGGTGCAGAGCCCTGGGCACAATCCCACAGCTCCACAGGCCCTCCTGCAGCCAGGCTTTAAACATCACCTTAAACATCACTTAACAAGCAGCAAGGGGCTTCCAGAACAATTCCAACAATTTTGTGTCTCTTTTTCCAAAATTATTTTATTTCCCTTCTGTTAACCTTTCCTGTGAATGTTTTCAGGATCAAGATTTTAGAGAGAAAGGCTGCAATGCAAATGGCAGAGTGTGTCACATTTCCAAACAAATCTCCCCTCAGCATTTGTACGTGGGAAACATTTCCTTCAGCTTCCTCAGGAATCAGGAATGATGTAATTCCGGAATTATAACATGGTAACACACAAGCATAATTTAATCCATAGATTGACACACAATTTAACACGTTCTTTCTTTTTCAGTGCACCTGCAGAGTTGGCAATAATAGCAAACTGAGGAAGCTCTGGGACTGACAACTGCACCCCTGTATTAAAATAAGTGTAAGTTCTCCTTTGAAGAAACCATTCTGTTAAACAGTTTGAGTTCATGGTATTGGAAAGAGGAAATTAAGGATGGTCAGTCACAGAGTATCAGTCCCAGTAGAAGAGGCTGCCTCCTTTCTCCACCTGTACCAGGCACAGCTGCCTGTCAGGCTGCCTTCCAGCAGCACACAAATAGTGCAGGGAGATACTTAAAAACATTGACAGACAACTAACTGGTGTTTAAGGGCAGATTCCTTTCAGCCCCTGAAGCAACTTCTGCAAGCTGCCCTCTTTGGAGAGATGCTGAATATTAGAAGATGGTGTTTAATTAAGGTTTTTACATAATTTCCAAAAGCCAAATCGTTCAGCTTTGACTATCAAAGTCACTGTGGAAAGGTTAATGAAGCAAAGCCCACACTTTTTTTTTTCCTTCAACAGAAAAGTAAACTGTGTTGTAAAGATTTTACTTAATATGAAATGGTTGTTCAACAAGTCCTAAATTAGTGTGACAGCATTTATTTAGAGTTCTACCAAGATCAACAGAACAGCAACAGTTCCACTTTGCATACTCTTGTCCTACTGAACCGAGTGCAACAAGATTTGTTCTGGTTTTAACTGCTGCCACTTTCTTCTAGAAGGAAACAAGGGCAAGCACTGTCTCTAAGAATTACCAAAGTCTTACTTCTACTAATCTTTTACCAATTTTGCACTCGATAAACATTTTTACACTTAACTAGAACAGACCAGCAAGTTGATTGCTGCTATACTACTGCTCTAAAAGCAACAGTGCTTCCACTTCAGAAAGCAAATCATACACACAGCAATTTTATTGTCAAATTTCAGTGAAGATTCCAAGATATGGGCATATGGTTGCGTTTATGCTTTGCTTAAAGTGGTCTTTTCTTTCAAAACATATGAAAGAAGTTGTGTGATTCGTGACCTCACTGCTACTTGCAGAGTTTGCAGAAGCCACTGGTGAACCACTACCAGATTTGCCCTTTCAAGTGATACTCAGAAGGCATGACAAACGACCCTCAAGTGCACCAAAAGCAGTCATTACAATATCTTACACTGCTGTATGTGGATAAAGGAGTAATTTTGCAATTCAGTAAGTGGGGATTTACACAAGCAACTGTGACATGTTGGAATGACAGCTCTGACTCAGACACCCTTTCCTTGGGCTCTTCTACTCTGCAGGACGACACACATGAAACACTTATTGTACCCCCAACCACTCTGCCACAGTGTGTAACCACTGCAACTGTGCTCCACGTGCCCAGAGAAGAGCAGGAGAAACCAAACATGCTCACTGAGGATGCAGAAGGGACCTGCTGTGCAGGTAGGCAGCATCTGTGGGGCATCAGGAGTTGGGTGCTGGTTTTGTTCACTGGCAATTGGCAAAATACAACTGTCATAGGAAATGCCACAAATCCTTAACCTTCACCTGCAGAAGGAGTGGGACTACCAGTATGACAGTATCTGCTCACTCTCAGTCTATCCCAGGAAGATAAACCTCCCTTTTAGACAGGTAAAATGGCACTTCCCAGGCTTCCCTCAGCTGAGGGTCCCATTCACCCAGCACAGCCAATCAATCCTCTGAACTGCAGTATTTCCTCCCTGTCATTTTTGAAATGCATACCTTTTGCTGCCATGCAAAAGCACCAGAATTACTCTCAGTGAATAATGAGCTCAGCTTCTCCAGGATTAAGGAGACTTGTTTCAATTAAGAAAGATGCATCTATCTTTGCCATTGGGAAATGGAATACCCTGCCATGACTCATGCATAATGAGCCATGAGAAAACAGTAGTTATTCATCTTTCCTCTGCATATTTCATTTTTTTTCAGTCAAATGCTGATTTTAAGTTTGAAGGGAGCCCTACTTTGCATGTCCTTCATCTGCTATTTAGTGAAAGGATAAAAAAATATCTGCTTGTGAGAAAGACTTGTAAAATCACACAGATCCTACCAGAGTTGTAATGTTCCTAAAAATGAATGTATTTTAACCAACATTGCCAGTTTCCTTCCAAATATCCTGAAACTGAAGAGTTAATGCCACGGACACATCAGGAGTTTCAACACCCAAAAACACTTGGCAGCTTTCAGCACACAAAGCCATGCAAATCTTCAGGAATTGTGAGTGGCCACGAGCCATTCCCAACCTCCTGCACTGGAGATGGTCTGATGGCCCACTGAAAGAACTGCAAAGAACCACTCCAGAGCCTCCTACCACATGCTGTTCTAGATTTATCCATGCTGGGCTCACAATGCTGACACCATGAGGGTAATGATGTACTGACAACAAAGAGTTACTAACAAAAACATTCTGACAAACAAATGTGTCCCCTGCAATACCTGTGCTCTCTTCAACCCCCTGATGTCTGAGCTTTTTCCAAGCCTAATATATGTTAACTGGTATGGACTGAAAGTCATATGAAGAGTATGATGCAGTATTTGTATTATATTATAGCCTGAAATCATCAAGTCATTAATTTTTATCACTGACTTTTTTGAAAAAGGACCGTGTTGGAGCCTTTACATCTGCTCCTGGGGCACTTAGGAAAAACAAATCTAAGAATAATGGCAATTAAGGAAGGAGGCACACAAGCAGCTCCTCCAGCTGCCAAGACAGGCAGACACCCTCCTCCTCCTCCAGCCACTCAATCCTGACCCTGCAGCAGCCAATGGTGCTTTCAACTGTGCCAACAAACTCCTTAAAATGACTGAGAGAGCATGTGGAGCTCCCCCCCTCCTGTGGGTGTTCTGAGGGCTCTGGTGCAGCCAAGGAAGCCAAGCCCTGTTACCACCTGAGCTCCCCAGGAAGAGATAAGGCGGTCCCGCCGCATGGCTCACACGATAGCGCCGAGAAAGCAGAACTCACCAAGCTGGAAGTAAACTGAGTAAGGATGGACAGGGTTGCCATGAAGATGGCCCTTCCTTTCCATGAATCACTTGAAAAAACAGCAGGGAAAATTGGGACCTCTGAAGAGCAGGCAGTGAAATGACAAGTACAGCGATATTCACTGCACACATAACTTGGGACACTGAAGAGGAGGGAAGGAAGAAGGGGCTGTCACCAAGAGCAGCCAAAATAAAGTCTCTTCATGGACAACTCCACTGCAATTCTTCAACTGGATTCTGGCAGCTCCATCCTGCTGCAGCAGAGCAGATGCATTATGTGCCCTGGCACCTGCCATCTATAGTTTACTAAATAAGTGAAAAATCAGCCTGTGTTATGAGAAACTAAACAGCGAACATTTGGATTTTCTTACAAGGACTGTCAACCTCCTGAAAAGGGATTAAAAACCGAAACAAACCAACCAAACCTGAGAATGCACTGCAGATACTTTTCCAAAAAGTACAGCTCTCATGGTAACTGGAAGGAAAGGCAAAAGCACAGCGAGTGTGGGGCTCTGAAGGGCTTCAGCAGAGACTGAAGTTTTTACTTCTGTATTAGAACTTCTTTTCCAAGGGATAAAAAAAAAAAAAAAGCTTGAAATGCTCCCTTTTAGAAAGTATTGTTTGAAGGCTGGTCTAAAGGTTATAAATTTATAATTAATATTGATTGCCTCCAGACAGTTTTCCTCCGTTGCTCAGCCCCTTTCTAACCTTCATTGACCGAAAGAAGACGCTTATATTACAGTATTGCCTGATTTGCAAGATTGATCTCCTCTGTCCTGCAGTCAGCATTGATTCTGTGCAGCACAAATTGTTTTTGTGATATATGCATCCCCCAGCACTTTCACACAAACACCAGCTATCTAAAGTTCTTGTGGAGCAAACCAGTCATAACATAACTGGCTTCGTGCTGCACTCGCACTGTGGAACCTCTGGAGGCAAATCCACAACACCCCCTTTAATGCCTCTTTCTAAATTATGTTCTTCCTGCATATAAACAAATCACATCTATTCACGGTTGCATACACACAGAAGGATATACCAACTGTACACTACCCCCTGCACATGAAAAATTAACAGTTTGGGTTTCTTTCACATCCAAAAACCTGTATTAAAGGTTATGCTATTTTTATATCATTGTCAGTTTGGAGAGTACATACAATAAGTATTAATTAAATTAATTCCAGATTCATTTTTGAAGAAAAAAAACTCCTTAAAAATCATAGAGTTTGATGAGGAAATAAATAAATAAAAAACCCCCCAAAAAACCAACAGAATTTAAACAAAAAACCCTCCAAACTTATTGTTATGCTCTACTTTCTTCTGAAGCCAGTTAGATTTGACAAAAACACTTACAATTAGTTAGAACATTTATTTACACTAGGAGTTTCATCTTTAAAAAAGAATAAGAAAGAAGGGAGGATGATTTTACCATCTAGAACCTCGGAAGCACATGAAAGCATGAAAGTCAGTCCTACTACTTGATTCTCTTTCAACTGTAAAGTGTTTACATTTCTGCAGCAAAATCCCGTTTGCTTTTTAAGAGTTCAGGACTTGAGCACAATTAAATGAAAACATTCCCGACAAACAACAAAAATGTGTAAAAACCTAGTGCAGGGCTAAGTATTTAAAATGCAGGTAAATTTTTCTCCAGCAGTTTTTAAAGGCTGGGGTTAGTGGGGGTTTTTTGGTGCTTTGTATTGAGAGGGATTGCTACTGGAAGAAACAAAGTCGGAGCAATCTCATCCTTAGCTGAGCTCCAGAGCGACAGTGGGACAAACTGCAGTCTCAGATCACGTCAAGTCTCAAATTACAGTTTGCCTGTACCAAACAAACCTTCACAAAATACCCTGACCCGTGTGCAGCAACACACCAGAGCCTCTTCTCTCCTCTTCTCTCCTCTTCTCCCACCCCCTGAACCCCCCTCGTGCCCTGTGCTGCAGTGAGGAGCTGCAGGAGGCCCTGCCTGCGGCTCCTCTGCCCTGAGCACAGGCTGCTCCTCTCTGCACCTTCTCATTTCACAAGCAGGAGCTGTTTGAGCCTCTCCCAGCCACTCACCACAGGGTAACACATTTCTGCATCACGTTTCTATGGCCAGAAGAGCGAATAACAAGCAAAGGTTTCTACTGGGAAATTCAAGCGCTTCCGAACAGCAACTTTGCAGTAATTTCTGCAGAAAACTTCTCTGACTCTGAACTCTGGTCATTCATAGTGAAACCCAACAGAAGAAACGCTCCCACTGACTCCTCAACCAAGACACAATGAGATCAAGACACAGTGAACATTAAATGCCTGCCTCACTACGTCCCTTTAGTCCCCTCACTCTCTTCTGTTGGTTTGGTAAAGGGGGTACAAACACTTCAAGTTCCTTTACCTGTTCAGAGGTGTGGGTTCCAGAATACACCCCTAAAGTACAGCCTTAGACCAAGTTTCCCAGGTGTAGCACTTGCTCAGGGAAAGAAAGTTTTGCCTTTGACTGGTGTGAAGCCATTAAATAGTCCAAGTCTGACAAGCAGCTCAGTGTTCCTAAATTTAATGAGCTTCCATCATTTATTTCATTTTTTTTACTATAATCTTTAACCAGGGACAAGGTCTTTCTTTGTGTGTACCATTAAACATTCACTGTCTCGGCATTCCAACGTTTTTGTAGAAGTAAAAGCCATTAGAATACATTATTAATTTTGAAGGCATTAAGAACACTCACTGACTTCAAAAGCATCTTTGAAACAAGAGAATCCTGAACAGCGAGGCAGGATTTGCAGAATGTGATGCAACCAAGCTACACAAGTTGATACAAAAACTCAAAAGCATCAATTGTACATCAAAATGTATTCAAAACAAATTATGTTAAAAATGTAACAGAACACAGTTCAACTCAGAGGTGCTTAAAAACTTCAATGAAAATTCCTAAATCCACTCACACCCTGTTTACATTAGACTGCTGTAATTGCACAAAAACACAACCACCTTTGGAAATTCACTCACAACCCACCTCAGATTCTGCCCTCAGATGCAAAGAATGTGTTCATTAAAGTA
>JAWWLV010000021.1:12290761-12314482 GCA_035041135.1 Platyrinchus mystaceus
CCAGGTTAATGAAATAATACTCACCCTCACTGCAGCAGCAGCAGAGAGAACCAGAGCTGGTGCAGCTTTGGTTAAAATGCACTTTCAAAGGAGAGCTGCTTTTCCAAAGTAGATTAAATGCTGTTTTTTTAAAAAGCTAGAAATTCTCAGAAGTTGTATGAAAAAGGCAATACATTTTATTCTCCTGATGAAAATAATTTTGAAGGCTGTATTCACAGCTACAGCCAGTCAGAGACCACTAGCATCCCTATATAAACAATGGTAATTTAATTCTCTTGCATTTAAAAAAAAGTATTATCTAAGTTACAAACCAAATAAACCCTTGATTTTATCAAAAGCTGCTGCAGGTGCACCAGTATGAAAATTCTTAATTCTTATGTATCATTTATATTATTTAAATTTAGGTGCATAAGAAAGTGCAAAGCAGAAATTATTCCTTCACTAATTAGCACACATTCCCATACAATGGAGGAGAAACCTGCAGCTTTTCAACAGCTCTGTAGTTTATTTTCAACAATGGCTTATGCACAGGAATAGATTTAATAAATGAACACCCAGAAAAAAAAATCCTTCCAACTGTATCTTCTATTAGAAAACATTTCAAATAAACTGTTATTAATACATAAAGCCATTATTAATTGGGTTAGAAGTTATTTCTCTTAAAGAGGCCTTTCAACACATCTTTTCTGTTCCCCATCAGACTTTTTACATTTTCAGAATGGAGGGGTCAAGTCTAAAGAGGTTGCCCAAAACAGTGAGGGGTGAACTGTGTTGGTTCTCCCTCCTCCCAACTCTGGGCTGTGGTTTCCACTGACCCTGTTACGGTTCCCACACATGTGCAGACGTTATTTTAAAGCTGATCACTTTAAGAGAAGCTAACCTTGACTGGTAGAGGACACAAGCATGCAGGGAGCCCAGCTAAGTGTTAACATCCCAGGGGATTAGGGGCAGGACTGTTTTAATTTAAGATAAAGCATGCCCAGCCTGAGCAAACGGCAAATTGCTCTTTTTGCCGTGGGCACAGCCGTGGGCACTGGGGCTGCTCTGGGAAGTGATGGCAAGGGGCTCCCTCGTGGCCCAGGGCAGGGAGGCACCACCAGCTGCCACTGCACTGCTCTGCACAGCTCCCCAGGGCACCACGGCAGTGCTCAGAGCTGCCAACAGCATTTAACACCACCCACTAGTTATAAGAGTAGAATTTGGCCCTTTATAGCTGTCTTAATGTTCATACAAGGCACAGCAATCAAGGTCAGACAGCAGAAAGTAAGTTTGTTCTTAATAATGCAGAAGGAGAGAGAGAGAGAGAACAGATAAGCTTGTCTCCCAAATGACCACAGGAAAGCTGCCTCCTAGTTTACAGAAGAGAGTTATGTCCTTATCACCCTTTTCTTAAACAGACTTAAATAGAAGCAGATTCTTTTATCATCAAAGGTTTTTGCATTTTGCCATCATTTACAGTGGTCACGAACTAAAAGGATGACACACAGCCTCAGCCAGAATATTTTAGAGAAATGGTCATAACCAAAAGAAACCAAATTAGAAATTCATGGAGGGGAAAAAAATCAGTATGTTGACATCCAGAATGAAGATGTGCTGACAGCTGGAACACTGGTTTACCAATGTCTGAGAAAGTGGAAGAGAAAAGCAGCAGAACTTTCTTTTTTTTAGTGAAAAAAAAAAATTCTGCTCTACTTTTGGTGATACATTCTAACAAATTAACCAATGTCTCAATCTTATACAACAGGAATTTAACACTTTTAAAAATGTCACTCAGTTCTAGGAATTACAGCCTAGTGAATGCAGCTGTCTGAGACCAAATCATTTATACATCTCAGTTTTATGTCACAGAAACACTCCTGGTATGAATCTAGTAAGAAAAAAAAAAGAATAAGCAGAACATGAGCTATATCAACACAGCAACAGAATGAAAACAAACCAACAAACCTCCCAATCCAGAAACTTTAAAAAAAAAAAAGACAGAAGCTTAAACACCCCCATACTTATACACACAACCCCCCCAGCAGCCTGGCAGGAAAAGATTTGGTGGGATAGCAGATGCAAAACTGCTGAAGACAGAAACAGTCTCTTAAGGACACTCGAATATCAAATCCAGGGAAAGTTCAGCCCCACACAGGGAAGATGTTCAAGTGTACATGTACATCTGTGTGTGTGTTAGTGCATCAAAGACTGAACAAGCAGCAGAACCTTTAGTAGTAAAAAGTAAGACTGCTTAGTGACCAGACATGAATAGGCTGAGGATTAAGTAGAAAAAACAGTAGCTTAACAGTTACAATTAAAGTACTTCAGTGTTATGTGTGTGGATTTTCTTCCTAAAGTATCTGCTGACCTGGTGAAGGATAGTATAACTTCCCAAGTGTGACAGCACAGAGAAATGTTATCTGATCTCAGCATTAGTTAGTAAGAAGTGGCAAGAGACAGGAAAATGCAAGAGCACTACTCTTCTATAAGACAAGCCTTCCAGAAAATGGGTGTGTGATTGAACTCCAGCAGGACCTTTTATGACAAGGAACAGTGGGTGCCACAGGCCCTACAATGCACAGTGGGAGGCATTTCAGCCCAATCTGACATCAGTGTTATTTTGGGATCAATGTCAGCAGTCAGGTCAACTGCCTCCAGCAATATTACAACAGCTTTAAACGAGGAAGCAGAGTGACAGATACAGGAAAAAGGAAACTTAAGACTGTGAAAGATTGCCCAAGTGTTTACAACACTAACACACAGAAGGGTGCAGCTACTTCTGTGCCTGTATAGTTCCTCAGGACACCAGGAGCCCTTAGGTACTGCTGCTGTAGCAAAGATGATGACCAAGGATGAGCTCATAATGGCCAGGAAGCACAAACTGAAAACAAATTATACTCCTGTAACGGAGGGCAAACACATCTCTGTAGATCCAACAGTGCAACACCTTGTGTTCAAACTCGAGAAAGCACTGACACCTGAGCATGCATACATCCCCTCACACACAGAAAGCACAAACCACAGCTCCAGTGCACAAAAAAACCAACCTACATCTCAAAAGCAAGGACATGTCTCAAGTCTGACTAAGTTAAAGAATCCTGCTCTGGAAGTGAACCTTGTCTATGTGATATCCACTTTAAAAGGCATTTCCTCTGCCTTGACTTTGTTCTTGCCCATGTCCAAAGATTCAGCTGCTAGACAGTAATATTGCAGGTAGGAAGCAGGCAGATAAGTTCTCAAAAGCTGCCATACCTTAACAGAGCAGAGTCCACCAGCATTGGAGGACAAATAAAACCACTATTCATTCTCACCCACATGCAGCAAAACAAAAAGCTACTTAAAAAAACTTCCATCACCCTAAAATAAACAGCTAGAACAGACTTGCCAATCAAACTGTTACAAGATACATGCACAGTTTTTCTAATACTTTGATTTACTACTCTGTAGCATAGTAACAGTGTAGTTGTAAACTACAAGTGATCCCCACCCCTAATATCTGACCTAAGGTAGCTACACTAGTGTTTAGCTACAACCACATATTTCTGAACTCCTATACTATAAGTTTTCTTTGGAGTTTGTACTCAAAGTGAAGGCAGGAAAAAAGCAAATTAGAATTTGTGATCACTACCTGACTGTGTGTTTCCCCTCAGAAGAACAAGTACCTGAGGCACAGTACCCATGGCAGGCTGTCTTACCTGTGCTCTCTCTTCATCAAATTCCAGGCAGCCCATACCATCCAGTCTCTGTAGATCTATCCAGCCTTTCCAGATTACACAGACACCATTGAGGATCATAGGTGCCTTCAAGTACACCTGAAACAGAAGCAAAGCACATGCTGTGGGTTTGAAAGCTCTTGCACACGTGCCTGCACAACGAAAACACTGAGCCAGGAAGCTTCTCTGGGTATTCTCAGAAGAACATCCAAACCAGCTGGTAACATGAGACTCCATTTAACAGCTTCTTCTGCCTCCTTTCCAAGAACTCATTTTAATCAAGTGAGTGCTTTAACTTTTGCCTA
This sequence comes from Platyrinchus mystaceus, assembly GCA_035041135.1. NCBI lineage: Eukaryota > Metazoa > Chordata > Aves > Passeriformes > Tyrannidae > Platyrinchus > Platyrinchus mystaceus. Next base: position 12,294,759 of record JAWWLV010000021.1, read on the forward strand.
CTGTACTGCATGGAATAAAGTTAAGCTGTGTTCTCATTTTATAAACTGGCGTGCACCAACACTGGGTTAGAATTCTTACTGCTTTCAGTTAAACTAACTGTTTTTCTTGTCAGCTAACCTTCCTGTCACAAAGGAAGTGGCACAGTGCCAGACAGGGAGGATCCTTCCCAGCACATTTAAATAGTTAAATGAACACACACCTTCCTACTCCCAAGAAACACTGTATTTAAACCCAACACACGAGTGCTTTCATCAGAGAGCGAATACTGGTTTCAATCCTCTTCAAATTTACGAACTAGTCAGAATTCAATAAAATACACTATATATACACACTGTGCTAAAAATAAGGAAGTCTTCCTGTGTCAGTTCTAGCATGTGGGAAAGGCTTTTCAAAAGAAGCAACACCAGATGATGAAAACCCAAGTACAGCACCAGTGTGCACACTGCCTTGGGCTGCAGCAAGGAATAATGCATGAGCTTAAGGCCCTTCACCTAGATAATGGTAGATGGTACAGTGATGACACAAGGGAACTTAAAAGAAGCAAATACAACACTAAATGATTTTGACATGTTGCATTTAAGGACTTCAAGCCTTAAACAAAAGTCACAGCAAAATTACCTGAATTGTACAGAAAAAAAAAGAAAATAAAAGAAAAATAAAAATCAACCTTCTGTGGTTATTTCAGCCTACTTGGCAAGTCAAAACCCCTCGTGGAACAGAGTTTGTCTGTGTTGAATCACCTGAGAGGCAAACCATGCACGCAGGCCTGCACCCACTTCAGATGCTCCAGCCTTCTGGGGCAGCTCAGCTAGGCAGGGGAATTCTCACCCAGCACCTCCTCTAACAGCTCTAAATTAACCCTCTGGCAAATCCTCATCGATGGTTGGGCTGTAAGGCATTCCCAAGCCCCCAGCTGTGCCTCCTTGCTCAGTCCCACACTTAGCAGAGGTCCCTGGAGCAGAAGAGGCAGAGCCTAGAGGGGCAGCAGGCACAGAGCAGGGTCAGCCTCCCTTGTGCAAAGGCACTAAACAAGACAGGCAACCCGTGAGCGGGAGAAAGGGAACAAACAACGGGAATCCAACAGACAAACAAGTAAGTTATTTGCCTAAGAAAGTACACATTTGATCTCTAGGCTTGTCTTCTACAACTTATCACACTTGGGTCCGAAGTGACACACTCCTGATGTTTTAATCAGTGCAACATGCAGTAGCTCAGTAATGAGGAGACAAAGGTTGGTTCAAGTGGCTCTTCCCACGTGCTCTCTGAGGGGTGTTCTGTGCCTGCACTCAGGCCCAGCCCTGCCAGTCATCCCCCAGCCCTGGTGATGCCAGCAGAGAGCACAGACAGCCCTGGGAGCAGAGGTGTCACAACCAGCATGAGTAAGACGTGGACGACCAGGAAACCGCCTCCCACAGCCCTCATTTCGAGACGGAGCGTTTCAAACACGCCAAACACGTTGCACCCTTTCAGAACAGTCTTCACTCATCCATCTCACAGGAAACAAAGTGCATCACCAATTTAATAGATGTGTTTAATTAATTTAGAAGTGAAAAACAGTTAAAAGAGACTATTAGTACCAAGTGACATTTTCTTCTAAGGAGAAGGAAGAATAATTCAAGAGGGGAAATAAAAAACCAGCACAAGCCAACTATAGGTCTGTAAAGACAAAACAGCCTGTACTCTAATGCTAGTTATGTTTAACAGGAGCAAACAAGCCCTTAGCTGATCTTCACTTAGGGTTTACTTCTCACCACCTCCCCTACCCTTCTGGCCCACAAGAGGAGCCTGGGATGTCAGGAGTTGCTTAGAACTGCCCACAGATGACAAAACCTGCCTTCCCAAGTTGTCCAGGGGTACTTTCTGTTTGCTTCTTTGACAAGGAATATTAAGCTGCCACCAACTCGTCTCAGTGGGTGTTCACTGCGTTGGTCACTGCAGCTGCCAGTGCACCACGTGCAAAGAGCAGGCAGCTCAGACACAGCTGAGGGCTCAGGACTTCAAATGCAATGCCTCACACATCACCTGGAAGCCTGAGCAGCGCTGGAAGTTCTGTGGAAATGTTCAGAAGTCAAAGGGGAAACAAGCTGTGAGAGCCAGTGTGATTGCTGGTGCCCTGAGCACGCTGCCCAACACTGAGCTGCTGGGGAACCTCTGGCACACGGCCTGACCTTCCCAGATAAACACTGTGCCCTTGCTCCCCAATCAGAGCCCTGAAAGCCTCACACCACCCATTCAGTAGCTCTTCAAAACCCTGATAAATAATCATTTTTCACTTCTGAAAGATGAATTCCTTAGCCAGATATTCAAGTTTTGAAATTACCATATAATCATTCAAATGTAGTATAATTCATATTGAAACCCCATGAGTTCATGCAGGAACTTTTCTCTCATTAAAGCACAATAAAGCATACTGCTACTCTTTAATTTATTTCAGAGAAAGGAATTTAGACTCCTTTTCGCTCTCTCTCCTCTTTCTGGAAAATGGAAACCACCTAAGACTATAGCCAAAAACGTTTAACCACACATTTCCTTCTTTTCAATAAAGCCGTGCTGGTTCCCTTTCAACTCCTGAACTTAACAGAATAATTAATAAATTACTGCTCTGTCTGTGAGCACATGCTCTGTTATGGCACCTCAAAATCCAGCACAGTGGTCTTAAAAAATTTCAGAATTGTCTGCTCTGAAAGCTGCCTTAAGACAGTCCCAGTAGGAGACCAAAGGCAAAAGCTGTATTTCTATAAAGACCCCAACCTTGTCCCATTAATATTATACAATTGTACAATTTGATCAGAAATAGACAAAAGAATGTTTTTGTAAGTCTTTCAAGGCTTTACTGTTAACCCCAGGTTAACTGCATTTATGTAATTTTATAAGACCTCCACATATCTCTGGGTGCTTTTCGTAACAATACCTGGAAGTCAGTCCTGTAAAACTCAAGAGTCGGATGAAAAGCACTAAAGAGCAGAAGGAAGAAGGAAGGTTGGAAGTCAGGCAGTTAAAAAATTCATATTCAGGGCACAAATCTAATGCTGCATAAAGAAACACCATTATAGGGACATACAAGAGGAAAAGCTAAATAACACAGCTGCCTCCTTTCAGTGTACAGTCCAACCTACAGACCAGCCTGGTATGGCTTTTCTGACACTGAGAACAGACAGTTGGGCAGCCAAGTGAAGAACTCTTCTACACCCATTCAAGGATGAGAGTAAGTTCTCTCTCACTTTGCACCCTCATTTTCCACACACTGGCACAGCCAAAGCTGGTTTGTTAGATTGTGAGAGCTAAGTAAACTGTCATATACTGAAATATGCAATTTTTACTAGATTAGCAGCTGAATTTTTCTTCTGGTGGCTGTTGTAAATTGATTTAATCTCAAATGACATCTTCCATTTCCAACTTCTGCGGCAGTTCAAAGTAGCATTAGAATTTTTAAATGAGAAAAGCAGACATGTTACTTTGGAAGTAGCCTTTTAGTGTTAGAACAAATATTCTGCCTGCTGATTGAACAAGCAGCAAGAGTAAACACTCTTATCTCCTGACAGATTATCTGGACAGAGGACAAACAGCACCATAAACACACATAAACTCGAGAAGGTGCTGCATGAATAGGCTTAGTTGGGCTCTAAGTTGTTGAGCTGTGTTTGTGCTTGTTCTCAAAGACCTCTGTGCCACACCTTCAACATAGAGTGTATCTCAGCCTCCCTTTTGTACTCTTTCAACTAATCTGTTATTTCTTCTGATCTGCATTTAAATGAGCAACTCTCTCCTCCAACTCCATCTAACTGAGAGCTATCTTTGTTGTTAAAAATAGGCAGGGACATGGCTCCTGTAACAATTCATTCATATTTTAAAAACCAAGCCGTTTAAATAGAGGACAATTCTCAATGACTTTTTAAAAAACTGCCTTGAGTGCAAGATGAAAAACCTCGGTTTCACATCCTATTTTAGCCCTCTAGTAAATCCTTATCTCAGAGCAGCAGGGTATTTAACCGATCTGCTGGAGATCTGCTATCTGTGTGCTCCATCCACACATCCTGCAGTTACACAGAATGCTCCTTCTCCCTGCAGCAACCCAGCCATTTCCTCCTCCAGAGACTGCACAGCTCTCACCGCCCACCCACCCCTGAATCAGCGCTCACAGGAGCCACAGAGAGCCACGAGGAGACCAAGGCACCCCAGGGAGCAGCAGTGCCCAGGGAGCAGCAGTGCCCAGGGGACAGCAGTGCCCAGGGAGCAGCAGTGCCCAGGGGACAGCAGTGCCCAGGGGACAGCAGTGCCCAGGGAGCAGCAGTGCCCAGGGAGCAGCAGTGCCCAGGGAGCAGCAGTGCCAGCCAGGGGGGCAGGCCCTGCCCTCTGCTTTTTCCCAGCACGCTGGAGCAGGAGGCATTCCTGCCCAGGAGGAGGCTCAGTTCTGACTCACCCTGTGCCTCCTCACATCTGCTCCTCTCACCACTGCAGTGCTGAGCACCCCCCCTGCACCCCCCCTGCACCCCGGGACTGGCATATGGAACACTGACCACCAAGGAAGAAACAGCTGGAAACATCTCCTCCAGCAGAGAAAGACTTCAGTCAGTTAAGGCTAACCTCCTCATTTCAGCTCCTCCTGACATCATCTCTATGCACTGCTGGGGAAAAGGAGACTACCTGTTCAAAATGTTCAGATAAGAAATTATGTATTCATCTGTTCCCTTCAACAGGAACCTTATATGAATATAGATGCATTTTTATAAATCAAATGCTGAAGTCCTGCCATGGACATGTGGCATGACTGTGCTGAAATGTGAAGTTGAGTCAGTCCCATCCCTGTGTTCCCCCCAAATGCCAACAACACTCACTTTCATACCCCAGAGAAGGGTGTCTAGCCTGGATTTCAAAGAGAGGGCAAAGCATGAGAGAGGAAGCGATCTATGAACTGGAAAACAAACAAACAAAAAAAAACACACACAAAAAAAAAAAGGAAAAAAACTTTTCTGAAACTTTGCAACAGAACTTATACAGGAAAATCCCGAATTCTTTGGGGAACAAAACAGAACAGTAACTTCATAAGAGTAACAACTGAGGTTACAGCACAAGCTAACAACTCCCCCCCAAGGCTTCAGACTACACTTTCAGATACTGATCACTCTTAATTTAAAAGAAACTAATGACAAGCAAGCAAGTTATGGGTAGAGTTTACAGCATTTATCTGACTTTGTAGGTTTCATTCTGGAACAATAACCTTGTAACATAGTTTTTTTTTAACTACTAATGAAATAGGTTGGACAGGGCTTGGAGCAACCTGGGCTAGTGGGAAGTGTCCCTGCCCATGGCAGGGGGTGGAGTGAGATGAGCTTTATGGTCCCTTCCAGCCCAAACCAGTCCATGGTGCTACGATTTCCACTCTGTAAATAATCTGAAAAGAGGTTGGTAAGAGGAGGAATGACCAGGCCTGTTGTAGTGTGTGAAATATTCATTAGAAAAAAGCCCATTTCGACCTTTTAGTTTTGTTCTTTCCTCTAAGTTAACTGCATATCCCACAACGCTCACCCAAAAAACATCCACCCAGGAAGGAGTTTTACAGAACACAGGAAGAATTTCTGGAAAGACAGTAAAACATTCAAAATGAAATCAGGTTTCTCTACTTGATCAGGTCTGACACAGATTGATTCCTTGAGCAAACCCAGAAATATTAACAAAACTGTGTGCTTGGTAAGAGTTCCAATCTAGACTGTTATGCTTAAGGGAAAAAAAAAATAAAAATAAGAAAATAGAAGTTCTAAATGCAGCCTTTCATACCATGATGTTTTAACATGACAAAAAGCACTGGAAACAAAATTCACTGACTGTGAGGAACAAGATATCTTGAATAAAAGAATTTGCTGAAACACAAAATATCCCTCAAATTGCTAACAGCCTGTACTAGAATTTTAATAGCAACAAGTAAAAATAGCTGAGCACAGGGCTAAGTAATTTAACTGTTATTTGCAGAGATTTGTTGTACATAAGCAGTTAAAATTGTTGTTAAATACTTTAAACTCCTGCATTTTCCCCCTTTACAGCAATATATCCCTGGTTTGTTCTGCTCCTGCTTAAAGTCAATTAATAAAGTTGCAACTATGATTTAATTTCTCAAAAAGGTTTTTTAGCTGGACCCTTAACAAAATACTGCACTTCCCAGACTCAGGAGTCACAGGAATTATTATTTGGTTTTAATCTAAGTTTTAGACTCATAGATGCATTCCCCCTACTCTGTAGAAACCTATAAATTAATACATACCTATATATACCCACACTTATGTGCTAATTTTAAGGATGATTCATTATACAGCTTGAAATATTAGCTTAAGGCATTTCACAACAACAAAAAAATAATCTCAAAAAGCTTCTGCAGTAAGTTCCACTCAAAAACATCAACACCACAAAATATTATTTCAGCTCCCTAATTATAGCAGAAGGTGTTTGGATAACAAGGGATGGTATTTCCTTGGTGCATTCCCTGAGGAAACAGTGAGCTCTAATTCACAACTACAGAAACACCTCAGAACACACTGCAGTTACCAACTTCACAGCAAGACCTGATGCTCTGGGATGCTGTGCTTCAGTCAGCACCTGTTGTTATTACAAATCTCACTGAAGTTTCCAAAAACGTCCACCTAGAAGATGCAACACAATCCATTCTTACAAATTCATGTAGCAAAAATATCCCTGTGCAGACTCACATTAAAAATATCTTTGTAAGTAATATCAGAGCTCTGACAAAACCCCTCTCAACGTGTTCTCTGTACTGCTGAAGCACTGCAGTAATGGGGTTTAGTTTCTAAAATGTCACAAAAAGAACAGCAATAGCAGAAGAGTTTTCCTCGCTTTACTGGAGAGTCAGAATTTGAAAGTCCCTTTTAGAAAACCTGGTATTTTTATGGGGTTTTTTTGGTTGGTTTCATTTGTTAGTTTTTCTGCATAGTTAGCTCAAGTATGTAATCATGACTCCTTTTTGAAAGCAGATCGATGTTTCATTAAATTATGCAGGTTGCTATTTCAGTTCACTAAAAAACAAGTCCATAACTAAAAACAGATATGAAGCAGTAAGGATGTCAGAAGACACGTGATTAAAGTCTGTGCAAACTGCAGCATTTTATCCCTGGACTAAGACCAGTGTTCAGTTCTTATGCTGACAGGCTTGCACAGAAAAACACTCAAATGCTACTGCACAGAAGTTACACTCATCCATTTAATAACAACCAAGCCTCTCCAGACACAGCTCTTCGTTCCAAAACACTGCAGTTTCTGGACTAAGCAGAAAACACGAACCAGACCTGACCACAACCACCAAAAAAGCCCCAACACAAAGCAAAAAGTAGCCAGCTTCTAGTTTTCACATTGTCACTGCAGAAAGGTCTAATGCCCCCCAATGACACGAGCACCTCATGCTCAGGCTCCTGTTTGACTTTAGAAAGACAAAACCAACCACCCAGCTGGAACTGAAAATCAGCAAAATGTAATGAGCAAAATATAATATAAGGAGAATCTGAAAGGCAAATGCATGCTGGGGTTTTCCCCTGTGAAACTATACAGGGTCTTTTATCAGTCCATCTTCACCACCAGATTCTACGTGAGAAGGATGGCTGCACTTGAAATCTACTCTCCCTTCTGTAGTGGAGAGGCCATGCTTTCAAAGAAAAGACTCCATTTTTGTTGCAACACTTAAAAAGAGTAATGCTTTTGCAGCAAAATATTCCCAGGAGACTGCTGCTTGTTTTGCTGCTCAGGCACACATGCATGCTTTTGCTCACAGAACCAGCACCTAACAGGGACACACAGTTTTCTGCCACGTTGACAGAATATCTTCCAGACAGAAATTTCAAAATTGCTTGGGAAATTCATTCTTTTCAAGCTTTCAGAAAAATCACAAAGCAAAAAGCAGTTCTAACTAGCAACTCCAATGGAGGGTTAGAAAAAGAGGTTTATCTGGAAGTCATCACTTGCACACCAGGCTACCTGGGTGCAAATAAACAGCCTATTAAGCCTCTACTTTTGAACTGAAAATCTGAAGCATATAATGCAAATATACTCAACCAGAAGTTACTGATTTTGACAAAATGGGCAAGCAACAAATAAAAACCATCCAGGAACAGACCCAAGCAAGAGAGGGGCAAGAAAAGTTGCTTCTTCTGCCCTTTGGCTTTCATTACCTTCTTGAGCACTCTGACAGCCTCCTTCTTCCCCCTCAAGGATTCAAGTCTGGGAAAACTGGATGAACATTTATTCAACAAGTAGAGCTGCATCAAGGCTTAAAATAATGTTAGTAATTTTTTGTCTTTGTTAAACTATAACAGTTATGCAGCTTTCATCATTCAGGAAAATTTCATAGTGTCAAATATTCTGTAGAAAACTGTCAGCTTCTGCAGAGAACACCCTTAGCAATGGCTGGGAATTTTCCTTAACAGAGTAACATCAAACTTGCAATTATACAAGTTAATGAGCTCATTTTGTTACTTGTGCTTTGGACAACGAAGTTTGAGCAAACATTACAGTAACTTTCAGAAAAGTAACAGTTTCTTGTAGCAGATGTTTCATCTTACTGAATTTTCTCATTTTTAATACGAAGTATTAAGTGATTTTCACAAAGCAGCAGACATTCTCAACAACGATGCTCTTACTTTTCTCATTCATTTATAAGAAGAGCAGAGAAGCACAATGTTAACAACTTTGCTCAGTAAGTGGAGACTGATATGCAAACAAGAGGATTCAACAATTCAAATGTCTGGATTTCTTCCAGATCTGTGCTGCAGAGATCTCAAGTACTGCTTTTACCCACCCAGCACTCGTGTGCCCTTACATATAGCTGTTTCCCAAATGCAAAGGTTAGCTTGCCAACTGATCCTGTTCCTCCTCTGCGAAACTTCAGTCTGACGACACGAGGATATTTGAAATCTTGTCCCTACAACTCTAATGAGTGCATTTAAACCACTGGAAGGAGTTCGAGGCACTGTGACTGAATAACTGGTTCTGCACTGGGAAACAAGGGCTGAGCAAAGGCAGGGTTGGTGATGGCAGCTCTCAGGCACCGACACGGCCGCGCTCCAAGCGCCGATCGTGAGCTCTGCCCCAGGATGCACCAGCAAGGCTGAGTGTGGAACAAGAGCATGGGAGGATGGAGGGGGGGGAAAGGGGCACGGGGAAAAGGCTGGGGATACTTGTCACATGAGAGCTGCCTGGTGTGACTCACGCTCCAGTGGCAGAGGGCACCCTATGATAAATCACTCTGGCAGCAACAACTGTCCAAAGCCAGGCAGTGGCTGCTTGCCAGCACAGGACAACGTGTCCTAACAATCTACGTGCTCTAAAGATTTCTCTTCCCAAAATCCAAGTTCCTAACTGTTCACAGTGTATAAACTCCCAATTGCATCTCCCAGCTGAGAGGTCAAGTGAATAAGCAAAGATACACTATCACTACCTGGCTTCAAATGGAATTTTGACTAAATAGCTCTCCTCTGTGCAACAGCAGGTCATAACAAAAAACACCTCCAAGTATCTAGGGGAAAAAAAAAAGAAAGTGTTTCACTCTCCTCTAAAGCAAAAATGGTTCTGGGAGCATAAAAAAAGAAATTACATAGCTGAAGAAAAAAGAAAAGAAAGAAAAAAGAAACGGAGAAGTCTCTGCCAAACAAAAGACTCTTAAGCACAAACACAATAATAAATTCTAGAATCACAAGTATCTAAGAAAACTAATATTTTACTCAAAACCATACAGATGATCCTGGATGAAAACTAATGAAGGGGATGATTGAGAAAGGTGGATTCTTCTCATTCACCAAGCCTTTGCAGGACGCCCACCAAACAACCCTGAGAAAAAAAAAATCAAGCTGTTTAGCCAGGCTGGGTACAAACTAGATACACCACCAAACCCATTTATCTGCTGTCAGAATAACCACACACTGACCTTCTTGTTTAAAGCAAACAGAAGAGTCTTAGAAAGATCAAAAGGAACATGATGTGGGGTTTCTTCAGGGCAGCACCACTTCCCTTGGCTAAGCGGGCAAAAGCAGCTCGGAGGCTCTGAGCACAGACAGTCCAGCAGCTGATGTGCCTTCACTGACCACCTGCTGCTCCTCACAGAAGAATCTCTCCCAGCTACCACAAGCTTTTGGGGTTGTGGGGTCATTGGGTAGGCACGAGGAGGAGGAGAACAACTGTTTAAGGGTGCTCAGGAAAAGCCCCAGAGAGATCTTCCCCGCTCCACGTCCCTGAAGTGAGCAGAAACTAAGCCAGATGAACATGATAAACATCTGACCCCAGAGCAGAGTTATCCGAACCCACCAGTGCATTAAAGGACCAGCTAAAAATCAGCCAAGGACTGCACAGAGCTACACAACGAACCTCACCTCCACTTCAGACCTGGAAACAAGACTGTTCTACAGCAGAAAGCCTTTAGGAGCAGGACTGCTCCTTGGAAACAATATCCACACATATTAACCAGGGATCCACCAGGAATTACAAGATACTCCTTCAGGGTTGACAGTTGCTAGAGTTTTAACTAAGTTACATGTCCATATGTTCCACCACATACAAACAGCTCCCTGAACCTCTGTCAGGTGATGCCCAGCTCATCAGGGCTGTAGCTCTGACTTGAGACCTTCATTCTATTTGTAGTAATTTATTGCTCCTTCAAATTATTGTGATGAAATCTTGATAATTGTGAAGACCACAAGCATCTTACAGCTGAGATACTTTGCCCTTTGTGGTGGCACACCAGAGTGTGATCTTCAATTAATATAGTATGGCTTTTTTTTCATATAAATCCCTAAGATCAGACATCCTTTCCCACTGATATGGGAAAAGGTAAAATCCTTTAGTCCAGAGACTCAGTGAAACGCAGGGATCACATACAAGTAACTGCAAACTGTGAGAATATTTTAGATGATGACAATGCAGAAACCCCAAATACTACAGGAACTAGTGGAGTACAGCTCATTAACACTACACAGAGGGCAAAACAGAGCTGAAACTGTAAACTGGTTTTCCAGGCACCATCACCTTTTTTCAAAAAGTTAGCATACCTAAAGAAAGGAAAACGAAAGCTGCTACTTCAGCTTTGTGAAAGACTTAATGTTATATCTGAATTCTTCAGAAAATGGTGGTGGCCAAAGAAACTAAAATAAAACTTCCGATTCAACAGATTTTAGCACAGATGTTCAGGTATTTCTCATAAATTAGGCTTTCCCCTTCCAAGCAAATTCCACTAGGTACACTGTGATCCTGTGTTTGAGTGGAAATTGCATTTGCTCAGAAAATGAAGCAGCCAATACACCACTCCCATAATCTGTGAAATTGTATTGCTACAGTCAGAAAAGAGAAAGTTAATTTGTGGAAGGGTCCTATCAAACCTCCAGTGAGAAAACAAGACACAAGTGGAAAACTGGTGCTGGAGCTTGCCATTTAAATCTACTTTTTATTAAAACACAGCACCTTTCTCAGGACACTTCTGCTGCTGCTGTAATGCCTGCAGCATAACAGAGATTTTCTTTTCTTTTAGATTCATCCAAGCAGCTCACAACAACTCACAGCCAAATACAGCTTCTCAGCTATGACAGAAAACTGCACGAGTAGAAACTCAGCATCTTCAAGGAGAAAACTGAAATTCTTCAGTCCTGGCTAGAACAAAGTCAATGGTTGATGAGCAGGAGTCGTAGCTGCATCCCATGTGGCCCAGCAGGCACTCTGGAGCAGTTCACATCTTGTGTGATGTGCTTTCCTGCAGAGCTGCAGTTCAGAGCAGCAATGAGCTCTGGTTTACGAGCAGCTGCCGCCAAACAGCAGAACAGGAAGCAAAGCTGCATTCGAACGAGATGCAGAACAGGATTAGAAAGGGAGGGGAAGCAAAGCAGCTTCATCACTGACTGGTATTTAAACAGTGAAAAAGAATAGCTGAGAACTAATGTTCTTCCAAGTAAGAAAGAGCAGAGCTATATAAACATCTTGACTAACAAATGAAAAGCCAGGACATTCATCTTACTGTGAGAAGTACACAAAGTGAATCACGCAAAGAAAGTTGTTCACCCGGCTTTTAATAAAACAAAAGGACTTTGAATAAAATTGGATTTTAAGAAGCACTGAAGTCCACACACACAGAGCTCAGCCTGAAGTTCATATGGCATCAGTATAAAACTGAAATAAAAATTAAAGAACTTCATTAACCCCAATAAAACTAGCCTTAGTAATTAATGATACTGGAGATCCAAGGTGAAAATACAGCTCCCCCTTTAATTGCAGGGTTTCATTATGTAAGATTTCAGGCAACACATTAGACTACTACACTGTCTCCCTCTGAATTTCTTAACAACACCTATTCACATTCTTTACCAAAAAAAAACAAAAAGAAAAAGCCCCTGGACACCAGCTGACAACACAAAGGACCATGAAGCCTCAGTCCTCCAGAAATGGGACCCACACTGAATCTGACACACCCTCCACACACCCACAGTCACAATGAAATACTGTGTTCTATCATTTTTATGATCTAGGGACCTATTCTTAGTGCTGTTTTTTCCTTTGCTATGACAAACCTGAAAAATGGCTCAAATACACAATTAAATTTGCTGCAGGTCAAAGACAGCACAGAATGTTGAAGCTATCTCAAAAAAAAATGTTAAACTTGGGTTTAAAATGAGTAGAAACGTTTAGTGAACACTTAGCTATCCAATTCTTGGATTAATGAAGACAGGGTATCCACCAGAGGCCTTCCCACCCATTGTGAACATCAGATGCATCAAATTAAAAGGCAAATTAAGCACACAAAAAAACCCCTCAGTTAAGAAATACCAGACTCAAAAACCTCAAGCCTGTGAAGTATGTATTTTCAGAATCCCAACTTTCACAAGGGTGTTGTTCTTTCTAAAATTCAATCATTCAAGCAGAAATTCCAGCTGATGCTGCACTGGTACCTTTGTCAATGTGTGTACAAAACTGCACAGGCACAACAGTGACAGACTTTAAATCTGAATAAACTATTTTGGGCCATCATTTGCTTAGTCGAACACTGAAGCAGAATTCCAGAATAAAAATATTCTAGTGTTGGTAAGTTTATCTACATTCTAGATCTCAAACTAATGCCTAAGATAATAATTAACTGACAGCTCCCCCTCATAGCCTTTTTTTATTCATATAATTAAAAACATGCCTTGCTGGCGTAAATCCAGTGATGAACAAACACACATTATGCACTGCCTCAAGAATCAAAGCTCATAAAACAATGTTGCACAGAGCTACAAAAAGTCACATGGTTTTAAGGGACTGCTGAAGCCTATGAAAGAAATTCTTAATAAAGCCAAATGACAAAAATCTAGAGAACAAAACCTCAGACAATTCACATGGAACACTGGACTGTTTCTGCTGATAACGGAGCAAACGCTCCCCTGTTCTGCTCCAGTCGTGGGAGGGGCTCACAGTCAGAGGAGTTCAGTTCTGTGCAGAGCAAGTGTGTGATTTACCCTGGAAGGTCTGATTACAACTGGGAATTCGTGATTTGCTCACACTAGAGCACCACATCACTCCCCTTTCTCAGTTTGTCCACCTCTAGCCTCATTCAGGAGATTTCTTCTAAACATTTTAGTGAGGCACTCCAGAATTTACTGTAAACACACATAAAAGAGGGAGTGGCATTCACTAATGAGGCTCATGTTCTATTTTAATACACAGCATATCTACCACGCTCTTACATGATTAAGACAACACAAGAAAATGGATGAAGTAGTTCAGTACTTTAAGGATTCATTCAGAGAAAACAAAGTTAAAAAAAATCATAGGAGTAAATAAAATTAGTTTTGAACTGGCAAGAAGAGAGACTTCAGTCTTCTTACACATTACAAGAAAAATTCCTCATTCAATTGTGAGCCAGAATCAATATTTTTCAGTAAGAGCCAGATTCAATTCAGGTTCCTTAGCAAAGCAGTCAGTACCCAGACAGCCAGCTTCACTACTTCTCCCCCAATCTGTCAAACTTCTGCAAGCCTCACAGGACTAAATGGAAAACAATTTTTTCCAAAAAAACTCGTTAACTCGAATTCCAAATACCATAACTGCCCTCAGGAATTTTTTTTTCTTCCAATCAAGTTTTCCCACTATAGGAAATATTTATCTTCCACCTAGAAGCATTTAAAAGACCCAATATGCCATTAAACCTGAATAGGCTTCAAGTATTTCCTCCAGCCTGGTAGGTTTGGTAGCATTAGCTGTTTCTCGTTATAAGCGTAGGTAAAAAAATTCAGGCAAATGAAGAATTTTGTAGTCCTTTAAAAGTCTTTAAAAATCAAAAAAAATATATAGAAATTAGCCTGAAAGAGAAAGGCTATGAGGGCTTAAGTGCTGGCCCAAACCCCCTGAGGTCTGCAGAAAGTCCCCTATTGAATTCAGTGATCTTTGGATCAGTCCCAAAGCACCCACAGTAGCACAGATAAGAGACAGTGTCTACTCTTTAAAGGTATGTTTTTCCTGTAAAACAAAACCAGCTGTAAGTGATTTCAGTAACTTTATTCTGATGAGACTAAGCAAGGTTTCTGACTTTAAATCTAATACAGCCTCACAGTAACCATCACTGTCACCAGGGAATTCTAGCTTTCAGTGTCAGTCTATGGGACAACCACCCCAGAAGAGAGTCAGAAATCAATTCTGAAAGTGATGCTGCTTCTGTATTAGAGCTCATGGTGGAACTGAGAAAAAGATTCATTCCACTGAGAGCACGCTGACTGCTTGCTTTATCAACAGGCAGCTGAAGACACAATGGAATAACCTGTTGAAAGTGCAAATTTTCATTAGTCTACCACATTTCATAGGACAAAGTCTAATTCCTGAACCACTTCCTAAGCAGCTGCACAACACCGACTTTAGATTGTTCCCCAAAATTTTATCATAGCACGGCAGCAGAACAAAACTTCTGTTGTTCAAAACAATAAAACCCCACCAGCACTGCCCACATTTCCCTGCAGAAACATTAAGATGCTTTAAAACAAAGCGATACCAGATTTTCTCCTGCCAGCTTTCACTCGCACTCGTGTCGCTACCCGCGTGGAGACGTGAAATATTAGAGATCACACACAACACATACTAATAACCCCATGAGCACAGCACAAAAACTTCCCTCAGTCACAACCATTTCCCTCTTACCTTGCCTCCTTCTCTTTCAAAGTCGACATATTCCCGGGTCGGTGTCTGTCGCTGCTCCCCCTGCCAGCTGGCCGGAAAAAACTGGAGAGACAGATTGGTTCCTGTGGCCACAAAAGCCTTTTAGAAAAATCAATACAAACAGGATCAGGGAGCAAGACATTACATAAATTATGCAGGCAGTCATTTATTTTTACATCAGTTTATGTCTTAAGCCAGGCAGCATAGAGAATACTTAAAGTCAAAAACATGCACTCATCATTTTTCTTAAGTATTAAGTTACAAACATCTGATTCCATTTTGACAACATTTGCCATTGGCTGCTTCGGATATAAAATACAACATGGAATCAATACTTCTTTCAAATCAGTTTTGCTGACATTAGAATCTGTCCTTTCAGTTCTGTGTGGATACCCTGCACCAACTTAGTACCCGCACCATTAAAAACTGCCCATGACTTTAAAGAGGTTGTGTATCTCTAAAAGAACTACTGCTGAAGCGAAATTAACTCCTGAGACCTGATACTGAGGACAACTATTTTCAAAAGAAAATTACCTGTCTGCTTTCACATCCTACTTATACCTAGAAAAGCACTTAACTGAAAGGTAAATACTCCTATTTTATCATCTCCTGGCATGCAGCATCAGTGCACGGCTCAATCAAACCTCACAGGACAAAGTCCTCGTGCCACACTGAGGCACCCGTGAAATCCAGAGCAGCAGATGCTGTCAGTGAGAACAGGCAACTGCAGGAATTCTCAGCTGCAGCCCTTTGTAAAACCATTAAAGGCACTGACTAAACCGTACCAGAAAAAGCATGCACTGCTTTCAAGCAAATAATTTTCTATGATTTCAAATGAAAATAGGCTCCAGTTTTCTTTCTAATTCTCTGTATTTGTTTGCATATCTTAACTCCAAGCCATGAAGAGTACATCAATTCATAGACATGAAATAAAAAATTATTTTTGCAAGTAGAAGTTGGACGTTCAGTATTTACACTCTTCTCTGGTACAGGTGAGCACACTGTCCCCTAAGAACCCGAATACTCACACATGCTCCCAGAATATCACTCTACTCAAAACCCCAGGGTTAAATGTAATTTGTTGCAATCAAACAACTGTATTGATTACCATGATCACTTAGATTTAAATGGTCATTAATCTAGAATATAGTTTTTCTTAAAAGCTATACTCTAATAGTTGGAATTTCCTGAGAAGCAGATTTTTTTCAAGCAACCCAGAATTCAGGAACTTTATGGCATAACTGTACTGCTGCCTGTGACACAATAGCTCTACATGTTATTTAAGACAGTTCCAGTCATGGACTGCAATGCTGTCTGTCACAGGATTAACACCTCCCCTTCTGAAAGTAGCAGTGCTTTGTCTTGACTCTTTCCCCCTGCCAAGGGAGGCTAATGCTCTGCAATCAGGTTCCATTCCAGGCTATCCTTAATAACAGATTTTGTAAGTTTTCTTTGCTTGTTCGTTTTATTGTTTTAAACCTCCTGTAAGCATTTTCTCAATGTCATTAAAATTAACAAATTGGTCTAGGAATACCAGGGGGAATACTGTATTGGTACATTAATATTTGCTTGTCCTACAGTACTCAAAGACAAACATTTCAGTCAATGAAATAGAAGCATCATCAAGGACACACTTGCATAAATAGGAAGCATCAAAACTGCCAGGGCTGCAGACCATCACTACCAGGCTGACTACCTTGTATTGTCCCTTGGCTTCTCTAAGGGATTCTATTTACGAACCAACAAAATATTATCTCCAAACATTTGTGACTCTAAGCCTTCACCACTCAGTCTGCTCAAGAACTGCCTTCCTACCTCTGAGCATCTTTAGCAAACACGTTTTATACTCCTTAATTTATACACTTCAAATGCCAAAGAGTGAGATCTTCTGAGTGCAAACCAGCTGACCACTGCAGCCCTACAGACCACTCCAGTTCTGGTGCTGGCTCAGAAAGACTATCCTTGCCTTCTGGGAAACCCAGCCAAGTGCCCATGACTCCCTGCTTGCACCCCTGTGTGTGCCAGAGGGCCATGAAAAACCACTCAAAAAGAGGAGAACAGAAGAAAACAGAAGTACACAAACTGCACGTCCTCATGGAGTCATGCAGGCAACATTTAAACCATGGGGTATTTAAAAAGCTATGGAGTTTTTTTTTTCCTCTGGATTTTTGAAGCCTGTTCCCTCCCTTTGAACAGATAAAACCACCCAGTTAAAATGCTCATGGGCTTCTCAAATCAAATCATAGGCCCGTACTAAAAAACTGGAGGACAGACTAGCTTATAACCACCCAGGACCACAAGGAACCCAACATTTTCCGAGTAACAAGCAAATCAAACTTAAAAAAAAAAAAAAAAAACCTCACACCACTAGTTTAAACTTGAAAGTAAGAAAATTATAATTTTCTATGCAGAGCCTTTTAAAGCCCAGTTCAAAAATCTGTCAGACATTTATGTCCCAAATTTTGCTAAAAGCTTATCAGGTAGTACAAGGGTGACCTGACCCACATGTAGGCAACGTAAATACAAGCACCTTCCAAGACAAACCAAATATGTGGAGTTATTTTCACGTTATCGAAGCATTATCAGTAAACATGAATTTTTATTTAATATATTTCACAGTTACTTCTCAGTAATACTGGCAATTACTTTTTTTATTCAATCAAGAGCTGTTTGACAGACATAACCAACAACGTACTGCCGGTTCTACACTAAATCCCTGAGCTGTTTTTTTGTCTGCTTAAAAATACGTAAGGTCGTTTGCAAAGGCTCCCTTTGGAGATAAAAGAATAAATCCTTGATGTCTGGAAAAACATTCAAGTCTAAAAAAAAAAAAAAGTAAAATTACTAGCTCTTTTTAACATCAGTCATTACACACATTACATTTCTAAATAAACCTGACTACTCGTGCCCTGTTCGCAAAACAAAACCAGATGTTTCAGATCAAGAAACATAGAGCCTGTTTTATAATTAAGTAGAAGTGAAAATATGTAGAACAGGCATCACTGGCTGCTTCCAAGGGCTGAAGTTCTGGTAGAAAAAGACAGCAGCAGACTTAGAAATACAAAGGTGAAACTACAGTGATTTCCTATTTATACAAATGGCTGCATAGGCTGCATTAGCAAGTTAGTTTATAAGCTACATGAGTTTTTTGGGGGTTTTTTTTAGGGAGGGATCCGAGTATATTCTGCACTTTCACCTGTACAGGAATTTCCAGTGCTAGCCAACTGTGTCTTCCTTACCTACCCATTGTTCCCCTGGTAACTTCTTCGAGGAAGCAAACATGCACAATGAAAAATGAATGTAAA
The DNA here is from genome assembly GCA_035041135.1 of Platyrinchus mystaceus. NCBI lineage: Eukaryota > Metazoa > Chordata > Aves > Passeriformes > Tyrannidae > Platyrinchus > Platyrinchus mystaceus. Next base: position 12,313,221 of record JAWWLV010000021.1, read on the forward strand.
ACAAATAGTGAAATTAAGAACCTGTCTACAGAGGGCCTCTCACAAGATACTATTACAGGTTCTAAGACCAGCAGTAACAAGCAGGGTTAAGATTCAGCTAAAATAGTTACTCAGTAAAAGGTAACCATGTTCTTCAGTGTGTATCCTTTTACTGACAAATGCAAAGGAACAAGATCAGCTAAAGTAACGGGTATTCAACTATTTTTGTTTGGATGTCCACAAGAGTAATTTCATTGTGCATATGAATAATTTCACTGTGAACTGACTAGCAATATATATATATACACCACACGAAATAAAAGAATGCTCATGAACCAAACTTGGTGAAAGTGGGGTTTATTTTCTATTTTACCTTGTCTTTCACGATATACTATATTTTACATGGTGAAAGACAGAAGAGGTTACTTCTGCATTTTAATAGTCAAGAGTTACAAACTTAACAATGCTATGAGCTACTGATCCTATAGAAGCGACCTACAGCAGAAATCACACTAGGAAATACCGAGTCAGTTCTTGACTACTCCAAGCCACGCTTCATCTCACTTCTTAATTCAGAAGAGAGTAGTCTGTAACTAACCTTAATGAATGAGAAAAACGGGACTGAAGTTGCAAGTTTCAAAGCCTAATTTTAAAAGCATTTGATTTAGCTCAGAAATACATCAAACAGCTCACTCAAGGCTTTTAGACAGCGCCTTCTGTACAGCGTTACTCATTTCTGAAGGCTACTGTTTCCGGAAAGGAAAAAAGAACAAAAAAAAAAAAAAAAAGAGAGAGAGAGAAAGAGCCGAATATTGAAATAAGCAGATGTAGCTGTAGCACGTGCCCAGGGAAGGAGCACAGCCCGTCCACACTGCCGGGGGATTTTCCTCCCTTCCCTGTCACCCCGGCGCTCCAGACACGCGGAGCGAGCCGGCACCTCCGAGCGGAGCAGCGCTGCTGCCGGGGGGACACAAACGCTGCCTGCGAGCGAAACCCTCCCGTCCCCCGTCGCTCGAAAGGCGGCCGAGGTCACCCCGCTCCTTCAGGAGAACTTTCCTCCCCCATCCCGGCGCGGCCGCCCAGCCCCGTCCCGTGCCGGCAGCCCCGACCGCCGCGGCCCGAGCCCCGCGCAGCGCCCGCCCCGAAGGCTCCCGAAACTTGGGGCGAGACGGGCCGGGCCGGGCCGCGGCGGGGCCGGGCAGCGGAGCCGGGCAGCGGAGCCGGGCAGCGGAGCCGGGCAGCGGAGCCGGGCAGCGGAGCCGGGCAGCGGAGCCGGGCAGCGG
>JAWWLV010000021.1:12316775-12337765 GCA_035041135.1 Platyrinchus mystaceus
AGAGCATGGGGGTTCATGCTCTGCAGGAAACTCCTGCAAGGCAACACATCTTCTCCCAGGTCTGTTCATTTGACTGTCCCAGTTTTTTACGGAGGGGAAAAAACCCCCCACAAATACATTTGTGAGAGTTCTATGCATTTTTTTTCAATAACTCATAACGCTCTCTGTGTCTTTGTAGCGCTCAAGACCTCATGAGTTCTTAAAAAAAGCAAACCCAAACCACAAACAAAACATGTTTGTACCCAGGAGGATCTTTTGTGCCTTCTATGACTGTTCTGTGAGGTGCTGATGGTTGTGGCTCCTCGGCAAGGATGGCCAGGTTGGACGGGGCTTGGAGCAACCTGGGTTGGTGGAAGATGTCCCTGCCCATGGCAGGGGGTGGCACTGGATGAACTCTACGGTTCCTTCCTATGATTTCATGTTAAAAAACCCCATGAATGCCATGTCTGTGGCACCTGGAGGTTCTCACCAGGCTCCTGGTAAAGCCAAGGCTCTTTTCCTGCCTGCACTGCTGAGTGTGTCCAGGCAAAGGGAACAACCTCTGCCATCAGATGTGCCTTCCTAGGGCCTTTGCCTCTGCAAGCTCTGGGTGGAAGGTACAACCAAAGAGGTTCTGCAAGGCTGGACATGTTCCAGGCAACTCCAGTGCACCTCCTTTCCTAACCTCCCTTTTTCTGGAGCAGTTCCCAATATCTCTGCCTTAGATTAGAATTCTTCTGTAGAGAACATTTTCCCTTTTCAGAAGTCTTTCTAATATGTTTTTTTTCATTCCCTTCTGGTTCATTTTGTGGGAAAATTGAAGCACCTTCCAGGACTTATTGTTTTGACAGAAGGGAAATAACCCTTCTATAATTTCCTGGTGGAAGCAGAACTATCCAAATTGGTGAGGTTCTTTCCCTCCCAGATGTTTCTGCCCTCCTGGAAGAAAAGCTGGACAGTCATTCTCTTGCCACATGGAAAATGAGAGTCCTGCTACTGTTTTTCAAAATGATAACAGGATGTATTTGCCTCCATGCTGTTAGAAAACAGTATTGCAAAATCTGCTACAAAAGGCATAACTGGAAAAATTGTCCATGACAAGGGACAGGCACTTTTAATCTCGTTTTCCCGATTTATAGGAGATCTGTTGGTGCCTTAATTGGCTTCTTGGAATACGTTGTCTTGTGCCAGAGTCATGGGGAGTGAGGAGAGGAGTGCACTGAGTGAGAGGGACTTGGAAATGAAGCAGCTTCTGTTTGGGTCTCTGTCTTTGGGGTCTTCATTATCATTATCAACTGAGACAGGTTCCTGAGAGGGAAGTTGGAGGGTGGTTGGCACTGCCCAGGCTCCCCAGGGCAGTGGGCACAGCCCCAAGGCTGCCAGAGCTCCAGGAGGGTTTGGGCAATGCTCAGGCACCGGGATCAGGAGTGATTCTTGGGGATGTCCCATGCAGGGGTAAGAGCTGGACTCAGTGATCCTTGAGGGTCCGTTCCAACTCAGATTCTGTGACTCTCAGATTTTTTTGCTGCAGTCACTCCTCTGGGTTTTTACCAGCTCTGAAGCATCATAAGAATGGCTGCACGAGCCAAAAAACTGTTGGATTATTACAATGCCTATTGCCAACATAAAAATATTAGAGTGTATTAGATCTTTTGATAAAGAAATGAGGTTTTCTAATCTCTCAGTATTACAATCTCAACTTTACACGTCGTCATGCAAATTGAAGAGGGCAATGCTAAGGTTAGCCAGAAGGCATGATTTGAATCAAGTATGAGCAAATTAATTAAAAAAATGAGGGAAGTGTCTGTATCCCCTAACTAATTATATACAGACTTCATAAAAACAAACTTTAGACTTTTTTTCTAACTGTAGAAAATATGCTTAATACATTTCTGATCAATAGGAACTGCGGATTTAGGCAATAACTCTGCATGTGTTTAAGCTGTATCTTCTGATTTTTGGTATGTTACTGTAATGCAGACATATGAGTAAATTCAGAAGTTAAAAGCACTAAAAGAACTGTTATAAAAGGTTTTTGCGATAGTAATCAAATCTGAAAAGAAAATACATTGACATTGAAAACGTAAAATGTTATGTATTATCTTGATTCGTTTAGATTAATACCAACTCTTAAGCAAAATTCTTGTGAATGTCAGGCACATTTAAAAGGTCCCAAAATAAGACATTTAAACAAAAAATCCATATCACTATTCATCTTACAACAAGATCAATACCAAGAGCGCAGGCCTGCAGGAGAACTGCCAAGTTCATAAGGTAGAAATCTGCTCTTTTAACCTCAATAATCTTTCACTACTTGCTAGTCCCTCACCCAGTCCCACCTCCTCATCCCCCAAAACTCACTCTGCCTTCTTCCAAACAACAGTTTGCAAAAACCCAAAAATTACCAAGGTCAAAAGCAAGACGAGTGGCTGTAAAGCCCTGGAATAAGAAACAGGAGACAATATCACCCAGCAAGTTTGGTGTTCTGACCTTGGCATATATTTTTCAAGACTTTGCAAACAAGATCAAGTTTGACTGCTTTCCCCCCATGCAGCTGTTTGTTTAACATTTGTCATCCCACGGTTTTCATCTTTCCAAAATTTTTATTTTAAATAAAGTGAGTCACTATTATCAGAAAGGCTGTAAGGGATCGGACACTCCCTCTGTTTTTTGCCTCAGTCAGGCTGATGCAGAAACAGGATGGCTGGAAGGGGTGAGATTGAACATAGGGGCACAGGATCATATTATTCTTCTGAAATCATCCAGTTTCTCTACAGTAAGCTGACCCTCACAAAAAAAAAAAAAGAGCTTTTGCTCTGAAGAATACCCTCTTAGCAAAGGGAACTGATTCCTGTATATTGTAACAGATATATCTGTGAGAAAACTATCACTTTAGGCCTGTTTTCTCATCAAGGAAAGCTACAAAATCACACTAAATCTTCCTTTCTCTACCCCAGTGTTTAACAAGGCAATTCAGGTCTTAAATCCAGGGAAGTTTCTATTTTTCTGTTGCTAGCTAGGCAGAGGAGAGGCACACAAATTAATGTCTTTGCTGCAAGAAAGGCTGGATCGTAATTTCCACAGTTATTTACCATGTTTGGCCAGAGTCACTGGCCAGGGGCCAGACAGTCAGCAGGGATCAGAGGCAGCTCTGCAGGTGGTACTGGGGGACACGAGAGGGAGAGCCGAGGTTGTCGTCTCAGAGATGGGACACAATCCCATGGGAATTCTGCAGCTCACCAGACATTTGTTTTTGTGCTTTTAGCACTACATCATCGACACCCCGAAACAACCTGGAACCTTTTTGCTTGTGCATAACCCAATGCAACTGCTTCCCAAAGGCATCTGGGTGATCCCTCTGCAAACCGTTTCAGTGCGGTTCAAGCTGCTCACATGTTAGGAGACTTAGCTCAGCCTGCAAATCACTGGCCTTTGATTCACAAGAACTTGGGCTGTTCATCAGTGCTGTGGGTGAGTCACCTTCAGAGAACAGAAATGGTCAAGCCTGCAGGCACGCTGCTCTCCGAGCGAATCCTCAGAACAGACCCCTTTCCAAAATAAGATCTGATGTGTTTACAGCACATTGATAATTGAGACGGAACACCACTGAAAGATTTACAGATGGAATGTTTCTGAGAAAGGGAGCTTTCTTCAAGTGCCAAGTCCTGTTATGTACTGTTCTTTCCAACCTTCTCTACCATGTCTTTAAAACCTCTGGTTTCCCCTAGGTAGCAGCATTGGATGAACAACTGCATGGCACCAGTGTTGCATTGTTCTCTAGACTTCACGTGTGAGACAGTAATAAGCCAGACTCCCCTGTATCCACTGATCTATGGCAGCTGCAGTATAATCAAACACCAGCATTATGTATGTACAAGCTACTCTGTGATTATAGATCCATTAATAAACTGCTTGCAAGATATAATTATGCACATTAGGTGTGAAATGCAATCCACTTACGCAAGGTCTGTGCTTATGGGTTCTACAGAATTCGGGGGGGGAGGGGGAGGAATTGAGCAGATTAATTGACTTCTTTCCCCCAGACTAATTTAATTTCCCTGCTACTACAACTGATGCTCCCAGCCAGATTATCCTTGCTGAAGTCACCCCCCTGGAGACGTGGGGTATTGCTGATCTGCTCACGGACCCAGAGTCACATGCAGAAACCATCCTGCAATGCTGTAACTCGCCCCCGGAGCAGCCTTTCATGTCTAGCCCACATACATCAGCATAAAGATCTATCTTATCTCAGGGCTCCCAAAACAACCCAAATGAGGGCTATGGGCAATGCAGAGGACCATGAGCTATCAGAATTGGTTCATGCCTGTGGAAGTACTTCGTGCAGAGATGGATGCAGGGACTCCAAAGGCAACAATGTGCAGCTTTCAGGACTTGGCCAAGTCCAAAGTTGATACCTAAACATCTTACTTAGCAAAGAGAGAGAGATAAGAGCCATACCACAACAGTTAAACAAAACAATTGTATAATTTTGCATTGAGTGGGAAGCTGCCTACCAGTTAAAAAACGCCAAGCATGGCAGGTATGAGGGAGGAAGCAGCACCTCATGTCTCTTCTCTCGAAACCAGGCTACAAGACAGATGCAGCTCTTCACTCCAGATACCAAAGCTGGAACCTTTTTCCCAAAAGGAGATGCCTGCAAGTGCTACTTGAAATAAGTGAATGGGACTCTCCCTTATCAAAACATCTCTCCTGCTTCCTTTGTTGTTCCCAAGCATCTGGAGTGCTCAGCAAGGGCAGAGAAGACCCTTCCCACACTGAAGCTGTTGAAACCCAAATTCCCATCCTCCCCAGTGACCACCACAGTCACCATGACTCCTACACTGGAGAAGCTGTGTCCACATCTCTGCTTCAGCATGGGCTACTACCACAGCACAACAAAATACCTGGGTCTTCGTGGGCAGGCCTGAATTGAAAACCAGTAAATACAGCCATCCTTTCCCAGCTGGGTGATTTGGACACCCTGGGCTGTTTCTGCTCATAAGCACTGGCAGGTTAACAGCATGCTTCCCAAAGGAATAGCCTTTGTTTCAACAACATACATGTGCAGCTTATCCCACAGAAGCATGGGCTGTACAGCCTGGGACATCACATGAATACACTCTTCTGACACGTGCATGCCAGCAACTAATCACAAAAAGGTCATGGATGTGCAAATAGGAAAGTACAGTGTGAGACCAGGTACAGGAGTCTGGTGTAACAAAGGCAGCCTGTGATCACTGAGCTTGGCACACAGCATCTTAATTAACTGAAAATCTGTTTAAATATGTTTAATTAGCCAGTGGAATATGGATTTTTTTCTAGAAAAACCAACATGAACTGAAACCCAAGGATTTTAGAATTATTCCTCCAAATGATGTAATGGAGTGAACTACACAACTGTTAGAGAACTAAACCAGATTGTCCCAGAAGGCTCCTTGACTTACATACTGGTTATTTGGGATGATGATGATTATTGCAGTAGGTACACATTCTGTGATTTTGTGCTATCTATACATGTTTTGGCAATGGAACTATGAAGTGTTTATATTAACCCCCCTTCTTTTTTTTTTTTTTTTCATTTTACCAATTGCAGCACAAACTGCTAAAAGAAATATTTGAAGTCAGAGTCTCCATTGTCTGGCAAGCAGAGGCCAGGACTGGGTGCCTCTTCCAGCCTTGCCTATGTCCTGATAAGTGATTTTGGGCATATGGCTTCACCTCTAATGCCTCAATTCACCCACCTATCAAGTGACTTGAGATCTCCAGATGAAGATCTTGAGATGCCTGTGTAAAGAACTATCATTATCCCTGATGTTGAGCAATGAGGAGAAAGTTTAACTGAGCACAAGCTGTGACTCACACAAACCTACATACATAAAAGGAAGTGTTTAAAAACTGCCTTTGTGAAATTAGCTCTGAAGATGCCATTATCAGTATAGACAGTGCTAATGGCACCCAAATGTATGTTGTTCAGGCACAGCTTTTTCTGTGTTATCTACTGTGCTATCAGCCACACTGTCTCCTTACACTGCATTTCACAATCCATTAAAAACTTAGAATCATCCAATAGTTTGGATTGGAAGGGACCTTTAAAGGCCATCTAGTTCAACCCCCTCCAATGAGGTTGCTCAGAACCCCAGAGTTGGCTGTAGTAATCCAGGTGGGGTCTCACCAGAGCAGCAAAATGGACAAAATCTCCTCCCTTGAGCTCCTCCAAAAGCATGTGCATGGTTTCAGTGGGTGGCATGAGACAGTAGAGGCCTTTTATACATTTCAAAAAACATTAAGCACAATCAGACATAAAAGGGCCAGACAAGATCTGTAATCTTGTAGCTGTTCTGAAATTCCCTGCAGATTTTCAGATCTCAAGGGCCTCCAGGAAGCCACATAAGAATGGACAGTGCAGACAGTTTCAGTTCCTCAGGCCCAGCACAAGCCAGCTGTAGTATCTGGGCAGCTCAGGGTGGACATGAACCTGCCCACCCAGGATGTCTGACATTTTCTTCCAGATGAAAGAACGAGGGTGACACTAAATGGCCACAAGCAGAGTCCCTGTCTAAAAGACAGTCAAAATACACACATGCTCTAGCGGCCTCCACCAGCTGAATTGATCTGATAAGCTAAGCACAACATCATCACTCTGGATTAATTATATTTGCTCCTCTTCTGTTTCCAGTCTTCAGGGGTCTCAGGCTTTGGTTTTGTTTTGGGTTTTCCCTCTAACATATAATATACATGCACTGTAAGACAGTGGTGGTGGCTGATGGGAGAGAGGATCTCGTTCCTGCATCCTTATCTGGCCCTGCAGCCATCCCTCCTTGTCCCTGCAGGAGCAGCACAGGGGATGTCAGGATTCCAAGCATGGAAACAAAGCACTTGTAGGGATAGCTGTTCATGGGTTTGATTTGAGATCATGGGGCAGAAAGCTAAACAGTGACTCTTGTTTCACATGTGAATGTTTATCACTGAGCAAGCTGTGTTTTAGTCTGTTATGCTTTTGATTATACTTAGTACAACAGTTAGAGGTGATTCAGTCTTGGTACAGATAATGCCCAAGTGACTTTCCAGATTCTAAAGAGATTACTCTTGCAAGCTTTGAGCTATAATTCTTTCCCCTTATAGCTCCAGTGGTGGGAAGAAATTGCTTTTGTGAAGCTTTTTTTACCTTCTCTTTCTAAGAAGTTTTCCTGAAGATTCTAAAAGTCAGAGTTTGTCTCCTGCCATTCCGTCATCCTAGTCACTCACACTTCATCCACATGACCAGCTTTAAATCTGCCTCATAAAAGGCAGCAAAATGTTGACTTTTAAACCATCAGATATTATTCTAAAAATCTTGTTCCTACTTAAAGAATTAATTTAATTCTCGGGGTGAACATTTCAGAACTGAGCAGAGTTCTTCTGCCTTGTTGCACACTAACCACATCAGAACTTTACATTTCCATTCTCCTAACACACCAGGCTGCCACGTCTCACTGTAACAAAAGGATTGTCGTGGTTTACTGTGCTCTCAGAGAAACCAGAGGTCCACTTAGAACACAGAGACTGGGAGACAAAGCTGTGAATTAGACATGTTGTCTAATTAGACATTCAAGGCTGGGAAGAGCTGCCACCGTTTACAGATGGATCACTGTGAAGTCTCTTGCTGAGGCCAATACTGGAAATTAGCAATATTTAAATGTACAAACTGAGGAAATATTCCCCTTTATCAGCACATTCCATCACGGGCAGGTTTGGAGCACTCTGGCACAGGGGGTGCCGACTGCTGCTTCATTATGGAGCTCACAAAGGTGAAAAAAAATCCCTGGCTGCTGCTTTGGGGTGCTGCTGAGTTGTGTCCGTCTCATGCCAGCTCTGGGAAAGCAAAGCCAAGCCATCTCTGGGGCTGTGCTGCCTCTTCACCTGCTTTTCACACAGAGCTGTTATTGGTTTTGGTCACATTGATCTTATCCTTGGAGAATTTGGAAGGGATTTCAAAAAGGCAGGGTGGTGTTGACAGTAACTTTGTTTTCATGCTTCTCCTCTGTTGCTAGAGCTGTTTGTTTTTACTGACTAGGAATTAGGATGGCCCCAATCTTCCACCTTGATCCAAATGGGCGTGCCCCGGGGCCAAAACCAAGCTCAGAGACCTTGCCCTGACTTCATAAGGGCACAAAAATTTCCCCTTGCAGATTTGATTGCACGTTCCAGGTTGAAGGGTATATTTACAACAGCCTTCTTTATGTCCCAAGACAGATTCCTCAGCACACTCTACCGCAGGATTGTCCTATTAGATGTGGATTTTCCCTCTTTTCAAGTCTTTAACATTGTAATTTGCTGCATTTTTGTGCCTTTCTCCCCCTGCTCAGAGCTGTGCTTCCCAAGAGGAAGGAGACCAGCAAGACATCAAGGAGCCAATGCTACAGCAGCAGCGAGGGAATCAAGGCACGAGAGCAGCGAGGGTTGCTCTTCACCTCTCAGTCACCTTTGTGGTCTCTGTTAGCAGCTACAGCCTTTGTAGATGTCCAGTTAAGCTTGAGACTGACCCACAGAACAAGGAGAAACAAAGGTCACTTCCAGTTTCACCAGAAAGAAATTCCAGTGGCTACTCCAACCCCGTAATCCAGCCATGATTAATGTGTATCGAAGGCAGATCTGGTTTCATCAGAGATCGTAGATTTTGAACAGTCTTAACTGTTTGGGGGAAAGAAAAAAACTCCAACAAACCATGCTGGAAAGGAAAGGAGGAAAAATACATCTCAAATACATATCTGGGTCTTGTCACAGGGGTGTTAACACATGACAATGTTCTCCACAAACACAGGCTGCTCTGCAGAGCATTAAAACAAAGGTGGGGTGGCTTCCTCAGGATTTGCACCTCCATTCTCCTCTTTCATCCATACCACGTGATTTCAAGGCTCTTGAAGGAATTTCTGAAACCTGCTTTCCCTTCCACGCTCAGATTTGCTTGAATTGGACCTGCAGACTCAACAATTTGCGGTGCAGGAGAAGAGAAAAGAAGGAAAAAAGGCGCACAGGTGTAGTGAGCTCCCTCACCTCGCTTTACTGGGAGTCCAGTGCCCAACTGAGTTTGTGCAGGGTGGGACTCTTTTGCATGGAAAGTTCTTTCAGGACAAGAGGAGTGACTCCTGGACCTCTCAAAAGAAACATCTCAGTATGAACTGAGATTCCCAGGCTGGAGCTGGACCACCCAACCCGTGTCCACCATGGAGAGCTGTCATTTTGGGGGGGTTAGCATCATTTTGAGGGGGTTAGAACCTGGCTGGTTGATCTTCAAGTCACAGCCCCTCCCTCAGATTTCAGATCAGAGCACTCAAGGTTTCCAATTATAGTCCCATCCCAGTTCTCCTGCTCAGCAGTATCTGAATGTTCTCCTAACACAGCAGCATCATTCCCTAACCTCGTTCTCAGAAACAGCTGAGATTTTTGGCTGCATTTTAAAACAAAAAGGCAAAGAGGAGGAAAAAAAGCAGGGGGTGGAAAAGAGCTTGAGGGAAATGCCTGGCATGGAAAGGCTTTAGCCTAAATAGCTGAGCTTTGGCAAGGCTGTAAGTAGTCAGACTGCTTCTTAGAATGAAACCACCTGACACACTTGATCGGTTCATACCCACTCATGAAACCCCAGACACCTCTTGTACCTACAGAAACCTGCACTCCACAGCAGATAGGGTGAGCACTAATGAATGGGTTCGAATCACAGCAGCAAGATCAAGATGAGGTAACAGGAGAATATTTACCTGCAAAGATAACTTGAATCCTGGGATAGGTTTTCCCAGGAGAACAGAATTTCCACCACGGGAGGTTGTCAGAAGCAGATGGAGTGAAGAGCAGCTAAAAAGTGAACTGAGTGACGCATTGAGACTCCTCAATATTTACTCTATACACAATCATTTACACATGATAACAGTGAGCAATAATACCCTTTCTTTAGTGGAAAGATTTTATAGCTGTTGAAGTTTTTTACATCCATGTTTTAAAAGAGAGACAATATCTCCACCCCCATCTGGAAGGAGCGGTGAAGCAGAGGCACGTGGTGGCTGCATGACCTGCCCATGCTCAATAATAGACTAATTTGGGTAGGGCCAGTGACACCAGTATTTAGAGTTCTGCATTCATCTCTTCTCAACCCAAATTGTTCTTCTCCTTGGGAATTTCTTAAAAATTCACACCCCCGTTTTCATGGCCCCTGATTGATGGAGTTCATTTTTTTGACTGCTGCTTCTTCTGCTCTGGGGTTTATTTGAGCCCAGCACCCCAGGATCTCCTTACAGCTACTTCATCCTCTCTTTCTTCTTTTCTCCAGCCAGGGGATTTCCACTCTGCTCTCAGATCCAAGGTTGCCTATGTCCCTTTTATCCAGCAGTCTGCTGTGCTTCACCTTTCTGAATAAAGACCCTGGATGGGAGCTTTTCCTCCCCGTTGTCATCATCCACTTTTCAACTCCAACCCTGCACTTCCAACCTGGCAGGTCTTCACTGTATGTCTAACTGCATCATAAAATGGGGACACCTGTTTATTTGCTGTTTCTGTTCCTTTTGTTCAAGGTTTCATTTCAATCAAAGAAAGTCAAAGGAGCATCCTTTGGGAATCAGAGGAAGCTACTCGAGAGTGTCAGAAGATTCAACAGAGAACATCCTACTGCTCCCCAGCCAAGGATGTCTGATGGGCAGCTCATCACTCTGGGAACAGCTTGTTTCATCACCTCTTTTCTTTTGCTCTTAACAGCAGCTTCCTTGATATTATCATGTAACAACAAATGCATCAATTTTGAGCATCACAGATCTTCTGAGATCCAGAGGGTTTCGTTTTGCACTTTACAGGTTGGTTTCCCACAGTGTTGGATCCTGGCCTCTATCACAGCTGCTCACACTCAGTTTGGCAATGTGCTCATTTTCCACCGTGGTATCATAATGGTTCTTTTCTGCTCTTGTAAGGAGTCTGCTGCCATTTCAGAGTTTTGCCCTTTAATAAGTCTTTAGCTGGCAGGAACCTGAAGCAACATTCATTTCCAAAGATGAAAGCCAGGAGTGCTCTTCATGCTGCTGCTTTAGGGTCAAGACAGGGTATGTTTGTCCACCCACCTTAGGCTTCTGTCTCCAGGAAAACAGGTCGAAGGGACTCACACCTTCAGCTTCACCAGTAAGCAGCCTGGATGAAAACGTGCCAGAGACAACCTGCAGTGGCACTCAGGGATTGCCTCCCTGGGAGATCTGCCTGCAGGCAGCAGAGTCCTTCACCACCTCCCAGGTAAAGCTTGCAGGTCATTATGAAGGAGAAATCAAGCTTAACCAACTGTTACTTCGCAGGTCCTTCACAGTTACTCTGCCAAAGGAGAGACACAGTGTGGGTATCACTCATCTGAGAGGGGATGAGACAATGACCAAGAAAATCGGTCTTACCAGAAGATATTAATTCAAGCACTTTAACTTTCATGTAGGAGCTGCCAATAAAGCATTTCAGGGCAGAGCCTTAAGGTCCAACTCTCCTGTTTCAAGGTGTGCCACCCATCACGTTGTACATCTCAGTTGCTGAAGGCTGAATTTCAGTGGGGTTTTTTCCCACTGAAAACATGGCTGGAGTTTTATCTCCCATAGAAGAAATGTAGATATCTGAAAGTGTCTCTAGGAAGCAAATTCCCCCTGAGAACCACAAAGCTGGGAAAAGCCTCCAGTTTCTGTCCACTAAAAAAACACCCCAGTCATTTTAAATTCAATTAGTTGCAGCCCCTGAATCACTTTGGCACCTGCTGAAATTAGAGCTGGTTGAGTCGGTCTGGTCTTTGATAACCAGAGCTCAGTGTCACAGCCACACACCACTGCTGTCCCCACCCAGGCACAGCAGTACACAAAGTCCCAGCCGTGCTCTCCTGTGGCTCCATTTCCCAGCATTTATCACTAACACTGCGTTTAGGAATAATGTGACTGTCAGCAAACATCTAACAAAAGCCCGGGAGCAGCGATTGAACTCTCTGCCTGGGAGCTCCCTGCTGTCTGCACACCAGCTTTCACTCCGCTTCGTGTGAAGGGTGTGCAAAGTGCTTTGAAAGTCAGGTCCGCACGTTTTCCTCTGAAGCTGCCTGTAATCCACCTGTTTTTTATGTTTACGTAGGCAAAGCTGAGTACCCTGGATAAGTAGCTGCAGTCCCCAGCGCAGAGGCAGCAGTTAAACACGCTGATGCCCTTGGTTTGAAAGCACCATCCTCCTCCGCTTTGTTTCTCAAACACTGGTATTTAATGACAAACAAGAGCTTTTCTCCGAGGAAAGGGACATTGCCACAACACAGAGGTGAGAAAACAGGATCACGAGTTAAGTGCAAGGAGCTGCGTTTGAAACACAGTCAAAGCAGAGGTGTGCATGAATATGGACATGAAGATGGGACTCTACACCTCGATCCCTCTGCACTGCCTTTGAACTGAAGAGGAAGTGCTCGTGGCAATGCAGGATGTAAAGCTGATTATGCTTTGCTCTGTAAGAAAACACATGGAGCCATGGAGCACATGACTGCTGAAAGATTAAAAGGAGCCTAAAATTCAGCACTTTGTCTTCATTAGCAGTTGCACAAAGTACTTGCTTTTTTTTTTTCATCCCTCTTTCTCTTCAAAGAGTTCAGAAGACACTTAGGAGACTAAAAGAGCACCTCAAATCCTGAGAGCAGAGGTAGGGAAACTGAGGTGTGGTTTATTTTCCAGCTCTGCTGCATAGAATGAGCTAGAGCAAAGCAGCAACTCAATTCAAAGACCTCGAGCCACAGCCTCCATCTCCAGTAGCAGCTGGTTACATCCCCAGCAACTATTCACTTACTGGTTTGTGAAAACTGCCCAGATTGAACTCTCTCCTAAAGCATCCTCGGTCCATCCTCTTCCCAGGGGTTTCACAAACATTTGGACCCTTGCAAAGACCGTGTTCCCCCTCAAACTTTCCTGCGTTTTCCATTAATCTGCTTAGGAACTATTCAAATAGTTCCTTTGTCTTTTTGATTTCCTAATTTTCATTTTTAAGCACGTGAGGCCTTTGCTGTGACAAGTGTTCTCCAGCAGTGCTCCTGTTTCTCTGCCAGTGAACCTCTCACTTCAGTGCCAAGCACCTGTGAGATGCACATGTTCAGAGAGACAATTACAGTTCCAGCAGCAGCTATTAGAAGTCATGTGGGGCAGAAGGTGCTCCAGCTGCTGATTGCTCGGGAGGCAAGGCAAGGACCACATTTCCATCCCTGGCACTCCTGCTGCAGGCACGGCACAGAGCCTGGCACAGAGCTCCGAGGTCCTTCATCAGCACTGAAACGTAAGCCTAATTTTTCTTCCAAAGCTTCATCACTCTCGTGGGGTTTCCTTGCAGGATGGACTGTCCTAACCCCAGGGGGTTGGCTTGTCAGGCACAGCTTTATCCTGACTTGTAGAGAGCAAAAGAACCCAGGAGCAGCTGCTCTCTTGACGTTGCCAGCACGTTCCCAACGCCTCGTGCTCTCTCCAGTACGGCCACAGCTCAGGAAGGCATTTATTCAGCACATGCCTAAAAGCCACTGACCTGCCTGAGCCTCAGGCTTGGGCTTCAGATTTGTTCTGAGCCCCCTGAAAGACGGGATATTTCTTCCTGCTCATTTAAACGCTGAAACCCAAGACTGTAACACAGTGCATTGAAAGGTCCCTCTGCCGCCGCCCCATCAGCTCATGAATCTTGCAGAAAGGCCACCAGTCACAGGTTGCTGCAACTGTGGTAAAACCTGAACCTTACATTTATCTTTCCACAGTGTACATTAATGACTAAGATGTATGATGTTTTCTTGCTATCGAATTTAGAAAAGTTTGGAGGCTTGTGGCATGTGATGGACTCCTTGAAATGTTTTCTTTGGATTGAATATCAGGTTGCATTCTGATTAGGAGAAAAACATAGCAGGGGAAGGCAGGCAGTGATGAATTAACCATTTCCTATTGCTTTCTCAGAGTTACTATTCATTTTAGGTGGAACAAATCTGTGTCAATTGAGAATTCCATAGAGGCATTGATTTATTTGGAATTTAAAGATATAGTAAAGAAAGCATTCAAAGAGTCTTAATCATGAAGAGTACAGTTTTGATTAACTCTAGGATTTTTAAGAAAAGACCAAATTATTTTCCAAGCTGTGTCAATTTTCAAAAAGCTTTCTCTTTATATAAAAGTTCAGGTGGAGGCACATTGTTTCTGCCATGCAGCACTAACACCAAACTAGCCTTGTCTGTCATAGACAGCTGCCTGTGGGTATTTCTAATTAAAATAATCATAAAGGAGTCAACATTGGACCCCCCCATATCGAAGAAGGGAAGCTTAAGGCAAATCCTAAGTTACCCACTGGAGCCAGAGCTTGCTTCCCTGGTAGCTCTTACCCTCTCGAGAAGCTTTTGGAAAATGCAGCTCTCAATAAAATTCCCCATCACTCAAAGGGAAAAACAATTGGTCTATATTTAGGTCAAAAAATTAAACAGTAATAAACACAGTGAATTCTAAGCAAGGCTGACAGTTGTGCTCAGAGGAACCCAGCCACAGATGAAGGGTCACACCAGTGTCTGCCTGGGCTGGCACGAAGATGTGCCCGAGTGGGCTGGTACCCACAACTGGGTTTCCACCACCAGGAGGGCACCAGGAGCAGCCCCAGTGATGCTGCAGTGTCTTGCTCTTCAGGGGCACTGGCCCAGCTGCAGCTGCAGTTCAGGTGCAAGGTTGGGATGATTTACAGCCTGAGCTGGTCCAGGGACTGATGTCTGAGATCATCAGGTCTAGACTGGATCACCTTTTTCAGCCTAAATGATTCTCTGAGTCTGTGTTCCCAAAGCCCATAGAATGAGACACCGAACCACCACCCACCACACCTGCACAGCAGCATCCACACACACCAGACCTCTGGAAACTTGGAGCAGCTCTCCCCGATGGTCTGAAACCCACTGGTACCTTCCAGCCATCCTGAGGTAATTATCCTGACTAATGCTGTTTCCCAGGGCTTCCCATAGCTACCCGAAAACAGATATGCAAGAACACATACATTTAAATGAGTGAAGGAGTGTGGACCTTTTAGATTTAAATGAAGAATTGTATCGTGTGTGATAATTACAGCCTTTGCAGGCAGCAAATGCTTCAGTCAAGTTCACACTCCTTTAATTAAAAGGGCTATATCTTCTTCCACATTGCATATCCTCATCTAAATAATGAACTTCCAAAGCACATGACCCAATAAATGCTGGATTGCATATTTACTATCATCAATAAATAAGGCTATACTTTCAACTACTAACCAGTTATGAATAGCAGTTTAAAATAACAAAGCAGCCATTCAAATGCGAAGTTAAAATGACATTTCAAGTGCTAAAATTGTTTGAAATTGCCACTAATGGGAGCCATTCTGCTCCAGCCAGCAGCCTGTTGTCACAGAGCTGGACACCCCAGGGACTCCCACCTCTCCATCACGCTGAGCTCAAGCTGGCCCTTGGGTTCAAGCTAATTGGAGCAGGGATGGACGGCCAGAGCACGACCTCCTCGGCTTTGTTTACGGAGGAAGCTCTTCTCATTAGATAGCTGGATGGGTCTGCTCTCTGCTGGGAGACAAATATACGGACTTTCACTTGTAGGTCAGCAGTTCAGATCTGATGGGGATGAGTAATGACAAGCTAATTGATCTCAGATGGCCGTTTGGTGGTCTCTGCAAAATGAATTTGGTGATCTGGGTTCGCGTCTCGGGGGACGAGCATCCGTGTCACGGAAAATCAGCGCTGCACACCCCTCTGCAAGGGCAAGGGCTGGAAGGAGATAGGAAAAACACCCTGTTCCTTATTCCTAGAGGGGGTCCCTTGGCAGCAGGGCTGCAGTGCACTGACAGCTGGAGCTGAGGAGTTGGCTCTGGCTGAGAAACTGCACAGTGGCTCTGCAGAGATGGGCTGTGTTTCCTCAGCCAGCAACTCCGCTCCCAGTGGAGAAGCCAAAGGTTTGCTAACAGCCCCTTTGCGTGCCGGGGAACTTGATGCCCACTCCTAATTGGAGAAATGCTGACCATGTTCTCTTCTAATCAGAAACTACCGTTTGCATTCTGGCTCTCTAATAATATATCCCCTGTCCTTCCAGCATAGAAGTTAAAACATGACCTTTTGCAATTCATCTCCTGGCTAAAATTAGTGATTTTTAGCTGCAATGCATTTCTTAAATTATGTCCAGTGGGGCAGAAAGAGCCTCAAAAACTCTTTCTCTCAGGAGGGTCATTTATTCTGACAGCAATGCTAAAGCATATATCTTTCTGTCACAGCTTTGGCCCTCAGAAGAATTTCTAGATACAGTCCTGCTTTTTTTATTTCTTTTGTTTAAACGCTATTAATTGCCTCCCCAGCCCTCTTCGCTGAAAACAATTGTCTAGGGTCAGACTTGAGGGCTGTTGTTTCCATTCCTGCTATGCACAAAGGACTGCTTCATTACAGAGCCTCGCTGGAGGAGCTGCAAACGGACTGATCCTGCTCTCCCACTGCTTCATTCTGAACTCGCTCTTTTTCATACCAAAGTTGCTCAGCAGGTTTGCTCCCGATTTGCAGGGACAGGCAAACCTCAGCCTCTCCAACAGGATCGACCTAAAGCCACAGGTACCGAGGCTGAGGGTGCCTCTCGCAAGGGCTCCAGCGCACGGGGCGTGGGCGCATCCCCCGTTCCGCAGCTCCTCGGAGGCAGCAGCTCCAGCAGGTACATGGGGAGGACGCGTCCGACCCAGCGCCCAAGGCCAGTCCCACAGCAGTTTCTGCTTGGCGTGTCCCCCTGGGAAGCCGCCTCGGAAAAGCGGTGGATGCTCCAAGGAGGAAGTCTGCGCGGGTCGGTGGGGAGGCGCAGAGCCGGCTTTGTTCTCGGTCCCAGACGCGGTGCGCGGCCCCGGGCGAGCCCCGCGGGTGCCGGCCGGCCGTGCAGGCAGGTGTGGGCAGCGGCTCTGCCTGCACACAGCCCCGGGGCCCGGGCGGGGCCGGCCGGGCAGGCTCAGCGATGGGGACACCCCGACGGGATGCTCCCCCCGTGCCCTTCTCCCCTCCGAGTCCTTCGCACCCCGAAACCGTGACCAGTTTGTTAGTGATGGGAAAACACACCGTGGCGCTCCGAGGGAAAGTTCTGGAGAACCAGAAAGAGCTGTATTTGCATGTATAATGGCCGTGTCTGCTGCTCCCTCCCCTACTCCCCCTCACCTTCCCCTCCCTGCTTCTGCTGCCAGAAATTAAGCAGCAGGCAGGAGGTGCCCCGGTGGTAATTTGCTTGGGGCTGGGTGTAGCCGTGGCATGCAAATCCACTCCTGCTTCCTCTTCTGCCTCGCACCCGAGCTCCTGGTGGGCAGCAGGCGTGAGAAGTGACACGGGGAACCATCATCACTCTCTAGAGCTCTTAGATCTACGAGATCCTCACCCTCCTGATACTGTGGTTGGTTGTTGTGTACAAACCAAGGCCTGATGTAAAAGATAGCCATGGCTAATCCCTCTTGGTCCTCCTCCATCCTTCCAGCAGATCTGTTTCATCCAGCAGCCACCACGTTCCTCCCAGGTGTCCCATGGGCAGGGGTCCTTGTGAAGACCTTATCCTGTCTACCCTCCTCCTGAGTCACGTCTGCCTTGTGCAGCCACTGCCTTTTCCCTTTCCAGCATGCAAAGGACAAGTTGGATGAACTCTTAAACACCTTGGCAAGGAAATATTCCTATTGCTTGCCCCAACCATCCCAAACAATCCCTCCTGTAGCAGTGACTGTCCCTATCCTCATCCCCAGGCACGGGCTGCAGTGAGCAGCAGCACACCCGTGGAGGCCATCTGCAACATCTGAGATGTTTGGTGGGACAGAGGTGTGTGCTCCTTACAGTCCTGTCTCACTGCAGGACAAACAGCCTCCCTGCAAGGCCACGGGCTCGTTGCGGTGCCTCCGGGGAGCTCACAGCGCGGTGCCACACGTCACTTGCCACATGAAGAGGATGAAACACGCCTGATCCTCCTCCAGGAGGGGAGTTTGAAGAGGTGTTTGATAACCCCTGTGGGTTTGTGACTCTCAGTGCCCCTACAAATCTCAGCTGAGAATCTGCCAGTGCATTTGCTTTGGTGTCGGGTTCAGGACCAAAAGCTTTGACGCCATCCCTTTCATGCAGCATCTTGTATCCTTTCCACCACAGCTGCTCTCCCAAAGCTCCTGGTTCAGCGCTGGCTGACACAGCCTGGAAAGAGCTGCCCTCTGGATTCAACACCTTCTACACTCACACAGGCATTTGTGCTTCCAGGCCCCGTTCACTCCTGTGATCAAACATCACATTTCTAATACTCCGCATGGCAAAGGTGCACTTAATTCCTCATGAAGTCTCCACCCACAGACCCCAGAGGCTCCTTAGACTGCTCTGTGTGCACTTCCAGGTTTTTGGACTAGAGAGACAATCCCCACTCCAAGATCCATAAAAAACTGCTGCAGTTGCTGACAACCCCAACTCCTTCTTTTCCAGGAGACAATCCTGTTTTGATATCTCCTTTCTTCAACACCCAGATGCACAGCACAGCCCCACAGAGCAAAAAACCCCTTTGTGGAGCAGAACCACCCCACTGCTCCATATTTGCCTGCTTTTCAGCATCGCTTCCCTTCAGCTGGGAGCAGAGGCTCAAACAACATCTCAGCCTGAAATCAAACCAAACCCACCCTGTGCTGCCAGATGGGAGGGCAGAGCCCCTCAGGGGACATCCCTGGGGCTGCAGAGCCCCTCAGGGAACACCTCTGGGGCTGCAGAGCCCCTCAGGGGACACCCCTGGGGCTGCAGAGCCCCTCAGGGGACATCCCTGGGGCTGCAGAGCCCCTCAGGGGACACCCCTGGGGCTGCACATCCCTTGGGAAGGGATTCAAGAGTTCATTTTCCCTTCAAGTAAGGGAAGCTCTGGGTTTGGCACAAGGGAAGTGGGTGCCCATGAGAGCAGGATTAGCCTTGTGTTGGAAGGAAAGCCATTGCCTGGAAAACACTTATAATACATTAAGCAGTAAGAGTTCGAGTCCACTGCAGGGAGAGGGAGCAAGATCTTCCTCACCCTTCCTAAGATGTTCAGAACTGGTGCCCACTGGAGCTAACTGGGCAGCTCATGCTCCTTTTGGAGCAGCAGCAGCAGCTCTCTGATGGCTCTTGGGCTGGATCTGGGCTGCCAGATGTTACAGAGGACCCTATGTTATCCTGGTGCCCTTTTTCCCCCAAGAGATGCAGGGTACAGGGGAGGAAGGAAAAGGGCCTGTGATGTTTTCCAACTGCTTTTCCTGCCTGGCCAAATGAAAAGAGCTCATTTCTAAGTGATAACACGTGGCAGACGATCCCGACAACAGATGAGAAGAGCCCAGCACGATTGTCTGTGGGACACAGGCCTTCTCTGGGTATTTCCCAGCACTGGAAATACCACCTTCACATCAAAAAAGCAATCTCACAGCAGAACACAACCCAACAGCTGATTTATGTCGGGGAAAAGCCAGAGGTGCTCATCAAAAACAAACTTATAAATTACATTGTGGTTGATGTTCTCACCGTTCATAAATATGCCCACTCACTCCACAACTGGGGGGGGATTTTTTCTTAGAGAGGAGGGTGGAAAATGGAGCAAACACGGATTATGAGCTCTCTTTTTGTGTTAAATGCAAGGAAGAAAAAAAAACCCAGCAGCTCTGCATCCAGAGCTGCCTGGGCTTCGCTCCCGGAGGAGGAACCAGCTCTGCCCTTTGCTCCAGCATCCTCCTGCCAGGCTTCCAGAGCTGCCTGCCTCTGCAGGCTCTCAGCCAGCCCCACAGCCTCTGGCTGGTGCAGTTCTCCCCCGAGCTCTCCCAGGGCAGGCAAACCATGCTGGCTGTGCCTGTGCACCACAGCGTGCCCCGGGTTCTGCCTGGGTTTTACCCACAGATAAAAATCGATTGCAGTTTTATATCAGAAATCCCCATGGCTGCAGCTCACCACCTTCCCACAGGCAAAATAAATCACGCTCTAACCCTCCCCACACATGTACAGATGCTCCACACAACAGGGACTAAGCCAGGGGAGGAGTGAGCTGTGTTTGGCCATCGGTGCGTGTGGCCACGGTGCAACGGCTCCTGAAGCCCTTGGCACCTTGGCTGCCAATGCACAGCAACACCCTGACCTCGCTGGGCAGCTCATTGCAGTGGCTTCTTGTTTAAATTAGAACAGCAACTGCCTTGTTCCATGCTGGAGAGGAACAAAATAAGGTCAGAAATGCTGCTTATCGTGTCAGGACATTACGTGCTCACGGACACACAGCAAGGGAGGTTCCCAGCGGGGTCTGAGGGTGCACGTGGAGCAGCTTTGCCAGCCTGGTAGAGGAGCTCAGAAGAAACAGAAAAATCCGTGTGTGTGACTTGGAAGAAGAGACTCAGTTGCATCACAGCCCAGACCAGCTATGTCTTGTGAAACCGAGCTGTGATTAAAACAACAGACGTGTTTTGGTTTGTCTTTTTATTTTTTTTTTTTTTTAGAGTGCTTTAGATCTCTCATTGAGGAAAGCTGGGAGATGACTCACCCGTGGCTTGCAGACCTAGGGGAAAAGAGGAAAAAGGAAAAAAAAAAAAAAGAAAACAACTCTAAAAAAACCCCAAACCGTTTTCTAACCAAATGTTTCAGTGCATTTGTTTCCAACATGCCCATGGGCAGGCTGAGAGACCAGCCCTGCCCTCCACCTCATGCAGCTTGACTCGAATTCTGAGTAATCCCCACGGGCTGTTTGATGTGGTTGAGCCTGGCAAGCACCGGGGTCGATACAGGTGAACGGCTGAGCTCTCCCTTTCCTCCCCCTCTGTACAAACCTGCCACCACCTGAGGAGCAGACCTGGGCATCCTGCTGCCACGAACCAGGGGAGCATGGCCACCCCCACCACGAGCCCTGGGGAGGTCAGGGTGTGCCCTGGGAGGTCTCTGTAGAGGACAGGCAGATCTTGGTGCTGTTTACTGGGAGCCCAGGGAGGCACCTTTGGCGAATGCAGGAGTAAACATGTCTAATTGCTGGTTGCAAAGTCCCCCGAGC
>JAWWLV010000021.1:12341140-12358085 GCA_035041135.1 Platyrinchus mystaceus
AGGGACATCTCCTGCAGCAGCAAACTGGAACCTATCTGATGTTCAAAACAGCGTCTGGAGTTGATTAGAGCAGCCATCCACAGATTGGGAATCCGGCACTTCTGAGGGATCGCACAAAGGCGCTGCTCGGGGGTGTGAGCTCTGTGAGCTCGCAGCCCGTTCGCTTCATGGCCAGAGTCGTTACCGGATCCAGATGTGCTCAAAGGCGCATCTGCAGCACCCGAGGGCAGGCCGGGCGCCCACAGAGGCTCCCCAGCCCCTTCCTAACCCCGCTGATGGCATTCCTGCCTGCTGGGCTGCCCAGCACCCGAGCCTTCCTCCTGCCTGAGCCCTGCAGAAAAGCAACAGGACCTGAGGACACATCACCTCAGCAGCAAACACTTTTTTAAGCAGAGATAATCTTCAACCCAGGCTTAAAGTTAAGCCTCTGCTTGAATGCCTTGTGACCCCATACCAGCCCTGGGCTCGTGGCGGATGGGATGTTTCCCTGCCCAGCTGCACCCCACTGCAGGGCTTAACTGAATTGCAGCAATTAAGGGACATCAGTGTTGCTGCTCTCCATAGTCCCAAGCTCAGTCCTTCAGCTGGGCAATGGGAACACCAGATCCTCCCCAGCAAAACCACGTGGGCAAAAACAGACGGTTTGCAGAAATACAGGTCTATGCAAAATCACTACAAGCTGCTGAGCAGCCCTGGAGTCCTCTCCAAAAGAAAGGGGCGACAGCTTCCCCTCCACACAGTGCTCCACTTCTCCCATCCTCAGCAAAATCCCCTGACCTCCCCATCTGCTCACTGGGTTTGAGTCCTTGTGCACCTAATGGTGCTTGTGTAACACGGGACGAACACGTCCCGTCCTTGTCAACAGGTTAAGCCTTGAAAAATTTAGTGATGTTGGAAAAGAGCTGCTTGTGAAAGGAGCCCCATTGAATTAGTCCAAACAAAACACATGTGGTGGATTAAAAATAAAAATGCTATTAAATTCTTTCAGGATGTGAAATTTAACAAAAGGCCTGTTGTGTGCAGGACGGAGGGGAAACGCCGGAGTCGGGACTGGGAACTCACTTAGCCAGGCAGTTTTGGAAGGACCACCTCGGATTTATTTTATGCCACTATTATTGGATTTTTCATGCAGGTTTTGTTCGTGGAGTGATCTGTAAATGCCTCTGATCTCTGCCTTGTCTCCCCAGGTTCCCCCTGCCCCAGAACTCTGCAGTGGGTACGCTGGAGCAGCCAGGCTCCCAACCAGGGCAGGCTGGGCACAAAGGGCTGTGCCGGAAAGTAGAGCTCTCCCTCCCTGCCTGGGAAGCCGTGACCTTTCCCAGCAAGCAGAAACAAAACCCGACAAATTCCAGAAAGTTTCAAAATCACAGCAGCAAAACCCCAGAGCATCGCCTGGGAGCGGAAAAGCCCTTTTCAGATCGACGCTGGAAGCTTTTCGCCTCTGATTCCCAAATGCTTTGGTCCAAAAATTCACTATATTTTTCCTCTTCTTTTTTTTTTTTTTCTCCCCAAGAGGAAAATTCTAACTCCCCCGAAGCCACGTGTCGCACAAGGGAAAAGCAGGATGGAGATGACCCAGCAGTGCCTCGGCAGTGTCTCATCCCCCCGGGGCTGCTTTCTGCCCCTCCTGCTCTGCACCCAGCTCGCATAATCGCCGCTTCTTCTGCCGGCCGGCCCAGAGGAGCCTGCCCAGCTGGAAGAGGGCCCGGAGCCCCGGCCCACCGCAGCTAATGCAATATTTACTGCTGCGGGGGCTGCCGAGAATGGGCTGCTTTGTGCGGGGCAGCTGCAGCAGGGGGGAGGTTCCCGGGGGTCCCCCCGCCCTGCCCGGGGCATCTGGGGTGAGAGCAAAGCTGGCCGGGGCACAGGGCAGCTGGGACGTGAGCTGGACAGGGGCTGCAGGACGCGCACACGAGAGTGTCAGTGTGTCCAAGGGCCCCTCCACGGGGCTCCAGAGCCATCTGGGGACACCACAGTCCCTGTGGTGTGGGGCAGCCTGGTTGCTGCTCCTGCCAGGATGGCTGCTCAGATCCCTTCTTTTCAGAAAGATAGTAATAAACAGTGGAAAAGTGGCCTGAGTTTGCAGGATCTTGATTTGCAGGAATGAACAACCATGGTGTGTACCCTGTTGCTGGGGGGGCTGGTGGGGAGATGCCCCCACTGCATGTCAAGAGCCCCACATGGACTAATAAAGCCCCACATCTTTAGCTAATAAAGTGCAGCTTTTGAGCAACCTCCTGCTTTTTCATCAAAAGGATGAAAAGTATTTTCCAACAGCAGCGAGCAGAGACCTGCAACCCCCACTCTTCTTCTCAGGTAGACATATTTTATTGGCTGGTTTTCTGAGGAATTGCCAACAGGACTGAATCTGGAGCTGCTTCAGTGACCTCCATGGGTCACTACCAAGGATGCCTTTGGCCCCAAGAGCAAAAGCATCGCAGTTTCATTGAGGACTGAGCTGCTGCTGAGGCTTTGAGTTGGAGAAGGTGCTGGGCTGAGCTCCCAAGAAAAACCCAGGCTGGCAGAGCCGAGGAGCCTTGGGAAAACCTGGCTGAGATATGCACTGTCTTTGCAAACTTGGCATGGTGGAGGCAATTGCAACATGGAAAAGGCCATTCCCCATGGTGTCTCTGGGGTGGGAGGTGTGGGTGACAAGGGGGAGGGGACCCCTGCAGTGAGCTGCTTGTGTGAGAGCATCAGAGGGGACGGGACCATCCACATCCTCCAACCCCAGCTGGAGTTGGCTGCACCAGAGAGCCCCCTGTACCCACAGCTTCACCAGCTGGCTGGTGCTGAGCAGTTAAACCCAGGTGAGAAATACAGGTGGGTGTTCCAGCTGCTGAGCCTCCATCCCTGTCCTTCTGTAGCCAGTGGCTGTTACTCCTCTTACAACAGCCACCTTCTCTGCCCCGAGTAAGAGGGTACTGAGCACCCTCAGGCAGAGTGTTCCTTTGCAAAATTATTAGAGTATGTTAATAACTTAATTCTGCTTCCGTGATGCCAGTTCACAGCTGTGTTTGCCAGAGGGCCAGGCTGGCTGCTCCAGCCTGTCCTCTTACTTCTGCCAGGGGTGGAGGGGAATCACTTCTCCAGTGTGAGTCCATTTGGTGCTAAAAACGGGAAATCAGTTTTCTATCGATTGGCATTTCTCTTAACGTATTCTCGCAAGTGCTCATTAAATTTTCATTCAATTATCCCGGGCCACGTTGTATTTTTTCCCCCCATCCTTTTCAGAGGGAGCAGGCGATAATGGAGGCATCCATCCCTCCCGGAAGCCGTTCAAGCTAATTTAATCAAGGACAGGCAAGTCTTAATAAAGGAGGAGGGAGAGCAGTCCTCGTACCAGGATGGCTGATGGCATAATGACCTGTCTTCTAAAGAAGCAGCACAGCCAAAGCTCTCCCAGTGCCATTAACGTTCGATATGTCAGAGCTGAAGGTACCAGTGAGAGGAAAACAACATCATTAAGCAGGACACTCTAATGCTGGAGGGGGAGGCACATTTATATTCTGACAGGGGATTATCTAGGCAGCAAGAATAATAGCAGGAGTAATAATAATAATAATAAATCATTATCACTTGGCATTGCTGGCCGTAGTGGGACCCAAGGGTGTGAAACAGCTCTGGTGGAGTTAGAAGGGTGAGTGGTAGACGTGAGCATCAGTGGGAGAAGACAGGCTCGCAGGGTGAGCTGGGACAAGTTCCTGTCTGCTCCTGCTTCAGTTTCCCCAGCTGCAAAGCCAGTTTGGATTTGCTTCTGCTCTGACTGGAAAAGCTTTTGCCTGCAGCAGCAGCCCACTTGGTGCAGAGCCCCCAAAAGACAGCCCAGCCCTTGCTCAGCCCTTCGCACACAAACAGGAGGGACGGTGCCAAATCCAGACCTTGTCCGAGCTTGAAGGTGAGCTTGTTCTTGGATCCTACTCAGATTTTCACAGAAAGACTCATGAGAACATTTGTCATAAGGCTTGTGACAACAGCTCATCCATCTGCAATGCTGACAAGCCCAGCCACTGGCCAAACTATATCCCAGACTTGGCTCCAAACGCCCCGTGTTGGACCCGGCTCTGAGGACCACACATTTCAGACAGACGTGTTGTTCCTCCGGGCAGCACGTTAGCAGGGGTGATGCCCGTGTGGCACAGCTGGGCACATCACTTGGGAGTGCACGAGCAAGAGTTCAGTCTCAGGGAGACAAGATACACTTGCTGCTGTCACTGGCTTAGGTAGGTGGGGCTCTTGGCAGAGAGGGGCACGCAGAGGAGACCTGGGCTCTGGCTGATCTGTCCAGCGTGTCTCAGCGTTGTGTGCAGGGCTGGGAGCTTCGCTGCACATGCCACCGTTTATCTGGGGTTTGAGACAGCATTTGATAAAGAACCACAAGGCAGACGGCGGCAGCAGCTGAAAGGGATGGGGGATCAGGGGAGTGAAGAAAGACCTGGCTCCAAATCAAAAGGATCTCAGTGGCTGTGCTGAAGGGTTGGGTCCTGCTCGGGGTGGGATGGGGATGCCCCCTCCTCTTTGGAGCAGGGGAGCGGAAGGGGAGAGAGGAAGCAAAGCTGCAGGATCGCTGTGAACCCTCCCTGCACAGATTTTGCTGCACTCATTCCCTTCACTCTGCCTCCTGCAAAGATCTGGTTTGCCCCCAGTATTGCAATTTGTACTGCCCATGATTTAAACCCAGCTGAGGCACGGCAAAAAGGAATGCCACGCATCCTGCAGCCATACGGTGCTGCCCCACGGCATGCCCGACACCCCTGCAGCTCTACCTCCCCTTTGCCATTGCCCCAGGTGTGCTCTTGGCAAATGTGAGCCCTTGAAAGGAGGGAAGAGATTCAGAAGCTCAGGATGTGCTCAGAGCAAATAAGTGTCTTAGCTGAAGTGATGGGAGCTCTCTGCTGAGTGCTTGCGGTGAGTTCCATTACCGCCTGCGCTGGGGCTCGGGACCTTCCGTGCTGTGCAGG
Source organism: Platyrinchus mystaceus (assembly GCA_035041135.1). Classification (NCBI taxonomy): domain Eukaryota; kingdom Metazoa; phylum Chordata; class Aves; order Passeriformes; family Tyrannidae; genus Platyrinchus; species Platyrinchus mystaceus. The sequence goes on from JAWWLV010000021.1 coordinate 12,346,102, forward strand.
CCGGGAGAAGTGCTCCTTAATGCCAGACTGGAGCTGTCTTTCATAATGCAATTACTCCTCAATAATCTTGAAATGGAAAGGAAGTGGGGGGGGAGTGTGCAGTGGTAGCTGGGATGTGCAGTGCTCGGGCTGTGCTGGCACTGGGGGACGTTGGACGCAGCCCTGGCCACGACCGCGGGGCGTCCTCTCCATGCAGAGCAGGCTGAAGCCTTTACCTTAAAGATGAGGAGCAAAGAGGAGGGTTTGGGGTTCTTTTTTTTTTTTCCCTTTCATCTTGAAGAATAATTAGGCTGAAAAGTGTTTCAGAAGAGGCTTGCAAGCTTTAAATCAAGCTTCTGAGGAGCCTGATCAAAGCAGCGGCATCTCCATCCGCGGAACTCCCCCGGGTTACGGGGCTGTGCTGTTGTCCCTGGATAACCCTTCCTGGCCAGAGGGATCTGAGGCTGGGATGCAGGGATCATAAAATCATGGAATGCTTTGGGTTGGAAGGAACCTTAAAGATCACCTATTTCCAACCCCTCTGCCAAGGACAGGGACACCTTCTACTGGAAGCATGGAGAATCCATCCATGGGTGGAAGTACCCTAATACACTCGACACCCAGTTTCCTTTCTAGGATTGACTCTAAAGCCCCTGATAGTCCCTGTGCTCCCTCTCTTGCACCCCTGCAGGCAGAAGGTTTATTTATCTGAGGATTAGATGCAGCTGGTGTTGGGGGCTGAAGGATAAAGGGGTATCTGTGGGCTTTGTGGGGGCTCCAGTTCCCCGGGGATGGATGCAGAGAACATACCCAGACCCCTCTCTGTCCCTAAAGCTTTAGGACTTCTGCTGGCAGGAAGTACCCATGGATCATGGCTGGCTTTGCTTCACCCATCCCTGGACAGACACCCGCCCCCCCCTCCAGACAGACACCCCCAGACAGACAGCTCACCAGTTTCTGGGAACTCTTAGCCATGGAAAAAAAATTCCCAGCCCTCTGAGTGACTCATGGGGGAGATAATTGCCTACAATGCTTGTTTTTCTTCCTACTTCTGCCTAAAGAAACCATCATCTCCAGTGCCTGGCACTGGGACACCACAACTTTCACCATTTCCCTTTGTTTTGTCTGATTTATTCACTCTGGGGAAGGGGGGAGAGGGTGATTTTCCTGCTGCCAGAGCCCCCCAGCAGCAGAGACGGGCTGGGGATGTGCCTGGTCTCCAGAGGAGCCACCTCGCTGGGCAGATTGTTCAGTGAGTAGAAAGAGTTGTGCTGGCAGCAGAAGTCTCTCCCTTTGCCCCATCTAGTGATCTCAGGAAACCTGGGGGGAGCACGGTCACCCCTAGGGCTGCTCCTGCATCCCACGGGGCCCATAACTCGGGCTTAAGTCAGGGCAAGATCCTCAAGTGCCGCACACATCATGAAGGCACCGGCTTTGTTTTCTGCAGGATTGAGGCTGGAGAAAGAAAACCAAGGCTTTACAGGCAGCCCCAAGCCCACATGCCTGCCCCTCCTACCTCGGGACTCCGGGCGGGGAGCCCTGTCTGAGCACCCCGGCCTGACAGGGGCTGTTGCACCTCAGCACCCACCGCAGCCCCAGGTCCTCCAAACACCCCCCACACCATTAGAAAAGCTTTGCTGAATCAGATCTAAACCAGGCCTGGAAATTCCTTTGGCATGAGCTGAGCGGGGGATTTCAAACCACATATAGCTATTTCATTGCAATGCCGGTGCTTTCTTTTAAATATATATATATATTCTGATCTGGGGAGGGCGGTGGTTCTGCTGCTTTCCCAGCCTGTGGGTTTCATTGCGTCCCCGTCCCGGGGCTGCCCCACTCCCATGCTGAAAGCTTTTGCCTTCTGGCTGCTGGCTCATTAATGCAGCTCAATTAATGCTTACTCCCCTGGTGTCCAGAGGTACTGGATTCCCAGTTCCTTCTTGCCCCACTGTGCTGTATGCACAGTCCTACCGACAGCCAGCACTGTTACCCTTCTTTGGGGCTAAAAGGGTTTTTATGGAGATTTTTACCTCTCAGCCTTGGGGACTGGGGATTTATTATGGGTGACTGGAGCAACACTGCTGCAGAAGGACAGACAGGGAAATAGAGATATATAGCTCATGACCTATAGAGTGCATTTAAACATATATCCTGATTAAGTGAAGAACGTCACTTAATCGGTCACCCCACAACCACCACCCCATTTCGCAGGGCGAGACCCTCCCAGTGCTGCCACTGGGGCAGGAACCAGCTCTGGAACCACGAGAGATGGAAACTGGGCAGGCAGGAGAGTTTTTCCAGGGTGGGATTAAGATAACTTCCATCAGAGCCCCTGCCTGCCGCAGCTGGGCAGGGATCCTGTCCCGCAGCCCTCCAGCCCTCTTCCCCTGCCCGTGTCCATGGAAAACACCTTCCCAGGGAGATGCTGGGAGCTTTCAATAGAAGATCAGAAGTTTAAATTGGCACAGCAGTGGCTGAGGCAGTGCTTGGAGCCACGCTGTGCTGACAGTTTATTTAACAAAAAAGTAAAAGAAGAAGAAGAATACTGAACATGCAAAACAGAGAGAGGGAGAGGGGGACTGTTCCAGCAACGCTTCCCATCTGTTTGCAGAGACTAAGGAAACACTACTCCAGGGCTCAGAGTAACAGGACATTTAATGCTTAAATTGCATTTCTTTGCTGTTTGACTAGCAGAGGAGGTTTGGTTCTGGGGACCAGGCAAGGCTTTAGAGGCAGCATTGCTCCCTGAGCTGGCGGCCCAGAGAACACTCAGTGAAACTCCCCAAACCTGGATGCTCTGCCACAGTTCCCGGGAAAATGACTTGAAATATTTCCCTTCCTCCACATGGGAAAGTGGCAGGGAGTTTCCAGCAGCTCACACAAGCAGGATTTATCTCCCTCCCTATTTTCTAGACTGCCCAGGCAGACTTCTGATATGAGAGGGCTTCTTTTGAACAATTTCTCATCACAACAATAAAAAAGAAGGGGGGGGGGGGGAGATAGGGGCTGAACCACTCCATTTGCTTTGCTGGCACGAGGGTCCCGTGGTCAGGGCAGGTTGGAGGGATGCAGGGAGGGCTGGGGTTGGGTACCAGGTGGGCCGGGCAGGGCAGTGAGCGACTGTGCTCCCATGAGGGAAAAGAGTCTCCAAAGGGATTCTTTTGGAAAGGGGGCTATAATTACCTGGCTATAATTATTTCCTATGGCCTCTAGCACCCCTGTCACAGCTCAGTGCTAAAGACAGCATCCCCCCATTCCAGACCTGGAGGTCTCTACCCCAAATATTTAACATCCAGACTGCGACTGCTTTTCTGGTAGCAAACTCCTCCCCAGATCTCCCCAGCAATTTGTGGTGGGCAAACCTTGTTTGAGTTTGAGGATTTAGCACATTTTTGCTGCGCTGTTTTTTGCAGGGAGGGCTTGGGGCCGTCCTGACAGCATTTTGTGTGGTCTGGCCACCCCCGAGCACAGCATCCCTTAGCCCACCTCACCGGGGACACCCCAGCAACCCTCCTGCCCAGCCCCCAGCAGCAGGAGGGCACAGGACCCATCCCCTCACCCCCTCCTCTCTGCCCTGCACCCCTGCACATCTGGGCTGCCACTGAAGCTCAAGGTCGTTGGGCTTTTATGTTGTTCTTTCGTTTTCCATTTTATGTGGTTTGTGGGCACATAATGGAAGGTGGATTCTGGAGAGGTTTGTTCTCTTGCCAGCCTGAATTATTAATCCAGTTGGGCTTCTTTTTTTTCTCATTTTCTTTCCCCCTCCCCGTGGATTTTATTTTAGGCAATGGCAAAGTCCCTGGCTGGCAAGGCTGGCCCTCCCACCAGCCTCTGGTAGCATTGCTCACCAAAGCACAGCCGTGCTCTGGCCCAGGGCACCGAGAAGCTGCCAGTCCCGGGAAGCATCCCAGGGCTTATCTGCTGGTGGTGGTGCCCCTGGCTCAGCAGAGAGAGCCCGGGAGTACCCTGCACCTCTGCCCTGTGCAATCTACAGCGTTGTGCTGGAAGAGGGGATTGAAGGGTGAATTAAAGCCTTCTCATGCTTCCCGTGCCAGGGGCGGTGGGCACACAGGGCTGGGTTACCATCCTCACCACATGGCTCGGCTCCGGGGCGGTGAGGAATTGAAAGCTTGGCCAAGACGGAGCAGGACCAGAGCTGGTCCAGCTCCCCGCAGCCTCCATCGGCACCCTGAGCCACTCCCAGCAACCCCAGCAGGTCCCTGTGGGGCATCCGAGCCCGGGGCGTCCTCATCCCTTGCAAGCGGGAGCACTTTGGCTCCCCATCAGTCCCAGTCCGAGTCACACAGCCGCGGGTCTGCCGGGACAGGGACACCGCACTGAGTGTCCCACGGTGGAGGGACCAGTGGACATCCCGCACCGAGGGCAGCGCTGTGGGCTCCCCGAGCCCCCCGCCCTGGCCAGGAGGCGATTCCCGGGAGGAGGCAGGCGGGGAGGCGGCGGTGCTGCTGCTCCCCGGGGCGCTGGCAGCCTTGGCACCCGCCGCCGTGGCTTTGGGTGGCCCCGGCCCACCCAGCCGCACCCGGGGCCGCTGCCTGCCAGCCAGACACCGCGCTCAGCTTTAATTAGCGGGGTGGTTTAATGAACGGCAGCTCGGCTGCGACCGCGGAGCCTTCCTGGCTGAGCGGCCGCGGTTTGTTATGGCTGTATCTGCTTGTCCCCCTTTGCACCCTGGGTGCCCCCTCCTCTTCCTCGTGGGGAGCAGGGCACTGCGACTGCAGTGGGACCCACCAGAGAACCCACATCAGAGGGAGCGGGTGGGAGCACCCCAGCACGCAGGAGCAATGCCAGGGAGCTGGGAGTGCCTGGCCTCGCCAGGTCTGTGCCGGAGGGCTGCTGGGGATGCCGCTCCCCCTGAAAGATGCTTCCTTTGGTACGAGCAGAGGGGTGATGGACGCCCCCGGGTTTGCTGCTCTGTCCCCTCGTGCTGCCCCATCCGTGGGCAGACATCGAGCATCATGCTGCTGTCTTGTGGCTGGAGGCATTTATACTGTGAAGACTGAGGGTGTTATTAAACGAGCATCGCCAAATGGCCCCTGCGGAGGGACGGGCGCTTGCTGCCCTCGACAGGGCTGATATCGCCGTTCCCAGCACACGGCGCTGGGTGAGCGGCCCCTGCCTGCGGAGGGAGAACGCGGCTTCCCGTGCTCACGGTGCTAACGAAGCCCCCGGGAGCGCAGGCAGCACGAGAGCCTGCGATGAAGAGACAAAAGCACTTGTTGAAAGAGGCAGCCAGGTGGGAGCAGCTCCAGGCACCTCTCCGGCTCGTCAGACACGGCAAGCAGGGCGCTCGGACGGGCAGCATCGCTGGCACCGCACCTCCTAATTGGTGACCCCCGGCTGGAGGCGGCAATTAGAGCTGCAGCCCTGCCCTCCACTGGGACTCTCATTAAGCACCTCTGGCTGTATCCCGCGGGGAGCTGGGTCGCGGGAGGCCGGGATGCGGTGACAACGCTGCCGGCCATGTGTGCACCACTCTGCCCACCCTCGCTGGAGCGGGAGCAGGGTGGTGACAATTTGTAGCTGCACTAATTGGCCTCTCTGCTGTTGAGTTCTGTTGAGCAGGGAGGTTGGTGGATACAGGGTCATCCTCCTCCTCCTCCTTAGAGCAGCGGGTTCCTGTCCCCAGGGGCTTCTGATTTGCTTTTATTCCCTTCCCCGAAGCAGGTTTTGCAGCAAGTAAGCTGCCACGGTGATACTGCACCTTCAGCTCCAGGTCTGGAAAGAGGAAGGATTCAGCAGCTGGAGGGGAAAAAACATTCCCCTTGCTGGGTATTGGGGGCCAGATACTCACAGTTTTTTACACTGAAGCCTATTGTACCCCTGTCCAGCTTAATGTTATTTTTCATAACTTAGAGCTAAGCAGAATCATGACACAACTCACTAAAATCACCTTCCGAATGTGCTTTTGTGAGACCTGAAAAAGGGGGAAATCAGTAAAACCCACACGTGTGGATCCATCTCTGCACACCAGGTTGAGCAGGATGAACCAGCCTCATCTACTGCACGTGGAGAGCTGAGGCTTTGCTGAAAAAAAGGACGTTGGTGTAGAAACCTGGGCCTGTAGGTAGTCAGCAAGGGTACAGCCCCAAAATTACAGCACTGATGCAGCAGGCTGGAAAAAGCTGATGAAACACAGCATCCATCTCTCCCCTCCATCCAGACATCAGATGGCTCCTCTTGCTGAGAGGAGATACCCAGCTCGCTGTGGGAAGCCAGTGGCTGCCAAGGACAGATCCTGGTGGCAAACAGCATCTTTGATCTTGCCGTGGCCAGCACTGGCAAGGCTGCCCTGTAGGGTGGGCTGTGAATATGGCACAGCAGCTCCCTGCTCCCAGCCTCAAACATCTGTCTGTTCCCCTGCAGCCACAAACACTCCCCTGGACTAGAGGGAGGGAAAATGACACACTACAATTTGCAGATTTGGTGGAGATAAATCCCCCATGGAAGACGTGGCTGGAGATGCCAAGGCCGATAGCACCAGGCTGGGCAGGCCAGGAGTACCCTGTCTCCCACCGTGCCCACTGCCCTGACATTGGGACTGTCCTGCTCCTTGGGAGAAGCTGGGAAACCCCCTCCTGCCCTGCTTGGGGGTGGCAGAGGGCCGGGCTGATCCTGTAAAACCCTGAGGGTGGATCACTCCAAGGGCAAAATCCTCTCAGATGAAGCGTGGGAGGAAAAGCAGAGCAGTTGTACATACAGGGCGGGCACTCAAGTAGTGAGAGGGTTTGGCCTCAGCTGCTGGGAAGGGCAGCCAGGCTGAGCAGTGTACCTTAGCTCTGAAAAGGGCAGAAGGGATGAGAAGGACAGCCAGCTCCCAGGAGACCGTCAGCAGGGAGTGATGTGACGGGTACCGGCCCTTCCAGGATGACGCTGGGCGCGATGCAGGGCGGAAGCGCTGCCGGCTCTCACAGGCTGTGAGCTGAAAGCTGAGAGCAGCCCAGGAAGGGGGCAAAAACCCCTGACGTGTGCCATATTTCATAACATGAGATGTGAAACTTTAATGGGCTCTGTGATATCAAAGAAGACAGGAAGCCTAAACCTGTACACAGCACACGAAACCCAACAGCAACAGGCGATCCCATCACCCGTGGCTGCCCCCGAGGACAGGACAGCCCTGCTCACCAGCACAGCTCTGGCTCTTGGCTTCACCCAAAGGCACAGCAGGGCAAGAGATCCTGGCCTGGAGAGCTGTGCCAAGGCAGCAAACCAGGGTTCTGAACAAGAGGCCAGGCTCTGGTGGAGGGCGGGCTGGGAAAGCATCCCAGTGCTCAGGGACAGCGGGGACGTCACCGTGAGTTGTGGCCAGTGCTGTATTTCTCTGTTGCGAAGTTGAGCAGTAAATCCTGGACAGAGGATCTCACTGAGGCACCAAGGGACAGGGACTGACAAAATTTATGGCTTAAAGGCGGCAGAAACGTGCCATAAATATAAGAGGTGTGCAGGAGAGCTGGCCCCTGCGCTTCCCAAGGGGAGGCTCATCCCCTTGCCTGTCCTCTCCTCTCATTTTGGTTTGGCAGCCAGTGCTCATTGCTGTTAAAACATACCCAACTCTGAAAGGAGCTGGTACCTGTCCCTAGAAGCACCAGGGAGGGCCATAACAGGTAACAACCACCATGACTCACACCAGTGGCATCAGGAATAAGCAGGAGCTGAGATTTGGAGTGGTGACACCTGCAGACCCTCTCCCTGTCACCACCATCCAGGCTTTGCTGCCCATGGTCGGTCTCTCCCAGAGTTTAGTCCCCCTGGCCACATCCCATGAGCTCACTTGCCATCAATCCTCACTGGGACCAAGCCCTTTGGCTGCTCCCATACCCTGTTTAAGGCCAGAAAAGATGATTTCAGCTGTGCTAGCACTTATCCCGGGGAATAAATCTGTGGCAGTCACAACTTCTCTGCCAAGTGACCAGTGGTGGCCAGCCAGGCTGTGACAGAGGGTAATGTGAGAGCTGAATGTGCCAGCCCTTTATGGGGGGCACTGGGATGGTGCTGGGATGCAGGCTGCAAGCACACTGGATTTCATTGCAGGTAGGGAAAACGAGCATCTGTACTTCTGAACAGTGGCCAAGGAATCAGAGAATGTTACCAATGGGCTGAAGAAGGAAAGGGAAAGGTCTCCCGGGAGGATTAACCTGGCATTTGATCCCACTTATACCCCAGGTGTGCCAAATCTATGGGCATGGGAAGAGGACCCAAAAACAGGTTTAAAGGGACAAGGTGGAAAATCCTGTCAGAAAGGTGAAAGAATAAAAGCAGATGAAGGTTTACCTAATAAAGATTCATCCAGGAATTAAAAATAATAATAATGAAGAAAATTAAAGTTCTTCTGTTGACTTCACTTTGGAACCATGCTCTGATGGGGGATTTATAAGCCACGTATCTTTCTCATTTGGGAAATTATTTGCAAACCTGTGACCTTATCACAGGAGGCATCTGTGGGTACCACACACCAGGCTTTCCTGGGCACAGCTGATGCTTCTGCCTGGAAACCACATCGGGAGCAAAATCTGGGTCTGGGATGAGAGTTGATCCCATCCAGTGGGGACAGACACCACAGCATGATGGGGCAGCTACAGCTGTGCCCTCGAGCCAATGACAGGAAAACACAATTCCAAAAAGGAACGTGCTCCTCTAGCCCAGCCAGACTCATGAGCACCAACAGCAGAGCCCCTCTGAGCTCATCCCAGCAAAGATCGTTTCCAAGGTCTGCACGTTCAGAAGTCCCAGCAAGGAAGAATAAAACCATGGAAGAGATTCCAGGAGGGAATGTGGACCCGGCAGCGCTTCTGCTGCCAGGTCTGGGAGAGGCGTGCTGTTTGCTCCAGCATTGGGATTGATCTGGGGCGGGAGAGCAGCAGAACTCAGGCTCCAAAAACCCCAAGGATCGCCACCCCTTGTCCGACGAGTCAAAAAACCCGCGGACACAGCCTGGCTCAGCCCCACGCACCCACGGCCACACGTGGGGCACAAGCGGCACCCACGGGGCACAGCCCTTGGGGGCGAAGGGGGGGATCGATAACGCACCTTAAAGTGCGAATAAACCCCGGCGCTCAGCGCGGGTCCCACGCGCGCCCGGCGTGGGCTGCAGAGCCGCGACCTCTGGTGGCCACGGGCGGGACGCGGGGGCTGTGACACCTTCGTGGGGCTGTGACACCTTCTGCGGGGCTGTGACACCTCCCGCGGGGTTGTGACACCTTCCACGGGGCTGTGACACCTTCCACGGGGCTGTGACATCTCCCGCGGGGGGCTGTGACACCTTCCGCGGGGCTGTGACACCTTCCATGGGGCTGTGACACCTTCGGGGGGCTGTGACACCTCCCGCGGGGCTGTGACACCTCCCAAGGGGGGTTGTGACACCTCCCGCGGGGGGTTGTGACACCTCCCTCGGGGCCGGGCTGTCCCACCCGGCCGTGGGCGCTTCCAGGGCTCCTGCCGGGCGTTTAGGAAAGGTTTTCTGCTGCATCCCGCAGCATTTAAGAGTGTCTGGGCTGTAATGCCTGGGCTGCTCCCCGCTGAGTCGTAAATAATCTTTCCCAGCACTGAACGTTGTTTACTAACATGTTACTGGGGACTTCTTTTCCAGAGAGGGATGCGGCTTGGACACGGACGGCGACAGCTCAGCCGGAGCTCTGGACTGTGTTCAATGGCTGATCAGACACTCTTTGAAACTCATTTACAAAACTTAGAGGGAAACTTTGCAGTTTAGAAACAAAACATTGTCTCCCCTCTGTCTCAGTATTTTATTTACTGTTTTTCTGTGTTCTATCCCAATTCCATGTACCAGCTCCCAATCCGAGCAGTGTTTTGGACGTGGGTTTGACGCACACACTGCACATCTCAATACCTACAGTGTAACACATCAGTGTCTGCTGGGGTGGCTCCAGCCACCCAGGACAGGGCTCATCTCTGCTCTGCTGAGACTCACCTGCAGTCCTGTGTCCAGCTCTGGGACCCCAGCATAAGGAGGACGTGGACCTGTTGGAGTGAGTCCAGAGGAGGTCAGAAAGATGCTCCAAGGGCTGGAGCACCTCTGCTCTGGAGACAGGCTGAGAGAGCTGTGGTTGTTTAGCCAGGAGAAGGGAAGGCTACAGAGAGACCTTAGAGCCCCTTTCAGTGCCTAAATGGGCTACAAGAGAGCTGGAGAGGAACTTTTGACAAGGGCGTGGAGTGACAGGACAAGGGGGAATGGCTTCAAATTGAGAGTGGGCAGGTTTAGATTAGGTACTGGGAAGAACTTCTTCCCTGTGTGGTTGGGGAGGCACTGACACAGGTTGCCTAGAGAGGCTGTGACTGCCCCAGCTCTGGACATGCTCAGGGCCAGGCTGGATGGGGCTTGGAGCAACCTAGCCTAGTGGAAGGTGTCCCTGCCCATGGCAGGGGTTGTAAGTAAGTAATCTTTAAGGTCTCTTCCAACTCACACCATTACAAAATTCTGTGATTCTGTGTCATGCTCCCTCAGTCTCTGGGATCCAGAGAAAGCCCCAGGGGACAGGTTGTTTCTTTTCCCTGTGGATGCTCAGACACACAAACCACGGATGCTCAGACACACAAACCATGGCTGCCGGGGTGTCATCCGAGAAGCAGCAGTGCTGCAACGAGACACTGGGAAATTACACAGTCAACGGAATAGCTCTAATGAGAAAACGAACCAGACATCATATGGTGTTGATTTAGTCCTCAAATATGAAGAATAGGGGAAAGGGAGGAAAATAATGCCAAGGCAACTTCAACCCCCCAGGAGTTTATAAAGGCATTTTGTGCAAACACGCTGCTTTTGCCCCGAGGAGCGAGCAGTGCTCCTCCCCACTCGGGGCTGCAGTCAATCTGCTTTCGGCAAACCAGAGTCAAAGCCCCCAACTTTATCAAGAGCCACCTCTTGTGGTGTCTTAAACATCTGAGCAACTCAACACTGCTTTGTGAAAGGCTGGCAAAGACGAAGGAAATGAAAGCGTCATCCAGAGTGACGCCACTCAGCTTTGCCCCCCAGAGCTGTAACCACCCTTTTGTCATTGGAGGCACCTGATCAGCTTCCAGAAGTGTGGGCAGGCATCGCCCTCAGAAACTTGAAATCTTCACACTGTGTTCTTAAAAATGTGTGTTTGGGATGCTGTGAGAGCTGGTCTTGCTGGGGAATGCGACAGGCTGTGACCACCTTTCGTCTCCTGTGGCTACAAAAACTAAACATCCCTTGTAAGGAATCCCAGGGCTGGTGTCTAAAGATAAAAATGAAGCACACCCCCCAGCCAGGCTCCAGGCTGTTACACTGAAGTAGGTTTCCTCAGCAATGCAACCCCAAATCTTCCCTGTATCAGGGTGGCTCTGCCCTCCCTGAGGTGATGGCTGCAAGGAGCTGCAGAAGGCTCTGGATTTTAAATCAGACACCCAAGTCTGCAAAACACTCTATTAAACCATTCTATGGAGAGAAATACAGGTCTCCCTTGAAATGACCAAGGGTGTCCTGCTGTCCAGTCAGCCTGCTTGGGAGAACACTGGAGTTCAGCTAAGGCCGTCCTGTGAACTGAAGCTGATTCAGGACTCTGAGCCATCAGCAGCCTGTGGAGTTCGAATCACCCACACTGAGTCCCCTCAGTGAAGGCAGAGGCCGACCTGTGTTTGGAGAAGATGTAATTAGAAGAGATCCCAGATCATTAACTTCATTACTGCAGCTGTGATTAATAGCAGCGGCAGCAGTGTGGAGCATCACCAGGGAGGACGGATGTGGGATCCCAGCCTGCCATGATTTCCCACCTCCAGGAGCTGCTCCCGGTGGCTGGATAGGGAATTGAAGTTGGTTCCCAGCCACAGAGCCCCATGATTTGGTCACAGGGCTGTAGAGTCAATGGAGTGGTGCTGGGGATGTGGCAGCCTTGGATCTGGGGCTGTTGGGGTTGTGGACCCTGCAAGTCTGTCCTGCACCATCACCTGTGCCACCAACAGCCCTTGATTTTCCCCACAGACAGACATTGCCATGCTTGGTTAGCACA
>JAWWLV010000021.1:12358185-12388559 GCA_035041135.1 Platyrinchus mystaceus
CATTTCTTCTTTAATAACTGAATTTACATGCCAGCAGCAAGTGCTACGGAGTGCCAGAAGGAGCCAGAGAGGCCGTTCCTGCGGCTGGAGGAGGCAGGCGGTGGGGCCGGCCGGGCTGCAGGCAGAGCCGGCTCCTCCTCCGAGATGCTCAAGGTGGCAGCATGTACCGGCAAAAGCGAACCGGCCGGCAGCGAACCTCTTCTCCCTGCAAAAAACATCAGGAGTTTATGGGTTTATCTCGCTACGGGCCAGGAGCAAAAATAAATAAGCCCCAAATCTTGCCAGCTCTGGTCTCACAAACCCTGGGAACAGCCACGTGTGCGTAGGTACCTTCACCCGGGGGGCAGAGCAGGGTTTGACACAGCTCACTTGTGCACACACAGTCCACATGCAGAGCTCCTGTTGATGGTTGCCTGCCTAGGATGTACTTTGAATATTCTCTGGATATACTTCTTGCTTGGAGTGCTTCATTCAGCCAACTTCCAGCATCTTTGCTCTGCACCACACCGTGGTAGCCCCTGGACAACCCAAATCCTTCCTGCCTGCACAAGCCTTGTGGGCAGAGATTTTGGGTGATGAAAGGGAGGAGACCCAGGGAGAGAACCCCACAGCCCAGCTGGCAGCCAGAGAGTCAGTGCCACCAGGGAGCTGCTGCTGGCTGTGCTCAGGAGGTGACAGAAGCGATGCCTCCGGCCTGGAAATCAATCAGGAAGGCAATCAGGCACAGAGTGAGTGGTGTTTGTCTTGCACCTGCCAGGCTGATGGAAATGTTCCATGCTGCAAAATTTATGGCAAATATGGTTTGGGCTTGGGATTGTTTTTTGGTGGGGGTTTTTTCACGGTGTGAAGAGCTTTGCTCTGCTGGGAGCACTTCATTTCAGAAAGGATTGTTTTCGATGGGTCACAATTTTCCCTAAGGAAAGCCTCTCTGGCAATTCACAGCGCTAATTTACTGTGAGCTGTCGCAGGCAAGGATGCTTCCTCAGGCCTGAGGAGGTGAAGCTGTGATGATGAGGATGCAAAGCCTGGGTTCTGTAAAACCAGGGCTCTGCAGCAGGGAGAGCCATCCCCTAACAGGAGCTGATGGGCAAAATGGCTCATAACTGCCAAAAACTCCATTAGGGCTGATTACCACTGTCCCCCCTGGCTTATCACCTTCTGCCTCTGGGGGCTGGTGAGCCCCAGGCAGTGGCTGTGCACTGGCCATGCCTGAGACTGGGCAAGGGGGGTCCTACCTGTGTCTCTGTGCTCACTCAACTCAGCAAAAATAAGGACAGTTTTACTATATTTTTGTTTATTTTGTTTTGCTTGTAACTTGGGTGGAGGGGAGGTTTCCTGGGAAGGCACTGCTCCTCCATGTGACCTCCCAGGGCACCGCTCCTCCAGACATCCCTGGTACTTTGCCAAGGAGAACCGAAAGCACAGCTCAGGGAAGCTCCACACTCACCCCAAATTCATCTGTTTTATCTGGAAAAGGAGCTGCCAATTCCCAGCCTGGTCTTCCATCAAGAAGTGCTCTTCCAGCTGATCTAGTGGAAGGTGTCTCTGCCCATTGCAGGGGGTTGGAACGAAATGAGCTCTAAGTACCCTTCCAGGATTCTGTTATTCCTCCTGTCCTGGGGGAGGTGTAGGGCATTTGTTTGGTGCTGTAGTTGCCTCAGTGATTGTGTGGCACATGATGATGGATAAAGGGAGGATGTTGGCCTAAAGAAACTGGAAGGAAAGCAGTGGTTTCCTGCAAAGGGACAGGACTACAGCCAGAAGCAGAGGCATGGCCAACATGGGGAGACCAGAGAATCCCCACAGCCCCAGCTTGCTCTGCACCCATGGGCTCGTGGCAGAGAGAGAAAAGGGGAAAGAAGTGCAATGCAGCTGGTAATTTCCCTGACACTGGCTGAGGATGAAGCCATCTTCCTAATTAATTGCAATTGTTTTTGGACAAAGCAGGAAGGAGAGAGGGAGAGCTGCCTCTGCTCACTGAAGTGGGAAGCAAGAGCCTCTGGATGGAAATTTGGGTGCTGAAGGAGCTGCAGCTGTGGCTCAGGTGCCACCATAGCCCCGGGCAGGGCCTGGAGCCAGGGGAGAGGGTTGGGGGGTGGCAGGAGCCGACTGGCACCGCTCCCCACACCGGACACGGGTGGCCAGGAGATGCTCAGCTCATTGTTCCCCTGATCCGGCCAGGCCACAGGATATCCTGGAGGAGTTGTCAGACCCAGCATCTGCAAGGGGTGGCAGGGGGGGAACATGACTGGATTGGACCTGCTACAAATAGGGCACTTGGGTTTATTTTTCTCTGAGAAAAGGCACTTCTAAATGGGGCTGAGGCCGTGAGGACATCGCTTGGAGTGAAGAGGGAAAACTGGCTTGATTTGCTCTCCTCTGCTGAAAAGTTAAACCCGAGGGGTTATAGTGACCTGTAATGTTGTGTGGGTGATGGGTGAAGGAATAGGGTGGAAAAACCACAGCCAGCAAGCAGCAGGCTGGAGGGAGGGAGGGAGGGGAAGTCTCCCAAGGTCTGATAAGCCCCGGGGACACGGTGGTCCCGCTCTATCTGCCCGACCGGGCCCGGCTGGCGCCTGCTGTACCTTGGCAAGGCCGCCCATCCCTGCCAGTGCCACCAGCCCCAGAGCCTCGGGATGTTTTCTGCAGCACCCAAGAGTGCAGAGCAGCACCCGCAGCCCTCGGGCTGGAGATGGACCCGACCTGCCCCGTGTGGCCTTGGCTTCTCGCCATCCTGCCCGTATCGAGCTGCTAAAAATAATTGGGAGGCAGCAGAGAGAGTGCAGAGGGTACCAGAGCCTTCCCAGCCCAGCTCCACCGTGCCCAGTCACTGGGGCAGATGGGGTGAATGGGCTGACGTGGCCATGCTCTTGTCCCAGGGGGCCCTGAGAGCCGGTGAGGGATCTGTCTGTCCCCGTCCACCCTGCAATTAGAGCGAGAAAACCTCCACAGAAGTGCCAGGCCCTGTCTGATTTCCTCCCTTCTGCTTTCCCAGCGATGGGAAGCTGCAGATAGAGATGGAGCTGATCCTGCCACCAACTCTCCCAGGGGCCTTGGTCACATCCCTGCTCCTCCACTGCTCACACGAGCCAGGAGACCCCTCGGCTCGTGCTGGCAGGTGGGGGATCCACCCCGCCACATGCCTGGTTTCCTTTGGGGCTTTTTTGTGGTTTGGGGTTTTTTATCAGGGCTCAGGCAGCAGGTGAGAGGGGGAGCACAGCAACCCCACGGCTGTGCCTTTGTGGCAGCACCCCCAGCCTGGGAGCACAGCTCACTGCTGCCCACGCACCCGCACACTCCCCTCAGCTCCTGCTCCGGGAGGTGTCACAGCTCCGCTGGAACACCGGGATAACATTCCTTGGGTTTGGCTCAGTGGCTGATTGAAACTGCTGAGACATCTCAGATTCAAGATGCACCAGTGAACACCAGAAATATGTATTTTTATCCTATTTGGGTTCTCACTTGGCTGCTCATTTATTATATTTGCACCCCAAATATATGCACGGGGGAGCTTAAGGGAGTGCAGCAACCAGGACTGGGTTTCTCCAGACCACGAGTCAAGAAAAACTATCAGGAAGGGAGTTTTTTGGCAAAAATGGAGATATAAAAAGTTCAGTCAGGCTTGGTAGGAGAAAAGGGCAACTGAATTGGATAAAACATTTCATTTTGGAACCTGACTTCCCTCTTTAAATTGCACTGAAGTACATTTGGTGAGGAAATGTCAATAGAGAAAAAGCGTCAAATCCTCCTGAGACAACCAGTGTGACTTGGGGGAAAAAAAAAACACCTCCCCTGGCGACGTGGAATCCTCCACCGGCTCCCGCAGCGGCACCGGGGATAATACCCGGCTTTTAAGGGATGAAGCGCGCTGGGCAGGGGAGCCGGTCCCGGCTGCCGGAGCGATTCCTCGTCAGCATCTGTCAGGGAGGATTAATGCCTAAGTAGGTTGTGGGCTGGCTTCCAGAAGCATTTTTAATAATCAGATGCTGCGCGCTGTTTGAGCAGCCCGTGGAAATGAAGGCGCCTCGTTAACAAAAAGAAACAAATATGTTGACGTGAAGTGGCTCATTTGCTGGGGATGTTAAAGCTGGTGACAACCCCCATTCACACCTGGGGGGACTGCTGACATCCCCTCCAAACCCTCTCCTGGGCTGCAGCATTGCCTGTCCTGGCTCAGGGGCCGGAGGAGGGATGTGCAACCAGCACAGCTCCTACAAAAAATGTAAATAAGGCCCCCAAGCTGACACTTGCAAGGTCTTGAAGATAAAAAAAAAAAAAAAAAAAAAAAAAAAAAAAAAAAAAAAAAAGACCAAATTCCTGCCCCCCAGGGAAGGAGTCTGGCTGGGTGTGGGTTTGGGGGCTGGGAACCCACGTGCTGGGATTGTGCCTCGGAGCATGTCCATGGCTGTGGCAGCACCACTGGGGGAAGTGTCTCCTCGTGACTCATCAGAAACGTCACCAATCGGCAGCGTTTGGAACATGGTGGAAAGCGGCTCTTTTGCATCTGCTGGCACTCAGCACCAAACTGCTGCCTGATGCTGCCATAAAATCCGTGTTGCTCTGGGGTCTGCACTTCATTTTCCCCTACCTGCAGAGAAAAGAGGCTGTTAAAGGAGGAAATTACAGATACATTAATGTGCAGTCCTCTCACAGCAGATCATCAATTCTAATGCTGCAGGATGCTGTACTGCTGGCAGTGGGAGTCAGGGAGCAGAGGGCACGACCTCACACCCCCAGCACAGGGGCCAGAGGGCCTTGGACATGTCCTGAAGCTTCACTGGGGCTGGAGACCCCGAGCAGCTGCCAAACCATCCTCATCTTCCTGGAGGCTCTCCTGGCACCAGCCCAGCATTAAACGGGAGCTTAACCATCCGGAGAGGCTGGGCAGGATATTAATAGAGCCAGGGCGGAACGCGGCGCTTACGGGTCCCGAAATAGGCTGTGAGACGAGGGGTTGCCTGAACGGGGCTGCCCTTGTGAGGGAAGCTCCCCAAAAGGGTGGTGAGGGCAGGGGCCAGCAGGTCTGGAGCTGGGCTGTGTCGGGATCAGCTGCAGGCACAGGGCAGCACTGGGCCCTGTCCTTGTCCTGCAGCAGTGGCAGCAGGCACCGACCTTTCGCCCGGCAGTGAAAATGCATTTCTCCTCCCTGGCATTACACAAAGGCTCTGTGGGTGCCCCAGGCTGACCCCCATAAGAGGATTACCAGGCTATTAGTGGATTGGGACAGTGGGGAGGATGTTTGGAGAAGTTTGCTCTCCTACCCCTCAGAAAGTGGTGCTCACAGAGTCGTGGCTCCCCATCCCTGTCCCCATCCCTCTCAGCCAAAGGCCACCGGCAGAGATGAGGACAACTGCAGGGCACATCCCCCAGTCGGGCTGCAGATGGCACGTGGAGCCCCGTGTGGGCTCCCAGAGATGAGTTACCAGGACTGGGATTTGCACTGGGCAAGCCTGAGCCCCCACACACCAGCAATCTGGCCAGGGCCGGCCACTACCATGGGACATTGCCAGCTCACTGGGAAAGCTCCTTCCCCTGGAGCTGGAGTGATCCCAAAGACTTACATTTATTTAACCTGAAAACGTAGCAGGGTGGAAAGAAATCTGGGAGAGGTATCGACAGCAAAATCCCATTATTGGCCATGAAATATGCATGTGCTGTAACTGCGTGGGAAGGGCAGGGGTGGCATCCCGGCAGCCTCTGCCACCAGCCCTGCATGGGCACCCTCAGCACCGGTGGGGGCAGCACTGGCAGCTCAGCAGGTCCCTGTTTTGTGCCAGGACACAGAACAAACCCCTCCTCATGCCCACGGGGAGCAGCCCCTGCCCACGAGCTGTGCTGTGGTGCCCAGCAGGCCGTGTGAGCCAAGCGTGCCCAAACACATCCCCAGGGTTTATAATTCAAGGCACAAACCGAAGCCACGCTGCCTCTGTGCTCGCCCTTCCCTCGTGCTCATCCCACCCAGACCCTTGAATCCCTGAATTGACTTGACATTTGGGGTCATTTGGGGATATTTTCCCACCAGCTCCCAGGGGGGAAATTCCAGGTTAATTCATTTTGGCTTGGTATTGCTCCCACTGCCATTTCCCACCGCGTTCTGCTGCTCTCATGAGGCACAACTGGAGCCACAAAGATGAAAAATATGGTGAAAATTTCCTGCTGGTGGAAAGCCCTTGGGAAGGGTGGGGATGCCCCAGAGCAGGCCTTTATTATGGCTCCAATTAGCTGTTGGTTGCTGCTGGAGCCAGAGGGGGCTCTGTGGAAGTGAGACCTTGGCTGTGAGCCCACAGACACGGGGTACCCCATGGCCCAGCCAGCTCCTGCCCCAGACACGGGGTGCTGTGGGGTCTGAGAGGCTCTGCCTGCCTGTGTGTCCTGCCAGCAATGGTGCTGCCTGTTCTGGTGGCTTTGTCACTCATCTCCTCCCCAGGCTGTGCTCTGGCTCGAGGCTCAGGTACATCTCCATCCCTCTTTCCAGATGAGGGGGATGGAGATGTACCTGAGCACAGTGAGACTCTGTGCTGCCAAAACACCCTTTGGGGTCACATGGACCCAGCTACAAGCCCAAAGAGGGGATTTTTCACCCCAAAAGCAGCTCCATCATCTCAGCATATCCTGGGAGCTGCTCCACACGTGCATTCACGTGTTAAATCAGCACCCAGCTAATTACCTCCAGCAATAAGGAAACCCTGTGTTTGTAGTGAGTATCTGCTTTAAAATGATGTTTTACACAACATAAAAGGATTATTTTATAATTAGCTGTCTTCTAAACCCTGGCCTATTGAAATTAGGATATTAAACCATACACCGTTCTCTGCTTTTTAAATATCATCTGGAAGTTGATTAGTTTTGCATTACTAAAGAGGAACCCATTGAAATATTTAATCATCATGAGACCTTTTTCAGAGAAATGTTAACATTTGATTTTTAAATTTTTTTTCCCTGGTAATTACTCCAGCTTTGCTTACACCGAAAAAAGATTGTTGAAGCAATTTTCCCTCAACGAAGGGATCAAAATAGTACTGTGCTCAACACCTGGAGCATCCTTCTGTGCTTGCTGTCTGGCACAGCTCCAGGTGGGAGTTCATACTGCTGCTGCTGCTGCTGCTGCAAGCCCAGCGACCACCCTCAGGACAGGATGAGATGCCCCGGGGCGGGAGGGAGGGGGAATTTTCCTTTCCCAAGGTGTTGATCTTGGCTCCAGGAGGAGTAGGTGGAAATGAGATCAGGTAATATGCCCCAGGGGATGTATGATTTTATGCAGAGTGAGGAGAGATGTGAGGACATGACTGAGCTGAACTGCAAGCCGTGCCAGCAGGATGCTCAGGGACTCAGAGAGCTGGAGCATCACCCTCGGACACATGAAACAGCAGGGGGATGTGGGGCACAAAAAGGGACCTTGGGAGTTTGTGGTATGTTAAATCCAAAAGTAGAAGCTCTGGGAGGGGAGGGGGGGGGTGTTATTGCCTTTAAAACTACACAGAATTGCACGTGGGCATAAGGGGCTGAACCATCATCGTGGGTGCCAAACTGCACCGACCACGCAGGGATGGGCACAGGGGACGAAGGGCCAGACACACTCATCCTTCTGCTCTCAGATGTAAAACAAGAGGGCAGAGTCTGAGCCAGGAGGACCACGAGAGCCCCTGGGAGGAGCAGGATCTGTCCTGCACTGGGTTCTGCCCCCGGCATGGGGAGCAGCTGCCTCCGCTCGGCTTGACTGGCCACGTCCTCAGCCGTGCTGGGAATAAACCAACTGCACTCAGACACTCTTTAAATTCATCTCCTGCTCCATGCCAGTCATTGAAAATGATGCATTTGTTGTGAAATGAAGCCAAGAGAGTAGTATCAAGAGCTTTTTTTTTTTCAATATGCCTTAAGTGACAAGAACATTTATTCTACAGGCGATGAAATTCTTGCACGTTTCGGTCAAATAATGAGGGAAACATTTCTCGCTTCAGGAAAACACTCCTAACATCAGCAAAGGGGAAATGCACATTTCAATTTATAATTTCAAGTTACAAATTTGCATGCAAATGTATTTTTAGAAATTTGAAAGAGCTAAATCATACATTTTTGGCAGGTTTTTACTTGCAAAAGAAATTCCCAGCGTGGATATAGCTTTGTATTAAATTCCAGCGTGTTGCTTAGAAAAAAAAAATATCTAAAAACTATGGAAAAGCAAAGGAGCTCTGTGAAATGCAGCTGGGTTTTTTCCCCAGGGCTTGTCCTGTCCCACAGCTGCACTGGTGGGACTGGAAGTGTGGAAGAAAAATGGTTCCAAGTCGACATTTGTGGATTGGTTTTTGCAGCCTGTGCATGTTGCATCTGCCCTTAGATTTGAGGTTAATTTTACCTTTCAGGCAGTTTAGGGGATAGAGCGGTGCTGGTGAATGCAGTGAAGTTGGGGACCATGGGGAGATGTGTCCAGCTCCTCTCCCTGCCCAGTGAGAGATGGGGTTTTGTGTGGATACCACACTGAAAAGCCCTGAAATATTTTGGTTTTTGCAATATTCCCTTCTAAACAATATTGGGAGAATTTTCCTAATGTTTGACCTAAAAGACCCTAAAAACATTTATACTCACTAGAAGTCTGTTTGTTTTCCCCATGGAAAGCATTCCCTGCATAACCCAGAGCCACAAAGCCTAAACCCACCATTTCCAGCCAAAAACTGCCTTAACCAGTAACAACCCATATTCTTACCCCACCACTGCAAGGAAAACTCTCCTCCAAGCAGTGGCTCACTTTCAAATAACTTCAAATATGACTTTACAATTCTTCCCCTCGTTTAAATACATAAATGTTTTTGCTTGCAGTAATCTGCTCTGAGATGTTCATGGCTGATTTATTGAATAACTTCTCCTGTGCATGTGGAGTATCACCCATCAGTCGTGGAGAGCTTGGTGCTCCGTTCACCACCATCATTTTAATTTGACATCAGCACCCACGGGGCTGGGGAGGGCACTGGCAGGTGTTTCCCTGTGGTTACACACTCTCACAAATGCCATTTGTCCTAAAAAATTGAGGGTTTGGGTTGCCAGAGGAGGGCTGTGGGTCTGGGAATCCATCACAGGGAGGTTTATCCCCAAGCCCTGGCTGTCCCTGTGCCATGGCCACCCTGGCACTGCCTGCCTGGTGCTCCCTTGCTCCAGGGAGGGGGTGTTTCTGTAGCCCAGAGCACAACATGTGAAGGATCCCCCCAAAACTAAAAATCACCCAGGAATAAAGCAGGACTGTTGCTAGGGAACCAAACGTGAGCTCTCAAGTCCTCTTTTCCCTGAAGGAGTCCAAGAGAAATCCCTGAATTTCAGGTGGTGTGCAAAGAGGCTCTGGGCTGGCAGCTCCTGGATGTTGGGATTTGGCAGAGCCACCCAGCACATGGAGAGGGCAGTGGCAGATCGTGATGAAGGACAGAGAAGGTGATGGAGGATGGAAAGGATGATGATGGGGATGGAAAGGGGAGCAGTGGAGGACAGGAAGGACAATGACGGAGAATGGAGAAGGAGATGATGGAGAAATGGAGGAATGGATGATGGGGGACTGAGAAAGCAGTGGTGGAGGAATGGAAGGATGAGGATGGAGGATGGAGAGGAACTAATTGGAGAAAGCAAAGTTGAGTCAGAAACAACCGAGGGCTGTGGTTGGGGCCACTCACTTGACCCAGAAGAAAGTTGGTTGTGTTTTACTGCGGTCTCGTGCCAGCAGACATTATTTATGAGCCTCCAGCATTCCTGTATCATTAGGTCTGAAAAAGGTGTAAAGTATGAATGATGCAAACAAGAGTCAGAAGGCTGAGGGCTCTCCTGGCCACCGGGGAGGGGTGTGCAACCATCACCTTACCAGTGACTCCCCACTGGTCACCCCATGTGTCCTGGGGTTGCTGCCAGGGCCAGAGCACTGTGTGTCCCCACTGCAGCCACCCTGGCCCCAGGTTCAGTCAGCCTGCTAAGCACAGATCCCTCATCCCCCACAGGGTGCTCTTCCTCACCTCCTTCCTCGTGGAGCCTCAGTCCTGGTGCACGGCACGTGTCGTTTCAGAGCCCTGAAATGACTCTCAGCCACGTTGTCTTCCAGCTCGGGACCCAACCGGCTCCTGTTACTAAACATAACTCTGACTTTGCCTATTGCTTTTTTCTGAAAATATTTCAAATATTTTCCAGTGCAAAGAGCAGTGCATAGAGATGCTGTTTTCAGGTCCCCAGGGGGCTGAGGAGCCAGCTTGATTTCCGCTCACCAAAATAGCCATGATATTACACGGATCCATCATTTCTTTACAGGTTGCTTCCCACTAGGATTCCCAAGCAGCCGAGCAAAGGAGGCTCCCTGGTGCTGCCCTGTGCCTGAGCCAACACATTTCAGACCTTACAGAGTGGCTGATACACTGCTTTTTTTCCCTCTTTCCTGCAAAGAATTTGATTTTCTAAAACTTCCTATTTCTTTAGCACTGCCGGTTGTTGAGCTGATGGGCTCGTCTTTTCAAGGGACACCGAACTGAAGGGAGCTTAAAAAGTGCAGTTGGGATAACAGGATTGCTGCTGGCACTGCAAAATGCCACCTGTATCCTTCTGCATGCAAAGTCAGACGAGGGATTACAGTGCTTCCCAGATTAAGCCATTTTAAAGAATTCAGCAGCACAGGGGATGCTGGCAGCAGTGCTGAGATTCAGCTCACCCTCACCCAGGGCTGCCAGAAAAGACTGGAATTTTGGGTGCTCTGCAGAACAAACACATTTATTCATGATCCCCATGGGGTCATTGATCCCAGAGAAGGCATGGAAGGCTCCAGCTGCAGGAGAAGGGTGAAGGGCAGAGAAAGAGGATGGATGTGAAAGCAGGAAGCTGAGCAGGTTGATTTTGGGAGCAGAGCCCTGATCAAGCAGAGCAGACCCCAGCACTGCTCCCCCACTCTACCCTTGCACTGTCACAGAGGTGAAGGCTGCTCCTCCAGAGTGACAGGGAGCCAAGCCCAGCTCTGGGTTCCCAGACACTGCATTAAACATGAGAGACAATTCCCAGCAGTCGCTGCTCGGCCTTCAGCGAGTTTTAACAATGTAGGGGCCAAATTCAACCCCTTCAAACTGGAGGACTTTAATGGGTTTTCAAACAAAAAATCCTTCTGCCCTGAGACCTCTCAAGCAGAGTCAAGGGCTACACCCAGCCACTCTTTTCTACATTTCTGTGGTATTCAGAGTTCAGCTGATTTGTCCACAGTAAAAGCCATTTTGTTGGAGAGGTGCCTTATCACAGCTGAGCCCCATCGGGTGGATGCTCGGAGGGGAATCTGACATCTGGCTAAGGCCCAAGGACTCTAAAGAAGATTTTAGTCTAAAACTCTGCATAATCCTGTGATAACATAACCTGAACTTGTTCTCTGAGTCACCCTTTTGCTACCAAATCAACCCAAACTTCAGTAATGACCTTTAAGCCCCCTCGACCAGCTCAGTGCTGGGAAAACAAGGGGATGTTTGTAGATACCCAGAGCTGCAATTTAATCCTGCCTGGCTGGGGGAGGAGTGCACGGGACCAGCTTTTCTCTGGAAAATATAAACCAGCTCCTACTTCCTTTGGCATTCCTTTTCTAAAGTGGAAGCAGGACAAGCTCAGCATCTGGGGAGGACAGTGCTGGGGAGGATCCTGTGTCCACATCCCAGACAGAGACCCGACACAGTGCCATCCTCCAGCCTTTTTCACAGCCACCTTCAGCCCACCATGGTCTTCCTCAGAACCAGACCTGAGCTTTCCCACATCTCAGCCCCTGACCCAAAATATTTAACCTTTGTAATCAGCAGGGTGAGGGACCCAGGTCCCTCTTAGCTACACCAACTCTTCCTCTCCTTCTCCTGCCCCAGCCACTTTGCTGGATGTTTCCAGCCCTTCTTCAGCCCCAGTGCCCATCAGGCACTGCCTCCCTCCCTGTGCCAGGCACCTGCCCACTCCAGCTCTGGCTTAGCCCTGCCAAGGGATTAGGATTACACGCTGTCAGGCAAAAACACGCCTGGGAAGAAAGCACTTAGTGTTGGGTTTTTTTTTTTTTCCTAAGTAGGTAAATATCCCTGTTGAGTGAAATATGAATATCCATCTTCAGGGTCAGGATGGGATTTGGTGCTGTAAATCTCTCTTTGGGCCAGCTCGCTCCATGAGGTTTAACCTGGGGTGACCCATGCTGGAGCATGACATCCATGTCCCAGGTGCACATGAGTGGTACTGACACATCCATCCCTTCCATTCCAACCTGTCCCACCCACCCTGTCCGTCCTGTCCATCCCAAAAAGCAAAGGGACTGAAGGGGAGGGAAAAATCTGCTGTGGAACCCGGAGAAGCTGTGGCTGCCCCATCCCTGGAAGTGTCCAAGGCCAGGTTGGACGGGGCTTGGAGCAATCTGGGATAGTGGAAGGTGTCCCTGCTCATGGCAGGGGGTTGGAATGAGCTGCTCTTCATGGTCCCTTCCAAATAAACCATTCTGTGGTTCTATGATACCATGAAATGTTCCCTGTCAGGCTGATTGGAAGGTCAGTAGCCAAGTCCCATTTTACTCACAGGGTATTTAAATGTGCTGATTTTTCAGCATCCCAAAGGTAAAACCAACAAAGCAGAGATGTAGAATAAATAATACAATAAAACAATAATAATAATAAATGTGCTGATGTAGGCAAAGACCAGGGAACAGCAAGAATTGGGCTCTGGACTTTGCTGCAAACATGGGACCATCTCATTTGCTAAAGACATAATATGTCCTGGATTTATTAGGCACAAAAAGCAACTGAGCACACAAATAATGACCGTGCAAAATGCTGGGACACTTAATCTTCACACTTGCATTTCCCAGTGGAAATGCCCAAGTCTCAGGCAGGGCAGCTGTGAAAGGCACCCGAAGGTTTGCAGGGACAGGGGGTGGGTGAGGAGCACCCAGGGGAGGACACAGCACCATGGAGGGTCCCAGGGGGTGGGATTAGTGCTGAGTACACCAACTTTGCTGCAGGGGCTGGAGGAGAGGGACACAAGGCAAGCAGTGGCATCTCTCAGCAGCAGCCTGGGCAGAGGTTGGGGAATGATGGAGCCAGAGGTGCCACTACCCAGTACTCAGCCCCATAGGCTGGTTTGGGTCTGGGAGAAGCAACACATCCCCAGTCAAGATGGGAATCTCTTCCTTCATTTTGTTTCTGGGGCTGTGCATTGGCATCTTGGCTTTAACAAGAGTTAATTTTTCCATCTGCTTGCTGATCTTATGGCATTTCATCTTTGGGGTTTTGTGGGGTTTTTTTGCCTTTTTTTTTTGTCTTTTTAAGCTTGACTGCAAAACCACAAAAACACCCAGAAAAGATGAATAAGACCATCTTACACATCTCTGGACTCCAGGAGCAAAGGCTTCAGGGAGAAAAACCACCAACCCCAATGAGGATCCCAATTCCCCCCACCAAGAGACTGGCACTCATGGGGATCCTGCTCAGGATTTACAGCCTCAGCAAGAGACCCCAGCACATCAGACCCACTGGTTTTTTGGGTCCAGCTACAATCCAGCATCATGCATGAGCCTTCCTTAGAGCCAGCAAAAAGCAATAACCACCCAAATCCCAGCAGAGGGAGTGACGGGGAGGTGCATTTTCATGTCATAAAAATGCTCTTCAAATAGTTGCTTTTCTTCATTTGCTGACATTTAATGATGGGAAGCCAGGACAAAATTCATTTTGGGGTGAGCCAATGTGACACTGGGCTCTCAGCTTTTCCACTCAAGTGAAATAAGAAATCCCCGTAGGTGGAGCAAAACAATTCGTTCCACACTCAGGACATTTTGTTTGTTTTTAATATTTAATTGAGGCGAGGTAATTTCATGACCAAAGGTCAGTTCAAAGCCAACATTTGCAGTGTTTCACTTAGACAAAGGTGACACAAAAGGCTTTGACTCTTCAGGAAGGTGTGTTCCTGGCTTTCCTGCCACTCTGGGCTAAAGCATCGCTGTGAAGGTTCCCCATGCCAGGTCTGCCTCCTCCTGCTCTTCCAAAGGGCAGCAGTGGCTGAGGCAGCTCCCACTGGAAGTGCCAACCTTGCCTGGATCTGGCTGGCACATTAGCCCTCATGCAGAGGTGGTGTCACACCATATTAAACCCCCACAAAACACAGATTTCATCCCCAAAACCCAGTTGATGACATCTGAACCCTTCAGTAACATCCCTGGGGAGAGATAACTCCAAATCATGGAGGGGGAAAACCATGACCTTTATTTTCAATGTAGTTCCCAAAATATCTTCCTCAGTGACTCCTGTATTCCACAGGTTGATGATGTGAAGAACATCCCCACTCACATTATGGTGGCTGTTCCCAGCCCCTGCCTCTTGCCCAGCGTGTTGGGATCAGTGGTGCCTCTCCTCTGTTCAGAACAGAGCACAATGCTTTATAGCACCTTTTTGGACCTATTCTTGGATAAACCCAAGGGTTTCCCACTGAGCAGGGATTTTGTTCTGAGCTGAGCTCTCAAACCGAGTGTGCCCAGCGAGGGACGAGTCCCAAGCCAGACCAGTCTTCCCAATCCTAGCAGAGGGCAGTGTCCAGGGGAGTGTCCCTGTGCAGTCCAAGGGCTGTCAGGGTGCTCAGGGGTGGGTTGGCCATCACCATGTGCAGCACCCACCCCTTGGGGGTGCCCAGCCACCCCTCGCCGTGTCCGTCCTCCCCCGGCCGGACACAGTCTCCTTTCCATCATATATCCAGTTGCCAGAAGTCCCCACTCACCGGAAAAAAGATGACATTTTAGAGGTAATTAATATCCAGGGAATATATATCTCTGCTTCCTATGCTTGTACATTTGTAACCTGAGTCTCTCTGCTCAGTTTTTCCCCTCCTCTGCAATGCCCTCTGGGGAGAGCTGAGCTGCAGGGGATGCGGGTGTGCCTTCCCCTCCCTGGCCCAGCCCCGTGGCTCAGACCCCACAGGCCCTTCTGAGTCTGTCCTTGTTGGGGAAGGACTGACCCCAAAATCAGCTGAAGGGCATGGTCAGCATCCTGGGGAGAGCTGCCTTTCCCACCCCCGTGGATAGGTTTTCCTTGGGGATCTGTGCCCTTGCCTTGAATCCGAAAGGCATTGGGATGCTGAACTGGGATTAGCTGAGAAACCCCAAAATGGTGGCGACATTATGTTTCCATTTAATGAGCCACATGGCTCTGCTTTACCTCCAGAGACAAAACACATAAGGGACACCAGGGAGACTCCTGGGCACCACTCACAGTCCTTCGAACTAAGTGCATCTCCCACCACCCATTTCATTACTCCTCATCTGCTCTGACCAGGGTGATTTTTTTGGGGCAGAGGCTCATCAAACATCACCAATGCCATGTACTGTACACGGCCTCAACTGATTTTCCACCCTGAACTCAAAGAAGCTCATCAGGAGGTAGGAGAGGAAGGGTCAGCACCACCAGCAGTCACCTACATCAATATTACACTTCTCAGCTCCCTCTCCTATCCAGCTGCCAGACACCCAAGTTTGCATTTGCAGCTGGTGGAAACCTGGACACAGACACTACTGTCCAGGAGCAATGGAGTGCTGGGAGTTAGGCCAGAGAAGGCTGAGAGGTGGTCGAGATCCTCCCAGCATCCTCAGGAGGAGGGCAGGAGGAACAAAGAAGTTCTGCTGCTCCACTGTGGTCAATTTTCACCAAACAAGCAAAGCCCCTTCCACCAAAGCCAAGAGCTGGCAAGCTGGGGCACCCAGCTGGGATGGGGGGAATGGTGTGGAGGTGCTTCTGAAACGGGGAGCAGAGCAGGAAGATGAGCTCCATTCTGCAGCTGAACACATTGCCAAGCTGGGTCTGGCTCCTGGTCCCAGCACAGCACTGCAGGAGATCCTGGGAAAGGCAGCTCTGCTGAGGGAAGCACGTGGACGCGGGCACGGCTTCCTCATCCCTGCACAGCCCGGCAGTGTGTGACACATCATCCCATCGCTCACCGGGAAGAGCTGCCTCTGCTCCCACAGGTAATTTAACACCAGCACAGCCCGTCCACTCCGGATCCTGACCTTGAAGAGCATCCTCAGCAGGCACTCTCCTTCCTTGAGGACACTGGCAGGTGTTGGAGCAGGTACTGCTCCCTGCAAGCAAGTTTTCCACTGGGAATCAGCAATCCTGGGCATTAGGAGGATCAAGTTCCAGGAAACAGAGCAAGGGGGATGTACAGCCTGGGGGGCCAGGAGGAGCCCAGGTTTGGAAGGAAGGGTGGGGAAGCAGCAAGGCCCCTGCTCTGGGAGTCACAATGCCCAAGTTGTCCTCCTTGCAGTTTGCTTCCTGGTTTTGGGACGTGATGCACCCATTTGTGGTGTGACTGGGTGCTGTGCTCTGGCCATGCAGGATGGTTGCAGGCTCAGCTCAGCTGACTCACAGTGCCTCAAAGTGGGATTTCTACTCCCAAACCCTATGTTGTTCCCCTGTAAAGCCTGCAGCCAGAAGGGAGCCCCAGGCAACAAAAGGTGCATCAGCCACCCTAGCACACCTCTGCATTCCGAAGCAGTGATTCACACTGCTTTCCTCCTGGGATGATAAAATAAGCCTGGAGTGACTCATCCCAGCTGTGGCTGTCAGCTTCCAGCTGTTGGCATGGAGGGACACGGCTCCTGTGGGCCAAATCCTGCTTCCCTCCCTCCTCCACCAACCCGAGCTGCCTCCTTCAGCAGCAGCTCAGCTGCAACTCCGTGCAGCAGAAATGGGGCAGGAGAAATCCCCTGCACCCTGCTCAGGGCAGAGCAGTGTATCAGCTGCTGCATCTCCTGGACCACATGGATGTTCTGCCTGCTCTGGGGCCAATGGGGACATCCAGGACATGGCTCTTGCTGCTGCCTCCAGACGGTGCTTCTGCAGCATCTGAACTGGAGATGCTGCTCTCTCTCCTCTGGCCATGCAGGGAAAACTGCCATGCAAATTAATGAAATATTAAAACCTGAAGAGACCTTAAAAATTGTGACACCCTAAAAACCCCCATGGAGCAACCTTGTTTCTTCTCCCTGATCCTCTGGGGAGGCTGTCTGAGCCCCACTCCAATCTCAGCCAGGCCTGAGAACCCCAGCGGTGTGTCAGGGCTTCCCTTCACATCTGCAAGCGTGCCCTCCCTGATCCTCTGGAGCCCCACGGGACACCCCACGGTTCCCCAGCACAGCCCAGGTGAAGAACAGGTTGCAGTGACATCCCCCTCCCTCCAGGGCAGCAGCCCGAAGGCAGCAAGCACAGCCCCCCCCGGGGCAGCATGGCCCCTGTGCTCCATGGGGCTCACCCCAAGGACGGCCCCGTGTCCCCCCTGCCCTGCAGTCCCCCCTGCAGAGGTTCTGCATTCCACCCTGCGTCACTGGTGGCTCCTGTGGGGAAGTACATCTTGTGCTGCGTTTCCATGGAAACCAGCATCGCACACGTGCCAGCGTGGCCGGGAGGCTCCCAACCCCGGGAGATGCCCCCAACCCCGGGAGATGCTCCCCGTCAGCCCCTACACCTCTGCGGGTGCCTTTCCCTCCCACCCTGGCTCTGGTATCTCTCCTCGTGGCACTTGCTGACCGGTGGCAGCAGTGAGGAGCAGGGCAGCAGGGAGGAACCCCTCTGCCTGGCACTGCCGAGGATCCTGGGGCACACAGCACCTTCGGCGCGCCTTGCTCCCTGTGTGAGGGAGGGGACACGAGGAAATGCGCGGCTCCTGGCCCGGGGCATTGCCAGAGATGCACCCCCAGCACCAGAGCGAGATCCACCCGTGAGGCTTTCCCTGGCTGTAGCTTGCTGCCTCTGGGTCTCAGATTTCTGGCACATAGTCCCAGCCCTGCTATCCTTGCCCAACCCCTCTCTTCCCCACAGACATCTTCAGCACAGCTCCCTGCTGCTTCTCCCAGGCTGCTGTTGGATGGCACCGTTCCAGAGTCTCGGCTGAGTAAGAAGGGACGCGCGCTCTGAGCGGTTCGGGGGAGATGCTGTGCCGGCTCTGCTCCATCCAGCCCTGCAGGAGGGGTTGGATTGCTCCCTGGAGCCAGGCTGCTGCAGGAGCACGGGCTCATCCCCATGCTGCCAGGCTGGTGGTGGCGTGCTCAGCTTCCCTTCTCCGGGATCTGGAAGCCTTGTAGTTCCCCAGCGCTATTAAACCCTTTATGAAACCGAAATTCCAACAATCATGCAGATTATCAAACTAATCACTCTGCCCCACATTTCAAACACGTCACTCTGGCCACTCTCCTTCACATCTTCTCCCCTATTAATTCACGAGCACCTCTGCAAATGCACATCTGCCCCTTCCCCCATCAATGGTGCCCACCAGACAAAAACTACCGCTGAAAGGTGGATTCCTGCCTCGCCCCTCACTAGCAGCAATGCAAACCCTGCTCACAGCTGGCAGGGGATGCTTACCAAGTTCCCACCAAGGGATCAACAAGAAAAGTGCTTTGCTGGTAAGTACCACCTCAGAAAAAGGAGAGGAGAGAGCCACAGCCCACAGCCATCAGCCACCTGGAGCTGCAGTGACCCCCAGCAGTGATCTGTGGCAGTGTGAGCATCCATATCAGTGTTGATAAGGACTTAAAAACCCCCTTTCAAATCACAGAACCACAGAACAGTTGGGGTTGGAAGGGACCTTAAAGCTCATCTCATTCCAACACCCTGCCACGGGCAGGGACACCTTCCACTAGACCAGGTTGCTGAAAAACCCATTCCAACCTGGCCTTGGACACTTCCCAGAGGGGGCATCCACAGCTTCTCCAGTGGATATCTTGTGGGTAAATGTTATCCCTAGGGAAAACATCCGAATTCAAGAAAGGGCATGAAAAAGAAGGCCAGAATGTTTTCAAAAAGGAGATATAGTTTCCAGATACATCCATTTGTGGAGCTGTTTTCATCTTGAATTGAAATCTCAAGGTGATGGTGGGGAATGCAAGAAAGCATCACTTTTAAGGGATGTTGAACACATTAACACTCGATATGAGGCAGGTCATTTTTATCTGGTTTGCAGTTTCTTGACTGGTGAAGGAATTTGGAGACAAGCTCTGCTCCCAGCACACAATTTTCATACCCCTGGGTGTTCCCACATCTCACCCTGAGCGATGGGCAGCACCACCTGGAACCCGCTGGGGTCAGCGTGTTTGGGCACGGCTGCTCCACAAACCCCAGCACCCCACAGCTTAAGCAGGAGCTTTTCCCAGGCCTGTGGCTAATACTATCTGCAATAAAAGCTGGGCAAGTCTCCCCCTTAAGCAGGCAGCCAAGTGCTGGCTTCCTCCAACAGGATCTTGAAAATGCTCTGTTTACAGAGGCAGAAGTTGACTTCAGATTTTTTAGGGCAGCCTTGAACTTTGCGAGCTCCCCAAGTCCAGCCCTTCCGTGTTGCTTCACTGCTGCCTCTGCACATGATGCAGTAAGGCTGCCACATCCTTGTCCCCACAAGCACTGAACCTTGTATTTATCTGCTGAAAATTGCTATGCAATGAAAATAACTCCATTTCCAAGAGCGCCGGATGGACGGAGCGCCTTTTCAATGCGCAGGGCAGGGGATTGGGAACAGCCTCCATCCTTTGCAACTGCTCTGCGCCAAGCAGGAATAAAAGTTTCATACCAAATTAGAAACAGGGCTCCCATTCCTGCCTGCAGATCTGTGGTCCGTGAATACAGCCAGAAAGAATTAAAAAAAAAAAAAAAAAAAAAAAGGCAACTTGGCAAGCACTCACTCCCTCACTTTGAATGAATTTGCTTTGACCGACCGCACGAGGTTTCCACATTTGCGGCCTCGCCGAAATAACGCTCCGTGCGTGGCCAGGCAGGCCAAGTCCCAGGGGGCAGCAGGGGAGCCCCCAGGCTGCAGGGAAGGTGCAGACCCTGGATGTGCTGTGATGTGCTGGTGCATACACACTGCCTGGGGATGCTCAGCTGGCTGTGGCACTGGGGACTGTGCTGCACACCAGCATTTTCTGGCGTTCCCCGCTTCTCTCTCATGAGCCCATCCACAGCTGGGAGCTCTCCTGGTTTACACAGGGATGGCTGACTCCGTTTCTGAAGCAGTGGGATGCTAATCTATAATCAATGCTCTGGAAACCCAATGCTCTGGGATCTTATCTTAATGCACTGATTGCAATATACTCCTGAGTGATTCCTCTATTTGAACAGTGCTAAGTCAAAACACTTCACATCTTGAATTTCATCGGGTGGATATCACTAATGAACTTACTTCTGCATTTTACGTAGTTCAGAAATTGGCAGCTGAAGGGTGAAGGGAATCAGAACGTCTTCCCTGCAACCTGCAAAGAGAGAAGAGAAGAGCTCTGCCAAATAAATGATTCATTACCCACCCTTCTCCCAGCCTAGGTACTTGTGTTAGCATCTGAAGAAGCCATCTCCACACATGACTTCTCCAATTGCAGGGTGATGCCCTGCCCAGGGAAGCAATGCCTTAGGGCTGGCACTGACCAGGCAGGGTGTCCTCTGCTGCTGGGAACATCCTCAGTGCCACTGGTTTTGAGGGGAGCAGCACCTCTCCTCAAGGTTAGGTAAAAATCCCTCCTTCCATGAGACACCCTGAAAGTCAGAAACTCCAATGTCATGCCAAGTTAAAGAGACAGGAAAGAGAAACAACTAAGCCTTATGTATCTCCACAGGGCAAATAGATGTACTATTGACACCAGCAAGATGCCAAAGTCTACTGATGGGCTTCGTGTGTTGTTGAAAGAGTAATTATCCCATCGAGTTTCCAGCTCTTGATGACGCAGGGGATAAACAGAAGTTTCCTGTTCGGGACTTCATAAACACCCTGAGCAGATAAACATTCATGAGCGAGGGGTTTGGGACAGGGAGGGGATGGGCAGCAATCCTCTTTTATGAGAAATGAGATTGGAAAAAGGGTAATCTCCTAAATGGGCATGGCTGGTGGGCTGATAAACAGAGCTCCCGGTTATTATGGTGATGAGCTCCATAGAAAAAGTGTAATCCCAGCCCAACTGTTCAGGAGATCGCTGCCCAGCCTCTTCCCCCCTCTCCCAAATCATCACATTAGGCTGATAGGAGTAAATAAATGAGATCTCTTTGTGCCAGGTTGTGTAACACCACTGAGCAGCAGCATCCAGCTTTGCACTTTTATGGGGACATGGGTGACTCCCTGCCCTGCATCGGGGGAAGAGCCTCAGTCTCCCTGTGTGCAACTTATGTCCTCTGGTCCCTCCTTTCACTGAAAACCTCTGATGGGTCTGGCTCCATCTTCTTCACCGAGCAGCAGAAGGACCACAGCTCTTTCTTTCTGTGGGATCTGTTTCCAGGTGGGAGCTGAAGCCGGGGCAGCTGCACGTCCAGGCTTGGGGAGGTGGTTCCCTCCTGCCCCCCACAGCAGCACTGCCACCATACCAGCCTCGCCAAGAGGACCAGCACCCCCCCACTGCTGTATGCAGAGGGACAAGTGTCAGGGGAAGCTCAAAACACAGCTCAAGGATGGAAATTCACAGCGTAGGGGGTGTTTTTTTCCCCAGTTGCCTTGGTAGGACTGCAGAGGAAGGCTTTGCATCCTAGTGCATGCAGAAACCCTCCCCTCACTGCCAAAACTGCAGGCTGGGGCCAGATTAAAGACAAAGGACAAAATGCCATTTGCTGTATTTCTGTTCAGTTTTAAAATGTTGGGGCAGGGGAAAGGCCACATAAAAGCTGTCAGCAGTATGGCAGTGACAGGATGGTGAGTACCCAAAAAGCCGTAGGAACATCACAGACCCACAGCACCAGCCACACCAAAGAAATCCCAACAGCCCCACGTTACATCAGCCAAGGAGCAAATCAAAGCTGAGGGACAAGCTCCCGGTTCTGGGAACACACTCACAGTTTTTCCTCCAGCCCTCTGCAAACAAAGAGCTCTCTGCAGTTTGTGGGGAAGCTCACAGGGTTTGTGCTGATGCCGGTGGAGTCGGGGGGATGGCGAGCGAAGGGCGAGCACGGGCACTTCGGGGAAGTTAGTTTTTAAGAAATAGTTTGGAACCCAGGGAATAACAAACAAACCTCAAGCATTTTCGTGGCTTCTTTTTTTTTTTTGATGTATTTTTCATGAAATGGAAAACTACAACAACAAGCGGCGCACGCAGTAACAATAAACAGTGTGAGGATACAACAAAAAGAGGATTATAATTTCAAACCAGCCTGCCCTGCATGTGCAGCGCTCCCAGTGCTGGGGAGCAGAGCTGCCCTTGTTTCTGCTGTCTGCAAGGCCAGGGATGAAAGATGTCAAACTGCAGATAAAACTGAGTATGCAGGGATAATGATAAGGTAAAAAGATGAAAAGGAGGTTTCATACAGCTAAACCCATGATTCACATTCACGCATTAGGCTCTAAAAATAATTCCAAAAATTGTGTTGGAAAAAAAGCCTTCTTTTTTTTTTTCACTTTACCCCACCTGGACAACTCCCCACCTTGGAGTTGGCTGTGGGATGGATGTGGGTATTTAGGTTCATGATTTACAGCCAAGCATCAGGAAGGTGGGATGGTTTTGAGGCCCCCTGTGCCAGAACTGGGTCCAGCTGAGCTTGGGCTCCCGGCTGGGAGAGTGTGATGCAGGGCCATCGTCTGCTCTGGGGGTAATCAAAGGCTCAGGAAGGTGGAAGGAGTGGGCAGGATTCACCCTGGACTTCAGAAGAGCTTTTGATGCCTCAGCAGATGAAAGCTTTGCTACAGGGGTAGTAAAATAGGATTGAAAAAGAGCAATTCTTGGAAAGATAAAAAAAAAGCTGAAACCAGGAGTGAGGATATCAAAGGCTGTGGGGATCACACAGGCTTCTAATGCCAGCAGAACATCACTGCCACGGGTCCTGTGGGCTGCAGGACGGTGCCAACTCCTTTGGAAGTCAGCAGGCACAGTGGCAATGAAGTTGGCAGCATGGGTTTGTAACTATGGCAAGAACCTCAGCCTGGCTCCAGCTCCTGAAATGCAGCATCTGAGGGCTTCATGGATCTTGTGCACCACACAAAAAGCCTCAGAATCCATTTTTCTGCCCTCTTCTGTTTTCCCCAGGAATATCCATCCCTCTGCCTCTAGCAGAGTATGCTGAGGGGGAGTAGGAGATGTCCCTTGCTGGGATTCAGGGACAGAGAGTGATCCCCCCAGAGCCCTGTCCCCCAAAGGAGTGCAAGGTGTCTTACCAAGACTGATCAAGAAGTTTCAACCCATCAGTTCGATGCAGCTCAAACATTGTCTGGCTGGTTGGGGTAGGGGAAGGGGTGGGTTTAGAGAAAACATAACTCATTCTCCATGCATTTAAATGGCTGGGAAAAGAAGAATGCCACCTTTTCTGCCCTTGCAGGCAGACCCTTTTCCACAGAACCTTTCAGTCTGCCACAAGCTGCGTGCAGCACCCACCAGAGCTGGGGCAGAGCCTGTGCACAGCCATCCCATGGACACTGCCAGCACTGGGAAGAGCAGGCCCAGCTCCTAAAATAAACCTCCTCCCTCCCACCCCTCCCTCAGGCTGGGCAGAAGTCCTGAGGGCTCTGGTTTGCTCTCTGCCTGCTCCGAGTGCTGTGCCACGGGGTGAGCAGCCAGGGAGCTGTGCTCCTGTCCTCCTCCTTCACTGCTTTCAAACAGCATCTACCACGAGAAATTATATATTTCAAGGGCACTTCATGCAAAAAAAAAAAAAAGCCCTTGAAAGCTTGCTCTTTGCATGGGGTTGCGTTGGAGGCTTCCACACAGATGCTGAAACCTTTTGTCCTGTTTTTGCAGATGAACTGCTGGGAGGACAGCTGGGAGCCTGAGGTGGGCCCGTGTGTCTGCACCACCCTGCACATGGGGCTGTTGTATCACTGTTTTGCCACTGACATGTAGCCTGTTCTGCTCTGGGGAAAACCTAATGGTAGCATACTCTGATTTTGGGGGGATTCTGGATTCAGCCCTGGCTGTGCACATAAAAATTAAAGGAAGAAGGTGATCTCGCTCTTGCAATGGATTTCAAGGTGGGTGCAGGACACAAACAGGGGCTGCATGAGACAAAATCTCCTAATTTAGGACAAGAAATAGAACCTTTGCTCCAGCTGGGATCTGGCAGACAGCAAGCCAGGGCTCAAATCCCCTCATATCATCTCTTGTCATGTAGGACCTCATAGTTTCAGGGGCTGAGCAAAGCCCAGAAGAAGCAACAGTCCTTCCCTCGCAGGACGTACCAATAATGATTCCAGAGCTTCCTTCCCAAGGGAGTTGGGACGCTTCATTAATTGAGAATTTCAAGGATCTTTGAAATCAGCAGCTGAAAGATGCTCTAGAAATACAAAGCACTTTTATTTTTAGAATGGATGTACAATAAAATCTCTCCCCTCATTTTCTGAAAAGGGCTTTCTCCCAGTGTGGAAAGGCCAGCTGGGCTACCTTAGTGAAACTGCAGAGCAGTGTGAGGAGAGAGAGGGGGAAACAAGAAAACACAGAAAACCAAACCTAAGGTGAGATGGACAAAGGTGGTTTTATCCTTTTTTTTATTAAGAGGAATGATAATAAAAAACTGAAAAATGCCACATACCAGAAGGCTGTGAGTAAAGCTGGGTTAGTGGAGCGTTTTCTGCCAGGTGAGTGACAGCAGGAGGAGTCGGACCCACCTGAGTATCCCTGCACCACACAGCACATCCACTGGCATCACTGCAGGGACAGCCTGGCTGAGCTGCTGCCAAGCAGTTTGCCAGCCCTGTGGGAGCCCAGACACTTCCTGGGAGCAGCTGAATTAGGAGGGCTCTGCTGAGACAGGTCTGGAAATGAGACAGGCAATGCAGCCAGACCAGGCATCTTGTGGGGACAAGACACCTCCAAGTGCAGGTGGAGCAGCAGGGATGTGGCTCTCTCCTCAACAGAGGGGTTATCCCAAGCCTTTGCCCCATCCCCCACAAGGCCATGTGTTTCCCTGGCAGCTCTGCTACCTCCAAAAGCCTCCAGAAATGAATACTTGCCCCCAGTAATCCACTTCTGCTCCTCATTACCGTTGACCTGTTGCATTCTCTTTCCAGCTCCGGTTCATTCAAAGAGGGCTGAAAGGAAGCAACACAAAGAAGAAATATAAATGGGCTGAACAAACGAAGCACAAATGAGATCTGCTTGGCCTTGAGAAAGGTACAGCTCCTTCTGCAGATAGGAATGACTGTTGGGACATATTTGAATGGGACTAGAACTATTTTCTGTAAACCCGAAGTTAAGCAGAGATTAAGTGCCAAACAATGAGCCAGACTTGTGTTCTGCATAAACCTCTACCAGCTGGACACTGCCAGGGTTCATCCATCATTCATTCAGCACTTCTCAGATCATTTGTGTTTCTCTCTCCTTTTCCATTAGACACAAAAGGCTTTGAAGAACATTTTCTCCTAAGCACCTATTTCTACATACTCAAAGCCTAAAATTAGGGAGCTATCAAAGTGAGACACTTTGGTCAGGACATCCAAGCAGGCTTTTCCCAGCTATTGCCACAATTTAACTTGTCATCTGAGGATTAATTTCAGAAGGCAGTGGTGGATTCTGAGTGCCCAGTGGATCTAAAGACAGGAAGAGGAGAGGGCAGGGAGGGAGCATCTCCCCCTCCTCTGCAGCCTTACTTCTCCTTGGAAATGACTGCTGTGGCAGGATGAGGAGGGGGATGTGCTGAAAATGGGGTGAAGTGGCACTTGGGAGCTGAACCCTTCATCCCCCAGCCAGTGGATCCTACTCTCTCACCGGTGCTGGACTGGGGAGGAAGGAAACGTGGCTGAACAATGAGCTGCAGGAAGTGGCAGCAGCCAGAAGGGAGGCCCTGAGTCAGCAATCTCAAGGGGCTGAATCCTGAATCATGCAGCTGATGCCCAGGGCTGAGCTGGGGGAGTGCTCAGCTACGATGAACCTGCTCCATCTTCCTCGTGGGAAATGGGCCCCCTACATCCAGCATGCAGGAAAAAAGGTCCTGCACACCATCCTGAGGGACCAGATCCCACCCTCAGCCATAGGGCAAGTGCACATTGTGTCCTTGGGGCTGAGGTTTTAGCTCAGAGACAGATGGGAAGAAAATGTTTTTCTAAAAAAGCTGGGGCTGAGGAAGGTGGTTCAGAAATGTGTGTCTTCCTGGCTCTCATGCTGGTGTTTTCCTCCTGTCCTGGCTTTCTATCCGTGCAGCCTTCAGTGACTCACTGGGCTGCCCAAACACAATTTCCCTCCAGGACTTGGGAAAGTTCCCTTTTTTTTCAAGTGCCTTTACAGTTTGGTTTTTGGCTGCCAGAGCTTGCAGGAGGGTCCTGTGCTGGGACACCCCACTGGAACCTGGGCCTGCACCCAGCACAGCACACGGTGCACATCCCACACTCACCCACGTGCTGATGTGGGAACCAGACATGAACATAAATAAGTAATAAATTATTGCTAAATTATCACTAAATAATGCCTTTTCCCTCTCTTCTTGTGCTTGCTCCATGCTTAATTACTAAGCAATCTGGAGGTCCTTGAATCATAGGTGGCTTCACATAACAAACAGATGAGCATTTTGCTTTTTATTAACTGCCTAAAATGTTACTCCATTGCAACATATTGCCCCATCCTGGGAACTCTGGGGTGTTCCCAGGCTGCTGGGTCACAGCATCCCCTTCCTGGGGGCTGCAGGGTGGCCAGAGGCACCCCTGGGTGCTGCTGGAGCACCCACTGCAGGGACAGCAGGGGGGTTTGGAGTGTGGGAGGATGAGAGGAGGTGGGGAAAGCCAGCTCACATCACTCATCTGCTGCCACTGAGCTGCCAGCCTGCTGGTGCAGCTCTGCAGTGCATGGGCACCCCTTCCCTGACAGCTTGCTGGGAGGGGAGAAAAGCCAAGCTGGTGCTGCCAGCCAACACCCTCTTTCCTCTCTAAGGCAGCTTACAAAAGCCATTTGCTATTTACCATGACAGCCCAGTGTCCCTCCTTTTGCACAGCCCTGTCCCAAAAGACAGAGGTGGGTCTAGATGAGGGCTGTTTTTGGGGAGCAGCCCCTGCCAGCCCCAGCTCTGCCCTGCCCTGCTCATCCAGGGCTGGCTCTACGGGCAGGACCAGCCTGCTCAGCCCGTCCTGATGCCACCACTGGGCCCCTGAATTGTTTGGCTCCAAAAGGCAGACACAGCATTTTCCTATTCTGTGAATTTTCCCAGAGGATTCATCTCACTGATTCCTCTGCTTTCCCAGACAGGATTTCCAGAAGGAAGTCTCATTCCCACTGAGAGTAATCAAGCATCTCAGCAGCAAAGGCACAATGTGGCCATTCACACGCTGGAGCATCACACGAGCTCCATGTCAGCAGAGCTGCCTCCCCAGCTCCCTCCAGCCACGCACCCATTGCCCATTTCAGGGCTTCAGCAGGACAGGTCAGACCCCCACAGACACAACAACTGTGGTTCTGCAGGGAGTTACTGCCAAACCAGCATGATTGGGGCAGGACAGTGTGAAACCAAGGCCTCCCTCAAGGACAACTGCCCTACTATCTTCCAACGTGAAGCCTGTGCCCAGCTTGCCCCCAGCACTGACAGATACAGGGCTCAAATGCAGCATTAATTACAGTGGAGGGTGACAAGGTCCTAAGCAACTTCTTTCTTACAGTGATCTAAAAGAGTCGGAGACAGGAGAGGCTGGAAGAAGACAGTGCTAAGGAGATGTGGATTCAGGAGACCTGCAAGCAAAATACAGTTGCAGCTTAGAGGCTGCAAGAGAAAATGTAGGGCAACAAATTTATAGAGTCAAAGCAACTTGAAAATTGATCAAAAGTACAGAGAAAGCATCAGGGAGACGGGGAAATAACAGAAACTTTAATTCAGGATCCTACCTGGCAGTGCAATAAATATTAATGGAATAAGTTGGAGAAAGGGGAGGCCTCCTTGGGAAAGTAATAGCAAAAGCACTGAGATTGATTTCCCATCAAACAATGTTTGACAAGGTGAAACAATTAAGGTCTGAGAAACAAAACCTAATTTTAGGGGGGTGATAGGCAAGATAAATGGATTTCCAAAGAACCAATAATCAAAGCTTTGGAGCTCACTTCAAGCCCACCAATGCTGGCTCAAATTGAAGTGCCCAGCATGACACCAGGCTGTGTCATGTCACCCCTCCATCCCAAGGGTCTCCCCTGCCATTCCAGATCCAACAGAACAAGTTTTTACCCTCAAGGCATTGTAGGCCTATAAAACTCAGAACCATTCACAGAAACCACTTGCACTCCATATAATAAACTTCACTTCCACACATTGATCACCGCCCCCACCTCCCATCCCACAGTGCCCTCATGGGCCACTGGGAATTATTCCTGCTCACCACCAGTTCCTGTGGTGGGAGAGGCACCTACAAATGCTGCTTCTTAGCTCAGACTCACATCATGCACACACACACAAGACAAGAATTGCCCCCATCATACCAGCCTGAGGACCATCGCTCTTCCAGTTACCTTGACCAGTTTTGCCCAATTTACACAGGGAGATGGGCACAGTTTGGCCTAAAGGCACCATTGAACATGGCCCTGGATCTTTCTCCTTCAGAAAAGCTCATTGTCCATCCAAAACTTCCTCCTTTGGTTTCCTGTGAGGCCGAGTGGGGAATGGGGAGGTTTCTACCTAGTGGGATGGTTGATGATGCAGCCTGTGAGGGACTCCCTGGGATTCCCACTGCCATCAATAACACTGCAAGTGGTGAGTTCATGCAGTGCCCAGGGCCAACATTTTACTCCAGCAGAGACCAGCTATTGCTTGTTATCTTCAGCTTCCCACGGGCTAGTAAATCATAGTGTACAAATTCATGTGGGGTCTTCCACTGCCAGGAGCAGACCCCTCCTCTCCACAGCCCTGATGGTCCTTCAGTGAGCCAGAAATCAAATCTCCTTCATCATTTCACCGCCCACCCATCCAAACCTTGCTGAGCCGGCTCCGCTGCACCACGCACCGCAAGAGGAGCTCATCAAAGCAGCCTCTTAATTGCCAGAGTAATGACTTAGATGTAAGAAATGCCAGCAAAATTTGCATGACTAATTAAATAATTAAACACAGCCTGACAACTGAGGAACACAATCACACATCCCAAAATCAAAACCACCTCTTAAGGCCTGACAGAAAGAAGGGAGTCGCTGCCCCGCGTGTCCTGTCGGTGAGACTTGCAGAGGGGTTGTGTCTTTTTGATTAGAGACCAAGCAGCAGTACCAGCACCCCCATTCTCTGATGAAGCCTTTGATCTCTGTCCAAAGAGCTGCTGAATGCTGAGCTCGAGCCAGCAGCCGCAGAGGAAAGGCAGGACTGAACGTGGCCACACGTTGCCGCTGAACGTGCGGCGCTGCGGTCGCAGCCCGAGTGCAGCAGGCAGCTCTGGAACGCTCTGGGCAGGCTCTGTGAGCCAGCCTTCAGTGCACAGGCCTGGAGAGGCTGCAAACCACGATGCTGGTCAGCCCTGGTGTGCTGGGAACCTGCTGTGGGAAAGGGCAGATTCATGTTTGAGCTCCCACGTGCCTCTCAGTTTTACCCTCAGTCTTCAGGAGAAAGCAAATCCACTCCCTCCAGCCATTCTGTACCAGACCCAAAGGGTTAAACAAGGTTGTTCTCCAGCAAACTATCTCACCTCCTTGCTTTTTTCAGCAAGCTTATAAAACCCATTTAAGATATGAATATGGAGACAGAATTGCACAGGCTAAAAGGCAAATTTGAAAAGATTAATTCTCTATTACAATTCAAGCCTTGATTTCAAAACCTTACAGAGCAGATTCCTGGGCTGTGGAAGGATGCCTGGGTTGACAACACCGAGACCTGACAGAAGCCAGAATCTGACATACTTTAATTCTTCAAGAAGGAGCAACATCAACACAGTTTTGAGAAAGGAGGCAGGAAATCCAGCCCTAATGGAAAGGCCTGGGATGTTGCCAATATTTTACATTCTTCGTGACACAGTTTGCTGCTGGCTCCACTGCCTGATGTGATTAGTCCAAGAACAAATTGGCCAGTCCCTTCCCACCCCAGCGCTGTCCAGGTGGTTCTTGCCTCCTGCTCTGCCCACAGACAGAATCCCTGCAGTCACCAGAAGCCTTACAAGCCCCCAGGGACTCATCTGGGAAGTGAATTATTCCTTTCCTCTGCGTTTGGTGATATTATCTGGAGGAGCACTGGCACGATTTCAGTCCAGATTTTATTGATACACAGACCAAGGGGAAAAATACCTTCCTAGAGGAGATAAGAAGGACTAACACATATTTTAGTCACAGAATAGACCTGCTAAATGATTGTACAGCACAGCACAACCTCTCTGGCCACTAGAAAAGAACTTCCTCTCCATCCCCATCTTCTTACAAACCTGGCACCAGGCTCATAGAAACTCTTTTATGAGTCAGCATGGTCAAACTAGTGTGAAACCTCTACATGACTAACCTTGCATATGTTTCCACCATGCTTACGTCAAGTGATCAGTGATAAAACTATAAAAATCCG
>JAWWLV010000021.1:12393931-12411926 GCA_035041135.1 Platyrinchus mystaceus
AAGAGAGAAAGCAAGAGGCAGCCAGCTTAACACTCATGTGAACTATTGCTGCTGGTTGCCAGAGATCTCACCCCAACACCCAAAGCTCTTGGACACAACTCAGGGAATTCACACAATGCATTTGAAAAACACTTCTTCAGCCACAGAGTAAGTATTTTCAGCCAAATTTGGGATCTGGTGGTCCAGGCAGCACTATCTCAGACAAACTGGAACACTACAGAAATCTGAATTCTTCCTGCTGTGATGATGCATTTTTCAACATCTTAATAATTAATGCAGAATTCTCCTGAGCTGGCCAGATGCTCAGTTTCTGACACCAGTGAAATCAAGGGCAGTTTCACTGCTGCCTGGTGAAATCATGAGAAAAGACAACAGCAGGCCACTAGGGAAATGCCCCCTCTCCCTAAGTTTTCTGGGGTTTGCTGGCCACAGCCAGAGGCAGTAGGTAAGGGTGGCTGCCCGTGCCAGCCCAGCCTCCTGGACTCTCACCGAGGGTGGAGGCTGTGGGAGGGGGGACAGGCAAGGCACACACAGCAGCCCTCTCCTCTCGCTGCTCCTGACAGCCCATCTCCTGGGCACAGCCTCAGCCAGAGGCAGTTCTGTTCTGTAGTTAATAACCTTTGATGGATCTTCTCTACAGGACTTCTTTCTTCCTGCTTTTTGAACCTGGATCGGGTTTAGCATCCAGCCAATGTCTTGATATTTCCTGAGTGCACTGATACCCCAAATACAGAGTTTGCTTCAGGTCCTGTTTCATCCTTGACCGAGATGTCATTTCCCCCAGCGTGACCTTTGCAGAATATCACTGCCTGTTTTGCATGTGCAGAATTTGTTGTCCCCCATCCCCTCCCAGGGAGAGCAAGCCCTTGGCTTAGGGCATTGTGAGGGATGCTCACTAAGGTTAGCTTCGGCCAAGGACAGCCAGTCTATGGGCTCTCTTCAAAATCAAAGGTGAGAGATGATTCCTGTTATTCATCCTCCGGAGGAGTGTCTCTTTTCCTCCACTGATTATAGCCTCTGTCAGCTAAAGCCAGCCTTTGTGAATCACATCAGTACTTAGAGTCAGGAAGCACTGCATAACACCAAGACAACACTTGGTAGAGCTGATGCTTCTTTTAAATATTTTAACACATATTTCTCATAGAAAAACAATGTGATAATTCCATAATAAAAAACCACTGAAAGGTTTTTGTGGAGAAAAAGAGCAGGAGTTGTAGGTAACTAATGGTATATTTGTACTTGGAGTTAGCTTCTGAGAGCTATGAGTTAAGTAGACATTGATATTTTCAGGGACTGAATTAGCATTCCTCAATAAGATCACTCATCAGGACTACTTGTGTGATGAGAGCTGCAAGGTTTCTGGATATCATTTATATAAAAACAGGAATGTTCCTAAAGTGCTGCAAATGGAGCTGCTTAAATTGCCTATCCAAATCTTGCATCTGATGGCAGTAGCTGACTGAGATGACACTTGTGTGCAATCAGTTCCATGCCTGAGCTTGAATGCTTAATGCAGAAGGTTAAGCTCAGTTTCACCAAGACCAAGCAATGACTGATTCTCCCACACAGAGTAATCAAGGCTTTGCCTCTAACCAGCACTCCTGGCTTGTGGCTGGAAAAAGTTAATTCCTACTAAATCATCACCCTCGATACTGCGGAAATAGGAACAGTAAAGGGCTGATGGATCCTTGTCCTCCTTAAGTCCCAAGCCAAGGTCAGCTACTGTGTCTCGTTTTTGGCACCATTTCACCCTTGCCTGAAGGACAACATTGTGTAGCTTCAGATTTGTGGTTTTTCAAGGTTACTGGTGCACCTGCTGAACCACCCATGCTATTATATATTTCTTACTGTGGAAAGTGGACAGATGAAAGCTATGAAAGCTTCTTCCCCTCTTCTAGTTCTGTTCCATTTAGGTTCTCACATCACCACCAAAGTACAGATGTCTGCATTACCATACAGGCAGAAATTGGATCAGATGAAGGGACAGAAAACAGCACATCTTTATGTACCCCTGTCCCCTGCAATGAAAATACTCACAAGGGAATCTGTACTGATTTCCTCTCAATGACCAACAGCAAAGTAGTTACTCATTTAATTTCTTTTTTTTTTTTTTTTATCCACCATGTGTCCCTGAACCACTAGAAAATGGAAAACATTGGCACTGCACAGACTCCTTGAGCTGGGAGTTGAAAGTCACTGCAGAAAAGAGAGAGAAGTTCACACCTCATTAAGGGTTATCGACAAGTTCTTTCTCACTTTGAGAAACTATAACTTGGGGCTCTCTTCTGACTTCGGTAATGTGTTATTTCAGGCCACACAATAAGTGTCTTTTCACAATAAGTAGTAGAAACCTTTAATTTTATAGTAAAAAAAAACTTTTTTGTGCAGAAATTGATGCGGATCCTCAGGAAATGGTTGGAATGAGCAGTGCTTTCATTCAGCTGCTGTCTCCTGGGACTGGCAGAACAGCTCCAGGAGCTCCTCCAGCCCTGGGACACGCAGCTCTCCTCAGCTTCCCCAGCAGATCTTCTCCCTGGCTTTGTTACTGTC
Source organism: Platyrinchus mystaceus (assembly GCA_035041135.1). Classification (NCBI taxonomy): domain Eukaryota; kingdom Metazoa; phylum Chordata; class Aves; order Passeriformes; family Tyrannidae; genus Platyrinchus; species Platyrinchus mystaceus. Next base: position 12,396,482 of record JAWWLV010000021.1, read on the forward strand.
CCAACAATACATCCCATTCTCCTCTCTGTGGCATGAGAGACTTGAACAGAAAACTGTCTAAGGTTAGTTCCAAGCACTTTGAAGACAAGCTGTTGTATCTCTTCGCCATGCAAATGTGTTAACCCTGTAAGCCCAAGCCAAAAACTTCACCCAGTTCCAAGACAGGAGCTGTCAGTGACTCCCACGTCCTGTAGTTATCATCATCCACCAGACAGGAATGAAAAACAACAACAAAAGTAGGTTTTTCAGTGTTTCTCTGGACTTGGTCAGGCTGTCCAACTTACTTCTTGACATCAAGTATATTGCAGGTCATATTCTTATCCACATGTTTGGTTTTTTAATATTGGTGTCTCATTCTTGTTTTGATGCCAATTTTCCATAGAATAAACCCACCCCACACCTTCTCTTCCCTTAATACTGGTCTCTACTTCTCCAAGTCGCTAGTCAAGTTCTAAGGTGCTTCCTCCTTTGATTTGTGGGGTATGGAGTGAGTAAGAGTGAAGTAAGGATATTTGCAATTTGACCTAGTATCTATGCATTTCATTAATCCTTCCTCCATCAACCACTTAACCTTTATGGGTGTTCTTATTGCCTCTCACCGTATTGATTTCTGCCCATTTCTCCAATTTAGTGAGATCACGCAGTATTTTAAACCTGCCTCCCACTGCATAACTGGGTTTGGCTGGGGGATAATTGACAGCAATTTCAAGAATGAAAAATTAGGCTGAATATCCGGGGAGAGCTTCCTAATGGTGAGATCTGCTAGAACGCACCGCTGTCTCTCCGTGGGATTGGTGGCTGCTCCATTAGCATGTGCATTAAAACCGTACTGAGGGAATACGAGATTATAGATTGGACAGAACAACCCTGAAGTAGGAGGGGAAAGACAAGTTGCAGAGCATTGCAGCTTTCCTCCTACAGCCACATCATCCTGGGCTTGCCCCACTCCCTCTTACCACCCACCAGTTCTCTGAGGGTGTGCTGAACCCGCAGTATCGACTAATTATGGGGATGGATCCAAGGTGCTATTCCCTCCGATATTATTGCGACCTCAGTTGTGGTGGGCGTGTTGTGGTAGCTGTGAGACTTTCTCAAGGCCCACTGAATAGTTTTCCCACCCCCTTTTACTACCTCCTGGCAAGCCTTGGGACGAACTTTTCAGTAGGGTCTGTTCAATAGGACAAGGAGAAATCGCTTTACACGAGAAGAAGGTGGATTTGGACTAGGTAAGGAAGAAATGTTTGGTGATGAGGGCGTCAGACACTGCAGGTGCCCTGAGAGGTGGTGAATGCCCCATTCCTGGAAACGTTCCAGGCCAGGTTGGACCTGGCTCTGAGCAATCTGGTCATGCTGAAGATGTCCCTGCTCAGCCCAGAGGGGTTGGACTAGATGGACTTTAAAGGTCCCTTCCCACCCAAACTATTCTGTGATTCTGTGGCTCTAGGAAGAAAGCCAGAGCACTCTTCAAACCCTTGAGCTGGGCAACAGAGCCAGGGATGGTGCTGCATGCTGGAGGACATGTCTGTCCAGTGTGGATGTGCCCAGAAGACAACTCATGTGAGATCACAGAGGCAGCATCTATCCCACAACATCACTTTGGCACAGTCTGTTTCAAAGGCATCTGTCAGTCATGGCACCATCTTTCTTTTATAGCAATTACTATCTGATTAATTTTTCTAGCACAGTGGTTGAAAACTGATTGCAGAAAGAAGCTGTGTTGTGCTGAGGAACATATGAGACATAGGAGAATACTTTTATTTAAAATACACTGCTGACTTCTAGGTTTGGAATATAGCAGTCCAAGCAGAAACAAGTGTGTTCTTTATGCACCTTGAGTGAAATTGTTTAACTGCAGGAATAGCCCGGAAAAAAAGGGTCTTCTCCCCACCTTTTATGGAGAGGGGGGAAAAAAAGAAGGCTAATTTCATCAGAAGTTTTTACTGCCAGCAACCTCTTTTATTAAAACAGGACTTCTGTCAGCTCCTGAAAAAGGGAAACATCTTTTTCAGCAACAAAACCCAATATATTTATCTCAAAAGCCAAGTAGGCTGGAATGCATTTTGTTTGGTGGGGGAGGCAGACTTTTTTCTTTCAGGTTCTTGAAATTCATCTGCCATGAATAAGCAGATTTTTCAAAAAAATGAAATTTCCCTCTAAGAAAATTTCAAAAGAAACATTCCCACCAGCTCCACTCAGTCAGCAGCAGCAAAAAAAAAAAAAAAAGGCTCAGAAATGGCTCAATTTCACAGCTGCTCTCCTGAATTTTTCTGAGAGCTGAAAGAGCAAGGAGAAGACTTGCCAATTTCTGATTTTCCCTTAAGAAAGAAATGAGCAGATTACTGTGCAGCGATGGGGATGTACACGGGACAAAGGGCTGAGTGCGGACTCCACACTGGTCAAGCAGAAGAGAAATAATTTTCTCCATGGCAGGAGGCAGGGGCTACAAATTTGTCAGATAACAAGCAGCCAGAGGCTGATACAAAAGACTAATTCTCTTAGTAAAACCCTTGGAGAATTTCCCAATATGACTCCAAGCCTGGCAAGCTGCTGGAGGAGACGGGAAGAAAATGCAGCGATCTCATGAGGCCACTGCCTCTGGATTTCCTGATGGTGCTTCTCCTATAAGGCACTTTCCATAATGCCCTCTGGCTAGAACCATTGAAATGAAACTTATCGATTGGAATCCTGATCCTATTGATTTTACACAAGAGATTTGTGCAAATAAGAAAGAGCAGGAACTGCTCTGTAGCCGCGCCCATCTCCATCTATTCCCTGCTGAACACAAGAAGCTGCCTTGCTTGTCCATCTCAGTCCCCTGAGCTTCCAGAAACAAATTACCCAAAATTCAAACATGCAGCTCACAACTGTTTGGTAAATATTACCGGTCCTTGAGCACACTAATATTATTTATGAGTTACCTTCTGCTTTCTTTCATCTGCTTTTCTCACACACCCTCTCTTTATCTCATTAATCACATCCTGGTTTTCCCTTTCATTTCAAAAGTGAGGAGGGAAAATGGGAAGAACGTGTTCTGTGGGGAACATGGGATGGAAAACAGCACTGGGAGCAGACGATGGTTTCCTGGAAGGAAAGTGCCTGGAAATTTCTACCCCTGAGGAAAGGGTCGTGGATATGGGAACTGCAGAACTCAGGACAGCAGGTCAGATGATCACAGAGGAGGCAGTGAACAGAGGTGCCAAGTGGAAAACAAACACAGTGTGAGAACATGGTCACCCACACCCACCAGCACAGACAGCAGCTCCCTGCATTCCCTGAGCCCACTGGGGCAGCCCTGGTGCAGCTCAGACCAACATTTCCTTCCCACAACACAGGGATGCTCCTCTCAAACCTCCTGTAGCCATTTGCTTTTTGGCAGGGAGCTGGAGTGGGCTTTAGAGGCAAAATCAGCATTCACATCTACTTCCTAACAACCAAACCTCCCTCTGCAGAGTTCTTGTTTACTGAAATTTGTCCTTTCCAGAGATGAGGCAGCGGTCCTTGATTTTCTTCGTTTTAGTTTGATGCATTTTACCTTGCTGTGCTCAACACTTCATTCTTTCCTCTCCAGATCTTTTTATAGCCAGACTGTCACATATCAATCAATGTTATGGATTGAAGTTGAATATACTGTGACTTGTCTGGGCCTGTAGGAAAGCATTTTAAACAAAGTCCTATTTATTTTATTCTCCCCGTTGACATTTGCTTTCTTCTTTGTCCAACCTTGTGAAATGGCAAAATGGAAAATTGCAGGATTTTAACTCGCTAGAATTCCTAAATCACTGTTGGATATTGTGGAATGGTTACGAGAAGAAGGCAGGTCATCTGGTGAGATCTGTGACTGCACTGCAACACAAAAAAAAACAAACCATCTGTTAATTACACTGATGGAAAACATAATCCAACAGGGTAGTGAAACGTGATGCCTTGTGTCGAGCATGTAAATGATTCACATTGCAAGTGCTGATCAAAGTGACTGAGCTGTGAGGAGCTCCCGAAGGGATCCCCAGGTCGGGTCACATCCCCTGCCCCGTGGGGCGGGTGAGAGCACAGTGTGTGGGTGCAGGAGCTGAGGAGGACCCCGAGGGCACGTGGGGAGTCAGGGCCGGCTCAGGGCACAGGGCAGGGCCCGGCAGCTCTGGGAGCCCAGTGCCCACACACACTGCTGTGCCCACACACACTGAGGCTCAGCCCTGCGCCCAGGCACAGACCATCAACGCCCCGGCCTGGAAGGGACCCACAAGGATCATCGAGTCCAACTCCTGGCCCTGCACAGGACGACCCCAAGAACCACACCATGTGCCTGAGAGTGTTGTCCAAACGTTTCCTGAACCCTGGCAGGCTCGATGCTGTGACCACTGCCCTGGGGAGCCTGTTCCAGTGCCTGAGCACCTTCTGGGGGAAGAACCTTTCCCTAATATCCAACCTAACGCTCCCCTGGCACAGCTCCAGCTGTTCCCTCGGGTCCTGTCACTGGTCACAGAGAGCAGAGAAGCTGCAGCCCGTGGTGAGCTCTGCCCTCCGTCTCTTCTCCAGGCTGAGCAGACCAAGTGCCCTCAGCCACTTCTCACATGGTTCCCCTCCAGACCGTCCACCACGGCAGAGCCGGCTGCGAGTGCCCGGGCCGGGAGGCAGCGGGAGTGCGGCTCAGAGCCGCCCGTGTCCGTGTGTCCGTGTCCGTGTGTCCGTGTGTCACTGTGTCCGTGTGCCCGTGTGTCCGTGTGTCCGTGTGTCTGTGTGTCCGTGTGCCCGTGTGTCACTGTGTCCGTGTCCGTGTGTGTGTCCGTGTGCCCGTGTGTCACTGTGTCCGTGTCCGTGTGTGTGTCCGTGTGTCCGTGTGTCACTGTGTCCGTGTGTCCGTGTGTCACTGTGTCCGTGTGTCCGCGGGCCCCGCCGCGGGCAGCGGCGCCGGGCGGGGCCGCCCCGAGCATGCGCGGGCCGTGCGCGTCACGGGCGCGGGCGAGGCCGTCGGGAGCGCGCATCCCATCCCTGCGCGCACCCCATCCCGGCGCGCCCCCCATCCCTGCGCGCCCCCGCGCTCCCTCCGCCCGCCCCGCCGCTCCCGCGCCTCCATTCGGCTCCGCCGCCGCCCGCCCAGGAGGGGACAGCGACAGCCGGGAGCACGGCACAGAGGGACGGACCCTCCCCCGCCGCCAACCCGCTTCCTCCTCCTCCTCCTCCTCCCCCGCCTCCGCCTCCGCCTCCCGGCCGGGAAGAGCTCGCCGTGCCCGCAGCAGCCCCGCTGGATGCACTGAGCGCTCAGGCGCGGGGAGAGAGGGGCAGGAGGGAGCCGGCAGCCCCGCCGCGGAGGCGCTGCGCTGCCCGGAGCCTCACGGCCATTTGCTTTGATTCTTTTATTGCCCCCCGGCCGCCTCCCCCTCTCTGCCCGCGGGAGCCAGCCGAGGCGGCGGGCGGCGGCGGGGGCTGCATCCCCCCTCCCCCCTTTTTTTTTTTATTTTTTTTAAAATTTTTTTTTTTTTTAAATTTTCATCGCCGCCATGGGATGTACCCTGAGCGCTGAGGAAAGAGCCGCCCTGGAGCGGAGCAAGGCCATCGAGAAGAACCTGAAGGAGGACGGGATCAGCGCGGCCAAAGACGTGAAACTCCTCCTGCTCGGTGAGAACCCGCCGGTCGCCCCTCCATTGCCCCCCTCCCCTCCTCCTCCCCCTCCTCCTCCTCCTCCTCATCCCCCCCGCGCTTATCCCACCTCATCTCTCTCCCAACAGGAGCCGGAGAGTCGGGGAAAAGCACCATCGTGAAGCAGATGAAGTAAGTGTGGCGGGGGGAGCGGCGGTGCCGGGAGGGGCGCGGGGCGGAGGTGAGCGCGGCCCGCGGGCGCCATGTTTACCTGAGGGGACCGCCGCGCCCGGCGCTGTCCGCGGCCCGCGGGTGCTGAAGCGGCGCCCCCGCGGCGGAGGGGCCGGGCCGGCAGCGCCCCTTCCCCTTCCCTTCCCCTTCCCCTCCGCGCCCCTGTCCCCGCCGAGCGCACCGCTGTCACTTAGGCTTAACGCCGGGGTGTTGTCTGCCGGCGCTGCGGATCTAAACCACGGCTCCCTATCTCTCGAAGCCCCTTTTATATCGGGCTTTTAGCTTCTGCTTTTACTTGATGAATGACAAACTCGGCCGCCCAGCGCATTCGAGCCCCTTGTGCCCGGGGGTCCGGGTCTCCCGGTGGTACCCGGCGCTGCGCCTCGCTGGGGCTCCCACACGCTCTCCCCGTGTTTAATTAGATGTTACCGTGCAAAAAACAGCAGTGAAAAGCCCCACCACACGGTCTCTTCCCAGCATCTCCGCGGCTGGAGTAATTGCACCCCGTAGGAAAGCAGGTGCAGGGAACGCTGATAGGGGTGGAGGTACACGGCTATTCTCTCCCTCCTCCACCCTTTTCTTTTTTTTTTTATAAATTAAAATACACTGAAATACGCCGCCCTCCCACCGATTCAGACATGAGGGGCTGGTTGGAGGCGGGCGCCATCACGGAACGAGCCGGGCGCTGGTTCAGGGTCTGGATTACGGCTGGGAGCGGTTGCCGCTTTGCAGTGCCGGTGGTTGCAGAGGGGTCCGTGGCTGGGAGGCCCCCCGGGGTGGCTGAGCGAGGGGCAGAGGCCGGAGCTGGGCGCGGGAGGGACGCGGGAGGGGTGCGGGTGTCGGTGCTGGCGGGCGGGTCCCGGCGTTCAGGCGGTTGGCGCTGGACAGCGCCCGGCGGGGGCTCGAACCCGCGGCGGCCGGGGAGCAGCTGCGGGGCCGCGCTCCGGTGTGCGCCCCGGGGTGCGTGAGTGTGTGTGTGTGAGTGTGTGAGTGAGTGTGTGAATGAGTGTGAGAGTGAGTGTGAGAGTGAGTGTGAGAGTGAGTGTGAGTGAGTGTGAGTGTGTGAATGAGTGTGAGTGTGAATGAGTGTGAGTGTGTGTGAGTGTGTGAATGAGTGTGAATGAGTGAGAGTGAATGAGTGTGAGTGTGGATGAGTGTGAGTGTGTGAATGAGTGTGAGTATGGATGTGTGAATGAGTGTGTGTGAATGAGTGTGAGTGTGTGAATGAGTGTGTGAATGAGTGTGAGTGTGAATGAGTGTGTGAATGAGTGTGTGAATGAGTGTGTGTGAATGAGTGTGAGTATGAATGAGTGTGAGTGTGTGAATGAGTGTGAGTGTGGATGTGTGAATGAGTGAGTGTGTGTGTGAATGAGTGTGAGTGTGTGAATGAGTGTGAGTGTGGATGTGTGAATGAGTGTGAGTGTGGATGTGTGAATGAGTGTGTGTGTGAATGAGTGTGTGAATGAGTGTGAGTGTGTGAATGAGTGTGAGTGTGAATGAGTGAGTGTGAATGAGTGTGAGTGTGGATGTGTGAATGAGTGTGAGTGAGAATATGAATGAGTGTGTGTGAATGAGTGTGTGTGAGTGTGAATGTGAGTGTGAATGAGTGTGAGTGTGTGAATGAGTGTGTGTGAATGAGTGAGAGTGTGAGAGTGTGAATGAATGAGTGTGAATGTGAGTGTGAGAATGAGTGTGGGTGTGAGCGTGAATGAGTGTGTGTGTGTGTGTGTATGAGTGTGTGTGTATGAGTGTGTGTGTGTGAGTGTGTGAGTATGAGTGTGAGTGTGAGTGTGCATGCCAGTGTGTGTGAGTGACAGTGTATGTGTGCACCCCAGGGGCAGATCTGGGCCTTCAGCCCAGCTCCCCTCCAGGCAGGGTGGCTTAGCAGGTGACCCGGATATTTCTGTATCGGCTCTGTGGCCGCTGCGTTCACCCCTCGGGGGTTCAACGCGCCCATCATCCCCGCCTGAGGCAGTGCTTTCCCAAGGCACTGCGGGGCTGGGAGGTCTCCCCTCACTGCCAGTGCACAGCGCTGTCCATGGCTTCCCCACCGAGATGTGTGTGCCCTGCTCCTGTCGAGGCTCTCAGCACCCCCTGTCACGGTTTGAGAGGGCGCTTTCCACCCCAGCAGTTTGCTTTGGGGCTGGGGTGGGGTGGGTTTGGTTTGCCGTTGTTTGTGTGTAAAAGGTGGATCGGGGGAGATGTCATTGCAGATGAACACCAATAAATTATTTAATCTCTAGGAATTGCTTCTGCAGAAGTGTGCTGGAATGGCGGGCGATGGGTTTGGGCTGAAGGGAGAGGCTGTAGGTGCCACAACAGCAGAGCACACACGCAGAGCCCATAGGCAGGAGGGCAGGCGGTGACCGTGCTGGCTTACACAATTAGTGTGCAGTCCACCCTTGTCTTCCCAAGAGCAGAGCTCTTGGTTTTTGTAGCAAATTGCTTCAAGATAATAACCTGTTTGCTGGACTAGATTGGTATATCAAGGACTGCAATATACCCTCTTTTATATATATATATATATATATATTTCATTAAGCAGACTCAGAGTAAGGCTTGCTACGCCTGCAGCTTTGTGCCTGACATGAGAATGCCGAGGAGGCTGCTGTGGTGGAAGGGCTCGTAGTGCTGGAAACTGGGAGGCGTCGGTGAGCGTGGAAACTCCAGTGGCGTGTGGGGAGGCCGGGGTGGGGACGGCGGTGTTGCCATGAGCACGCAGAGGCATCTGGAGAGCGCGGCGCAGCCGTGGGCACCGCGCGGAGCCGCGGCCGGGGAAATGAACAGTGCTGGAAATTAATTTAAATATAATGGAGCCATTAGCATTTCACCTGGTCAGGCTCCATTAGACAGGCTTGCTGAGAACCTAATGAATTCTTAATAAAGATTAAATCGTATGTTCATTAGATTTTGATGAAAGAGACTGCTATTTTATTTTTTTAAGACTGTGTTATTGGTGTGCTCCTAGATAATAAATCTCATCCTCATGGATGGCTAAAGCAGCTTCACACTTGGATATTGCCTAGAAAAGAAGCACAGGAATCTGTAGACAGATTAGAGACTGCTAAGACAAAGGAACAGAGAGCAGACATTATTACAGAGGACTAAGAAGAGGTTACACACTGTCCAGTTAATCCTTGAGATATTAGGTAGCGGGGGAAGAAGTGGCAAATAGAAATTGAAGTAATTTGAGAGTATAGCCAGAATGGGGATAAGGATTCATAAATTCAGGATGTTTTAGTGAAATATTTGGAGGTACCTTTTAGCTGGTGAGCGGGATTATCCAACACAACTAGAGGTACTGGTGAGTGGCAGGGGGGTAGGACTGGAGTGTAGCATGTACATCTCAAACAGTGGCAGCACAGGCCAGGAGTGGCACTTTTAGCACCCGTGGTTGTTCTGACACCCTTAACCCTTGTGCTTTAACTACCCCCACCTTGGCTGATTAGTTCTGCTGTTACTTTTTCACAACCAGTCCTGCAGACCAGATACTTCTACCCGTGCCTCAAAATGAAGGGTCGGGGCTGAGCTAGTCAGAGGAACAGTCCTGAAAGGCATGGTTGTGCCATGCAAGCCAATGAGACTTCAGAGTGTGCCACAGCATTCAGAATCAGGCTGTGACCAGATTCTATTTTCACTCAGCTTAAACTAAACACCAGCTGTAACCAAGCAAATCTGGGGCTTTCTTTGAAGATCCAAGCCAGAGGGGGAGAGTTACTGGATGAGAGAAATTCCTCTTCCACTCACACCACCCCATCTCAGCAAATTCACTGTGATATGGGACTGCAATAGATGTCAACATTTTATAGATCTTATATATTCAAATAAATGTTGAGTACATGCAGGATTTGGTACACACGATCTTCCTTTCTGGAATACCTGGCCTGTAGCATGGAATTGAGACTGATGTTATTCCAGGACACTTTTGTGGAGAATTATGACTCCAGTGAAAGTGCTTGTTCATCAAAAGCCCAGCCTAGAAGGACACCAAGCATATCTCTGTCTCTTACTGCTTAGCAGGATACTTAAATACATGCAACGGATCAGTGGTGAGCAGGGCTGGACTGCTCGGGTGGGGAACACCATGTGCTGCCATCAGCTGAGGCTTCCAGGGAATTGGGTGTTTAATTGTGCTTACACAAAGAGGCTGAGCTGGCTGGCCTGGCTTCAGAACCAGGGCCCTGCCACCTACTCAGCAGCAGCCGCTCTGGATGGTGAGCAGGGCGATATCTCACCGTCCCCAATGAGGGGTTAGTGATAGTGTGTCCTTCCAGAGGTCACGTGGCTTCACCTGTCCACAGGAAAAATCTTGGGGCTTGGGGTTGGTTTTGGATTTTGCCTCTGCAGAAGCAGCAGGTTCTGTCCCCTGCTGAGCTGGGAGCAGAGAGCTGGGTCCAGCTCCCTTTCACAAGATGCTGGAGCTTCCAGCCCTGCATGTCCTCCAGAACAGCTGTGTCTCACTTCACCAGCAGTGCTGGCACTAACTCAGCTGATAGGCTTCTTTGCTGTGCCAGTTTTTGCAAAACATTTTTATGTTATGTATGAGAAGGATGGAGATACAGTCAGGAGAGAAGTACACTTGCGGTACGGTGCTTCTCTTGGAATATCTACTATCTTCTTCCCAACAGCCATCAGTCCAACAGCTGCCTGATACATTGTTCTGACCTTTTTCAAAAAGCCCCTCAAAACAGCCCCAGGCCCTACTTGCTCTCTGTGTAACTGAATTACTTATAATCTAATGAACTTCTTCAGTGAGAATCAGTCCCCGCCCACTGGTTTTACAGCCCATCTCAGCAATTTGATGCCAAATGCCACTGAAATGAAATGACGTGTTGTGAACACCCACTTGAGTGCTCTTTGCTGCCTGTCTGTGTCTCAGAGCTGTGGTGATGTCACACTTGCAGCCCCTTCCCTCGGGAATACCTCACCCCACGAGTGTGGGGCTGCTTTGCCTCTGGGACACGTTCCTGTGGACAGGACTGCCAGCTGTGTCTTCGTGGCCTGTCCCACTCCCAGCTTTCCTGCCCTGGGGCTCTGGGTGCAGACCCCACTCGGCCCTGCTGCCTTGCTGCTGTCTGGGAACTTTGGACCACAGTGTGAGCTGGAAGGCCAGAGGCACGAACCTCACTAGAGCAGCAGGTCAGGCAGAGCCATCCTGACCCGTCCCCTGCTCTGTTTTCCAGGATTTCTGTGACTTAAGGCCCAAAGTAGGGCAGCGACAGGCTGTGCCTGGGCCGTGTTTGAACTGTTTTGATAAGCAGGGGAAGAGCTGCAGCTTTCCTGGTGAAGTTGTGTCGATCTCCCAAGACCTGCCCCAGTGCACTCTGCCCTGGGTGTGGATTTGGCACTGTGTATGGCACACTCGGGCCCCAGCAGGAGGCAGCTCCGGTGGGGCTGTTTTGGCAGTGAAGCCTGTATTTGGTAGCAAACTGCCTGCCAGGGCAGCTCTGGGGTGGCAGGATGGCAGCTGGGCGGTGCTTTGCCAGCCCTGAGGAGGGCAGGGTCTCCTGCCAGGGTGTCAGAGATCATTCCAGTGGAGGCTGCTGTAGGAGGAGGCTCGCCCCTCGCTGCAACTTCTTTCCCCACCTCCTTCACAGATGCTTTCTGGCATCCCTGGATGCTGTGGGTGCCACACTGCACACCCAGCAGTGGCACAGCACAGGGAGACTGCCTCTGAACTAGGCAGGAATACGACCTGGGAACAGAGGAAAGTAAGGCTGTTTGTTTTGGCTTGTAGTTGCAAAGGGCAATCATGTTTTCAGCATTTATTTCCTTCCTTTTGGATTATTAATCGTGCTTACAAGCTAAAATGTTAACAACCAGAGTTCCTTATTTGTATTTAAAGTTCTTATTAGACTGAGAGAGATTTCAGAGAAAAGCAGTAACAATATTAGAAGGCAAGATGGAATACGCTTTGGGCTTGGGTTTTTTCTTTTTCCTTGACAGTTCTTAATTTGTTTCGTGTTTTAGGGACTCATAAAAGTAAAAATATCTTTCAGTGACAACAGTGAACTGCATAGCTTCTCCTCTTTCAACCCAGTTTTAAAACCTTAAAAGAAATTTGCCTGTCATATTCTGACATGACACATCTAGTCCTGTTGGAAATGTTTTAGCAATCTAATGAGATGAAAGCGGTTGTTTTAATGAGCTCAGAAGAAAGAGACAAATCTGCTGCACAAATGTAACCAAGGATCTGTTTTGTTTTATGGCTTGGCTAACCCAGAAGTTGTAGGAGACATTAGATTGAGTCATGACAAATGAAAAAAGGTTGTAGTTTTCCTTTTCAGTCTGTCCTTTCCTATTTGTCTGAGATACAACTTCATATCTGATGTGAGTTCTCCAGGATGCTTACCTGGGGAATATGGGGAAGAATAATCAAAGTGGGAGAAGAATGAAAAAGAAACAAATAATGAGGTGGAGACACTTTGTTGGCTCTTCTGCGTGGTCTGGTCAAGAGAAAGAGTGAACTGAAGAAATGCTTCACTGCTGGCCGAGGCAGGAGCAGGTTGCTGGTGAGAGCCGGGCAGTCAGGAATGTCTCACAGCCTCCTAATTAGCCAGTTTTCTTCAGCCCCTTTGCAGAGTTACAGCTTACCTCTGCAAGCATCGAGCTCACCTGGCTTCCCTTGAACCTGCAGGGTCCAAAATCACAGATGAGCGTTGGAGCCGGAGGTTTGCAGCCAGAGGGCCTGATGCGAGCGCGGGGTCTGAGACCTGGATTTTGCAAACTCCTGCTCGAGCTGTGAGGCAGGTGAAAAGCTTTTTCTGTGAGGCAGCAGCAGTTCACAGAAGGACCTGTCCTCTGCACTCTGAAGGCTGTGGTTACACCCCGAGTGCGAAACACAGCACTGGGTCCTTTGTTCGTTGTGGGAGTGCGAAGAGGAGCTCTGGCAGATGAGAAGTGCCGGGTGTTTAAGAGTCTGGTCACTCTCCCGGGTGCAGCTGCAAATCTCCCGAGATCTGTGGTTTTCTGCAGAGCCTCAAATGGCTTCTGTGGAGCCTGGACTCGCATGAGGACGGGCTGAGCTCTGTCCTCAGGGATCCTGGCTTAGTTCCGTTTGGCTTTCGAAAGAAAACTTCCTGCACTCCTCACTGCAGAGAAAAGTTAAAATTTAAATGTCCCAATTCTGGCCTGAGGGGTCAAGAACTGGGAGAAAAATAAAAAACATCCCAAATAAAGGCAAGGAAATCAAATGCATCTCAATTGCTTGATTATTTTTGAAGCCTGATTCTTTTTTTGCATTGGCAGTATTGAAACCAGCAATCTCACTTATTTCAAATTAATTTGAAGGCTACTGACCCCAAATCCTCTCTTAGAGCTGACTGGACTTTGGGCCAAGTTCTTCCTACACTGAAGATGATGTCCATTCAATACATAGGCTTTAAGAGATGTGATGAATTTCAAGTGTTTGGGTGGCACTTTGTGGGATCCTGGAAATTGCTAAGTTTCGTTCACAAACCCCGAACCAGGAAACAAAAAGATCTGGAAAGTGTTGGCATATTAAACCTGTGTCATTTTTCTCGCTTTAAAGTTTTTTTTCTTAGAGGGAAACACTAATGATTTGTGCCACAATTTCCCTAATGCTGAAGAAATGCTCTGCCTAATGTAAAAATTCCCCTAAATTGTTAATTGAATCATTCTCATTTTAGTTTTAAGACCATTCAGGCAAATGACAGATGTAGGGGAGGTTGGAGGATTACAGTCCTGATTGTAAGATGCTCTTAGGAATCTGCCTAAAATCAGAGAATGCAAAAGGCTGAAAAAGGCTATTTGGTAACACAAAGCAAAGGAACTGATGGTTTTCTAGGGCTGAGCAAAATGGAGAAAAAGGTATTTTAATCCAAAGCTCGATCGTTGTGTGCTTATTGTGATAATAGAATAAAACTCTTGATGGAGGCATTTCCTAGCTTACCAATAAAAATGCTTCACCTTAATTGAGAAAGAACTGAGGAGTGCTCACAGAAGGGAGCCCAGGAAACTGGAGTAAGCTGACATCATGCCTATTTTCAAGTTGTTAATCAGTAATATTTTTGACATTGAAAGAGAAGGATTGGCAGGGCTGAAATTGCTTTGTCTTTCTTTATTCTTGGGCATGTCCTGCTTTGCTTGGTCACTATAAATTATATTGGTTCATCAGCACACCTTTTGTCGAGTATAAAATCTGTAAGTTTAAAACCAAGGAGCTGGAGCACACCAGCTTGAGAGAGAGAAGAGAGGGATGGGTAACACATCCTCCCACAATGTAATAATTTGGGACATGGCTGTTGACAGCCCTCTTCTCCCCATCAGGCCATTCTGTGGGGTCTTGTGTCCTCAGGAGCCAAAGACAGTTCATCATCTGTTCTGCTTGTTACAGGATAACTTGTGCAGTCCTCCAACAGAAATTCTGCTGGTTTAGGATTGTGGTGTTCCAGGAAAACTGGGAGCGGGTTCTGGCAGTAGCAGGATCCAATGCTGATAGGAAATATAGGGTTTGATAACAAGGAAAAGGATTTTCTTCTCTTTGGCAGGTGACAGGCTCCTCTGCATGGAAATGGTGCCTGTTTCCATCAGGAGGCCACGAGGGATGTGTCCAGGAGCTGACTCAGTGAGTGCAGAGCAGCTCAGCAGGCTCTCACTGGTCCAAGAGAAAACATCCTGTTTGGAGAATTCATCACCCCCGTGCTACACCTTGGCAGGGAGGCTGGGAATGGACATTCTGCCTCCGTGCATGTCCCTCCTCTGAAACATAACCCCCCAAGTGCTTCAAACAGTCTGAAAGGCAGAGCAGTGACTCAACATGCTTTGAGGCTCTCCAGCAACTCCAGACTTGTATTAAATGCTCTTGTCTACAAGAGCATAATCAACAGCAACTTGTACACACCATAACAGTCTGGTACAAGTCTGGGAGCATTTCTGCATCAGCTGGGAATCGTTACAGAAGGGGATGAGAACGGGATTGCATTGAGGAAAATATCACTTAAATGACGACAATGTATTCTGCCTCCTAGCAGAATTTGGTGATTTATCCTCGCCCTGTTAGAGCTGATTGGAGTTAGTTGCTCCAGTTTTAAAGCATTAAACAGAAGTGCATAGGAAAGGCTGAGTGCACAAAATGGATGCTGGGCAGAATAATCTAGGTAACAAATGAGGGGGTTTATAGCTAGGTTTCTGGAGCTGTGGCATGTGCTAGCTCACAGTGATATAGTGATGTCTCCTCACTGCCAGTCCGGTGCTCCCTATCCATTACAGCCTGATTCTTTGCCACCTTGGTAGCCTGGATTTCACTGTAATCTGGCTCCTGCCTTTGCAGCAGAGGTGGTGGAGTATCTTATTTCGATGTCTCTCAATGAAGTAGTCCCATGTATGTATTTCTGGAGGGATTTTGTGTGGAACTGGGGCAGACCAGTTCCACGTCTCTCCAAAATTCTTGGTGAGATCTTCCAGTTACTTCCAGGGCACCACAATGTGGATCTGCATGCCCCAATTTGAGGTTGCAATAGCTAAGCCTGTGTGAATTTGTCATCCTCTCTCCTGCTTCTCAGCTGGCATGGCAGGGCACGTGCTCCTCCATGGCATGAAGGTTTCTGCTCAGCTTCATCCACAGGAGGGACATACCACCTTCACAATGAGTTTTAAATGTAACACAGTCAGCTTGGCT
>JAWWLV010000021.1:12418730-12448125 GCA_035041135.1 Platyrinchus mystaceus
ACTACTCTCAGACTGTGCTCTGGAGCAGTGGCTTACAGGGCAGTTCCTCCAAGGCACAAACCCGTAGGGAAGGAACAACTGCTTTTTTTCTGCCAGATAAATGGACTCCTGGCTCCAAGAGTCACCCAGTGTCACCTTCCAATTGACTTCTTACATTATGAATCTTTTAAGTAAATCTGTCTGTAGGTGCTGCAAAATGTGGGGAAATAGCTCTAATCACAGCTGGGGGAGGAGAATAACCTGTTTTTTTTTAATGCCTGAACAAAACAAACTGAACGTGTCCTGGTGTGCTCCAGCCTGGCTGAGGTGTGGGGGGCTCCTTTGGTCACTCCAGGAATGGGAAGGGGAGTCTGTCCCAAAGGCCACAAGTGTGCAGGAGTCGCCTGCAGATATGGAGATGTCATCAGGCTGTGCAGAACAGAACACATTCCTCACTCCAGGAGAGCCAGGCTGGGGTGCAGTAGCTCGGCAAATTCATGAAATAGCGAGGCAGATTTTATCCAAAGGTGCTGTTGGATTTGTTGGCAATGCTGAGATCAAATCTGCTTTGTTGCCATAATAGTAAACATGGTACATGTGAAACTCGGGGCCATGAGCCAGTATAAAGGGATAAGATAATGGATGTTGCTTGAGCCTTTTACTGTCTTTGTAGTTAAAGCAGTTATTGGAAGGCACTAATCCCTTTCTGCTTATTATTGACTTTTGAATGAATCCTCATACACTCTCCAGCAGCAAAACTTGTGGTTTTCAGGCTCACTAAAGCTCAATAGAACCAAGACCTTGTCATTTATTTTCACTGTTACTATTATTTTTCTATTTCAAAGCAGAGTTTTCTGCTGCGAATTCCCCACTGTTTGATCACAAAAGCAAGCGAGGGAAATTGTTATTTTTCATCCTGAAGCTTTTGTCCTTTTTACTTTTATAATCCACGTGAGGCGACTTTGCTGGTCATTAGCCGAGTTAGTAAAGGGAGCTTTCTTTGTTGGGCGATAGCAGGGAAACATCAAGTGTCTGGTTCCATGGTAGCAATTTGCTCTTGAAATAAAGCAAGCCTTGATAAGTTGCTACCCTCAGCTATATTTGTCCTAGTAAATAAACATCATCAGGATCTGAGCACAAATACACGTTGTTTTGCCCTGTTTAACCGTTCTGAGACTGTGTCAGGCTGACAGAATTTCCTGAGCCTCAGCCAGCCGTGCTCCGTGGCGCGCTCGTCTCGCTGCTGGTGTGTGTGTGTTTCTGCACACCTGGCCGAGGGGGTGTTTTCTAAAGCACTGATCAGCACGGCAAATATGCCTGGAAATGCATCCCATTAATGCAAAGCAGTGCATTTGGCTGGATCTGCTTTTTAGGAGGCCAAGGTTTCCCAGCAGTGGCACGATTTGCCTCTGCGGTGCCTTGGAACGGCAGATTTGCTCCGGGGGAGCTGTGGAGTGCCAGCACTGGGCACGAGGGGGACATCACACCCTCGGTGACCACACTGCCTGTGCAGCTGAAGGGCAGCAGCTGACACGTGCTGGCTCACACAGGCCAGAGGAAGCCCTCAGGATCTGTCCTTGGGAGAAAGGTTCCTTTTTCCAGGATGCCGATAAAAAGGTCCTTAACCCTTGGGTGATGGGCTGTTCAGCTGAAAATTCCTCATCTGAACCTCACAAAATCGGGATGGTGCTTCTCCCCTGACAGGCAGCAGGACCCAAAATGAAGCAGCAGCAGCAGGAGACCAAGTGACACACGACAGTGACATTTGTTCCACTTGGAGCAGTGGAGCCACTGCCAATTTGGGCTGGACAATCGGAGCACACGGCAAGGGTGGTTTGGTGGCTTCAGTCACAGAACATACTGGGTTAGCCCAGAGCTGCAGGTGTCACCTGCTCTGCTCTGAATCACAGCAGAAATAGGCCAGTTACACCCCTTTGCCATCACTAAACTTCCCATAGCCCTTCCTAGGAAATCCAAAGGGGATTACACAGCTTTTCCAGGCCGAATCCCAGCATTTCACGGGAGCTTCAGGATTTGCAGTGTGCATCGCTCACTTAAACAAGTCCGTACTCCACAAGTTGGCTGCCCCACCTGCTACGCACCTGAGACCCTGAGAAAATGCTTTTCTTCACACTTCTCATCAGCAGTAATTAGACTAGGGAAGTCCACAGTGTTGGAGGAGGGCTCTCCTCCACAGACAACCAGGCAGTGGAAGTCAGTGAGGGATCAGGACAGCTCAGGACAGCCGGAGCACACGCGAGCTGGAACCTGAGCAAGACCCCATCGTGCTGGGCACTGTACACCCAGCACGAGAGATGCTGCCTGCTGCACAGAGGTGTGTGTTCTCACTGGTTCTCCACGCTCCTTTTAAACCTCCCAGTTAACCAAATCATGTCCTGAGCAGTGGAAATGGTGAGCTCCAGCTTTAGGGAGTTCTGTCTCAAAAGTGAGCCCCGGTTTGGTTCCTCACGGTATGTGCCAGTCCCTGACAAGAGGGAACAGGGAGGGGTTTTCTCCTGTGCTGTGCCTTGTATAACTCATCTAGGAGCTCAGTTCCTTTGAGATCTCCACCAGATTTGGCAAAATGGGCCAAGAAACCAAAACATTTCCAAAAGAGGGGCGGAAGGATCACGCAGGAGCACATGGATGGCTGTGCAGCTTGTGTTGCTTGATCCTGGGGACCCTGAAGAGCAGACTGAGAAACACGTTGGGGGAACCTATCACCCAGGTTTCCAAAACCACTGGACAAATATTAAACCTAATTACTTGTAGGCAAGTAGACATACTAAAGCTACTCTGAAAAGATCTTCACTGAAGCGGTTTTTTGACAAGGAAAGCTAATTCTGGGCTTATTAGCCAGATTCGATAAATAGAATCACACTGATGAGCAGACACTGCTTAATTGCCTTCTATAAGATAGCTGGGAAGTGGAAAGCAGGAGCTGAAATCCAGGCACACAGCCCCTTCCTAGCGCCTCCCCCTCTGCCTGCCTGCAAAACAACAAGAGGCTGAGATCCCCCTTCTGGCAGGGATCAATTACGGGCTGCTTTTAGCAGAGTTTCAGTATATTATTCCCCAATTTAGGCCAAATTAAGAAGTGAAGCTGAAGATGGTTAAGATGCATGTCAGAAGGAAATTGGTCAGAAAATGGCTGTCGGGTGGGCGTGAGTGGCACAGCACAGTGCAACTCACAACACTTGGGTACTCAGTGGGAGAGCAAAATTGGTTTAAGTGAGAATAACTTACACGGATTTGGGGCGGGGGTGGATGGAGAAGTACAAACTCTGAAAATGGCCTTTTTCTTAGAGGAGGAGAAGAGGAGAGGCCGGGAAGGGATCTGTTTGTGCTGAGAAGTGGGTACCAGCCCCCAGGAACAAAGGGCTCTGTTTGCAGGATGTGCCCTGAGGAAAATGCAGATCTCTTCCAATCTCCCAGAGCTTCCTCTTTCTCCCTATGTCCTGGGAGCCACAATCCCTGCCAGCCCCACACCCAGGCCGAGTGCAGAAGGGTTCTTGGGGTTGGTTGATTAAAACAAAGCCCCAGAAGAGCACTGGCAGCCCCCAGCCCACGCAATTTTAGAGTTTCCTGAGAGAGGGAGTGATGTTCAGTGCTGGAGGCTTTGGGGTAAAAGAGAAAGCACTGCTGTAGTGACAGAGAAATGCAGAGCTGAGATTTTGCGTAGATGGCTTATTAGGTCAGAGCTGGAACACGCTTTGATTTGTATTCCTGATGATTGTACACGGGCACTAATTGGCCAAAGAAGCAAGGGATCTTTGTAGTTTAATGAGGAAAATATTGTGTAATGTGATGATTATTTTCTAATCAAAAAGCAGAGGAACAGAATGGAAAAGAAAACCTATGAGTGAATACAGACTGTAATTTTAATTAATATTTGCTTCTGCTAATCAGTTTCTCTGTTCCGCAACCAGCTGTTAGCCCTAAATATGCCCTAATGTTATATAAATATTATAGAAATTAATATTTAATATTATATTATGCTTAATATTATAGAAATATTTCCCTTAATATGCTAAGCATTTTGCCTATGCATACTTTTACTCACAAGTATGAGCTCATTTAAGCCAACAGGACTGGCAACACTGGGGATAGATGAGAATAATTGGGTAATAATCAATTTTAACTTGATTTGTTCCTTTAAAAAATAAAATTGTAATGCTAAGATTCTGTGGCTCTACTCTCATAATTTCAGTGCTCACTATGCTCAGAAGCCACTGCAGGGTTTCCACTCCTGCACTTCTTGTAAGTCTTACAGTAACCTTCTGAATTTTCCTTAAAAGCCCCTGGAGGCACATGAATTTGAAAAACCTCAGTTCCAAGGATTTTTTCTGAGGGGGGAAAAGAAATCTCATCCTCCATAGCAGCATAGAGATTAACAGTGGACCCATAAACATAAAAATCCAAATATAACTAGAAAGAAATATGTGTTCATCATACTTTAATATGAATGATTTGAGAAACGCAATTCTTACATGCTATAGAGAAACAATTTCATGTCAGTCATCTCTTTAAACACCTGAAAATTTGCACATAATGATCAAGATTTTTTTCTGACTTGTGTACATACCAAGGCAGTGACCATGGCTGTGTGGTTGTTAGGTGTTTCATCCCTCCCTGAAAGCCTTCTGCCTTGCACTGACATACGTCCTGGGGAAATGGGAAGAGGGCTCTGGTGATCCTGCTCAAGGCAAGAGATCATTCTTTCTGACTCTTTGCTCTCTCTTGTTCTGGAGGTTGCAAAATGTCATTTTTGGCCCTAATAATGAGCAGGGCAGAGCCTGCACACCCCCAGCGACAGAGCGGCTGCGAGACACGCACCGGCTGCAGGCAGGTGCTTCTTGAAGCTGTGCTGTTTGAAAAAGGAAAGGAGGGGAATGGGAGATACCTCATCCCCTTTGCTGGCATTTCAAAGGGCACATGCCCTCTGAGAGGCAGAGCCAGGCCAGGGCTGCCTGAACTGACAGATCGGGGCCACCCATTCTTCGCAGCAACGCGGCATTTTCCTTCCAGAATTGCCCCAGTGTTATTTCCAGGGGTCGGGAGCGCAGTAGCTGTTTATTAGGCTTGCTGCTTTCCCGCCTGAGCAGGGGCTGGATCCCCAGTGGAACCATTCATCACCAGGCTGACAATGACAGGGCTTTCAGAGCACAACAAAGATTTCCTCCCAGCTCCCGGCGAGCGGAGCTGGCTCCACTGCAGTCCGGGTCTGGCAGAGGCCAAAGGAAAGGGAGGCACTGCTGACACGGATTTCTCCTTCTCTGCTGTGCTTCTTTCTCCGTGCTTCTTGTGGCACTTGGCACAGGGGAGAGAAGTGGTGGTGCCTGCATTTTACAGGGGGGGGAAAACCGAGGCCCAGAAGGGGAAGGCGACTTGTACGAGCTTTTTCAGCCAGGGATGGTCAGGACGAGGAGCAGGAGCACTGGCCAAGTCCTAATTCCCTGGCAGACCCACACATTCATCCAGCTGTACTGAAAGCCACTGTATTTCCATGCACTTGCACTGGGAGGTACAGGCAGAAGGGGAAATACAGGGGGTAATGCAAATTTTTATAGCCCTGTTCCATCATCTGCCAAGCCTCTGGTTTCTGCCTCCTTTGCTGTCACTTTTACTCTGGGGACAGGCTGCACTCATGCCAGTACAGTGTGCTTTGGGCACCATGCACATTCACACCAACAAGGCTCCACTTTCACTTTGCACAGGCTTTTCTCCAAGCAATTTTTGCTGCTGTTGTTGCAAAACATTTTAATTAATCAGGAATTTTAATTAATTGTACCCTGCTGAAAACGCCAAGACAAAAGCACAAATACAAGGAGACAGTTGCTCAGGTCTGAGCAGCCCATCTTTGGTTAGCTGTACTCTCTCTGAAATCCTGCAGTTTGATTACAGATACAGGCACAGGGAAACACTGGATTTTGGAAGGCATTTTAAAGTCCTAGAGAAATGTGGTGGTGTTTTTATCAAGTCCAGAAGCCTGTATAGAAGCTCTGAGCTGGCACACTGCTGACTGGAAAGCTGCAGCCCAGAAGGATTGCAACGGCCTTTTTTCTAGTCCTCCAACTGCTTCAAACAATCACTTTCATTAAAGCACTTGAGATGTTCTGCGTTTTTATGAAACTGCAAACCAGGTCGCTTCTAGATGGATTTCACTTGCAGTAGGTGAATTAGCACAGCTGCCTATTTCCACCTTTGGCTGAGCCTCATACACCTGGGGATGGTGGTGGCTGACAGAGATCCCCTTCCTGCTCAGCATGTCCAGAGAAGAAAATGATCTCATTCTGGCCTCGTATTTTGTCATTTGGCTACAATGCCCAGCGAATTGTGGCTCGTTTTGGAGTGCAGTAATTGGAGTTCATCTGTCCCTTGGTACAAAGGCCTGGACCAGCACTCAGCACACACTGACTCAACTTTCTGAGCCTGACTGTCATTTTCTACCCTCTTTAAAATGGTTTAGTGCCTTGGTGCACAGTCTAGACAACCCCCAGCACAGCATGAATAATAGATTCCAAAAATCTGTAAAAGCTTTATTTATTTAAACAACTAAATATTTAGAATTTGTTCATATCATTGGCATATTTACCCCATTTCCCCTGCAGTAAAAGGTCTCCAAAGGACTTCCACCTTGTAAACCTGCTGTGAACAGGATTTACAGCCTGTTGTGCATTTAAGGCCCACAAGTGAAGCAAACAGGATTTCACCCTCGGTGAGTACAGCCCTGCCTCTTCTGTCTCTGGAGAACCTGGGGGATGAGTTGCATTTTTCATCATAGAAGCTCCTCTTTAGAAGGCTAATGACAAAGTCACGAGGTAAAAAAACCCTGAAAACAGGTCTTTGCTCACAAAACAACTTCATTCCCCAGTTTTCTTCCAAATGCTGCCGTGGGGCTCGTGCAGTAGTGCAGAGCACAGAGCTGTGGGTTCTGCTCACACCCTTTCCATTGACTCTGCTGGTTTTTCTCACCATTTCCCCTCCCTCCACGCCAGGTGCTGAGAGCAAGCCCATGTGCACAGGGAGAGCCCGTGCCCTCTTGACTGTGGCAGCCTTTCCAGGCTGGTCTGAGACCTAGGGATAAGCTATTTGGAGGCTTAGCAATAAGCAGGTGTGAGATTGCAGTGACTCACTGTAGAGTGAGGGGTTGGATGGAGGAGAGGAACCGTGCCCAGTCTCAGGGCTTTCTTCCTTTACAATAACTGCAATTTTCTTAGAGCTCTGCCCTTGCTCGTGGGCACAGCTGGCCAGGTCAGCTGCATCCCTGGCTACATCTGAGAGCTTTGAGGTGAACTTGAGCATGACCACAACCATTTTTGTGTGCTGTGACTGTTCCTTCTCCTGCTGTTACTGGTGTAAACCCACGGAGCTCCAGCAGTGCCGCTTTGGAGGGTGAAAGCAGGATAGCCATGTGCTGTAGCCTGGGGCTGATGGCTTACTCAAATTGATGAGCTCCTTGTGAAGATAGCTCTAAGTGACTCAGCTCTCAATCTGTTTAGACCAACTTCATGGACTGAGGTGGAAATTGAGCCTGAGTGAAGTTACTTCTCATCCCCCAGGTTATGCCTGGAAAGCAGCGCCGTGTCCGTGTGCACTTCACTGTCACTGGTGGTGCCTCAGTGGCAAAACCCACCGAGGCAGAACCACTCAGTTAAGCATTTCCACCATCTGAGGGTAAGACTGGGCACTTGAGGGTTTCCCTGTGCTGCCAGATGATTGCCCTGTTTCTGCAGAGTGCAGGTACTGCCCGGCATCCTCAGCTGAGCCCACTCCTCCCAGCACAGCCCACACAAGAGGTTTTACACCACGGGGCTGTGTGTGCCTTCAGCCCCAGCACAGGCAGCTCAGGGTGTCTGTGTTACCTGAGCTGAGCTCAATCCACCTTCTCCTGCACTGTGTGCCACGGATTCAGGCAGAGAGGGAGCCCAGTGTGTGTCAGCAATGGGATCCCTGGGAAAAGGTGTCTGACTGCAGGATTAGTCACAACAGAAATTGCTGTGCTAAGCACTGGGTATCTCTTGGCTCTGCAGATCTTGAACTTGGTGGTGGAGATGTAGGGGAGAGGCTGGAGCTGGTATTGTGACCAAGTAGCCATCCAGCAGGCAGTTCACCCTGGACAATGGGTGCAGGGAACAACCCCTACCAGCTTTCTGCTCCCCTTTCCAAGCAGGTACATTAAATTACAGTTGTGTTTAACATGCTGTTAAACAGCAGAACACTTCCCATCCATAGGGAGCACCAAAGGGAAATGCAAAGGATTTCCTTTGAAAAAGGAATGCCGACACTAAAAGCTCAGTCCTGAAGAGCTGAGGGAGAGGAGACAAGATGTTCTTGCTACAGCATCTGTTAGAGGTGCAGAGGAGAGAGACAAAAGGCTGGTTTGGGTGGTGCAGACTGCAGAGGTTCCTGTACTGGCAGTGGGAGATAAGGAGAAGCATAAGCAGGAAACCAATTTCCCTGTGACCACCTCTTCTACCTGGCAGTGGAGCAGCCTGCAAGGCTGGCACTCAGGGTACCCACCCAGCCCTGGGGTGCCCAAGGCACAGAGCTCTTTCTTCTGAGGAGAGTGCTTTACATGTCGTGGCAATTGGTGCTGTGTGAACACAGCTGTCGCACTACACCAAGAAAAGATGACAATTTGATATTCCTGTGGTCACTTCTCTTCCTCTTCCCCCACCTAATCTCCACTCATTATCTCTTACTTACTTTCTCAATTTCCATGTTTTCTGCAAACAATTGTTTTGGTTGCTTTTCTCTGTAATTGATGTTTTCTTCCTCTAAAACCTGCCTTTCATTTTTATACACATTTTGCAGTTTCTAATATTTTTCCTTCTGAACAGATTTTTTTTTTTTAATTTATTTCCTCCTTCCTGTTTTCTTTAGCCACAGGTTTCTGCAGCTCTTACAGCTTTGTTATCCTCTCCCAGCCTTCCCGGGAGGGGGCTGGAGCATACATCCCACTTGCCTTCCAAATGTTGACAAGCCTGTTTTGGAGGATGAGTGACTGACAGACAAACACCAGTCCCAAATACTCTGAATGCTCTGTCACTAATAGCTTTATTCTTGTCAACACCACAAGCAAAATAACCCTTGAGAGGGATAGGCCATATTTTTAGCCAACCTTAAACTCAGCTTCTAAAAAATAACTTTATGCTCAGCTGTCTGTCTCACTCCTTCATGTTCCCCAGTCACATATTTGGAGGATGGCTTTTCATGTTGGGGATGCATAACTAGACTCTTGTTTTCTTCAGGCCCCTGGCAGTGCAGCACAGGTGGGGCTCTGAGGCTGACCTGCAGCTCAGAGCTGGGTGTGAAGGAGGAGGCAGGAGATGCTCATCTCAGACTTTGCTTCATGTTTGGTCCCGTGGCTTGGATCTGCACAAAGGGACCAAACAGGGTGAAGTTTGAACCCCACCAGAACTAACTGAGAAGTGCCAGGGTTTCCCCACCAGCTGCAGTCACCACCAAATTCAAAGCTTGACTGTTTCAGTATATCTTGAACGAGTTAACATCTAGAACAGCTTAGGGAAGATAAATAAGGATGTTTCTGTGCTGGCCCTGGATGTGCATGACCTTGTCTTCCTCCTCTCCTATTGGTTTTAGGAAGAGCCAGATTAAGGAGTGATCTCTTTCAAACAGTCTTCAGTTTGTTAAGCTTGTAAACAACAGCAAGGGTGGAAACCATTGCAAGATGGATAAAGCTTAGAAATGCTGGCTGGGATTTCCCTGTGACGTGCCTGTAAGGAATGTGTGCTAATTAACAGGGCTAATCGCTGAGTGGGCTCCCTGTCCGGTTCTCCTTGCAGTTCCTCTCCCAGACAGGTCCCTCAGGGGTTTTGTTCTCACTGCTCCTGGGATGGAGAGCAGCCAGGAGTCCTCCAGGTTGGAGGGGCTGGTTTCTTGCTGATCAGTTTGGGATTGTTTTGCCCCGCTCCCTTCACAGGAGACACAAACCAAAGAGGCTTTTGCTCTGGTAGCAGTAGAGGCTGCTGCCTTTGAAGTGCTCTCGTTCATTTGTAAGGGATGACATGCTTATGGCAAAACAGCTGGGAAGCAATTATTAGGATGGAAATGGAAGGTGCACCTTTTTCTTTTATGGATTATCCCCAAAGCTCTCAGTACAGGGGGGGAAAAGCAAGACCACTAGCTTAGGAATACAAAGAGGGATTACAGAAGTGATTGTTGCTGTACTTGAACTTAGTAATGAGGGATACCATCATCAAAAATTATAAAACAGCTTATAAACAGCACCATGTAAGTCATGGTGAGCATAGAGTGAGTGTGCAGTGGGCTGCTGAGTGCCCACATTGTTTTTATTGGCTTTCAAACTGAGGGGATGTTTTTCCTGACATTGTCTGGTCCTGCTCCCAGTGCTGTTCAGTACTCCCATTCATGTTTGGTGTAGTAGTATAAGAAGATACAACTCAGAAGAAGATATGGCTCAAAAAACCCGGGGAGGAGCAGCAGGGGCTGCTGTGGACAGCAGCAGAAACAGTGCTGCTGAAACAGCCCAGAGAATCCATGAGGTAAAACCCAGTAACAAAGGTAAAGGTGTGCATTTAAGAGAAGGAAACTAGATTGTCCCACAGCTGCAGCTGCCCTGGACGTGCTTCCCCCATGTAAGGGAAGTCCTTCTGTGGGCACAGTCTGTACCAAACAGCTGCCCTGTGGAGACAGACTGGGTGCTCTGGAGCCAGGAGCCTAAATCGAGGTGACCACAGCAGAGGAAACCTGCCCTCGCTGGCTGCAGGAGCTGCAGCTTTCCCTCTGCCAAATGCCCTTTACCCACTGTTCCTCACAGGTGTGGAGCAGAGGGGATGCCCTTCCTCAAGCATCCTCTGCTTTGAGGTGCCACAGCTGCACGTTCACTCAGCAGGAGGAGGGCAAACCGTGTCCACTGGTTATAGACAGACTGCTGGGAAGGCTTTTCTCTCCAAACTAAGGGGCATCTTTTCTGCTAGAAGGGCTTTTGCTGTTCTTTTGGCAGTTTCAGCTGGATATGGAAAATCCAGCCCAGCTGCAGACTTTAAGACATTGTTTTAGGACAAGACCTGTCAGGAGGAATGAGGCATTTTGATGGCGAGTCGCTTATGCTGTGACTGTCACATGTGCACAGGAGAGGCTATGTTTGCCTTTGTGCCTGCTGTCCTTTCTGTATCTGAAAAAAGCAAGAGCCAGTGCAGTGTTTTCCTTTGGCCATTCAGCATTGAGTGTACCAATAATAGCACAGTCACACAGTCAGAGTTTAGGGGAAGGGACTGTGTCCTCTTCACAAGGGACAGGGCCCTTGCACTCTGGGGGTTGTGCTGCTGCTCACATCATGAACACAACCTGACGGCCCTCAGCACATTCCTCCAGTTCCTTTTACTCTTGGCATGAAGGTTGGGTGCCCTTGGCACCTCTCTGTGGTGTGGGAATGTAAGTGTGAAAGGCAGGGTCAGAATTCAGATTTAAGAGGAAAGGTCAGAACAAATTTCTTCAGCCTTCAAGAGAGTGGTGGAGTGAGGGACAACCAGGTTCACTCTTGCTGGTTTCTGTTTCAGCTCCAGCCCATGGCAGTAGGTAAGTGGGTCTAGTTGGAATCCAGCTCTGCAGAATTCAAACACCTTCCTTCTCCCAGGTCAAGGAGAGGTTGAAGAAAAGCTGTCAGAGACTAGGGGGAGATGCTTTCAGACTTCCCAGGTTGGACAGTTCATGGTGTGATTGCATTTCAGGGCATGCCTTGGGAAACCCCAGCGCTCTTGAATTTTGCTATGAACAAACCCCCAAACCCACAGATGGCCACAAAAATCCACATTTCCCTGTCTCACAGGACACCCGTGCTGTTTGTAGTGCAATGCCTGAGGACAGGACACATTGCCCAGACCAATAAAGAAAAGGGAGTTACAGGAAAGGATGGCAGGGACAATTTCTCTGCGAAAACTTGACCAGCATCCCTCCTGCAGACCTCCAGCCGAATTCTTGCCTAAGGGACTACCAGGTTTAGCAAAGCTGTGGAACCAAGTCTTGTATGCAGGTGAGGGAGCATGAGACCTCAGAAGCCAAATGATGGAAATTCACCCAGTCAGAGACTTTTGCCATCATTTCTTCAGTGGATTTTCACCTGTCACAAGTTTTATTAATTTCTCTGACCACTCTCAGGTTTTCATCCCTATTTTCCATATACCTCCCATCTGTTCCCTCCGTGTGTTGTTTTCTTGAGCATTTTCCAAAGCCTGCTGCAAATCCAACAGCCCTCAAGTTCATGTTGAACTTCTGAACCTACCCTGTTCAAGTGGGTGCTAAATCAGGCAGGACAAGTCAAGCCAGCTCTAATTCTGATGATAGCAATTGTGCTTTTGGAAAATAATTGACAAACATTCTGCATTTAGACAAAGCTTGTCTAAGGGAGAGAGAATGCTTATATTCTGCAACCCTGGTCTGCAGAGCACCAGTGTTCAAGTAGGACATTTTAATAACATCCTTCATGGACAAGTGTTTTGCTTGGAACCCTTTTTTCCTCCCTCCACTCAGACAATTGTCAGCAAAGGGACTCGCAGGGAACAAAATGGAATTACATCTATTCAGAAAATTAGAACAGCCTGCATTTCTTTCTTTCTGTGCTGAATTCATTACTAGCGGGGCTATAATCTGCATTTTTTTGCCTGAAGCACACTCCCACTCTTACCTCTTCACAGCAATGCTGCTATTCTCACAGATAAACAGGTCCTCCCTGAATGGATTATAGCTCTCAGCCAAAGGCAGGCTGATGACAAGGGAAAAACAAACAAATGCATTCCCAGGGCCTGATCCAACTCTTCAGTAAGAAACTAGGGACACTCATAGATTTCAGCAGAGTTTCTATCCAGCACTTAACAGCCCCTTTGCTGATGGCTAATTGCACAGGGCCCAGGAAATTTGTGTTGTAAGGACTCAGCACGAAGTACATCATGTCTCTCCATCAGCTGGCAGGTATCTCGGGGGGACCCAGCCCTGGTTCCCCCCCAGCTGCACCATCCACTGGAGGTGGTTAAGTGGGACACGTTTGCTTTCCATGTGACACGATCCCTTCTGCTGCCTCAGGTTTGCAAGATTGTATGAAGCTGTGAGTTCCTGGGTGGACAAACCGATGGAAGGCAGGATCCAAATTGCCAAAGGCAGTTCCTGAAGGGAGCAGGGCAGTGAGAGGCGACATTGTGTGAGCCAAGATTGACTTTAATAGTCACACTCCGAGAAAAGGAGAGTGAGTAAAATAAGGAAATGAGGGGCAACTGAAAGAAAAATAAGCCAGAAATATGTATGTTGAGATAGGAAGGTAGTAGGGAGGGGACAAGAGAGATCTGAATTGAATACTCAGGAAATCTTGTTGGTTGTGAGGTGGAAATGGTCCTCTGAGATGAGGTTGTTCCCCCAGCCCCGGTGCTCCCACACCAATGGATCTGTGTCACTCCTGTGCTGTTGGTACATCCTTCCAGGTTCTTTTTATTTCTCCCACTCAATTCTTGTGTGCTGCTGCAGCCAGGGACCAGTGCTTTCAGTAGTAATAGGCTCACTATTGCTTTGAATTAGGAGGACTTTTATCAGCCCACTGTTCCTGTAATTTACCGTGGTTTAGAGTGATAATGAGGATTTGGGTATGTAAAGAAACCCTGAAGTACACATGGAAATCAACACAAGGGAGTGCAACTCTGAGCCTTGGGCATTAGTGACTCTGAATGGGTGAGTGAGTGAGTGCTTAGCACAGGAAACCAAAACAGGGGAGACAAAAGCCACACATAATCTTCCTGGGCTGGGAAATGCTGTTTATCTTATTTGTTTAAATGACTGGAGAACAGAAAGCTTTTCTTTCCTTTTGTTGCTCTGTAGCTGTGTTACAGTTCAGCCTTAGCCCTGCACAGCTGCTTGCATGACTTTGGCAAGGAAGCTTCCTGGGCTGGTCCGGAGTGGGACTGGGAGGTGGTCTGGGGAGTCCAGGAACCTTGGGCAGGAATCCATCGCCCCACCACAGAAACCAAAGGAATCGAAGGACTCCTTTCACTGTTATTATGTCTGTAGAACCACAAGTGAAAAACAAGGGGAGGAGAAGTTCTTAAGATTAATGTTCTTTTCGGGTAAAAAATGTGAAATGCTTCCTTGCCAGGGATAGTTTCTAGCAACGAACATAAACTGTGGTCACAGATACTCCTGCCAGTGTGAGTGGACAGTGGCAGAACTGCACGTGCAAGTGGGGTGGGGAAGCGTGCTGGTTTGCTACCAGATTCCATAACAGTGCAAATCGTTTGTAGCATTCTTGGCACTCAATTAGTGCTCCCATCTATAATTTCAGAAGCCTCATTCTAAGGCAGAGGGGGGAGGAAATACATCAGGCCTGTTATTTCTGCTGGCAACGCTGGTCCTAAAAATAACTGTGTGAATGACATTGTGGAAGCTGGTTCTGAGTTTGTCAATAGATAAATTTTGACTGGACAGCAGGAAATATTTCTAAGGATGAAATGTGTTATGCTGTGGATTGTTATTCTTGGAGAAGAGGTGAAAGCCTCATTGCCCATGAGCTCCTAAAA
This sequence comes from Platyrinchus mystaceus, assembly GCA_035041135.1. Classification (NCBI taxonomy): domain Eukaryota; kingdom Metazoa; phylum Chordata; class Aves; order Passeriformes; family Tyrannidae; genus Platyrinchus; species Platyrinchus mystaceus. The sequence goes on from JAWWLV010000021.1 coordinate 12,433,253, forward strand.
CAAGAATTCAGGAATGAAGAGCAGGGAACAATCTTGCATCGTGCCCTGATATTCTGAGGGATTTGGGGATCCCTGAGAGGTCCCCCCCAGGGAAGAACAACAATAGAAGTCTCACTTCCATGTCAGCCAGACGAAGCAGCCCCAACAGCTCGGTGGGACTGCTGTGCTGTGGCAGAGACTGACCAGGTAACTCGTCCTGCCTGTGAGAGATGCTCCTGCCTGGCCTGGAGGTGTCTGGACAGATATGTCTGCTCTCCATCCCTTGACAGGGACAGCACCTCCACACTGTGGTCCTGTGTGGCTCAGGCTCCAGGGTGGGAGGTGTGGGATGGGGGCCCCTCAGGCTGTCACAGCCTGCATCTTGGAGACTTCCCTGGCGCTGGGGTTTGGTCCCAGGAGGGTGTGTTGGAGTGGTTTCAGCAGGTGCCACCTTACAGAAGTCCCCAAGAGGCCAAGACACCGAGGGAAGGGAGCAGCTGTGCTCCATCTATACCTGGTCCTGGAGATGCTCACAGAACGGTTTTCCCAGGGGACTTCTGGTTCATCAGTCTCATTCCCATCTTCCCTATTCCCTTGCCCCTTTCTTTGGGCATTAGTTGGGATAAATGTGATTTCCAGCTCTCCAGTTCCCAAGCAGAGACAGCTGTGCCAATCCTTCCCAAGTGGGGATGGACTTGTCCTTCCCACCTGCCTTCCCCAGCCCTGCCTGCACCCTGCCAGGGCAGCGAGTTCAGCAGGAGTTATTGCATTTAACAGTATCAATTGATTGGTTAATGAGCCACTTGTTTGCTGTAGGTTACTCAGCACTATTGCCTCTGCTTATAGATTAGGTGCTGCTTTTTATCATGCATTTCCCCATATCCTGTAGTTTGTAAATCTGTTATATAGATATTTGTAAGATACAATCATCTTGTTTAAAGGGGACACTGGCAGGACTATTAGATGCTAAGTCAGCACTCCCTTGCCCATGTTTCCCAAGTTTAGACCATTGTTGTATTTGTTTTCTTCCCACCACATCCCCCAAAAGGTGCTCCCAGCTTGCCTCTCTGGACCTCACAGTAGCAAAGCTGAGACCTGTTTCTTTTCATGGCACTGCAGGTGAAGGGAGGAATGCTCAGCCAGAGAGGAAAGGAAAGGTGTGTGCTGTTTGGAAGACTCGAAAGCCAAGAGAAACTAATGAGTTGCCCAAGCCTTCCTAGATGCTTTTTGGAAAAATAGGAAGTCTGCATCATCCAACTGCCAGCAGTGCACCCGCTCTGTGGGTGGGAAGAGAGAGTCAAAGAAGTCTACGCTCATTAGACCTCAGCCCCTATGAATCTAATCACACCTCTCCAGAAGGCAGTAATGATTTACACCAGGGACAGTAAAATAATACTAGAGATAAGCTTCAACTCTGAGGATCAGATGTGGAGTACACTTATTAGGAGGCAGATTTCCCGTATCTAGCTGGCTGCGTTATGAGGCGGCTCAGACAGTGCTCTGAGCTGCCATGCATCTTCTCAGGTACTCTGGGGAAAGACTTACAGGCAAATTTGCAAATTAAATCAATAAGGAGTTTCTTGAAGATAAGGACATGGGGGATGACGAAGACTGATGAAAGCAGTAGGAGGAATATGCTGGTTTCCTGAGATGTTTGCAGCAGCGGTAATGGGCAAACACATTTACACATCCATTCACACGCGGCTCTGCTCAAAGCGGGTGGTGGCTGAACCAGGAGGAGATCCTACACCCAGGGGCACCTGCTGCTTCTGCAGGGCCTGGTGGCCTCAGGAGGGGAGGGGAGGAGGTGCCAGTGCTCTCACTTTCCCCAGGGTATCCCTTCCCAGCATCTCTGCGTGGTTTCTTGGTAGTGCAGCGCTCCTGGGGCTCCCATTAACAGAGAATGGGCCTGGGAAGGAGAACTTAAGTGCTGGCCTGGCTCTGAGCCAGGCTTTAGATGGAAGAGTGTGTCTGGCCAGGGTCCCCCAGATACTTGATTCTTGATCACTCCTTTCTCTGCTGGCAGGAGCTGCTGTGCCAAAAGCTGCCATGAAGCTCTAGGAAAGTGCAGGGACCTGTGCCTCACCCTGTGTGAGAGGTGTGCCCGGGGGACAGGGGCACCCCACGGATCCATCAGGGTGGCTGAGGCACCCAGGGGTGCAGGGGAGCTCCTCTGGCTTCTGCCAGTGGCCAGCCCTTGGTCTGCTGATTTATAGGAACTCTCCCAGTTAGAGCCCTGTCCTTCTCTCCCGCTGCCACGGGGAGGTCACAGGACAGCTCTTGGATCTGGTTACAAAGTGCCAGCTCACTCTGCAGAGCAAGGACAAATAATCATTTGTGGTCTTTTGGCAGTGGGTGCGTTTGCTGTGGCATATGTTTGTATTCTTCCACTGCTGGCAGCACCCCACCTCCCAGTTCCACCCAGTGCCCAGCAGCCTCCCAGGGAGGCACTGACTGGCTGTCCCAGCTCAGAGAGACAGGAGCACAGGGAGACACACAGAGGGACCCCAGAGCAGTCCAGGAAATGCCATGAGGCACTGAGGATGCCCAAGGTCTTAAATCCTTTTTCAAACAGCATTGTGTTGGAATAGCTTGGCTGAAAAGCTTGGGGAAACACTGGAAAAAACTGTTCCTTCACCTTTCTCAGGGCAATTTTAGGTGGGAGACTCAGAGCTGAGGGCCTTCCCCCATTGCCACAGGTAAGGTACCTCTCTGGATGCATGTACTGAATTAGACCAGTCAAGGTCTTGTTCCCCACCAGTATTTTCTAAACATGAGCTGCATCTGAGAATCCCTAAAGGGTTATTTGAATCCTTGTTGCAGGTGTCAGGGAAAAGCTGTAAAAGCTGTGCATTTGTCTTCCTTTCAGATAACCTGAAGTAGTGTAGAAGTTATGATTTAAATATATCCAAATGCATGTAATTAATCACAAGTGCAACACACCTCCTTTCTGCTGTGAAGGCCAAACTGCTGTTCCTCTACCCAGAACTTCTATCACATCTACACCAGGCATCCCCATTTTGATTGCAAAATTTTCCATTGTTGGAGGATCCACTGCAGTCTTCAGGGATTTTTCCCAGCAGTCAGATACTGTCCCTTGGACTGTGATCTGTGGGGTGTTGCCTGATTGTATCCTCTGACAGGAAAGGCAGCACATTGCAGAACTGGGAACACCATGACTCAAAGATCTCTGAGCTGAGATTAGTGGAGGCTAATGTCAGCTTGGCAGCACACCCAGGGGCTTGTGGCAAGCACACTGCTCAGAGATGGAGCCCCTGAGCTGTAATCATGCCAGGCAAGATGGACAGGATACGAGGAATGGCATAATTGCTCTTTCCAGAATTGATTCCTTCTCAGCTTAACGTGTTGAAACACCAAAAGTACTGAAAAACCCCCATCTGCCACCAGACCTAATCAAACACATCAATTATTGCTTCAGAAAGACAGTTGCTGCTAGATTTGATATCCCAAAAAAGCAAAGCTGCTTTAAAGCATCTTTTTATTTTAGCTGTGTTTTCATGACAGCACACAATTCCTAATGAGCACTAATACAGCTAGGACACACAGAAAAGTATGTCAACTGTGCAAAGATCAGCTCTAGACACAAGAGAGGAACTCCAAATCCCAATGGATTTCAGTAGCATGGAGGCCTTTGGAAGACAGGTTTGTCACATGAGGGCAGGAAACCAGGGCCATTCTACCACAGCCCTGCTTTGATACCCTGAGAGCGTTGTGTGCAGTGACCTGTAATGTCTGGGTAAAATACACAGGGTTGCTCTGTTCTTGCTGTGGGATTTGATGGTGGGACTGGATTGTGAGGATGAAATACATGGGGAGATCAAGAGGCTGTGCATGTCTCGTTTCCTCTGTTGTCCACAGAATATTTGGTTATGGAGAGCAACATCTGAAAAGGTTCTGAAAGGCAAAGTCACCTTCCAGCTATCAAAACACTTCAGATGAGGCAGATGGGAAACCAAAAATATTATTTAGGTTTGGGCAGTAAAACTGACATTGAACCCATTTGCCTCATTTTTCAGGCTTTGATGATAGTTAATGACAGCTTACAGAAGTTGTAAGTGATCTAAAAAAGCCATAAAAAGCTGCTTTGTGTCCTTGTTCAGGGGATGAATTTAACAAAACCATTACGGGGCTTTAAAACACTGTTTTGACTTTCTCGAACCAGCTGTGGGATGATCCAGCTGCAGTTGGATCCCCCTTGCATCTAAGAGAACATTTAAGAGGATTAATCCCAATAATTTTAATTCAACAAAATGACCTTATGTAACATTACTGAGGAATTAATGAGAATTCTCTCATGTGGGTCATCACCGGCCCGGTGGATTTTTTTTCCCTGGGGGATCTCACTGGTCTCGGGCCGAGCGTGGACAAAGTAGATTGACTATGTGGCACATTGCATGGGGTGAGAAGATAAGTCACTTGGAGCAGGAACCCTTTTTCCTTTGCTGAATTATTTGGGAATGCACAAAGGAGAATGCAGCTGTCAGCCTCCACTGGTGCTATTTGAAACCCTTCTGGCTCCGAGGCTTTTTCCCCAGAAAAATGCAGTCTCGTCTAATGCAAATGCTGCTGCAGGAGTCTGTGTAGTCCAGCTGGGGGTTTTTATCCAAAAAAAAGTCCTGGTCTAATTGGTTTTGACTGTTTCTTTGCTGTTCTTACTGAGCTGAGCAGGATGCATATTAAAGCTAATTAGGTGCATGTAGGGTATTCGATATTTGATCTTAATATTGAGGCCCCAGGAGAGGGCACGTTATCAAAGTTAACCAACTGCAAATTTTAGTGAAAACAAACTATGCCAGTGGCCTGAGGTTGCATAAAATCTAAGTCTGCACCACTCCCAGCTTGGTGTGGGACATGTGGGGCTGGGCAGCCTCTGCCTGCATCCCTGCTTGAGCCCTTTGCTTCCCATCTGGGCAGATTTGCCTCTTGGGAGCATAAGGAGTTGATTTGGGGCAGCAAAAAGGGGGTCTGCATGTCACTTCTGTATCAGCAAGTGTGATGGGTTTTTCTTCTCCTGACTGCACCCTTATCCTGCTGTCCATTATGTAGGGCAAGGCTCTGAGGTTTGGGTTTGTCACTGGTACTGTCACTGTCACTGTCATCAGCACTTAGGAGCAGAACAGTGCTGCTGGGGACCACAACTCCTCTGGGGACCAGTGCCCACTGACTCTGTAGGGAAAAGCTGTCATTAGGGTGACTCAGGTGGGCCAAATCACTGGTATGGTTGACTCAGTGCACAGTTGGTCTTGCTGTGGGTAATGCTGACTGTCGTGGGTAAGCCATGGGACAGGAGCAAATGGCCTCAAGGTGAACCAGGAGAGGTTTAAATTGGACGCTGGGAGGGATTGAAGGGGTTGTCAGGCATTTGAGCAGGCTGCCCAGGGAAGTGGAGGCACCATCCCTGACATATTTAAAAGACATAGATGTGACACTTAGGGACCTGGTTTGTTGGTGGACTTGGCACTGCTGGGGTAACAGTTGGAGTCGATGATCTTAGAGGTGTTTTCCTGCCTAAAGGATTCTGTGATTTTCCTGACTTTGTAGTGTTACATGTCAAAGGATGACTATGTCCCTATGACTTGGGGGGAGTACTAGCACAGCAGATGACTGCTCTGCCTGCTCAGCCTTGCCTTCTTTTGAAATATCAGAGCCAGTGTCTTTCATTCATCAACAGTAATTAATTACTTTCAGGATGCAGTAGATTGTTTACACTCTTGAAATTGTTTTATACACACACTTAAAAACAAAGTATTTCACTCCACTGCTTCCTGTTGAAAATGTAAATGCTGAAACAGTCCTCACAGAGCAGAGATGGGAAGGGTCAGTGGTGCATCCCAGATGTGGGGTGCAAGAGCCAATGAAGGACACATGGCAGGAGCCTCAGCATGCAGTCCAGGGAGTCATCTCTCCTCTCAGCTGCAGCATTCAACTGAAGCAGAGATCACCCTTCAAGACAGCCCAGAGCCAAAATTAGGCATTGATGTAGAACTCAATTAAAAAATAATAATAATTAAAAGAAGACTACGAGCTGCTTCCAAAAAGCCACAGGGGCTGGAGGGACACAGCGCCATACTGGGAGTGCACTTTAGTGCACTTGTTTCTGGTTTAGGTCTGTATGAAACTGGAAATGAAGAGTATTCTGCAGATATTTTATATACCTGAGAGCAAACTGCAATCAAAAGTTTTGAGGAAGATGCAGTGTCTGGAAGCGAATCACCATTAGCTCAATAGCTGCTCATCTACAGGCAAAAATAAGCTGGTAGCAATGTCTATTTTGAGCAGACACAAGAGAGTTTCTTCTAACATCATTTCCAAGCTGTCTGGCCAGCAGTTGAGGTGCAAAAGCACATGGTTGGCTTTAAAGAGATGCCGTGAAGGCATCAGGGTGACTTAGAGTCATCAGGCACAAATTTCCCTGCCTTAGAGGAGCAAGAATTGTTGCCTTGTGCAGGGCCCTGAAACTTCTGCAGCTCATTTGAGTAAGCTCAGCCATCTCCAGGGCTGGAGATTCTGGCAGCATTTCAGTCGCCTCATGGATTTGCTTATTTTTTAACGTGAACCATCTGGTCAGTTAGAACAATATCTTTGCATGCAAGGAATACTTTGGGGGTAAGAATTCAGTTTGGAGTGACCCGAAGGTATTTCCTCCAGAAAGGAGATTTTCCTCAGCTGGGAGTCTATCACAGGGCTACATCAGTATTTCTTGGACTAGCGTTAAAAGTCCAGGTTGAAAAAATTATGCTCTTTAAAATGAGCTCCATTTGCAGTTTTTACATGCCCCTGACTAGGGAAGCTGTTTTTCTTCTCAAAAAAATCACAAAATGGGCATGCAGGCAAACAGTCATTTTAATCTCCACCTCAGAGAATTTCTTGTGGGAATAGGATGTCCAGCATGGCATTCAAGTGCAGCCAGGGGGAAAAGGAATGAGAGTTCAGAGAGATTTGCACCCTCTCACGGAGGTCTGAACTGTGCCTTTGCAGGCTTTGAAACACAAGGTCATGGGCATCTGTGTTCATTTAGTTTAACATAATCCAGGAGTTTTTAATCGCATTTCAGGCTATTAAATGAGTGAGAAGAGAATCACTGGAATTTAGCTTCATAACTCCCCTGTAAACAAAGTTTTTAACCTCATATCAAGATAAAAATAAATTTAAAGTAGCTGATTACCTCTAGCAGAAGATTTTCCATCAGAATCTGATCATCCCACTCCCTACATATTAAAATCAGATTTTTGCGCTGTTTTTCCCCATTTGCAAACAAAGCTTGCAGAGTTTTCTTCAGAATTAGATTTTTTTCTTTTGACTCGAGCTCTGCCCATCCCCATCAGAATAACCTGCCTGATTCTGGTTAGGAAACAGAAAAGATTATTTTTGAAAGAAAAAGAGGGGAAGAAGGGAGAGAAAAAAAATGCGAGGGGGAGTTGCAGGTTCCATTCAGGGGGTGCCACTGCCAGCCCAAACCAGCTCAAACTCATCCCTGAGGCTCTGCAGGAAAGCTGTGCCATGACCTTTACTTACCCTAATTAGTCCAGGTGAAGGTGAGGAGCAGGACTGCTCCTGTAGGAACTGGACCCTTAATTTATAAGGCGTTTGCTTGCGATACCCTTCAAGTGTAATAATCCCCTGGTGATTTCTTGCCTGGTTTTATTCAAGCACATCACTGTAATTGTAGGGATGTGCACTGATATGGGAAAACTGCATTCAGCTGGAAACATCTTGCTGATTGAAAATAAATCACCTTAGGTAAAACAGAAACAGTATGGAATTTATTTTCTCTGGTAGGCAGTTGGAATTCTCTACGTATGTCTTTCACAGCGATGCAGACAGTTTGAAGCCACACAAAGTTCCCTGAATTCCACAGGAAATACTTCAGAGGCATTGGCTGGAGGTTTTGGAGTGGTGACAAAGGGCAGGAGATGAGGCAGGGCTGTGTCAGTCGGGACAGGAGAACCCGCATGCGAAGCTGTGCAAGGGATGGGATGGAGGATGCCAAGCGCTGGAAGCAAGAGGGGGAGCAGGGGTGTCCACAGGCTGCACTGCTGAGCGTGCCATCTCCCTCCTGGCACAAGAAAAACAAGTTTAGTAAGATTAAATGTCTTCAGATCAGCCATTTTTAAAGCACTCCTTGGTACATACTTACCGGCGCCGTCTCAGAACACAAACACTTCTGCCTGAGAGCTCTGGGAGGGCAGGTGAGACACCAGAAGACAAGAAAAAAATGTAAACATGGTCTTCATCTCTAAATATAGAGGGGGAAAAGAGGAGTAAGAATTATAGACCAGTCAGCTTCTAGAAGCTTTCAAAAGGATTGAACTATCAATCAAATAATTTGCAAGCACCTTGGAGGTAAAAAGGGAGATGAGTGACATCCAGCATGGGTTATACAGAAACGAGGCATGTTAAACTAACCTCGTTTGATTTCTCAGCAGAAGCAGGAGTGGAATAGTTGGTTCCATATCTAGATTTTGGGAAGGTTTTGGCACGATCCCACTGGGTCTAGTCTGGGGCCCTGTGCCTCAAAGAGGAGGAGGAGGAGGAGAAGGACAACCTGCTTGGAGAAGGGAAGTGTCAGTGCATTTACTGAACCTGGCTCAGGCTGGAAGAGCTGGACGGAAAGCGCCGGAATAGCTTGGCTGGGACGGGTGCCTGGGGACAGGGATGGCTGTAGCACCTGCTCCAGGAAGTTTTCAGGATAGAGGGACACTCAGGGACACTCCCCTCAGGAGTGACCTGGGCAAAGCAGCTCCTCTGTGGGATCAGCCCTTGGCTGAGCCCCGGCCCTGCTGCACTGGGGCTGTGCTGGGATCTGCTCCACAGGCACTGGGCTGTGCTGGGATCTGCTCCACAGACACTGGGGCTGTCCTGGGCTCTGCTCCACAGGCACTGGTTCTGCTCCAGAGGCACTGGGGCTTGGGATCTGCTCCACAGGCACTGGGGCTGTGCTGGGATCTGCTCCACAGGCACTGGGGCTGTGCTGGGATCTGCTCCACAGGCACTGGGGCTGTGCTGGGATCTGCTCCACAGGCACTGGTTCTGCTCCACAGGCACTGGGGCTGTGCTGGGATCTGCTCCACAGGCACTGGTTCTGCTCCACAGGCACTGGGTCTTGGGATCTGCTCCACAGACACTGGGGCTGTCCTGGGCTCTGCTCCACAGGCACTGGTTCTGCTCCACAGGCACTGGTTCTGCTCCACAGGTTCTGGTTCTGCTCCACAGGCACTGGTTCTGCTCCACAGGCACTGGTTCTGCTCCACAGTCACTGGGGCAGTGCGTGTCAGCAGGGACGGGCGGCAAAGTTACCCTTGGCTTTGCCTTTTTAATGCCTTCGTTTTGTAGGGACAGGCTGAAGGCATGTAAGTGCTTTGTTGAACAGAAGCCAAAGCAAGCTGCTACGCAGAATGCACCCCCTGTTTCCAAGTATTTCATTTATTTTGTAATTAAGCAATAATCGCTGAGGCACTGGGCACTTCTTCAGGATTAATGACTTGCTGGGGGATGGCAGAAGATCTGATCTGTGGTGGAACCATTTTCCCCAGCAAATACCTGTCTGTTACTGCCATTCTGACACGAGTACAACAACATAACATGGCAACATATGGGGTTTGTTGTTAGCAGCTGAGGGATGGGGAGCAGGCATTAATGGGTACCTTAGGCAATCAGGTTGCTTCAGTTGTCTCTCGCCGTTCCATTCAGAGCACGGTGTTTCATTAGTCACTTGGTGAATGAAATGGCTTTTTAATTGCTCAGAATCACTTTTTAAAATTACAGCATTCTCTCCCCCCCCTCCACAGCCCTCGGGGATTCTCTTAAATCCCTTTTCTTCCTTTGCCCTGGAGAGAATCAGTTCTAGCGTGGCAAAGAGGAACCTGCCTGCAGCAGTTTTGTTTGTAGTTCAGACACAAAGATATGAGCCATTTAGAAAACAGAGGATTCACATTTTTGGTGCTGAAAACACTCTGTTCCCATAATTTGCAGGTTGCTTAAGGAGTAGCCCACCCTGCCTAAACCTTTAAAGGCTTGACAGTCTTGACACACTGCTCACTTCTGGTAGTTCCCACAGCTGTGCATTTTCAGTGGTCACAGCTCACTACAGCACCCAAACCCCACTGCTCCTTGTGTCCTGTGGCTCAAGCCATGTCCCACAGCAATAATCCTCCCAGGAGCAGTGTTGGAGCTTTAAATGTCCTCTAGGCAGTAAAGCACTACAGCAGGCAAGAAGAATGGGTGAGTGGCAGCATGAACATTTCCAAAGGACTATGGAAAAAGCTGCTACAGTATTTGAGCCATCAGATCAGCAAGGCAAGCAAATGGAGAAACATTTGCAAAAAGCATATAGGACAATAAACCAGTTCATGGTGTCCTAGCAGGCTTTGGAGCAGGACTCAGTGGGGATTTGCTCTTTCAAATATCAGGTACTGTGCTAACTGCATGATTGATTAATCCATAGGTACTTCCTACAGCAAAACTTCAATACTGGCATGTGCAGGGCTGCTTCCAGTCGCTGTGGCTGCATTCCTGGAGAGATTTCACACAGGAACAATTGGGGGTTTTTTCTCCACTCTCTTTCTGCCCCCTTTAAAAGTAACTCTTTTGTGTCTGTGCTTTGAACGTGTTGCCCAGCTGCAGCATGTTCCCTGAGGGATCCCACTCTCCATCCTTAGCTCTGCCCCTTCAGCACAAGGAGCCCTGTTACCCCACTGGCAGCTTACTGGCTTGGGGTACTGAGAAGTGAAAAACATCAGGCACGGGGCCAGAGACAGTTTAAACTGCAAGGAAGACCAGAGCTCACCTTTCCCCACACAGATGTTCAGCCCTCTTCCTGGCTTCTCAACTCCCCAGTTGATGTCTGTCAGGGAAAGGCAGAAACAAAGCCAGCCCGAGGTGTGGCCTCACTTCCATCTCCTCCAGCAGCTGACCCAAACAAATTTCAGCAGCATCCTCCTGAGCCTGCACTGCCCCTTGTGCCTGATCTCACCCCTTTATTTCCCCCCTCTTATATTTTCTTCTCTTAGTTGCCCGAAAAGCAGCATTTAGTCTTGCTCGCCCAAAATCCAGCCCTGAGCCAACCAAGCAGAAGGAATGAATTATTCCTGGTGATGCTTTTGCCAACAGCCTGCCTGTCTCCCCTGGGCCCCCTGCTCTGCTGAGCCTCTTGCTGCCATGCTCGTAGCTGGGAGGAACCTGTGCTGCACAGTCTCTCTTGAATTCAAACAGGATTGATGCAGATCCTTGTGCCTTGTGCCAACCATAACACTTCAGGTTTGACTGCAACTTTTGGCAAAGAACACATTTCCCAGAAGTTCAGCAGCTTGTCTGAGTACCAGCAATCAGATCAGTAGCTTAAAAGTTTCCTGGTCACCAAATAATTTGAATTATTGTCTGTCTGAGGCTGTCTTTGCTTGTAGCCGTATTTTTTTGGGACTCAGGGGGTGTTGAGCAGCTCTTCCCAGGAGCTGAGTGTTCAGTGCTGAGTGAGCAAAGGTTGTGGTGGGGACAGCAGACAGTCAGTCCCTTTGTGTTAGTAAACCTTTCAGTGAGTCTCACATCAGGGGAAGGAGATCTCTTGTCTTGGTCAGCATGTTTCTACCAGCCTTGTTCTTCGTGTAGTCAGCTGTTAATAACACAGGGCTGGCATCCAGCCCCGTTCTCCATCCCAGCACTGGATCCATTGCAGGCTCACAGTGATCCCACTCGTGCTCCCTCTCCCCTGGGAGATGCCAGCACTGCTCGGGACCTGCAGTTGTGTGTATCAGGTTCAGAAAAAAAGGCATCAAAAGTCCCGTTACTGCCAGGGTGCTGGGTTTTCTCAGGGACCAGATCTGTTACTGAAAGACTCTCTGTTGTCCAGTGACATCTGAGGATGAGCAAACAAGGATTTCATTTTAGCTAAGCAGATCATCCTCTCTTCTGACATTTAAGACAGGATCATAACTTATGTCTTCAATGGGAAGAATTGTTGTCAAACACAATTAGCTCTGCAAATCCTAGCTGTTTTCTAGACACATCCAGGCTTAGAAGTTGAGTTACTTAGAGATGAACAAATCACAGGGGTCAGTCTTCTGATCTGAGCAAGGGACTGCAAGAACTCCCTCCATGGAATAGTTTAACAGAGACCAAGGCACGGAGCATCCAGAGTGCAGAGCTGGTAGGACTGTGGGTCCCGTTCCCATCTTGCTTCAGGAAGGGATAACATAACACACCTTGAGCCAGCAAACTGTTTCTAAAGGGAAAGGAAGGAGGGGAAAGGAGGTGGGGAGGGTTGCAAATACTTTAAATGCTACATAACTAAGTCACTTCCCCTCTCCATGCCTGTGTCTCCGTGCGTACCTGGGGTATTTCCACTCTAGTTCCTTTCATAAGGCTCCTGTTAAAAGGACAAGAAATAGGGGTTTCTATCATTTGCTTCAGTGGTTGAGATCTGATCTGATGATCATTGTAAGCACTGAATGTATTTCCACAGACCTTGACTGGGAAGGTAATGTAGGATCTGGAAACCTCCCCCCTGTGACCAGTGAGCTTGTGAACACGAGGTGCTCCAGGTTCCAGGCTCCAGCGTTTGCAGAAAACCTCTTTGAGAGAGAGCAAAAGGGATGCTAATTCCAGCACTGGGCTCAGACACTCCTGGTGAACAACCAGAAAGGTTTAAAAAGAAATGCTGACTAAATTAAGCAAATCAAGCTAGCAGATGTGCTCTTCAGAAGAGCACAGCTGCCTTTTAAATGTCTCCCCCACTGAAATTACATTCTCAAGAGTTTTTTATCCTTTGCATTTTCCTCAGGATCATCCATGAGGATGGCTTCTCTGGAGAAGATGTGAAGCAGTACAAGCCAGTGGTCTACAGCAACACTATACAGTCCCTGGCAGCTATTGTCCGTGCCATGGATACCCTGGGCATCGAGTACGGAGACAAGGAACGACGGGTGAGTTAAATCACTGCTGGGGGACACACAGCTGAGCCCCTGCAGAGCCCCAGAGGAACCACTGGCACAACCTCAATACCTTGGAGGGAAAAGGAGGGAGGGGGGAGTATTTACATCACCACTGTGTGCCTGTTGCACTTGCAGTTTGTGCAACAGAGGCACAGTTGCGTTCACGTGCCATTTGTACCCCTAGGCTGGGAAGTGTAGCCCTGTTGTCACAACAGCCACACTCTCTCATGCCCTGGCACCAGCCAGTCCAGGGCAAAAAACCAATCTGTTGTCTGGGGACAGCCCAGACAGAGGTACCCACAGACCTGGGGAGACAGTGAGGACGTGTCCTGTCAGCTGTGCACGTGCTGGACACACAGGCTGCACGGGGAGATGGACTGGGGAGAAGGTTTGCTGCTGTTCCCAGCCCTTCCACCAGCCTGCTCAGGTAGGGAAGCTTTTAGGATTAACTTGGCTGGGGCTTGACTGGCTTTTACTCCCACGTCCCCCATTTGAGTGCTACCCAAACTGCAACTTCCCCTGAAATCACTGAATTTCACTTCAGTGAGGTTGGTATGGACAGGCTCTCAGGCAGCAGCATTGGCATGTGTCTTATCAGAACAGCTCTGTGATGCCCAGCAGCCTCTCGTGCCACACACCTAGGCCAGCCTGTCCTTTTACAGTTGCTACTCTGTGGTGACTTTCACCAGCTCTCTATTTTTAAACAGTGGCTCCTCTGTGAGGTGCCCCTGCCAGCCTCTGCCTTGCCTTTTTGCATTTTTGGCTCAGACCAAGCCCACACAGAGAAACCCAGAGCCCCAGAGAGAAGTCAAGACCTCCCTTTGTGCATGCTGCCATCCCAGAGAAAGTAAAACTACTTGGTTTCACTGGAAATAAAATAACTTCATATTTAAGACCTGGTAAAAGTAAAGTCCTATATGCCACTGAGTTTGTCATGACTATTTTTAGGCAGCTCTCAAATGACAGATGTATGACATACCCCCAGCTCCTTATCTGAGGGTTGATAATAAAAGCATTCACTAGCAGGGATGCCAAAACCCTGCTGGGGTGTCACTGTAGGAAGAGGCACCTTATTTCTCCCAGTCACAAAGAGGTATTTTGATTTCTTTGCATCTGGGGATTTTTTCTACATCCTGGAGACATTTCTATCCCAAAGGTGGAGACGATGCCCTAATGGAGTTGCTGTGAGCCTGCCGAGGACTAATGCTGATGGAACCGAACACATTAATCTGTTGATTACTCGGTGACTCAGCTCTCAGCAAGGCAACGTATCTCCTCTCAGCTCAAAACCTATGCCCAGGAAAACAGAAACAAATCATTCTCCATGTCTGATAAATAGTCTGTGGCAGACAGCTTTAAAATATAACATTTCTTCCTTTATTATTTTTTTTTAAATGCCTGAAGTCCTAATTCGAGGAGGGAAAGCTCATCAGTGCTTCAGTGCCAGGCCTGGCACTGCACAGGGAGTGTGGAGGGGGAGAGCTGTTATCAGGACTGCCAGGAACGAGAGGTGGAGTGCTGGTCTGCACAAAATGTCGTGTTCGCTCAGATTCCGATGGAAAAGACGCCAAATGTTCCTGGGATCATGTGCTAACTGGGGCTGGAGAGGAGCTCAGGAGGTGTCTGGCCCAGCCTCCTGCTCAGACAAGGTTAGCTCTGAGGTCAAACCAGGTGGCTCAGGACTCTACCCAGTTGGGTCTGAAATCCTTCAAGGATGGAAACTGCACAGGTTCTTTGGGCAACCTGCTCCTCTGCTTTGCTGTGCTCGTGGGGAAAGGTTTGTCCTCACACTGAAGTGACCACTCCTGTTCCCATTTATGGGTTTGTCCTCACACTGAAGTGACCACTCCTGTTCCCATTTATGGGTTTGTCCTCACACTGATGTGACCACTCCTGTTCCCATTTATGGGTTTGTCCTCACACTGATGTGACCACTCCTGTTCCCAT
>JAWWLV010000021.1:12462839-12488312 GCA_035041135.1 Platyrinchus mystaceus
AGAGACAATATCAGTGTTCCTTGGCACCCTGAGAAAATCAAAGGCATTTGTTTGTTATCTGAAATGTCCTGTCTGTGTTCCTTTCAGTGGTGGGCAGACATTTTTTTAGTGTAGGTTCCTGGAAATACTCAGATGTCGCTGTCAGTGTGTTCCAAGAGCATTATTTATTTTCAGATGTACCTATAGAAACTGAGACTGAAGCACGGAAATACTCAAAGCCATTACAGGATTATTAAGTTTCGAGAGGCATTTTGCACTCTGTATGGCCCCAAAAGACCTAACATTTGTGGACCTGTTCTTCCCATTGAATGGGAATTTTAGCATTGACTTGAGAAAGCCTTAGTGAGAGAGGATTCTTTGCCCACTAAATCACCCAGAGTAGAGCCACCCCAGCAGAGATCAAACTGCAAAGGCACCGACTACATCTGCCGTGGCCATTAAGGAAACACCATCTATCCTATAAGAGTGAGCATTTGGGAGCAACTGGTCTCATCTCTGCTTGATGTGTCAGAGTTGAAACCAGTGCCTTTAAGAGGCATCACTGCAGCCTGCACATCCCACTGTGTTACAGAACAGCACAGCTGACGAGGATGGGACCCACCCGTGTCCCAGGAGAGCCTGGAGACAGCTGGGTCCACATCTGGCAGCCAGTGTCACCTCTCTGAGCACTGTCATCACCCTCCTGCCTGCAAGAAAGGCAGTGGCACCTCTGTGCTGTGACAGCTGCTGAAGGTTCACCTGTGATCCTGGTGGTGCCTTTAGAGGATCAGAGAATCACAGAGTTGGAAGAGACCCGTGAGGATCCTCGTGTCCAACACCCTGCTCCTCGCAGGACAACCTAAAACTAAACCAGATGACTAAGAATACTCTGCTCATTCTGTCAAGCTTGGTGCTTTTTCTTTTGAAGTTTAAACATCTTCCACTTCTTTAGCCTTGGTAATCAGAGACACATCCCAAAGGCAAATTACTGATGTCAAAATACCTTTGGAGTCTGGCTCAGGCTCGTGCTGGAACAGGCACTGGGACTAGTAGTGGATGCATTTGCCGGGAGGAGCTGACAGCAGGTGACCTCAGATGAGTCACTTCAGCTTTAGGCTCAGCAAGCTCTTGAGATCTGCCCCTCAAGAAAGCAGCAGAGACAGACTGGGCTCCTTCTCCTCGCCCTCGCTGGCAGGGGGTTATTTGCCCATCTGGTGTAGCTGCTGTTCCAGGGGATAACAGGAGTGTTTGCTGCCATGGCAGTCCCAAAGGAGATGTGCAGGATGGGCACATCCAGGGAGTGCCAAAGGAGACATCCTGAAGGTGGGCACAGCCAGGGAGTGCCAAAGGAGATGTGCTGCAGGGCGGCTGATCAGAGGGAAGAATCGGAGCTCAGGGAGGCTGAGCTGAGCTGACCTGTTCTTCAGAACAACTGAAAACATCCTCTTTAAGCCCTTGGACAGTAAATGCTGCTGCATTACTAAGAAGCCAGATGATTGGAAGGTATTACCCCATTAAGGGAAGTACATCTCCTGCAAAAAGCATTTCTGAGCAAGTAATGCTGTTCTGCTGGGGTTGACCTTGACAGAGATTTCTCCATTCTCATTTGGATCTGGGAAGCAAGTATGTTAATAAACTCACTGCTGAGAAACTTAATGTTATTCTGTACACTCTACTCACTCTGGAAGCCCAATTAAGCATAAGAGAACAAGGATTTTTTGCCTTTTTAATAACATTTTTTCTGAATGACACTATTTTAAAAAAAAAACCAGCAGATGAAATAGCCCCTTGCCCCTCACCCCTCCACACCAAAGCCAAAATGATCTCAATTATGTCAGTTATGTTCATTGTGGTTTCTCCAATTAAAAAGCTATCATCCTTCAGCATTGTAATCATACATCCATCAGGACTCTATCAGCCATCCAGCTTGTAAAAATGAACACTCTTCTGTTATTTTTGAGGACACACAGGCTGTTCCACAAGATCAGCTCGTGCCCACTATTTCAGAATGCCTCTGCAAGAGATTGAAAAAAAAAAGGAGAAAAGTGGTTAAAAAAAGCAGTTCAGACATTAACAATGTCATGGCAACAGCAAATTAGAGCCTCAAAAGCAGAGCTCAGCTTGGGAAGGTTTAGGGAGTTCACTGCACTGCAGGACTGAATGAAATATTCAGCACATAAAAGAGGTCCCCAAATGTTTTTTGTATTTGGGATAATGACACCAAGCTGACTGCTATTTATGTATACTTTTGCCTAACTGTTGATTTTTTTCCTGCAAAAGATTTTAAAATAGTGTACTTGTCAGGTAACCACGGCTCTGTTTTGATTCTTGGGGAACTTTGGCATTTGGGAGTGTAATGATAAACATCAGCTTTTGCTCAAGCAGAAAGCTACTGTTGTAGGAAAAAGTGATAGAAGGAAAAATTGAGCATTTGGGGAAAAGTTACCCAGCAAGAGGTTTGTGTGTTGAGTAAGATGATGTAACATGAGGTGACAGCCTGACCCCCAGCCAATAGTGAGGTGTGCAGTCTCAGTTTCTGTGTTTTCACCTAATGCTGCTCATGGACACAAACAGACAATAAACCTCCTTTGCTGCTTCTTTTCCCTCCATGCCCCATAGCTTCTCTTCTAGGTCTTTGAGGCTTTTTCTCCCCCATGAGGTAACTCATGTCAGGCTGTCCAAGTATCTGGGGGCCATTCCCACCTCCCAAAAGCTTTGCATGCCTGCTCTTTACTCCAAGTTTCATTCTAGTGCTTAATCTCTTGATTATATTAACTGCCCATGGCCGGTACCAGTAATGGGATGGAATCGGGGGAAAAAACTGCATTGCAAAAAATAGCCCTTAACTTGTGCCAGGATGGCAGGGAGAGAAAAAGTCCAGCTGAGTATGTTCTGCACACTGTAGAAGACTCACAAGTGAATTTGTCTTGGATTTGTATCCTTTCTGACTTTTGGCCTCCACATCTCTTAACTTGATTCCCCTTTTCCTTTGCTATACTAGCTTGGGAACTTGAAACAAGGTTTGAAGCACCTCAGGATTTGTCTGTGCAAATGGTATCTCATGGAACACTCCATGCTAGTGGTCTGCAGGGTCACTGCTAACGTTTCCAACCTCCTCTGCCTGGTGCTGGGTGGGAAAATCTCTGAGCATCTGAGGCTGTTGCAGTATTTGCCCATTCAGTTGCCACATCCTGAGCTTCTGCTGCCTCTGAAGATGCTGGGTGTCTTTTAGCTAAATCTCTACTTCCCATTAGTCCTTAAACTCTGTCAAATAGTTTCTCACAGTACTGGAATCTTCTGGATTTGAACTTGACCTTGAAGTGAAACTTCATAGAGTGCTTACACACGTACCCCTGAGTCACAGGGTCAGGGCAGCTTGGAGCTCTGAACTTTCCCATTGTCTTTCAGAGCAAGTCCTGCCTCCCAGTGACTCAGTACCAACAAGCAGCAGCCCTTTCACCCTTCACACACAGGCACTGGAAGAGCAGCCTAGTAGGCTTTAAAAGTTTTTTATGGTTTGCCAGCTGGGCACTCCTGATACCTGGATCCAAATCCTCTGTCCCCTGTACCACTGGTGGGGCTGGAAAGCACCTAGGGTTTGGATCAGCCAGTTCCAGAGCTGCCATTGAGCCAGGGTGGAAGCTTTCAGTGGTTTGTGCAGTTAAGCTTAGGAGAGATGAAGGGGCCTTCAGATTGTGCAGCACCTAAAGTTGGGGTGCAGCATTTCACAACCTGCTGTTTCTCCGTTTCTTGCACGCTCCCCATGGCACTGACTGTGGTTACCACTGGCACCCTGGTTGTGTGATGGAGGGGTTTTGTGGCTGGGTCTGACCAGTGGGTCAGCTCTGTGTTTCCAGAAGGTGAGCAGGGAAGCAGCACATACACACAGCAGGGTCTGAACAGGATCAATAAGAGCAAAAAGCAGCTGCAGAGAGGAACAAAAGCTGTTCAGGAGTCAAAGCCAGAGAAGTTCCCAAGTTCCAGCCTCCGAGTTTATGGTACAGTTTGCCATTTTCCACTTTTTTAGGGACTTCAAAAAAAGCAGTACAAGGGCTTAGATTTCACACTTCATGGGTTTCCCTCCCCTCCGTGGCTGAGCTCCTGACTGCTCTCAGTTGCAGGAGCCCTGCAACCAGAAGTTCCTCCTACATTGCTGCAACACCCAAGCAGCTGAGCCAGAGCCCAGAAAAGCCTTTATTGTGAAGGTGATAGAGCTTATTTATCTTCCAAAGAAAAGTGTCTAAAACTCAGTTTCTTGATCTCAAGGCCATGACCTGGGTCCCGCTGTGCTTTGAGAGGGGACACAAAGCTGGCTGTAGACAAACAGGTGGCTGGAGAGGAGCAGTCAGGTTGCAGACAGAATTGACAGGGGCAGATAACTTGGGTGGCAACCCTTATGAAATGGGCCTTTTTGTTCTCTCCAGATTTAGAGAGGTGACTGTTTTGGAGCACCTGTTGCATTGCAGGTAGAGGCTCAAAGGGTTGGAAGAGAAGCATGTGGTGAAGGGAAAGAAAAGACATAGTTGCATCCCTCCAACTTCTAACTTGGTTGCCTATCAACAGCTCCATCTTAAAGAGAATAACTGCTGTCAGGAGCTCTAGAGCCCCTCTGTACTCTGCTAATCTGCTGTTATTGCTTGTCAGAAGCCCCTTAAAGCAGAGTATGGATTTTCTAACAGAAGCTCCAGTTGCTGCATTTGAACATGGTGTGTCCTCTCCAGTACACAGAGCCCATGAGTTATTTTAGACAGCAACAGAGAGGTGTACCCTGAGCTTTCCCTCACATCTGCTCAGCCCTCCAGTGTCCTGCAATCCTCAGTCCCCCTTGGCACTCCTCTCTCTCCATTTATGTGGCTGTGCTAACCATCTTTAGCAGATGAGTAGTACTGGCTGTGTAATCACCTGACAAAGAGCTTCCCTGCAAGGCCAGGCCCAAAATATTTGACAGAGCATCTTTAGGCTGAGAGCTGCTGTAGCTGTTACTGGCCATGAGCACAGGGTCTGCTCCCAGCCTGCCTGACTCTGATGTGCCCACAGACACGATTCCTGGATCCCACACGATTCCTGGATCCCAACTTGCATCTGCTGGTACAGGAAACATCTGTCGGCTTGTTAACACTTGTTCATCTACCTTTGCCACTGCTGTTCCTTCAGTAAGCCTGCAGGGTTCTGGAAAGGGGTTCAGTGCTGTGTTTTTGTGCCAGGCCTGTATTTGTGTGAGGCTCAGGCAGGTGCCCACAGCAGTGCCCTCCGGGGTGTGCTGCCTGGGAAGTGAGGAGGGTTTATCCTTATCAGGCTCCCCAGGAATGTATAAGGAAGGAATGCAAGTGAGGCCATCACAGCAGTATGTTCCCCTGACATTTCCTTGGAAAAGCATGGTTGCTGTGTGAACTGCATGGGGGAAGAGCTGGCTCTGGGTACAGCACACATCCCTGCTGCTGCCCGGGTGGGATGTGACACGAGTCACTCTGGAAAGCAGTTTGCTGTTGGGAGCACCCTTTCCCTCCACCACTTCTTCGTCATCACCTCCAAACCACCCACTTCTCCATAGCTTTACCTACTTTTCAAAGTTCCTCTCAGCTGGATTTTCATCAGCAGCTTTGAGCAGAAGGGGCTGCCAACCTCACTGTCATCCCATGTGTGTCTCAGAGCTACACCATCATCTCTCTTTCCCTCCCACAGTGCTTGGTACCAGTCATGGCCAGGGAACCTGAGCAGCCCAAGAGCTCCCCTGGCCCTACTCCATGGTTCTCAACCTTTGAGGGTGCTGTTTTAACCCACTACAGAGCCCCTTCTCTGTGCCCATCTCACACTTGAAATGCAGTAGATGGAGAAAGCAGGAGGCAGAGGGATATGCTTTCCTCCCAGTAACATGGAGGTAGCATCACCAGTGCAGTGCTGGAGGATGGAGTGGGGTGTTCCTTCCTGGAGCCAGCTGGTCTCTTGGTCCTCTGTTACTGTTCAGGGATAAACTTTCCTCCATCTTGCTGTCTGACATGAACACACTCTGAATGATGGACAGGAAACTGATACTTTTGGACATTTTAATCATCAAAACAAATCAGAGCCATTTTTTCCTGCACATCCAAGTGATTGAATTTAAAAACAACTCCCCCTCCCCTGGATGGAAGGAGCTGAGCTAATGCCAGCACATGCACTCTATCCAATTTTTTTCATTTCCCTGAAAGTAATTTTCTGTCTAAAGATGCAGCCTTCTCAAAATCCCACAATTTTCAGGAAAAGTGGTTCTGCTGGAATTTTTGACAGTGAAAAACTGAGCAGGGCAGTTTGAATATCTTAATTTTTGCTACATAGCCACATCAATGCTTACTTGATAAGTGGAAGTGAGAGGGACGGTAAAATTAAAATTAAAAAAATAAAAGAGAATGTTTTGCCATTACTCTAGTGCAAACATTTGGTACTGCTGAAGTGAGAGAACCTAATATTAGCTAAGCAGGGCATGGAGAGAACCACCTGCCAAAATCTGTTGACACATTTGTTTTGCAAAAACCAGTGTAACTTCTTGTCATGGCACTGAGGAGAAACCCCAGCATCCAGCTGGCTCTGGAGGACAGGGGATTGGCAAAGCCAAATAGACACCTCGTGTCAAAAAAGGAAAAAAAAAAAAGCAGCCTGAATTAGTGTGAACATCATCTCTCCCTCCACACCTCAGCTGATGAGAACGATGAGTGATGCCCTTCTTTGGGAGTGCTGAGTGCAGTTCCAGGGAGAGGCTGGTGCCACCCTGGTGGGCAGTGTGACAGCAGCCCCTGCTCCTTCCTCTGCAGGGCAGAGTGCTGGACGTGGAATGTGCCTGGCACTGCTTGTTCCTCCCAGGAAAGCAGGTCCTTCATCTGGCACCTGAGCCGCTCGGAGCGGGCTGCAGCCCTGCTTCCTACCCAGCATCTGTCTCCTGGTCCTGCGGATGGGCAGGATCCAACCTCCACCCCACACATCCTGCTGCCTTCCCTGAGGGAAGGAGGTACCACACAGACCCAGGGGAGTGAGCTCGTGGGCTCTCATTCTTCTCTCCTGTATTTTAAGTGTGAGCAGGAGTGGTTTTACCAAAGCCACTGGAGAGAGGAAACAGGGCTCTCCATCTATATCCTTTTCAGGGCTGGAGATGTTTACCTTCGACTAGAGATGGGGAACTAGAGGGGAAGGTGGAAAGTGTCAGTGAAGAGACAAGAAACATGCTTGAGAGGAAAGAAAGAATAATTAAACAAGGGCTGAAAGCAGGCATCTATTGTACTTCTGGAAATAAGCATCTGAAGTATGGGAAGAACTGAGTGCTGCTGTCATGGTCCCAGGAGAGAGGGGCACACTTGTTAAAGTATGTGAGCTTCAGAGAAGCACAGGCATCTGTTATGGAGATGAAGCCTATATTTTATTTTATTTTTAATTAAAAGGATGTTTAGAATTTTTCCCACTAGCTGTTTCATTTCATTCTCCCGTCTAGTCAGAAATCAGCTTCTGGACCTGGAGAGTAACTCAATGGGAGAACACTAATGAATCTCTGAAATTAAGCTCTCCATTGGAAACATGGGTCAAACACAGCCCAGAGGGACTCCAGCACGGGGGGGCACTTCCAGGGGGGCACAGAGCATCTCTGCTGTGGGCATGTTCCTCCCCTCTGTCTGCCTGAGCACGGGAAGGTACCCTGAGAGTGTCTTCCAGGAGGGAAGAGCCGGGCATTTCTCTTCTCCTGCAGTGCCTGCTGGTCGTGGGGCCCGCTGGGAGCAGCGTCTGTGCTGAGACGTCAGCAGCTCTCCACGTCACTGCACGAGCACAACTCCTGTGCACAACTGTCTGGGCATCTCTGCTCTCCCAAGAGCTCTGTGATTTCAGCAGCTTCCTTTGGCGATATAAATAATGTGCTCTATTCTCAGCTCCGTGGCAGTATATTCAAATCTTTGTCTAAATTCGGCAGAATTTTCCATTTCAGATGTTTGGGCTTCCAGAGGCAGTCTGCTGCTTATCCCATGCATGCCATTATTCCTTTGACACATGATCTGAAAATTCAATTATCAGACCAATTACTGATTTTTCTGAAATTTACAAGGAAAATATTAAAGTTTGATTAAGTGAGAATTCCCACTGGACTGATCAGCAGAGAGACCAAAATTAAGTTGTGTTTTTAATAGCTTCTTCCTGTTGCAATGCTTGGGGAGTATATGAATGTGAAAGCCCATTGCCAAAACCCAGAATTCTGAACCCTGAGCAGTTCAGAGACCCTCAGCAGAACTCTGAAAGACATCTTTCACTCATCCTAAAAATGAGTACATGCTGCTCTAGTGCCAGAGCAGGGCCAGGCCAGTGGTGTCAGAGGCGCCTTTGCAGTGGCAGCACTGGGAGTCAGTGCTCCATGTGAATTATACATGCAGCTGAACCTAAGCAGAAACAAGATGGGGTCCTAACCCTCGGTGTTACAAGGTGCTGAACAGCATCCCGTGGAGGAGCAAAGCAACAGGAAAACAACTTCCTATCTGGAGCTGGATCTGCAGAGTCATATGGTTGTGAGGCACGTGCTCCAAGAAGCCACTTCTGCATGGTGTAAAGGTTTATCCCTTACAGCCACCTGTGATACAAGGTCATTATGGGCAGATAAACATCTGCCTGTCTGTGCCCTCCCGAAGATTGGACTCACATCTTAAAATACAACACTTGCTCCCCAGAGAAGTGCTCACAGCACAGCCTGGCAGAGCTCAAGAAGCTTTGGACTGTGCTCTCAGACACAGGGTGTGATGCTTAGGGAGGGTCCTGTGCAGGGCCAGGAGTTGGACTCAATGATCCCTGTGGGTCCCTTCCAACTTGGCATATTCTGTGATTCTGTGGATTTGCAGGTATAAAAAAGCAAATTTTAATTTTAAACATCTGCATGAGGAACAGATGATTCAGTAAAGAGTAAAGGACAGAGATGCAGATACCTACAGCTGCATCATCAATTAAACAACTGAAATCAGCTTAGAAACTCTGCTGGTTTACAAGCTTAGTAGGAAGGTGCATTGTCTGAACAAGGTCTGTCTCTGGACCTTCTGCCTTCTCTGAGTCCTTGCAGGACTCAGAACAATGTTTCTTAACAGGGTTGAAGGTGAGGATTTGGGTGTTTTCACGTACTGATGACACAAAAGTGTTTAGAGAAAGTAGGGAATTTACTAAAGGGTGTGGAAATGTTTGGATTCGGTAAGAGATGTTATGTGAGGGGAACACATCCTTCAGCAGCAAGAGGCTCTTTCCATCTGCACTGTGGCACTCAGTGTCTGGGTACAGGGGCTCTCATTCCCCACCTCCACAATATCACTCCATCTCCCAGCATGACAATGGGGAGTAAGGAAAAGCACAGAAAAGCCTTTTAACCTTCAGTCTCCATCAAATCAGAATTTCCCGATGATGCATAATGCATGAGCACTTAGTGTGTTCTCCGTGTGGAGGGGTTAATGAGTGAAACGAATTGTGTCGTGGCAAGGCCTGATTCCTTTGGAAAGCTCCTCTCCCCTTCCAGAGCCTCTGGATTCGTCTTTCTTAAATAAACACACTTCAGAAATCTTTTGGAGTGTAAATAAGTCAGGGCAGCAGCAAGAAAGCAATTGCCAGTGAATAATTTGTAGAGCTGCTTGCAGCTGGCCCGTCCTCCTGGGGCCAGACCTGCTGGTTGGCAATGCCCTGTTTATACCTTGATGATCTTGGTGCATAAGCTCTCTCAAAGAGGTTTCCATGATCCCCACTCGTTTTTTCCCTCCACCCTCCCTCCCTTTTTGAGCTGTAATCGCCAAGACACCGTTGACTGCGAGTACTTCAAACAATAACCTTCTGAATGATTTAGCAATGCAGCTCCTTCAACAGCAGGTTCTTCTTGGATGAAATACATTCATATTTATGTAGGACAGAGGTTCTGGAATGCTATTAAATTTACATGGTGAGCTGGCAGAGCAGCCATCTTCATCTGATGTAGGAATAGGAAGAACAGCCTCTTCACAGTGGCAGGGAAATATTTACAAACACAGAAAATTCCTGCCAGTGTCCGTTACCTCAGCTGGGGGATGAGGGTCGTTCTGGGAAAAGTGGAAAAGCTGGTTAAATTGTGAGTCCATCAGGCTGGCCTCGAGGGGTGGGATGGGAAGTTTGGTGGGTTAGGTCATGCATGGATGTTTTTCACTTGTTTGACAAGTGTTGGTGGGGGCTTTGTGCAGCTTCTCACAGAAATGGAGAAGAGAAAGAAAACTTGCTGGGATGCAGTGAGAGTGGGGAGAGATCACACAAACTCTGTTTTGGGTAGGGATAGGCAGGTGAAAGTAGCATGGCTAGAGGTGAGGAGAGGGGAATTAGCACTCTCACAGGGCAAGCAAAGCTTGGTCCAGTGCACAGAGGTCAGACAGAGAAGGGCACCAGCACCTGACACCACAGACTAGAAGGATGTTCAGTGCAGAACACCATTCCTTAGGAGTTTGTTATCTCTAACCCAGCAACATGCAGAGGTCCTAGGTGAATTTTAAAGGCAAGACTCACCAGCCCCATGACAGTAAACAGAAACCTCCCATGTCAGGGCTGGGATCAGAGCTGCTGGAAAGCTCCTGTGCCACTTCCATATCACAGCAGGGCATGGTCATCACAGACCCAGCACCTCGGTGCTGCAGAGGAGGGACAGCTGGGGTTACTGTGAGATGGGCTCAGCATGAGCAGCCCCAGGTCCCTCAGGAGCAGCTTTGGTGTCCCCTCTGTGTCTGGGGTTGGGAGCACTGTGCTGCTCACTGGTTTGGCCCCAGGGTTCCCTGGGTCAGCAGCACCATGTTGGCCACACCAGCAGCCTGGGGTTTTTTGGAATGGCAGTGCTAAGGCTGCCCCTCCTCCAGCAACTCCAGCCAAGCCAGGATCAGCGTGCACCAGGACACATTGCTTGGGCAGGCTTTCAGGCAGGGGAGGAGAGCATCAGAGGAGGGATGCAGGGCTTGGAGCACCCTCCACCTCGGAGCTGGGCTGCTCCTCCCTGCACCATGAGGGGCCCCGTGTTGGCAGCAGAGATGTGACCCCGAGCAGCTGAGTGCCCGTGACCTGTGAAGAGCCCGTGGCACTTCTTTACAAGAGCAGAGAGACACTTACAGCGGCGCCGTGGCCGACCTCCAAAGCGTGCAGATCGCTTTTTGCCTCCTTAAATATTCCTTGCGGTGTCCGTGAGCTCTAGAAATGCCAAAAGCGCTGGAGCAGCTCCAGCTGAAACAGATAACTTGGTGTTATTCATCTGGCTAAGCAGCGTTTTCACCTCCCGTCCTAAACTGTCGTGTGTGGTAACTGGGCTGTTCCACAACCACACGTTTAACCCCAGCAGTGGCTGCCCCCCAGTCACTGGCACTGTGGCAGCTCCCTGGGAAATCAGCAGTTGGAAGTAGTCTGGAAACATACAATACCTTTATAAAACTCACTGGGCTGTAGGTGGCAAATAACTTCAGCAATTCCCAAATGGCCTCAAAACATAGCGGCTGCAGAGGCAAATTAGTCATTTTATGCTCCAAATACCTAATGTCGGTGCTAAAAATGAAGAGATGGAAGAATGTCGTGGAGAAGCGGATCAGGACACAGCCAAAAACAAACCCCATCCTCATCTGGTGTAACTGGATGAGGAGCAGCAGCAGAACCAATGTAGTGATGCTGGTTGACAGACACTGCCCAGCCAGTAACACGAGCAGCGCTGTGGGAGAACAACCCATATTCAGTTCAAATATTGATACTGAAAAACAACAGTCTCCTCTTGTTTCTGACCAAGCAGAGTTTGAAACAAGAGGCCAAAAAGATGATTTCAAAGGTGCTGCCCACTGACAGAGCAAGGGACGTGAAAAGCACAGCAGGAGGCTTTTCTCCTTGTGTGGGAAATAAGGAGGGGAGAGATAGGAAGCTGGCACTGCAGAACGGGACTTAAAACCAAGAAAGGAGTAACAAGGACAGGCTGTGGTGTGCCTGGAGAGGGATCAGGGTGGCTAAGTGAGGCAGCAGCAATGCCCACGGCTCCCACCCCGGGGCAGCGGAGCAGGAGCCGCTCGGAGCCGCTCTGGCCGGCAGTGATTGTATCCGCGGGCTTGGAGCTGGGAACGCAGCCTGGTACTTGGGCTCTTTTCCTTGTTTGATTAGCTCCCTTTCCTTTGGCAGCTGAAAGGACACTTGGCAGCACCAGGGCTTCGCATCTTGTTGAGCTGAATAGGAGGGAGCAGGGTTTTGGCAGGGACAAAAGAACATACCACTGCTCCATCAATGGCCTCATTACCGAGTGCTGTGGCTCACAAGGAGTGGCGAGGAGCGAAGGAGAGCTTGCTTCTGGTAGGCAAACACGGGCTGCAAATGCATTTCCAGCTTGACCTATTACTCTGAAGATATCAGCTCAACAGCAAGTGGAAAGCTTGACAGTTTTTATCTGCTAAGGAGATGTGTGTGCTGTCCATCCCTGGCTGAGGGTCTGGAAGCCAGCCTGAGTGTGTGTGTCTGTCGAGGCCGAGCCAGGGAGCTCAGCCACCTGAAAACGAAGGGTGGCAGAGAAAATGAAGGGGCAGACGGGTTTTCAGGAAGGGGTTGGAGTGCCCTGACTGCTCATCACCTGGCCATGTTAGGACCAAGGGTAACAGCTGTATTGTCTCCTGTTCAGGCCTCTTGAAAAACCGGAACACGAGACATCTGCCAGCAAAGACTCTGTAGAAGTAGCTGGTCACCCAGCTGGCTGTATTTTAGTTCTAATTTATTCTATAAATTTATTATGGTATAAATCAATACTATTTATTCATTCAGACATGATGACAAGACTGCCCATGCAGATGCCATTAACGACCTGAGCAGATACATTTTTAAAGACGTGTAGGTGAGAATTTTTAACAAGCCAATAATAATGTATCCTGCAAAGTCTATTTTCTCTATCATTATGTCCAAGCAATGGGATTTTCAGGAATGTTCATTGTTCCCTGTTGCTAACGATTTACAGCCAAGCCTGGTGTGAATCAGGTTAGGTCAATACCAACTCCTGTATTAATATTCTCAACTATTTTGAAAGCCAGTTATACAGAGGGTGGCACAAACCACACAATGTATGTCGTGGTTAAGTGGAGCTGAGCACTCTGAAAATGGTCCAAGAGTATTTGCAAGTGAAAACTTGATGTGGTCTGTAGGAATCATTTGATGTAGAAGTGAAGTTTAGCCATGTAGGGGTGAAAGTTACGGCAGTGGAAGGTGATCCAGGAACACTGCAAAGGAGTTTAGGGCAGAAGATTGTGAATAGTACAATACTCTTGGTGGGTACTTGTAAGAAGGACGAACTGGGGACAAGTAAAATGGTTAAGCTAAATTTAAAATGGTTTCAAGGAGGAGGAGTGAGAAGCAAACCTCATCATCACAAAACTTGCTCAGATAGAGGCTCTCCTCGGCATACCAAGATGAATAATAAATAGCAGTCGTCCATCCATGTGGATGGATTGGCTCTGCCCACAACGGAGGGTGTGAAAAAAAAGTGTGAGTGGAACATTTCCCAGCAGCTCCCCCTCTGGAAACCTCTTGCTCACATGGTATTGATCGAGAGAAAGTACAGAGAAAAGACATTAGTTAAATAAAATGTTTTAACATCAGGTGGGACATCGATGGTTGAGTAGTTCATCATCCCAAAGAGTCTTTGAGGAAAAGCAGAGGGAGAGCTCACAGAGCTCAAGGCTGGCTCCAGCCCAGGGCAGAGACCAGCACCAACACACCCCGTTGTCCTCCAGCCCTCCTGGCCACACCAGGGGAACGCCAGGGCTCCCTCCTCCTCCCCTTCCCGCGTGGAGAGCCCACGCCTGGCACGTTGCTGGAGCTCCCTGTCGGTTGTGTTACTGATGAGGAGCTCCCGACCCAATGCCTGTCACGTTCCCGGGGCATCCATGCCACCTCCTGGGACACAGAGGAAAAGCTGCAGCAGCTCTCTTGGCATCGTGATGCTCAGCTTTTGGGCCTTCCCGTGGGACAGGAGGGAGAGGGGAGGCAGGAGCGGTGCGGCTGCAGGCGGCGTCTCGGCTGGCACTGGGAGCCTCTGCCCTCCCCAGCTGATGCCAATCCAGACACCATCCCAGGGGCTCTGACGGCGGCAGTCACTTATGTAAGGGCACTTGCACAGTGGATGCACCACAGTGGAGCCCAGAGCTGCTCACCTGCCCTCTTCAGGGCTGGGTGCTGTCAGACAGGGGCCGTGGGTGTCCCCGGTGGGACGTGGGGGGCAGAGGGATCTGTGCTGTCCCCCTGCCCCGCGCTCCGAGTCCACTCTCTGGGCAGCCAGCTCGAAAGCCGTGAGAGCAAAGCCATCCTCTGCAGTTGGATGGCACACAGTGCTCTGGAAACGGTGCAAAGGGGTGAAAACGTGTTCCTTTCTCACTGGGAAGAGCTGGAGGGGCGCTCTGTTCCTCTGGCACCTCCTGCCTCACCGCCCTGTGCTGTGCAGGGAGGAGGCAGCTCTGGCACTGGGAATCTGGGGTGGCCAAAATCGACAGTGAGTTGCAGCCCTGGCTGGGGAGCTCCTGGGACCGGGGAAGGCTCTGCCTTGGACAATGGATTATTTTTAACTAGCTCCAATCTTCAAACACTGCAGCTTAAAAAGGGGGGGAAAGAAAAGAATGGCTGATTTGTGCAAGCTCCCCTGCTCCCATTAAGTCGGTGGAAGTGGTGCTCTGCATCTCAATGGGGGCAGGACTGAGCTTCTCAGGAGATAAATTGCACCCTGTCCCTTTGCATGCTCTGTGCAGCTAGTCCTGGCTTGCTCAGCTTGCTCTTTCCTGGCCCCCCTACGAACATCCCTCCCTCCCTGAAATGCTCCCCAGCAGATTTTTTTTGTTGTTGTTGTCATTTAGCTATTCATTTTCCATAGGCTGCCTTCATTCCCGTGGCCTT
The DNA here is from genome assembly GCA_035041135.1 of Platyrinchus mystaceus. Lineage (NCBI taxonomy): Eukaryota > Metazoa > Chordata > Aves > Passeriformes > Tyrannidae > Platyrinchus > Platyrinchus mystaceus. The sequence continues at coordinate 12,477,702 of JAWWLV010000021.1, forward strand.
TTGCAGCTAGGAGACAAGATGTTGCCTTGGAAACAAAGCCCCTTAGATGTTTGGAGTCTCTGGGATTGCTCTGTCTGCTCCCGAGTACTTTTAGGTTATTTTTATTAACCACACAAAGATGCAGCAGGCTCGTAGCCAAGGCAGAAAGTAGCCCTGGGAGGTGGAGGGAAGGCAAGCATCTTCCTGGCATCACTCACTGCTCTGTGGGTATTTTCTTGTGATGCACCACGGGCTGAACACCTGAGAGAGAAATGGCATCTCCAGAGAGTGCTGCACAGGCAGGGCTGTTCCTGGGGCTGGGGTGGCTGCAGCCAGACAGAGCTGCAGTAGAGCCAGGGAGAGAAAAAGCTGAAGTAGCCAAGAGGAGGTAGGAATGTCAGCCATTTGGATTTCCTGGGATTTCTCACGTTGCCCATGCCACAGAGGGACCCCCCTCACACTCTGCTGCCAAGATGTACATGGTGGCTGTAGGCCTGGTCTGCTGATTTTAGAGGAAATCAGATTTCCAGACCCGTGAGGCAACTGTGAAAGTCTCTGCTCCAAGTTTTACTGGCTCTGTGCCACCGGGCGAGTGAGGGGCAGCACAAACAGACCCCAAGCCTGAGCTTTGGCCCCCTTTGGGCCAGTGGAGCACACTGGCTCCTTCTGCCCCAAATCTGTCTGCAGGACGGGTCTGACCCGTTCTGCAAGGGGGCTTTGGGAGGCAGTCAGAGGCTGTACTGTCCCCATCTCCCCTTATCCACAGGCATCACTGCACGACACTGCCAAATCCCAGTCCCTCCATGAAGAACATTTTGGAGTCGGCTTTTACTCCTAATCCCCAGATGGTACTTGAAATATTTCCAGTCCAGCCAAAGCATTCCAGAAAATGTGAATATTTATTATTTTCCAAAAACTAATCAGCCCAGCATTAAGCCTGTGCCTTGCTGCTCGGGTCAGCACAGCCCTCTGCTCTGTACAGACACGAGGCAGGGCTGCCCACTGCAGTGGCTGCAGAGCCAGGGAGGCTGGCACAGAGAGAGGGGGAGCACAGAGGGCAGGGAGGAGAGCACTGAAATAGGATGAGCCTGAGAGACAGCAGGAGAGGACTGGCAGCACCCACTGGGCAAGGACACCCACAGGGGTGACCCCCAGGGCACAGTCACAGAGAGCTTCAGCCACGCTGCTTGGGATGGTGCAGCCATTTCCATCCCTGACTACAGGCAGGCACTGCTGCCATCCCCACTGTTTAGTGGGGCTTGAGGTGGCTTGTAATAGCAGCAAAACGTTTTGGGGGGGGATCCACCCCCTGTTCCCCATATGTGTCACGTAGGATTGCACACAAGGGAGCAACCCCGCTGTTTCCTGGCATTTTCCATCCTGGCTGAGCCTCACAGATGCCCAGGCTAGCAAGATGCTCACAGATTTTCCTATCCCTTCTGGTGCATCCTCAGAGAGCGAGCAAGTCTGCCTCATCCTCACAAGTGTTATAAATGCCGGGTGCCTTTTTCCCATTGTTGCTGATTTTCCTTGTCAATACTACATGATGCCATGGTTACAGAGATGTAGGACTAATCCAGCGACAGCAGGTTATGAGCTTTTTTGGTTTTGACATTCTTTGATGCTATATTTGTGCCAGAAGAATAAATAATAAATACACACAACAGCATCAAAGATTTCTTCCAGGCCCCCAGCCTATTTCTGCCTATCCTTGTTAAGCTGTTAGAAAGATAGTTTTCTGCCAGCCACTTATTTTATGGACTATCCTGTCACCTAATGATGCACCTGAGGTCCCATTTATCCATTCTCTCTGCAAAGAACACTTAATAAAAATAAAGTTCCTGTTAATATCCCCTAGAACAGCTTCCCCTGGAACAACAACGCTCACACGCAGCCCAACAGGTTCCTTCCCCTCCCTCCCTTTCCCTCTTCTTCCTCTTCCCACCCTCCCGCTACCAAAGGGTTGGAGAACTTTCTTGATGCTCTCATAAGGAAAATGTAGAACATTTTTTCTCTGCAGCAACCTGAAACAATATATAAGCAAATCTGTTCGTGTGTGACGTGCCTCCGCTCTGGTGAGGAGGAACTTGCTGGGGGTTAGTCTCTGTAATCCCTGCTGATCAAAGGAAGAGCTCCTTCAAGCCTGTTACAAGCACCCAAGTCTTGATTTTGCTGGAAATACAGCAGCACAGAGGAGATTTAACTCAAAATTTGTCTTTCATCTGCTCTGAACTCTGGGGCTCCTTCTAGACGGGCACAGACACCTCGACCACTCACTGCTCAGCCTCAGCCCCATCAGATGCAGCTTCCACTTACAGCAGAACCTCAGCCAAATGCTCCTGCACTCCCATCTCTTGGGAATCCTGGTCTGCCTTGCAGAGAAAGGTTCACAGTCACCTGAAAATTAAGAGGGAGAGAAACTAAAGAAACGTTGGAGTAGTAAGAAGTCATGGGCAAAATTTTGCTAACCTGTCACTCAGTGAATTATGTGTTGTTTCAGCTTCACAATGTTAATATCACAGAATCCTGGAATGGTTTGGGTTGGAAGAGACCATGAAGATCATGTAAGTCCAACCCCCTGCCATGGGCAGGGACACCTTCCACTAGTCCAGGTTGCTCCAAGCCCCATCCAACCTGGCCTTGGACACTTCCAGGGATGGGGCAGCCACAGCTTCTCTAGGCTTAAATTTGCAGAAGAAGCTCCATTCCTGCCAGATGTGATGCCCCATTAGTTAACTATTTAGTTGCTGGGACAGCCCCTAAATCACAGTGCAGGCAGGTGTTGGACTTCAAGCACCTCCTTTTGTTCTGTAAAGTCCAAGTAAAACCTAAGGAAAACCCCTTCCTTTGCACTCAGCAGTGATCATCTTGTAAGACATTTGGTGAAAGAGTAGAGCACCAAAACCCAGAAAATTTGAGGTGGTGAGAATTCAAATTATAACAGCAAATAAGCTGTGAATAAAGGACTCCTGATGAGAAAATTCTTGTTGTGCTTATTACTAGACCTGGACAGAAACGTTTTATGAAAATGCCAAAGAAACCGAAAACATTTGTAAAATCCAGTCAAAATGTACAAATCCAGCAAAAATCTACAGGTAGTCACGAACAAGAGGAAATTACATGAGAATTTTTCAAAAGGACTTTGCATTCCTGAAAAGGGCAAAGTAATTTGCTTTCATTTTTCCAATTTTTCATTCAGAAACAGAATTTTTGTTTGAAAATGGACATAAATCTAAAATAATAATACTGAGCGCCCAAATAACTCAAAATATTTTGATAGGGCTTAAGGCAAGTGCATTGGCTGGATGTGAAATGACATTTTTCAGAGTCCAGTGGAGAGTGCAGGGGAACATGTTTCATCCAAGCTGTTTTTTCACACCACCTAATTTTTTGGTTCTGCTGCCAAGTGGAAGAATCAGTATTCCTTGGCTGCTGTGGTGCCTGATGTCACAACAGCAGTGAAAGGAATCATTTTGAGACCCCTCATCAGGCAGAAGGCTCAGGTAGAACAACAAACCCACTGACTGGTGGAGCTGTTTCAGTGGAGAGCAGTGAGAAATCCCCACCCAGATATCCCAGAGAAGAGGCAACAGGGAGTGGAAATTTAACAGGGTTAGGGTGAAGGGAGATCTGGATTTTAACTCTCCCCCTACTTATACCCTCTTTAAGTATATATCTTCAACATAGATCACCAAGTAAAATAGGACCATAAGTGAAACTGGGCTCTGACTGAAACACCACTGCTTCCTTCAGGGACAGCTGACTGCGACCCACAGACTGAGCCCTTCATCTTATGAGGCTCTGATAAATCTGTGAGATTAACTGTGGAGTGCAGATTAGCACCCAGCATTCAGCAGCGAGCTCCGGGCATTAAACTAATTACTGGGTTCCAGCACTGCACGGCTCCCAGCAAGGCACTGCCCTATAGATCATCACACACGGAGATGTGGAAAAAACCTGTCCTTCTCCTGGGAATGCACCCCCACCAGAGGGGCTGGTTTCCCTTTCTGCTCCAAAGACAAAGCCCGTTTTCCCCCCTTTGTGGTGGGAAAGCTTGGAATGAAGCTGTGTCACCCCTGCCCCGCCACCCTGACACAGTCGCCTGGAGGGATGTTGGTGTGGAAAATCCTAAAAGCGTTTGAAGAGTGGAGGATGTGCAGGCTGAAGCTGTGGGGAACTCCCAAAGCCAGGCTGGGTTCCTGGAGCATCCCCACGGCTCCGGCTCCTGCTCGGCCCGTGCTCAGCCGTCGGCGTGGCAGGGGATGTGAAACAGCCGCTGGGTTTAGGAACGCCGGGAGCCAGGGCAGCCTCAGCCTCCCCTCCTGCCCTCCCATGGGGGCATCTCGGGCCTTTCCCCGCCGTGTCCTGCAGCACAGGGGGACTTTCACCCAGCAGAGGGTTTTACAGGCAGGAGGAGGGCAGTGAGCTGCAAGGATTCTGCTCTCGCCAGCTCCTCGGCGCTGCGGCAGAGCCCTCCCTTCCCCGCGGAGCGGGAAGCCATGCGGGTAATGTCCCCCATCTGTGACTCTCTCGCTCATCCCCTCCCCGGTGGGCAGCGCTGTCTGTGCCTGCCTGGCCTGGAAGTCCTGGGTGAGGAATGACATTTGGGCTGGCAGGGCCCACACTCGGCCCCTTTGCTCGGTGCCAGTAGGACAGAGGGCCCATCAAAGCCGCCCTCCGAGGGTGCTGGTGGAGTTTGGCTGTCGGTCTCTCAGGAATGCCCTCTTCTTGAGTTAGAAGGGACTGGGGTGGACAGAGTGTGGTTTTCTCACCTTCCTTTGCAGCTCGTGGGTCAGGACCTATTTTGAGACCATTTAACACGTGTTTTCTGGCTTTCCCATCCTTGCTTAGAACAATCAGGTCAGCTACCCACCGTTTTTGTCTAGTCCAGTTCAGGAGCTCTTCTGAGCTCCTCAAGATCAGGGGAAGACCCTGAGATTTCCTAGAATAAAGGAAACTTGGGAAATGACTTGTCATCCCTCTTGCAGGTCGAGTTCTGTGTTGTTGGGTGGTGGGTTTTTCCACCTCTCTGGTGAGTGAAGCACTATTTTCTGCAGGACATAGAGCTGTAGGAACTCTTATTATGGTGGTGGCCAGCTGGCAGCCCTAGAGCTTAATCTAGTCCATGCATTAACCAGTCCCTGGATTGCCAGATAGTCATTAGTCCAGGCAAACAGGGAATATTATTTTAGGTGTGTTGCAGGAGGGGAAGAGAAGGTTATACCCACATAAGGGCTAGCAATTTTCATTTGATCAGCTGCAGTATCATACAGAATGGGTAGGAATAAAGGTAGTACTGAACACAGAGCAGTTGGCCTGCTGTAAGAGCCATAATAATCTATAATATCAGTCCTGCTCAATGTCTCCCCAAATAGGAAGCAGCAGACAGAAAAAAACCAGCTGTAACAAGGTTTCAGGCTAGAAATCCTAGACCACATCCCAGACACACAGAGCTGTTTGGCCAAGACAGCCAGAGGTGATGGTGCCATCTTGGCTCCAGAAGGATCTGAAAACCAGGGCTGTACTAATTGATGGCCAGACAGCACAACCTCGGGAGGAGCTCTGGACATCACCCTGTCAGGTTGTGTTTGCCATGGAATGGTCTGTCTGCTCACAGACAGGCAGCAGCACTTCAGCCTTGTATCCAAGTCAACCAACCTTTTTGTGAGTCAACACAAGCAGGGCAGAAGATGGCTACTGTGACACTGTGGAAAGTCAACCATCTCTAACTTCATTTGCTAGGCTTGGCTTTGCTATGTGATGCAAATTGCCAGAGAGCATAAACCCGTTTCCCAGAGCACTGGGATCTGTGTCTGGGGCTTTGCAGTCCCACCTCCAACTAATGAGAGTGCAGAGGGTGTGTGGTTTGGGTGCCCACCTCAAGGTATTCCCCAAAGGGACAGAATTTAACAAGCTACTGGATAGATTTTTACCTGCTCAGTGCCTTCCAGGATCTCTCAGCAAGCCAAATGCCAAGCAGAGGTGGGAGGCCTTGATTAAACGCTCTGAAGGCGGCTGGAAGGGGGCAGGAGGAAGGGAGAAGGTTGTCTCTCCCACGAGGCACAGCAGCTGCTTCTTGCCAGACAGATTCCCACAGATGGAGAGGTCAGCTCTGAAACACAGATGTGCGAGGGAGAGCGAGGGGGAGACTCGTACATGTCTCCAAAAACTCCTATGGACTTGGAGCTGGGCCCTGGATGTCTCTGGAAGAGGCATATTCACCAATCCTGCTTTGTTTCCAGGATTTACTCGGGCTGCACATGTTGGGAAAATCACTGGCTTTTGCTGTGATGCAGCCACACTTTGGCTGGGAAGCAGGTCCAGATTTCTGAGACACTCTGTAAGGAGGAGGAGGAGGAGATTTTCAGTTTAGGAGATGTGTTCTGCCCCTAAATTATGGGAGATCATTTCTGTGGCAGCAGAGCCATGTACTGCTGTGCCCCTGGGTCAGGATCTGCGTCCCCCATGAAGGTTTCCTTCCAGGGACGTTCTTTTTGGATGCTGGATGCTCTCAAGACACCAGTGTGATTTCCCCCAGGTCCGTGACTGATGATGGCCACTGCTTTTTTCACGAGATTGCTTGCTGATAACTAGTACCGTGCTGATCTGTCTTGCAGTGCCAGCCAAATTGCAACGCTTATCTTTTCCCCCTCTGCATGGGTTTCCTGAAATGCTCTGAGATGCAGCTCTGAGTACAACCAGCCACCAGAGGAAATTGCCCCAGAGTTAACCTTTGAGACAGGCTGAGTGACAAGTATCATTAATCAGAGTAAATAACAGCAAAAAATGATATTTACTGGGATTTAGTTCACCAGAAGGACAGCACAATGTGACACACTGGCTCAGCTCTCCTGTGGGTGTAACTCAGTGCAGCTCTGTAGGGTTTAGCAGATTTGTACCACACAAGGCTTTGACTCTCCCTTAAATTTCCTCCCTTCCAGCAAACTATTCTTTTTTGAAGAAAAAAAGGGGAAAAAAAAGTCCCCTAGTGAGTGTCCAGGGGACTCCAAAGTACCAGAGCCAGGATTTACCCTGGGAGAGTCAGACATAAGGACCTCAGTCCCACTCCAGTTCAGCTCTACAGCAGCCAGGGCAGGAGCAGCTCTGCTGGAACCTTCATGGGCACTGCTCATGGCTGGTGGTGAGGAACAAATAATCAAGGGTGGTCTGTATTGGTGTGATGGAAAATAACTTGCTTGCAGAGACAAACACGACTGCCAGTAGTGTGAGGCTGGTGGGAGGGGCCCCTCTTCCTTCCAGCAAGGGAACACATTAATTGGGCAACGTGGCTGTTGCAAGTGAAGTCACAAGTTTGCATGCTGAGCACAGGCTGCGTGCTTGGTGACAGTGACATATGGGAGACAATTAGATAACTGCATTTATGGCCAGGTTAGGGAGAGAACAGTCCCCTCATGAGCTGGATTTATACCGTGAGTGGTGCACAGGTACCTGCACAGCCCGGGGTTAGGAATGAGGCTCGCTGACTTCCTGCTTGTTTACAAGCTTCTTGTTCACATCTGCCTGTGGATTTCAGACCCTGCCCTGGAACTACAGAGCCCTCTCCATTCCTCAACCAGTGCAGAGGTTTGTTCTTCAGCAGAGGCTTGTCTGGTGGTTTGGCTTGATGGCTGAAGTTTGGATATGTATTTCTCCTTCCCAGGGTCTCTGAGCTCAGCTGTCTCCTCAGGCCAAGCCCAGCCAGCTGTAATTCTCCCTCTGTAGGTGGATGGATTCAGCATTCAGGAGTGACACAGAGTGACAAATCCCACTCTCTGTAACCAACAACCTGAAGGCAATCCGCTGGGAGGTCAGGGAAAATGGAAGCCTTTGGGAAGTGGCAGCAGGACACATGGGAATGCTGCAGTGATGGGCTAGGATGCTCCTGCTGAGTAAGAACCAGAGTGAAGGAGACCAGCCTGAGCTCTTACCCTCCTCCCAGACAGCTTGCTCCGAGGAGAGGGAGGCAGAGCAGCTGGGAAAGGCAGAGGCAGCAGTGGTGGGAGCAGCCCTGCACCGTTCTGTAGCTCCTTCCAGCCATCCTGGGATCCAAGGGCTGCCTATTTTTAGCTGCCGAGGTAGCTGAAATACCACCGTGAGATTCATTAAAGGAAACCCTGTGGAATGGGAGCTGCCAGGGTGGGGGGCTGGTCGGCCTGGTTTGTTTTGCTGTCTTTAATTGCTGGTTGCAGCACAGAGGCAGAGCTCAGCTCCTCTCACCTCGGCACAGGCGGGAGCGCCAGACCCGGGGGAGGCGGACAGGGAAAAGTCAATCAGGCAGTATTTAAAAATCTACCTGCTGGGCCCAGGGGGGGCTGGAGATTTTAATGTCATTCCCAGCTTGAGATGCAGCCTGGAGAGTGAGAAAAGAAAGGGATGTCTTCTCTTCTTGGATCCGTAATTGCTCGTTAAATCATCTAACAAATGCCTCAACTCCTGGATGGCCCCATGCTTCTTGACAGAGGGGCTTCATCCTTGGCAGGGGAGAGGAGTATTTTTAAAAACACTCATTTCATCTGCTTTTTCTAGGTCTATAAAACTAGGAGTTCAACAGTTCACTCTGCAAAATAAAACTAAGTCTGGAATATTTTTATTACCGTTCAGCAGGAGCAATAAACTTCCCTCCAAGCCATTCCCCTGCTCCAGTCTGTTGACTCTGCAGGCAGGTGTCCATGCTGCAGGAGGGCAGCCTCAGCTGTCCCCAGAATGGACCTCCAGTGACCACAGAGGAGCATGTACCAGAATAACCCCCTGCCCTACATGCTGAGCCCCGCTTCTGGCCCAAGCAGACCTGGGCACCACAGCCAGAGGTGCCTGTCCTGGTCGCTCCCTTCTGCCCTGTCATTCACTCTCCATCTGTATCTTCTGCTCAAACTCTCCTGTGTTGGGTCTTACTCACAGGGAACTGCCACAAGCCTTGGTAGTTGTAAAGGTGAGGCAGCTATTTCCCAGCACAGAAAACATGACAACCGTGCCGTTCCCTCTGAAGCTTTGCAGAAAGCAGCCTGTAGTTAAATCCACAAAGCTCAGAAGAAGCCCAGACCCTGCCCATAACAGCTGGAGAGCTTCAGATGAGCTTTGTCATTACAGACAGATGGACAGATCTGTGACTTACACCTATAACCCCCCCAGTAGTCAGGATAACATAGAAAGACCTCCTTCCACCTGACTGAAAGCATGGATGCTTTTCCTGCACCACCCATGCACAAGTAACGGGGCCACGCCAGACCACAGCCATTAGCGGGTTTTATGTCGTTTAGAGTCTGTGAAAAGAGCAGAATTGCAGCTCCAGCAGGGCAGGCGAACCATACAGATGATTTATGAATATTCACTGAGCTCACGAAGCACTCCGGGGCAGAAAACAAGCTTTTGAAATTAACTGAACTCTTCAAGGTTCTTTGTTTGTCTTGGCTTTGAGGTGTGAGTCACCAACACTGTTTCTCCGAAATGAGCAGAGTCTGTGCAGAGGGCTGGGAAGATTCCTGGGCACTAAAATATGAAGTTAAGTACTCTGTGAGACTTTATGTTCATAAAGCCTTCAAAGTGGAGTCCACCCCATTAAGTTTTATGGGATACATGTACTGATATATACAGTACTGAGACTTCTTCAGCCATAAAGGCTGGATGTTCAGGAGACCTGAGGCTCTTTCCCTGAGCACTGAAATCTCCAGCAGGTTCAGTCTCCAGTGCCAGCAGTTGGGTGCCCTCCAGTTTTTCAGCAATTTCAGTGTTCAGTGAAGAGGAGTTTTGATCCTGGCCGTGCAGACCCCGTCATACCTTGTCTTATCCACCCACTCAGTTAGTTTTTTGTGGTGCCCTGCAGCACTGGCACTCCTGCACTCCTGACTGTACCAGCAAAGCAAAGCAAAGCAAAGCAAAGCACTGCCTGCACTCCCCTCTGTGAGACTTGTGTTTCTGGGCTGTGTCTGGGGGTTTAGGTCAAACACCCTGGAAGGTGAAGACTTCCAGGCTCCATTCCTGGCTGACAAGGCACAATGTAATAAAACGAGGTTGTCTTCACACGTTTGCTGTACACACATAAGGAATAAGAGCTCCTCTTTTCCAGTTAGTTATAGAAATAATAATTGGGTTTGTTTCAGCTTGTAGAAATATGAGACATTTTTGAAGGAGTGAAAGAAAAACTCTGCATGTGCTCCAGCACCCCAAGGGCTTCCTGAGTCTTTGGGTGGTGTGGGAGATCCACTTCTTGCAAAGTAAGCAGAGAGGGTCGTGAGTTTGGGTGTCCTGTTTCTCAAACAAGTAAAGCATCGGCCACTGTGGACTATTACAGTGGGCTGAACTCAGCTATTCCAAGGCTGTCTAGACATTCCCATCCTAAATCTGAGACATCTTCCGGACCCAAGTTGTGTCAGAGCGCTGTCCTCCAGGAGAAGTTGCTGTTCCAGTGAGTCTCATTTTTCTCACCAAAAAAGATTCCATCTGAAAATGGCCAGCTGGCCCTTCCCTCCCTGCCACACTCCTTATCCATGGGAGATTCCTCTCCCTCCGAGTCACAGAGCACCACAGCCAGCCAAGGTGGTCTGCATTAACGTGAATTAGCCCTCATAGCAGGGGCTGATAGCAAGGAACAAGAATTCAGGAAAAGCAATAAACCAGCATCTGGAAAAAATTGTT
>JAWWLV010000021.1:12488412-12514449 GCA_035041135.1 Platyrinchus mystaceus
AGCCCTCATAGCAGGGGCTGATAGCAAGGAACAAGAATTCAGGAAAAGCAATAAACCAGCATCTGGAAAAAATTGTTTCTGGAGTCTTCCTGCCGTCCTTTCTGGTACAAACCCCCTCCTTCAGCAAGGTCCCAACTTGGTTAAAGCAGGGGTCGTTGCAGGGGGTGTGTCACTTTGCCAACAGTTCTAAATAACTTTGTACATGTATGCATTTCTCTCTGTTCCCAAGAAACTGCACACACGTGCACTGCAGACTGCTTTGCCTGCTGGACAGAAATATTTGTGGACGTGAGGTGGGTTGCACAAACAGCCTTTTCCTGGTGACTTCCTTGCTCCCTCCTCCTTTGCCCTTTCTGCTGGATCACAGGGTGTGGATGCTAAAGCCCCGTCCCAGGAAACACAGCCTGTTCACTCCTGATGGTTTTAGTGAACTGTTCCTGAAATCTCTGGCTCCAGATTCTGCCTGGAGCATCCCCGTGACCTCTCGTTTCCTTCCACTGCAGGCTGATGCCAAGATGGTCTGCGATGTCGTCAGTCGGATGGAGGACACAGAGCCCTTCTCTCCAGAGCTGCTGTCAGCTATGATGAGACTCTGGGCAGACTCTGGGATCCAGGAATGCTTCAACCGGTCCCGGGAATATCAACTCAACGACTCAGCTCAATAGTGAGTATGCCTGGCCATGGTCTGGCATGAGAAGATGCATTTGGGCTTGCTGAAGTTTTAACAGCAGTGGAACTGAAGGTGTCTCTGCTTACAGACTGGGATGTGTGTTGTGTCACGGGTTGCTGCGTGGCAGAAAGGATCAGGCAGGACATTCGTGTCCCTTTCTGGCCAGTTGGGGGTCAGGCCCGTGACCCCCAGGCCAGGTTCCCAAATTGCTCCCAAACAGCTCCAGGTAGGTTTCTGCAGACATGGATCTGGTGAACAGAGGCAGATCAACCCTGGGCATGGCTGATGGCTTCCCTGTCTATCTGATTGTGAAATGAAGAGTGTGATCACCTGCTTTGTGCAGCTCTTGGGTTTGCTTTTCTGATAGCTGGACAGTGTACTGATAGATCAGCTGGGTTACAGCCAAGGGTGAGGGACATCTTTGCTTTTCCAGTGGCATTCTGTTACTCCTGTAATAAAATCAGAGGCATCTTTGCCATTAGGGACCACATCCAGATGTTTTTTAATGGCAGTTGTCTGGATCCATGGCTTTGGTTCACCCCGTTGTGAAGACAGGACATCTGCCCATGAGTGGCTGCTTTTTAGTCAGTGTGAGGTGGATGCCCATGTTTAATCTATATTTCATTGCCTGTAAGAGCAAAATCAGCCTTCTGTTGCCAGCAACCTTTTCTTTTTTCTTTTTTTTTTCCACAAAAAGAAGGGTATGATGGCATAAACATACCTTTAGAGATATAAGTTATCTAAAATGCCAGTCCTAATTGCATTACAGCCTTGTGGAAAATTCTTCAATTGTTTTAGAGCCAATTACCTTGAGGAAAGTATTTTGATTTTCCTTCCATGCGAGATAGCAGTTGAAAATAATAAGCACAGCCCTCCCTATGTGACCAGCTGCTTGGGCAATTCATCAGCAAGAGCTCTGAAACCACAAGCAGTTTCTACATATCAGCTGAAGAGGCTCTGTGCTGTGGTATTCACAGCAATTTCAACGTGGGGTTGCAGCCCAGAGAAATGGGTTTCGATGTCTCTGACAAGATCACTTGTATCCAGAGGAGGATGCACGATGCCCCTTGCCAGGGGGGGCTCTGGGCTATGGCTGGACACTTGTTTTCCCTGGGCTGGGTTGGATAGTGAAGCTGAAGATGGCAAAGTCCTGGTCATTTCCAGCCCTGCTGGTGTTGGGGAATCCTCTGGTGTTCCGTCACTGGGAGCAGAGATGCTTCCCCAGAGCAGGGATCCATAACACATCCTGCTGCACCTCTAGGCCCTGGTGCCATCACCAGGGTGGTGATGCAAGTGAGAGCTCACTTGGCACTTATTCACACCCAGTGGACTCCCAGTGAAAAGAGGCATATTTTTCATTTAATCCTTCAATGCTTTGAGGTTGGTTTTTTTTGCATGACTGAAAGATTTCAGACAGTTTTATGGGGTTTTTTCCCCCACCCTGGGAAAAGGCTTATCTTTGTTGACACTGATATTGGATTTAAAACACTAACAACTACAAAATGTGTTTTCATTAGGGCTGAGAAAAATAAATTCCAGGCAAGAACTGAATCTGAAGTTCCCCAAAGTTTGAAAAACACTGACAGGCAGGAGCTGGACCAGCACTGCTTTATTTCAGGCCTCTCTTGGTGCTCAGCCACAGGGACTGGTGTTTTGCTGGCAGGAGGGAGGTGCTGCAGGAGTTGGGGATGGTGCTCCAGGGCTGCTCAGCTCGTGTCACAGAGCCTGGAGGCACCGAGTGACCGTGGCCAGCACAGGTGGGACCCTCAGGAGTGACACTGCCCTGCACCCCAGAACCCCCCCTGCCACATTCCCTCCCAAACCTCCCCCCCTGCCTGGCTATCTCTGAGGAGCCACCTGGGCTTCTCTGAGGCAGTGCTGCTGTTGTTCTTAATTGCTCTTCCAGTGCTTTACCTTGAGGTTTTTGAGTGCCTGGGACAATGGGCCTTCTGTTGCAGCCCCTGGGAGACCCAGTCACAGGTTAATCAGCAGCCTGCACTATCAGCAGCAGAGCTCTTACCAGTCTGTCATCAATTTGACTGAAAAGAAATTTAATATTTTGCATGGGACTAAACAAGAAGTGAGTTGTAGCTCCTCTCTCCTATCAAAGATGGGCAGGAGCACATTGCTTTCTAGTCTCAGATACACACTCCCTTAACACCTTCCTGCAAGGCTTGGTTTATTTTAGGCTCTAAAGTCTGCCTGTCCTTAGCAAGGATTTTATATCTACTGCAAAGGAACGGTAGAAAACAGCACTTCTGCAAAGAAAAAACATGACTGAGGAAGAGGGAAGGTTCTGTAATGGACCTCCTGTGCCTTGGACTGCAAACAGTAAAACCATAAGGATGGCAAGAGAAGGGAAGGGAGTAAGATGTAGCAGTTGGTTTCATCTTTTTTTGTTACTGCATTTTTTCATAGTTCCCTGAGGCAAATTTACGGGTGGGTTGCGTTCCACATTCCTAATATCTTGATTATGTTTTTATTCCTATTTTGTCTCCTCTTCCTTTCTTGTCTCCGTGCCTAGGAGCTAAATCTACCTCTGATCATCAAAGAGTCTGGGCACTGCTGATGTCTTTTTCTTCTCCAGCCAGTCTCTGTCTGTGGAAGCACATCTGTGACCCACATTTTGCTTTCAAAATCAGCAAAACAGAGGTTTCCAGCTGGTTTCCTTAATCTCCTACTTTTGTTCAGATTTTCGAATTGTCTTGTGTTTCCTAGCCTCGAGTTCCTAACTAGCCTGGTCAGTGGAGTGCAGCACACAGGGCAGGTCTGATCTTGAGCACCCAGGGATGGGGACCTGCTTTGAACAGCCTCCAAACTTCAGGGGGGAAATGGAGCAGACAGAGCATCCACACGAGCTCCGATTTTCCATGTGCATCTCCAAACAGGCACAGGCCCTGCAAGATGTGTAGGCAGAGACAGTTTGCAAGTACACAGACACAAAAAAGCCAGAATCCATCTCAAGTTATTCTCCTCCTGCTTCCAAGTACTTTGAAAGATCATTTGATAATGCCAGGGCTGTGAAAGTACCGTGAAAATGTAAAATATTTTAGGCCTGCATTCAACCCATCCATCTTCACACATATCAGAGGTGTCAGGGCTAGGAAGCTTGTTGCCTTTGGCTCTCTCAGTCAGGAGCAAAGGGAGGGAGAGATGCCTCCAGAGAGGGATACAGACCTCACTGCTCAGTGGAGAAAGAGAGATGCAATTGTGGCTGCTGCTCTACCACAGCTGTCCCCAGCCCTGGCATCTCAAGTCTGTGCCAAATACCCAGCCCAAACTGGACAGCATTTTGCTTACTCCATCTTCAAGAACTGCTCTGGCAGAGCCTTATAGAAAAGCAGCACCAAACTCAGAATAAAATACTGCAGTGCCTTCCTTCTCACCCCATCTTGTGTGGGACTGTTCTCTGATCTATTTTCCTTGCAAAAGAATTGTCTTTGCCTGATGCTATCACCTTCCCTACTGATACTTACTGCATCCCACGTGCCTACACACACTTTGCATCAAAAAAGCAGTTAAGAAAGTAGAGCCAGATGTTGTTGTGATGTGGTGAACAGCTTCCAGATTGAGCCCTGACAAGGCAGCATTGAAAAAGCTGCCCAGAGAGGCTGCAAAATCTCTGTCCTTGGAAATGCTCAACACTGAACCACCTGAAATAACTTTCAGACTGAATCTAACTTTTAAGCTGGCCCTGCTTTGCACAGGGGGATGGGCCAGATGAACTCCAGAGGTCCAACCCACACTGGCACTGTTGGGGTTGGTTTTTTCCCATCCCTCTTTCTCTGATAACACCGTGTTTAAAGGAGAGAAAAAGGGCTTTGGGGTGTGCTGTTCCAGTCATGCAGGCCCATGCAGCTCTGTGATAACATCCCTCAAGTCCCATGGTCTAAATGTTTGCCTGGCTGGTGAAGCCTGCAAGGTAAATGTTTTGACCGTCGGACTTGTGGGACATGGACATTATGCACGACTGTCAGGACATGATCCATTTTAATGAGCTGCAATTGTTGCTGGCGCACTCAGACTGGAGAAAGAGAAATTATAGGTCAAGGTTTTGCATTAATATTCCCGTCAGGTGCATGGATTCCATTTTCTCATCACAGCTTTTGCATTAGAATATGGTTTTGTGCACACCCGTCTTACTCGTGCCTGTCACTTGTGCTCCCTTGCATTTAATTGGAGGCAGCAGCAGAAATGGAACAATCCAATTAATTGGGATGACTTGCGTAGCGCTGTTTATTGAACAACCCACCTTTGTGTCTTGGAGCCCAATAAAGCAGAAAGGGAAAATACATCACAAGTGTAGAGGTAGGTTCATTTGTCTGAATTTATGGTTTAATTTACCCCAGTAAGTAAATATGCCCACCAGCTCTGAATAATTAAGTTCCTCCTACAATAAGCAAACAAAACAGTCCATAAAGGCCAGAGCTGGTTGACTGGAATCACCAGCCTTGCTCCATTCCCACAAATGAGATGCAAATGGATTTCCAGGGAGGAGCAGCTCTGCAGTGTCTGCTGGTGGTGGGTCTGGAGTGGGGCTGTTTCTTGTCAGTGCGAGGCTTGTTATGGTCCAGCTGGGCTTGGTAGAAGTCTCAGATTTCATTATTATCCTCATAAATTAAGGAATTGCTATTGTTATATGGCTTCACTTAGGGCTGAGTGTGAGGTGGAGGAAGGGTACAACAGGAAACACATTGTCTTTTACATCACCTGGATGTTTTCTAGCATCTCATCCTCAGTCTTCACCCACCTGGAACACCCAATTTCACCAAAATTGGGTGCAATCTCTCCAGAGTCTGCCTCTTTTGGCCCAAAGCAGGGTGGATGGAGACCATGTCACAGCATCTTGAAGGTGGGTGCTAAGCAATGCTCACCTTCCCATCCCACCAGGAGAGCCGGAGGATTGAGCTTCCTCAGCAGAAAACTCACTGACGGGCAGAGAAGCTCCATCCAAGGGCTCTTCCCTTTGCCCTGTCCAAGCCACACATGCAGGTCATCAGGGAAAGGGGGAACAGTCTCAAAAGACATTTCCTGCCTGAAGTTCATGCAACCTCTAAGGAAGATGAAGGGAAATGAGGACCTTCTGTCCCATGTGAGCACCTGGTTTCTGAAGAGGACCTAGGAGATCCAGGCTGCACTGCAAGGAGGAGCAGAGAAGCTACATGGGTAGTTCATTCCTTGGAGACAAAGATGTAGCAGTACCTGCCACCTCCCCAACATTTTTCATTGCTGTCTTGCATCGTAACGGTGTTGTCTTTGGCCTGGGGATTAGTAAAATCTTGACAGCTTGACTAAATAAATTGCTATTTAATGACCCACGATACCAATCAGGGCTGTCCCCATTACGGCAAAGCTCCCACACGAAAGGGAGGGAGCCAGGGTAGTTCAGTCTGCCTGGAGGAGGGAGCACTGCAAGAATTTGGGAACAATCTCTTCTCTTTTCACATTTTGCTAAGCGATGAGGAGCAGCCAGCACCACCTATAAACACAGCACAGGGCATCCTCCTCCCCCCAGGAAACCTGCTGAACCGTAGTCTTGAACCCCAGATAATCTGTTCTCATCTCCAACTGACAGACCCAACAGGAATTTCTTCCTGCCTGGCACAGGGCTGTGGGTGACAGATTCGGCACAGAAAGATTGGACTTTTTTTGGCTGAGTATTTGTGTATTTTTAGGCTGAAATGTCCTTACGAAACCAGCTGGAGCTGGCAGGCTGCCACCAAGGGTTGGGGTTGGGTTTTTTTTGCTCGGTTCAGTTTGTTTTTTCACTGCTGCCCCCGGTGCTGGATGAAGCCCCCCCCTTCTCCCACCGGCTCTGCCCTCCCGCAGGCAGCACTCGCACCCTGCACCGAGCCCACCCCTGCGGTGTCCCCCTTCTCACCCCATCCCTCCCACGGGGGGTGATGGCAGTGCTGGGGTGCAGCTTCACAGCCAGGGAGTCCAGGCTCTCCTGGGAACCTGCAGCCCCCGCTCCTCCTCTCCTGCAGAGCCAAGGAATCCAAGCTTCCCTCTCCCTCTGCGGTGTGTCGTACCCTGCAGCCCCAGCCCTGCCATCACAGCCTGCCCTGCAAGACAAAGAGCATCCCTCACAGGGGTGAGGGCAGGTGCCTTCTGAGGGTGTGCAGAGGGGCATCCTGTTGCTCTTAGAAGCTCCCTCGGGTATTGGGTGGCTCTGGCAAGGCATGGGTGAGTCCTGCTTTGTGCCAGCCCCCAGCTCACGGCTCACCGGCTCTGGGAGCCCTGTCCCCCCACAGGGTGGGTGGCCCTCACCCTCCTGGTTGTGCAGGGTGTCTGCAGGCAGAGCTGCCAGGAGACCACCGTGCCTTGGCTCTTCACATGCCTGGCAGCAGGTCTGGCACCATCTGTGATGCTGGGAGGTGAGCGTGGCACTGGCACGTGGTTTCCCGACTATTTGTTATCTGTTTGAAATCCTTAAATGGCAAAGAATGGCAGGAACGCAGGGATTTCTTTGTAGCCAGGCTGGGGTGGAGCGAGCTGTCTTCCACAGGCTCTGCAGGCAGCAGTGTGATGGTGTGACAGAGAGATGCTGCACAGTCCCCCCACTGCCATCCCCAGGTCCTATCCCAGAAATCTTTCCACTTTGGAAGGAAAAGTTGCAAAGGGACTTTGCTGCAGCCTGTGGAGCACACAGCACACACTGGGAGCTCTGGGGCAGAGCTGCCTGCACCAGCCACGGGATGAACAGCCCAGGAGGAGCCACTCCAGCCCAGGACAAGCCCTGCCCAGCAGGACTGATCAGTCCTGCCCCTGCTCAGGACATGTGCAGTGCCAAAGCAGTGCAGTTGGTCAGGCCCACAGAGATGTGCAGTTGCTGCCATTCATTCCCCCCACCCTCTCTTGGGGGCCAGACAATACACAAACACACACCCCTCCTGCTAGAAGAGTGCAGCATCCCCATGCTCAGGGTAGGAGTTTTATCCCAAATCCAAGTTCAGGGTTAGGAGTTAAATCCAAAGCTTAACTCCTCATTTTTCAATATATATTAAGACAACCATGGGAATATTGCTTTTATGTGCTCTTCCTAAACCCTTTGGCTTGTACTGTAAAGCCTTTTGTCTGTGAACAGGACAGCTTTTTATTTCCTTAAGCAAATAGTCCATCTAATATCCACCCTTGAGGGGCTGAGGCTTTCAGAGAGAACAGAAATGAAAGTAAAGAAAAAAGGATGCAGTGAACACTGTGACATGCCATACAGTCACAGGACTCGACGATGATGGGTTTGAGGCAGCATAAATTGGAGTTTCTCAATTCCTCAGTACTGCTTTTGGGACTTAGGTTTTGGTGATAGCATAAAAACCATTTCCAAATCCTCCTTCAGGAAAATACCAGCCAGTACATCCTACCAAGCAGCATTAATGTCAGTTTAAACATTTTCAGTTAAATAGCTCCACAGTCTTGCAGTCCCAAATATGAGAAATACTGCGCCAGGGAGTGTGCTGAGCAGTGAGGGCAAATCTGCAATGGGCAGGAACAGGAGAAAGAAAGGGAAAGAGGAGGCTGATGCTAGCTACAGATGCTGAGAGCTGGGAGCCAGTAACAGAGTCCAGGCAAAAAGCTTTGCTCAAATTAAACTAACCTTGGAAGCATCAACTCTGCATGAAGAAATCCCCTTCTCGCTGAACAAAAATGCGTAAATGAAGAAATGGCAGGAAAAAAGGCTCCACATTTCTGCCCAGGAGCTCAACTACCTGCACCCTGCCCAGGGCACCATGCCTGGGGTGGAAGAGCCTCCTCCCCACTCGTGACAAAGAGCTGCATCTCCTGGTCCCATCCCCATCCTGTCCCACCTGCACACAGGACGGGCAGCACAGGTGACTGAGGGGAGCATCCAGCACCAGACACTCCTGTGTCTGAGCAGCCTCTCCCCACCTGTGGCTGCTCTCTGGGCAGGGCTGGACAGGTTTCCCATTTGCTTCCCAGCACCAGTGGAACTACCTCTGAAGGGGAGCACACAGGCAGGGCAGCGTGGCTTAGCCCTGCTCTGTTCATTCAAACATCTGCAATCACTGCTGGAGGCTCAAAAACATCTGCTTAGAATAGTTGGTAGTAAATAGAAAATGTGCTAAATGCAGAGGTCACCCACATGACCTGTTCACCTTACCAGAGGTTTCTCTGATTGCAGTGCAGGCACCCTGAGTGCCTGAAGGAGCTGCCCAAATCTCTGCTCTGCCACTTCTGTCTGCTCATCCCGCATTTATCTTCCCTTGCCCCAGAGCAGAAATACCATCAGAGATCTGTAGGCTGTGCTTTGACCTGGCTGACTCTGGTTGATGTGTTGCTACTTTGCACCAGCTTGACAAGAAATCTGGGTGCAGGATTAGCACCAGTTCCTCTCTGCAGTCCCAGCAAAGAGAATCACAGAGTGGGACTCCCTGGTGACAGTGGGGAGCAAGCAGCTTTGCTCCCTGGGAGGGGGGAGAGCTCCTCTGAATGTATAACTCACATCAAGAGGGGAGACCTGCAGGAAAATTGGACAATATCCAGTACCTTTCTTTACACATGCTACCTCACATCCCCTGCCACGTGTTCCCATAACAACAGAGCCACGTTACGCACCTCTGTGGTTTCGGCTGCGGTCCCACAGCTGCTCCCTCTGCACCACAGTGGCACATCCTGCTGGCTCCCTGCCCCCTGTGTGCCAGGCCTGGGCACGGGGGAGGTGATCCCAGGGAACACTGCCTGCCTGCTCCCTGGCCCCTTTCTCTACAGTGCTTCACCTCCTTCCTTTTCCTCACTTATGCCTTAATCCCATCAGTCCAGCCCTCAGCCCTAGGGACAGGTGGGTCATGCACTGAGTGTGTGAAGACCCCACATGAACAACATTTATGGGGTGCAAAGGCAAGGGATAAGCAGCAATGCAGGTATGACCCAAACCCATCCTGCAGCCCTCCCTGTATGGACCTAAGTGGGCAATCCTGGGATTCAGGGGTTATTTCTATTTTCACTTTGCAGTGGGAGCCAAAAATCTCTTTATTTTGAGAAGCTTCAAACATTGATTGGATATGGCTGATCCTTCCATCAGCTGATGTGGTGCCACCAGATGAATAAATCTTGCATGCATCTGTAATTACTGCTTAGCTTGTGTTTAAATGCAGTGTCATTGATCTGCAGAACTCATCAAAATCCGTATGGGAATGCATGAAATTATATTGGATGAAGCAGAAAAGTACATGACAACATCCATTTTCAGCCTTGTTTGTTCGTCAGAAGAAAAGAAAGCATTTATTTATCTCTATTCAATTTCTTGGGTTAAATTGTGATTTAATCATCAATTGTAACACCATTTTATGGGCTGCTCTTTATGTAGGGAATATATTTATTTCTTATAATAGGCCTTAATATAACACCTTAAATTTCTACCAGTCTTTCATTATCTGCCCCTACATGGGCAAAATCCCTACGAAAAGCACGGAAGAATATTGCTTAAGGGTTGTAAAACAATTATGGAAAGGCCTTGTGGTCAAAGCTACTGACTGCAGCTTAGGGAACCCAAAGTGACTTCCAAGTGCCACCACAGACTTCACATCGTGTCCTCAGGCGAGTCCTCTATCCCCTCAGCACTTTTATTGCTCCTAAAGCGTGTGATGAATAGTATTTCCCTGCTCCAGTGGGAGGCTGGGAGCACACATCAATCCTGAGGTGCTCCAGCAGCAGGGAGCAAGGACGAAGCTTGTGCTAAGCAGCCATCTGCTCGAGGTGCTCCCTCCCCTCCTGCAGACAAGAGGAAGCTCACCAGAAGCATTTATTGGCAATGAAGCCCACGTTGTCTGGAAGAACTCCTGATGTTTTCCAGACCTAATGCTGCCCTGGCCCAGCCCCATCCTCCCACTGGAGGGGGAGTGCTCCGGGGTCAGTTCAGAGTTCTCCCATAGGCAGGCAGGAACCCCTGGTGCTCCCACTGGGTCACTGCAGCACCTCAGCCCGCAGCTCCCGGGAGATGTGGCCACTGACAGGTCCACAGGCAGACAGCAGGGACTGCTTCTGGCAGGGACATGTCCCCAGGGCACAGGGACAGTCTGCACAACCTCAAGTGCAGAGACAGCTGTCCCCAGCCCTCGTGGAGGGCGTATCCTCAGCTCATTTCCCACTGAGCCACCCCAGCTTTGTGGCTGGGCTGTCCCATGAGGAGTATCCCAAAGGGGTTTTATCATGCACATGTCCCTGATGCATCTTCAGCTGAACACAAGGATCAGCCCACTCCTGCAGACCTGGCAGCAACCTGAACCACTGTCTGCAGGACTGCAGGAGCCTAATCCCTGGGGTGGGTGTGTGGTGACAGGAGAGTAGGATTACAGACCTCTGAGGGGTTTTTTGCCAATAAAAGAGGGACAGAGGAAAGGTGTGGGGTCAGCAGGACTGCCTCTTCAGCACAGCCTGGCCCAGGTGACAGGTTTTCCTGGTGGGAACAATCGAGCTATTTTGATATATGACAAACAAATCTTCCCCTATCAATGATTCAGCTGAACATTTCCTAAAGGGATGAGAAACTCCATGAATTTTCCATATTTGTCTCTGCTTCTGGATCCGGCCTGGACTGAAATCAAAGTGCTGCAACACCACAAGCAGGGCTGTTCTGGGAGGAGCCTCAGCCTGACAGCTGCTGAGAAGGACCAGAAAGTCCATTTGTGTAGCACAGGTTTTGCATGCCCAAGAGATCCACCTATGTCTGGGATAACCAAGATATTTTTAGCATGCAGCCAAGGGTAAAATTTCCAGGTTTTGCTTTTGCTACCTGTGGGTCACTTCTGTCCATGGCAGAGCACCAGCTAACTTTGGACCCCATGTTTTGTGGCAGGGATGCTTAAGTGGGATTTGACAGCAGAAATCCCCATAGATTTCTTGTTAATAGATCAGGAAAATGGATAGATGAGAAGATCCAGAGATATGATTCCCCCTCCATCACTAGCAACACATCTCCCTCAGCAGGGTGAGTGGATAAATGAGGCCCCTGAATGAAGCCAGCTCCTGACAGACCCACCCACTCTTCATGATTGCACCACGGTCCAGCCATGGACATCCTCCAGCTACTTGATACGAGGGCACAGATCTCATTAACTGGGGCTTTCCTGCACAGCATTAGATCTAAATCCCTCATCGGTGCTATCTCTGCTGCAGACAGACACCTAGCACTACCAAACTGCAGCTATAGCTGATTTTTTTCCTTCTAGCTTAGAAAAGGAGATGTTAATGCTACTTCCCCAACTGCCACAAGTGTGTAAATACGAGTCCCAGGCCTCTGTGCACACCCTGATGAATATCTCTGGCCAGCGGCTGATCAGAAGGTTAAGGTCTGTGGGACTGGTTTCATCTGTGGTCCCAGCTGTCTGCTTTCCAGGATTGAAGTAATTCTGAACAATTAGCTCCCTTGGCCTTGGGGCCCAATGTAATGGGCTGCCCTGCTCTGTGAGGAGCACTGGGGCGAGCGATGCTCCGTGCCGCGCTCGCTGGGGGCTGTGGCAGGGCAGGCTGGGTGTGTTGATGTCTCTCCCCTGCTTGGGCTGAGCAGATGCCTGTGAATGCACCAGGAGCCCTGCTGCAGCACAGGGCCTGCATGCTCTGAGCAGGGGCTCCATCCCATAACAAGCCCTTCATTATCCCAAACTCCCCGGGGCTTATTTTTAGCCCCTCCTTTTCTTTCCTTTCTTTCTTCTTTTTACAGTACAGAAAATCATCAGCTCCACTGTCAGCAGGTTTATAACAGTCCTGGAGCAAAGAAAAAAAAAAAGGCTTCAAACCTACTGATTGTTGCATAAAGGTTTTGGCATGGATCCTGCTCACTTCCAGGGTTCTGAGTCCCACCATTCCTCATCCCTTCTCCAGCTCAGCTACTGTCCTTCAGAGCTGGGTGTCAGAAGGGAGCAGAGATTTAGGTAAAGCAGGAGCTGGGCTGGAGCACTGAGTCCTCCTGTGCCTCAGCTGAAGTCTGAGCGGTGCCTGTGCCGTCCCTGCTGTGCAGAGGACACCCAGAGGCCACCAGGAGACCCTGCTCAGCCCGAGCCCTGGCGGGTGTGGGGTCACCCTGCACCCCTGAGAGTCACAGCCAGCCCCCAGGAAATCCTTTGCTTGTAAAACAAAGGGAGGGTGCCCTGTGGTCAGCAGCTCTGTGCTAAACAACAACTGAAATCACAGGGGCTTTATACAAACCAGCAGCCTTGCCCAGATGAGGACACTGTGTGAGGGATGTCACAGCATTCCATGAACCGTGGGCACCAAACCTGCCCGAGCAGCAGCTCTCGGGGTCTGCAGTTACACTGTCTGCTCTCCAAGTAACATCATATTGGGTGACCATAAAGCCTGTGGTTACTTACAGAATAAGGCAGCTATGGCTCCCTCCTTTCTCCACCCCAGGCAGGATCTGGGACATGAGGAAAACCCCTTCCTCTGTGGTGAAAGGCTCCACAGTGCTTCCACACAGGTAGCTGAGTAAAGATGCTTCCCAGGGGATGTGCAGAGGTCTACAGAGGTATCTCCATAGAAATAAGTGGGGGATAGGAAAGAGAGAGGACAGCTGTTCCCATTCAAAAATTAACAAAGTTAAACTCTGACATGGCAGTTTAAAAAACAGAAAGAGGCAGTTTTTTACAGACAAGGGTAGCTGAGCTGGGAAATTCCTTGCTGCAGATGCGGCTGTTGGAAGTTTAAATTGATGCAAAAAGTGCCTAGGCAAATTTGTGGAAGAAAAATCATTGAGGGGTAATAAAATATAAAGATATAACATTTCTCTTTGAAACTCTGTTATCCATGTGAAGCACTGGAGGCTGGGAAAGCTGAGTACTGCATACTTGCCCTGTATTCATACTCTTCTCTCAACATCTGCTCTTGGACACTAAGCTAGGTGAGTCATTGATCTCATCCAGACACATTCTTCTTCTCCTTTGTAAGGGCTTCAGTATGTAAAATTAAAAAAGTCTTTATCATCCCCTCTTACATCCCATCCAATTTCCAAACCTCACTGCAGAAAGATGAGCCCACATCTGCTTTCCCAGGGCCCCTCCAAACCCCTTTCTGGGTGAGTTGTTAGTGCTGGATTTTCCTCCAGAGCACTTCTCTCCCCCTGCCAGAGCTGTCTGGTCACAAACTCAAACCATACCACAGTGGCCTTTTATTCCAGCAGTGAGGAGACCATCATACATTGCTGACCAAACCACCACCCATGAGCAAAGCCAGCCAGCAGCTTACACCTGGAGACCCCTCATGCCCTGAAGTATCTTTGTTGAGTGGTTGCTGTTTGGTAACTCTGCTCACCCAAATGTGATGCTAAAAATTACTCTGGATCCAGTCATGCCTTGGAAAATTGCAAGTCTAACTAGGACGGCTAAACTCCAACCCGCTTTTGTTCATTCCTTCTGTCTGTCATTAGTACTAATATCAACTTGTCAAGTTGATCTTGATGTACAAGCCCTGTACAGCCCTGCTTCAGTACAGGGCAAAAAAAAAAAGGCATCAAAAGGCAGCATCCCTCCTGTCACCTTCCTTTAATAGCAGGGACCATCCTCCTCATTTCCCAAGGGAGAGTAATGAAAACCCACAGCATCCAGCAAGGTTCTTTCAGCCAAACCAACCTGTATCACAGCTGCAGTGCCCATGGTAGGAGATACTGGAGGAGTTTACTATGCTGATGTAGAGGCACTCCTGACACTCCCTAAACCCAGTGCTTGTCCTCTGAATCCTTCCTTTAGGATCACTAAATATTAAATGGTTTTGATGGTAAATGTACACTGATTTGTGTGTTCACTGGTGAAAGAAAGGAAGAAGGTAAGGTGGAAGCTAAGATCAGAGGCAGGTAGCCTTCCATTCATGAGTGAGGAAGGAGTGTTCCTGTGGAGACATCTTTACATAAGCATCTTGATTTAGATGAGATGGATCCTGCTTGTGACAGCCTTGATTAAAAACTCAGCATTTGCCAGGACACAATGTTGGAGCTGCCCCTTGAGTGCCTCAGCACACAGAGTCCAAAATAACTCTGCAGTGACTCAGCTGCGTGTTGACAAGTGGGGATCTGCTTCCTCAGTCAAATCCAACGCAGAACTACGAACTGAGCCTGGGGTATCCCATGCACACACGGCATTTCCTTCGTGGAGGAGACATGGCAGAGATCAGGACTGCCAGGATGGAGGAGCTGCTGGGAAGATGACACTGTCTCCAGGCTTGCTGTCCTGCAATCCCATTCCTACCCCCTGCAGACCTGCCCCAGACCAAGACCCGGCCGTGGCTGCTGCTGCACCGCAGCTTGTCGAGCACTGAGGACGTGAGCTGGGCACTGGCACAGAGTGAGCACCTCAGGTGTGCACAGGGACAGCTGGATGCTGCCTGCAGAAAGACTGCCACAGTGTCACCTTGGAGGCAGGAAAAGCCCAGCAGGCGTTTGCCCATCTTACTGCCGTTACCCTCAGCAGATGTGAATGCACATCTGTGCAAGCTTTGCCGCAGGTATCCAGCTTTGACCACAGCCTGCAGCCTCAGCTGCACTTCTTCATCCGAGCAGGCAGCCAGTGGAGCCTTTGGCACAGGCAGCACAGTCCTGGGAGAAGTTCCTGTGGCAGCAGAGAGGGTGGGGAGGGGTCCCTGTGCACACACTGCACGTAGGCTGCTGCCACCAGCCTGTTCCCATGGGACAACTTGAACTAAAGTCCTTTCTCCATGAAGTGTCTCTGGCACCAACAGTGCTGCTCCCACATGCTGTGGTAGTGAAGGAAGGTGAAATGACTGTGTGGATATTCACTATCAGCTAGTCTATATAGAGCTCCTGCATTTCCTAGCCTCTGTTCAATGAGCTCCTCTCCCTGTATTTGGGAATTGCCATTTCTTCTGCATTTTGCTTTTAGCAGCATAATAAAGTTGGGCTTCACCTCCCTGAGCCTGATAAACTGAGTGACTCAGAAACCTGCAATCTGCTTCAAAACAAAGCATTTAAGATAAAAGCGGTAACGGAGCTACTCAGCACAGGAGCAGAAATGCTAGAGGGTTACTCATATGCTCTCTTCTAACCTTCCTTCAGCTTGTTTTAACCCTTGCAAAGCCTGGGCAAGGCAGGCTGCCAGTCAGAGCTGATGTGTCACTTCAGCTGTGCCTCCAGTGCAGCGTGCACACCCCGGGGCTGGGCAGGAGCGCTCGGGTGCCAACACCGATGGCGCGGAAGAGGGAGAGCCCAGCTCCAAAGTGCTCTTCTTTCTGCTGGTTAAACACATGCCAGCCTCTGAGGGGATGATGTGTCATCGAGCCTCTCTTGGCTGCAACAACTAATTATCTCCCACAACAGTTTGGCCTCGAGATTTGCGGTTCAAAGGGCAGACTCGTGAGCGCTGCCGTCCAGTGCCACGTGCAGCGATTTGTCCCCACTTGGGGTTTCCCTGTTCCCAAAGAGGTGGCACCCCCAAGACACCCTGTCCTCCCCTGGCTCAGGCTCACACCAGCAAACCAGCAGGTCCTTCCAGGCAGCGTGGGCAGGGAGCACCACCAGTACGTCAGAGGTACCTTCAGCAGGGACCAAGGAGAACCAGCAGCAGCCAAAATCAGCTCACCATCCAAACATCAGCCTGCCTGAGCTCCCCCTTCCTGCAGCTGGGTGTTGGTATGGCAGCCAGGCCATGACATGCTCCTTCAGCTGAGCTTCACAAGGTGCACAAACCAGCAGGGTCCAGTTCAGCTGCAGCCAAATCCAGGGGAAATAATATCTGCTGCAGCTTGAGATGGGAGAAACTCCAGGGGAGGGCAGCCAGAGGAGTAAAAACAGTTATGGAATGCAGCTTCAAAACCAGCACTGAAAATATTGTATAACTTCATATAAATTGATGGCTGACCCTCATCAAGACTCCCAGGAACAGATGAAAAGCAGATCCAGGCAACTGAAAGAATTTAAGTCCTTGAGAAACACACAGAGAGTAGTGGAAAAGACTGGAGATG
Organism: Platyrinchus mystaceus; assembly: GCA_035041135.1. Taxonomy (NCBI): domain Eukaryota; kingdom Metazoa; phylum Chordata; class Aves; order Passeriformes; family Tyrannidae; genus Platyrinchus; species Platyrinchus mystaceus. Next base: position 12,505,007 of record JAWWLV010000021.1, read on the forward strand.
AGGGAAGAGATGAAGAGGGAACTTAAAAGAAAAGGCAGGGGGTGTGTTGACAGGCAAGTATCCACTTTTTAGCATCACCTTGAAGTGTTTTGATGGTGAGGACAGAGGAGAGCCTGTATCTCTAAACACCAGCACTGCAGGGCTGCCTCGGTCTGCGGGGCCATGTGAAGAGATGCAGCTGCCTCTTAAATAACAGCAGTTGACACCAGTTGTGAATAGATGAGTGATCGTGGCCTCAGCCGTCACAGCAGAGGATCTGATTTCAAATGAAGCCCCATTCATCCATCCAGGGCCCATCATAAGGTTATTAAGGGAGCATCTGTCACAAAACCACAATGCCTTTAAATGCTTGGGAAAGGGCAGAGCAAAAATAAGCCTGCTCAGCTTATGTACTTTTCTCTGGGTGATATGATTCTTGGAATTCCTTAGCAAAAATAAATTGTCAATAAGTTGGGTAGGGGAAATACATGATGTGAGCAGGGGGAGGTTTGTTTCTGACCTTAGCGTAGAGTTTGGCTGTGTGTTTGTTGTTCCAGCCTCGTGGGGTGGGTGTGAAAGACAGGGGCAAGGAGTTTTCTTGGGTAGCAGAGTGCACAGCCCCAGCACAGCAGGTTCTGCTCTGGAGTGCTGGCTCAGAGCACTCCCTCCAGGACACAAATGGAAAGCCATTCCCTGGGTTTGGGTGCAGCAGGGAAAGCATCTCCAGCAGCAGGCCATGGCCAAGTTTGGGCCAAGCAGGATATGCTGTGGCAAGATACATGAAGCTGGAGAGGTGATTTGGTTTTTCATCAGGACTAAATCCACAATCTGTGTTTTAAAAAGATCACATTTAATCACATTTAGCTAAACTGAAAGAAAAAGTCAAGCTTAGACATCATGGCTGTCTTAAGTGAATGGTTCCAACTCATACTGTCTCACCAGTGTACTCAGAGGACATGAAGTCTTTTCCTTCCCTACAACTGCACAGCTCCTCTTACTACTCTTTATTATCTTCCTGCTGCACTGGGCAAAGCTGCCATCCTCTGGCTAACACCTCAGTGGGTGCCCTCCTGTGCTGCCACCAGCAGGTCACCCCCTGTCCCACTGCATCTTTGGTGACAGTGCAGGCGTGGGGGTCAGAGAGCACTGCTCATGCACAGACCTGCTCTGTTATATCCACACTATATTGAAAGCATCCCAGTTCATTAGATTGATGCTTCTGGGGGTAGAGGTGGGTATTTAGGCCCTGTAATGCACATCAAACACCCTTTAAGAGAAATTGGAGTGTCTGCGTGCAGCCTTAGCAGTGGTGAGAAAGAATTCACTGTGTGATGCACTTCTGTTTATAATTCATATTAAATTGTAATCCAAATTCTTCTTTTCCTTATAAATTGTTTTGAAAAATTGTCTTGAATGTGGATGGGAAAATGAATTGTGGTCATATATGTGAATCTGTGGGGTTCCTCTACCAAAATACTTCATGCCCAAAGACAGTACTTCCTACCCCAAGTTTCAGCTAGGGGGGCATTGCCTGTGTTCATAGATTTTAAGCCGAGAGCAGAATAAAGTTACATGTTTTAAAACTGTCCAAGTGCTTTAGAAAGCTAAATCTCCCCTGTACCCCCCCAAAGCCCCAATTTGTGCTCCCAGATTATCACCATCTAAGTGGGGTCCTGGATTCTGTCCAAGTGCTGCATCTCCCGCAGCCCCAGCCCTGAGCTGGATTTCAGACTGAAGTGAAGTGGTGACTCACTTGGGCAGCTTCATCTCCCTTCATTTGACCTGACTGAAAGCAGAGCATCCCATGGCATCTCCCTCCCTTCCCAGCACAGGCAGAGCCATCCTTCCCTGGGGGACTCGACCTGTGTGCTCTGGGAGCAAGACCTGTATGCTCCAACCTCTTGTCTGAATAAACCCTTGCAGAAAAGTGTGTGTGTGCACAGAGTCCAGCACAATGGACCAGTTGGGACCTTTGTCCCTCAGGGAATAAAAATAGCAAGTAATATTAAAACTGTGTATTTTCACAGATTGCAATCAGGACTCACAACACACCCCTCTTAATTTCCTGCTTTCAGTTCACTATCAGATTTTATGCTTAGGTTAGTGGGGTTTGTTTTTCCCCAGAATAGGATTTTTTTTTCCCCTGTAACTACAATATATTCAGCCATGAAAAATGAGATTGAGAAAGATTAATAGGAAGCTGAAGGATTCATCTGAGATTGACAAAGATTAATGTGTGCCTTACTCTTATCTGTTTTCTTTTCCTTTTCCCTTTTTCTCTTAGCTACCTAGACAGCTTAGATCGAATCGGAGCTGCAGACTACCAGCCCACGGAGCAGGACATCCTCCGAACCAGGGTCAAAACAACTGGCATCGTAGAAACCCATTTCACATTCAAAAACCTCCACTTCAGGTTAGTCTAAAACTGCACAGTAAGTTTTCAGAACTATTTATCACAGGGTTTCCCCATAGCACCTAAAGGAGAGGTTGTTAAATTGCTGGTCAGTGCACGGACAGCTCTCACTGCAGAAGACATGGAGTTTTGGAGGGTCAGCAATGTGAAATGTCTGGTCTTGAAAGTCACTGCCTGTAAGATAGAAGCTCTTGGCAGCTTCTTCTGAGCCAAACAACACCTCTCTGTTGAAAAGTGTAATGTGAGATTGACCTCCAAGTCCGATCAAGCTTCATAAATGTAAAACTGTTTGGCCAAATCTTTCTCTGAGGTGGCTCAGTCCGTGCAGTTACTGCTATGCATTGACCCACAAGATCCCAGCCAGCAGAGAGAAGGGAGCATGAAGACAGAGGGCCATGCACAGAGAGTGTTTAGAGCATATAAAACTCAGGAGCAGAAGGTCTGCACCTCCACAGACCCTTTGGGACCCAGCCTGCTGCTAAGGCTGTCCCAAAAATCCCCACATCCTGACCGGTCACTGCTCCTCCCGGTCCTCCTCGGACCCCTTGCTTTTCATTTGGAGCCTTCCAGGGACCCTGTGGCCAGAAAATGCCAAGGCTGCTGAAGTCTGCTGGTACCTAAAGCGAGTGGGTGCTGATGGCCCTTCTCCTGTGCCGCAGGCTCTTCGATGTGGGGGGCCAGCGGTCAGAACGCAAGAAGTGGATCCACTGCTTCGAGGATGTCACAGCCATCATTTTCTGCGTTGCGCTGAGTGGCTACGACCAGGTGCTCCATGAAGATGAAACCACGGTGAGTCTGAGCGGGTCCTGGAGGCCCCAGCACCTCTTTGTGGGATGCTGCAGAGCCAGCAGCTCCTTGGAGACCACCAAATGCTCCCTGGGGTGCGACAGTTATGGCTTTTGTCCGTCACCCCCCCTTGACTCCGCAGTCCTGGGGAGATTTGTCCTCCACACTCTTTGAAATGAAGTCTGCGTGCCCAGGTAATGCTTCCTTGCCCTGCTGAAGTCACAGTGTTTTATTTCTGCTCTCTGGCCGACCTGTGTGTTTTCAAAATGCATTACAAGAACCCGTATCAGCACGAGCAGATAGAGCACAGTGGGCTTTGAGGCAGATGTCAGGGAAGTGGTCAGGCCGTGATGCAGAGGTGCAGGGTGGCCATGCACACCCAAGGCCTAGCCTAGGAGTGTAACCTATTTCTTCAGGCTGCAGAGATTCATTTTCCTTAGTGAGAATGGAACTGTTTGATTCCTCAGGTAATTTGCTCTAGGAGAAATTTTATGACTTCCCACTGTGACATTAGACTCAAAATACCATCTGGAAATAAAGCTGGCGAGGACCTGTGTGCTCCCTGGTATTAGAGTGCAATTAATACAAGTGAATTGAATACACAGAAAGGATGCAGTAAGACTCATTACTGTATTCTGGCCGTTCATTCAGTGTAATGGGGATGTGTGGTTTTGGGACTATTGACACCTGCTGTGGGCACCCAGTTGCATTTGTCTAATGAAAAGGAATTTGAGGCTATACTCAGACTGAGTAAGGATTTCATTGGTGCCAGTCTGTGGCAGCATGGAGGGCTCACTCCTGCTAGTTCTGTTTCACTGAAGGGTTTTGTTCTGCTGGTAAAGATGTCAGGCTTACAGAAAGCTGTGGATGAGGAAGAAATCCAGCAAAAGACTGCTGTTGGGTAACAGTTGTCTTGTCCCCAAAGACTACAGGTACTGTGGTTTCTAGCCTCTGAACCAGGTTTATGAGCTCTAGCAAACTCTTTGATGGAGTCACCTGTTGTTTGGATGGTACTGATGCTGGAATTCAGGGTGATATTATCATCAGTCATAGGTCCCAAGGGAACAGCGTGAAGCTGTGTCAAGGAGAGGTTTAGGCTGGAAATTAGGAAAAGGTTCTTCACAGAGAGTGTGACTGGGCAGAGGAAAAGGCTCCCAGGGAAATGATCACAGCCCCAAGCCTGCCAGAGTGCAGGAAGTGTTGGGACAGCACTCAGGCACAGTGTGATTCTTGGGGTTGTCCTGTGCAGGGCCAAGAGATGGACTCAATGATCCTTGTGAGTCTCTTCCAACCCAGGATATTTTATGATTCTATGATTCTGTGATCATGACTGTGTCCCTCCAGGTGAGACACCCTACATCCTCTCATGTCCACTTATTTATACCCTCCACTTATCGCCTCCCTCTGACCCTGGCCTTGATATACTTAAGGATGCTCAGCCCTGTAGCACTGACTGGGAATGAACCAAAATCTTCTGATGTGATTTGAAAAATCCAGCCATTATCTCAGTGCCATAGAGCTCTGCAGTCAGGCAGTGAAAACAGCCAGGAGACACAGAACACACAGGGACAGGGCAGGTCCAGGTGACAGGGAGCAAAGCTGTTATCTGAGCAGAGAGCAAAGTGCTCTGTTGGTATAACTTGGACTGTGACACCCAAAGGCAGCTTTTAATACAGGTCACCTTTGGGTGCTGGTCTACACAAGCTAAAGCCTGTGATTCAAAGCCACAGAGCACAAAATGGAAGGGAAGCCTGAATGCCAGTGCCATTTTTTAAATGTCAGGCTTAACTCCGCTCCTCTGAACTGGAGGTTAGAGCATCTCTCCTGGGGAGAGCACTGCCAGTGACTTTCCCTCCCCCAGCACCACCCTGGAGACAAGCAGGGTGCCAGCTCAGCCTCCCTCCTGAAGTGCCCTGCTGCAGGAACTGGGATTGATGCATCTCCAACTTTCCTCTTGCAGCAGGAGAGCAGGCTGGTGCAGCTCTGGCACAGAGCTGACATTTGCTTGCTATTTCTGTCCCTTTTCACAACACATTTCGGGGGATGCTGAGCAACAGGAGGGCAGAGGCAGCTGCTGCTCATTTACACATTCGGCGTAAACGGGGAAAGGATTCGGCATCGCCACCGCCAGCAGGACGCCCCTGCCTAACCCAGATAAACAGCCCTGGGTGAGGCCAGTGCAAGTGGCAAAAAACACTGGTGTTGGAGATTGCCTGCCCTGTTACATCCCCTTCACAAATGGCAGGTGGGAAACGTGGCACCCACAGACCCTGACCCCTCCCAGCCGAACCCCCCAGGTCTCCTGCTCGTGGTGCCTCTCCCAGAGCCCAGCAGTAAAGCAGCATCTCCTCACTGCCCCAGAGCCCAGCAGTAAAGCAGCATCTCCTCACTGCCCCAGAGCCCAGCAGTAAAGCAGCATCTCCTCACTGTCCCAGAGCCCAGCAGTAAAGCAGCATCTCCTCACTGCCCCAGAGCCCAGCAGTAAAGCAGCATCTCCTCACTGTCCCACAGCCCAGCAGTAAAGCAGCATCTCCTCACTGTCCCACAGCCCAGCAGTAAAGCAGCATCTCCTCACTCAGCTGACTTGCCGTCTGCATCCGTCACATCTGCCAGCTCTAATGACGTCAGTCAGTTTTTATTGCTTCTCACTTGGAAAACACAAAGAGGAGGCAGCTGAGAAAGTGAGCTGGAAGCTGCTCCTCCAGCTTCATTTTCTAGAGATGCTCACTACAGTCCAGGCCCTTCCAGCTGTACCAAGTGGAAGGTTGGGGGCTGTACAGATGTCTCCATGAGCATGGGAAGACTTGCAAAGAGCTTTCATTGCTGGCAGGGAGCCATGGGAGGAAAAAAGCCCTACTGCATCTCAGTGCCCAAAAAACCCTTCCAAAGTTGGGAGCACAGGGAGAATGGCTTTTCCTCCAGCACTCAGCACCCAGTTGTCAATGATCACAGAATTTCACAGGCGCTTTTTGCACTTCTCTAAGTCAAACCACGCTTCAGGTGGAGAAAACTGCAGTTTCAGATGCAGTGAGCCAAACACAGAGAAGGGAGGGGCTGGTCTGGCTGAGCCTCAGCTGGGACAAGAGCAGGGTCAGCTTGTTTCACTGAAAAAAGCTCATGAACAACAGGTTTACTGGGAATCCTTTCTGAAGAGCTGGTTAAACAAGGCTGGGTGAAACGCCCCCTGACCTGTCCCTGCCCTGAAAATTCAAACACAGCACTGTGCTTGTAAAGGGTTTTTGTGGTTTACTGTGCTCTTTGTTTAAAAAGACTGAGCACCCATCCTGCTGCAGCAGCTACAACAGGGCTGCTGTGTGTGAAGCCATCCCTGCTCCCTAAGAGCAGGCAGCCTTTTATAAGGGATGTATTTTCTCTCCAATTCGCTGCCCCAAAGAGCCACACAGCAGGAGTCAAGGAAAGCAAATACTTCCCTATGTCCACATCAGAAAGACATAAAGAAAACTTTCTGCATCTGTGATTCTTAGGCCCATATACACATAAAGATCACATTTTGCCTTTACCAAGTCCATGACAAGGAGCTGCCAGGATCTTTGCCATATTTGTACACACTGGGAATGTCCTGGTTTTAACTGACAGAACATCTTCAAGGATTATGTCTTTGCATAACAAGGCTATTTTATCTCATATCTGAATTATCTTTATGTTTCGTAAGTTGAGGTTACAGGAGGAAAAGCCTCAGCCCTGTAATCTGGGAGGAGAGAGGGACAGCAGTCATATCACTTAGTAAAATTGGAGAAAACAATTAAGGTATATTTCTGTTGTTCCTTTTAAGTGGAATTCTTAATGGAATTTTAAAAAAATACAGCAATGGCATGGAACCTGTCATGGGAACTGAGACTATGCTCTGGTTTTTCCCTTGCAAATTCAAAGGAGTCCTGGCAAGAGAGGGGGATGTTCATGCTGTACATTGCTGCCTCTGAAGCTAAGATATTTAGGTCAACCATATCCAGCCACGACATGCAAGTATTGCTGGTGTCCCCGTTGCTGAGGCTGGGATGGGTTGAGGGTGCTGTGCTGGGGACCCTTGGTGTGCATTGGTGTTGGCCTGTTGGTTCGTATGGCATTGCATGCCCTGGTTAGTGTGCTCTCTCTGCTGTCATTGGGCGAGGAAAATGGAATTGCAGTGCTCAGAAATTGCCTTAGGAGTGACAAAGCAAGAGAAAGTGGCTTGGGCATCTTAGGAAATATAAGCAGGAGGGGGAATATGGGGTTGGTGTGCTTTGGATAACCATCAGTGTCCTTACAGTCCGCGTGACAGATAGCGCTTAATGACCAAGGAAAACAGAGGAGATGGAATCAACTGTGTGTTGCAGAAATCACCAGCTCTCCTCCCATGCTCCAGTGAAAAAAAGATGGGTTTTATGAGTGTGTTTCTGCCTGGGCAGAGTCTTGACTGCAGCATCCTTTCTCCATCATGCTCAGTGGAAAGCTGTCTGCCCTTCACATCAGTGACGGGAACATGCTTGTGCAGTGACATCTGAACTCAGCTGTGAGCAATTCTCTCTCTTGTCCTGTGCAGGAAAAGTTAACTGGACTTGGAATATGTGTGAGCAAGTGGTTACTCCTCTGTAACGTGGCTGGTGGGGCTGCTTTGGTGGTTGGGGTGTAACATATTTGCAGGCACAAGGATTTAAAATAGCAGTTTTGAAACACAAGTGACATTTAGATGTCAGTGTTTGAGGAGCCCTTCCCTTGATGACAGACCCAACATGAAGGGATAAAAAGCAGCACGATGGATCCAAAAGCAGGTGAAGTATTTTATATCACTTCATCTAAAAATATGAGGAGTGTAACCTTTAGTGGCTCCTAGCAGAGCAGGCACGACTGCTCAGGTGCTCCTGAGAGGGGCCCAAGGCAAGCTCTGAGGGACTAAAAGGCCTTCCACTGTGGATTTACTGGGAGGAGGGGGATTATTTGAAGGCTTTAACTTCTCACTCATCCTTCAGCAGCAGCCTGTCCTTTCACATTTGGTACCCAGACACGGCCTCCCCATCCTCACCTCTCAGCCTGGGTCTGCCATAGCTGTTAGAGGGCTGCTACAAACATCTGTTGAACTAGTAACAGTTGGAAGGAAAGGGACAGGGAGACAGCAAGGCATTCCCAGTGTTAGCCAGCACCTGGACAGCTTGCACCCATGCCTGGGCTCCCACAAGCCTTCCCAGGATGCAGCATCTCCCACGTGGCATCCCGGGATGACAACAGAAGCATCCGTGCCTGCTCACCAGGATATTGCTCTGCACCTTTGCCACACACACAGAAAGAAATTCCTGGCTTGTGAATAATGTCATCTTCTCTTTAGTGGTGGGGAAGGAAAAGGTGGATTTGAGACCAAAACATTGCCCATGTAAATAAGCATGAGTGGCCAGAACAGTTGGTTATGTTTACTCAGCTAACTGGCAGAGCTGAGGGAAAAGTCAACATGTAGAGATGAGAAAGCCAGGTCAGGCAGCCTTGGGACGCTTTCAAACTTGTTTCTGGAATCTGAAAGGAATAGAGGACATTCAGTGTAACTGTGGTGTTCTGCAGGGCTGTGGTGGTTTGTGCTGTGTGTGATTCTGGGATTCTGTATTCTGGGTACGGCTGAACTCTAAGAGTATTTCTTGGAAAACACTCTCATTTCCTAACATGTATTAACACAAATTAATCAGACTTTATAAGAGGAGTAGAAGGATTTCTGTAGGATCCTTACATAGTCTTGCTCTTGAAGAATAGTTGGCTTCACCTAACCACAAAACCCAGCTGAGAAGTCCTCAGCTTCTGTTTCTTAGACAAACCTGATGTTGCCTGGGGTGCTCCCCATGCCACGAGGAGCAGTTTCACCCCACTGCTCCCACCAGGGCTGTGTAGGGTGTCACAGGGGCTGTGCAGGGTGTCACAAGGGCTGTGTAGGGTGTCATAGGGGTTGTGTAGGGTGTCACAGGGCTGTGTAGGGTGTCACAGGGGCTGTGCAGGGTGTCACAGGGCTGTGTAGGGTGGCAGGGGCTGTGCAGTGTGTCACAGGGCTGTGTAGGGTGTCACAGGGGCTGTGCAGGGTGTCACAGGGCTGTGTAGGGTGTCACAGGGCTGTGCAGGGTGTCACAGGGCTGTGTAGGGTGTCACAGGGCTGTGCAGGGTGTCACAGGGGCTGTGTAGGGTGTCACAGGGGCTGTGTAGGGTGTCACAGGGGCTGTGCAGGGTGTCACAGGGGCTGTGTAGGGTGTCATGGGGGCTGTGTAGGGTGGCAGGGGCTGTGCATGGTGTCACA
>JAWWLV010000021.1:12514549-12562365 GCA_035041135.1 Platyrinchus mystaceus
GTGTCACAGGGGCTGTGTAGGGTGTCACAGGGCTGTGCAGGGTGGCAGGGGCTGTGCAGGGTGTCACAGGGGCTGTGTAGGGTGTCACAGGGCTGTGCAGGGTGGCAGGGGCTGTGCAGGGTGTCACAGGGGCTGTGCAGGGTGTCATAGGGGCTGTGTAGGGTGGTGGGGGCTGTGCAGGGTGGCAGGGACTGCCAATGGCAGTGGGGTGTGTATGGTGACCGCAGGCTGACGGGTGCTGTGGATGAGCTGTAGGTTTAACCCACAAGCAGCATTCACGTGTTTCTCCATTCTTGTATTTTGAATCGGCAAGGATGATAAAAATGTCATTTAGAATGTTCTGTGAGGGACCCTGCTTTAAAAAATGGTTAATTATATTTGCTTTCTGTTCCCCCGACCACCCTCCACTTCATTGTCTCCTCCGAAAGGCTTTGGGTAGCCAAGGATCTCCTGTACAAAACCTTTGTACGCCAGGTTTCCACACGGTTACAATTCTGGGGCACCACAAGTAGCAAAGAGGAGCAGCATTGCTCCAGGGCTCCCAAACCAGCCAGTACCAACTGGGTTAGCAGAAAGCAGCCCACGGGCCCGGGATGATCCAGATGAGCAACGTGTTGCAACTGAGCCCCAAAGGGTAAATGCACTGTTACACTCCCGCGCCGTCCCCGTGTCGGTACAACACACACTGCTCAGTCACTCAGCACAGGGGACGGCAAATCTCACGTGTCCTGTCCCACTCTGGGTTGGATCGGGTGTTTCCTTCATCCACGGAGCCACTTCTGTCTGTGTAAAGCATTCAGCAGCAGACAAAGCACATGGAATGAAAAGGGAAGTGTTACTCGGTAGAGTGCTGGGCTCGACTGTGCTGCCAGCGCGGGTGTGGAGTGGGAGCAGGGCGTCTGCTGGGCGACCCCACATTCCCAAATGCAGAGCTGGGCGGGCAGGACCCACTGCACCCGCTGCCCAAAGCCCTGCCGTCAGGAGCCCGCGCAGCCCTGTTCTCCGCAGGGTCTCGGCGGTGGCGGCTGTGCCCGGTGTCTCGCGCGCGCCGGCGGGTTTGGGGAGCGCCGTCCCGAGGAGATCCCGCCGGGAACGGCCGAGGAGCCGGTCTGGTCTGTACCATGCTTTGCCTTTGATAACCCCCTGACTCTCGGGTGTGCTTCGTCCTCACCGCGCCTGCTCTCTCCGCTGCCCGGCTCCCGGCTGAGAGACGGCCCCGCGACCGCGGCGTCGGCCTCGCGCCAAACATCGCCAGCCTCGGCACCGCCACAGCTTTTCCTCGGCCGACTGACCTTATCTAGCCAAACAAAGGCCAAAAAATGGGCATTTGAGAGACCAACCAAATTTGGCAGGTATGAAGCTTCTCTTGAACTGAGAAAAAAAAAAAAAACAAACAACAAAACCAAGAAAAAGCGAGTTGAGAGTTGAAAGCAGCAGGGAACATGACACTTGGTTGACTTTGCCGTGAGCTCTTTCCACCACCATAAAACCATGTGGCGGACTTTGCAACCCTCTAACTGGTCTGGTTTTTTCATTCCTCTTACCCCTCTGCTTTTCTGTGTCCTTTTTTTGCATGACCTATAACCAAAACGCTGACTTCTCGCTGTGTGTGCATTTGAACTTACGGCTCTTCTGCTGGCCAGTAGCTAATTCTTCTTCTAGAGGCATGAGCTAACACCACTGGTAGCTGCCTGACTTCTAGTCTGGTTGTTCTTTGATGCTCTCTGTTACATTTTTCCTTTTTATACTGTTTCCTCTTTCTTTTTCACTTGTTTTCCTCTCTGCAAGACACTTTCTGTTGAGCCATCTTCCAAGAGAACTCCAAAAAAAAACCCCTTCAAAAATTAAAAGCCCAACAACAGACAACACTAAAGAAAGTAACAAAACCAGGCAAAGGTCACGGCAAGGTCATTTCCAAAATTATGTTACCTTGATGTCTGCTTCCAACTCTAGATTAATTCAAGGATCTACCAGTCCTTGGTTAATGTATCCAACCAGTTGTGTGCGGCACACATTCGAGAAAGTGGAAAAAAAAAATTTAAAAGATGATTGAAAACGTTTTAGAAAATCTGCATGAGCTACACCGACACAAAAATCTGATCAAAGGGCAAAAATAACTCTCCATCCATGCATGGTGCATGATGATTTCTATGAGCTGGGATCCTGTAAATTAATGTTATGCAAAATCAGAACAGCTCTGTATCGTTAAATGCCCTTCAGTTACTAACTGTGTCAAATGTTCTAGGGATTGCATCTGTGTATGTATATGTTCAGCTGTATGTATACATAAATTGATTATGTATATTGTAGCTTTTCTTTTTTGTTGTTCTCCTCCTTAATTTAGTTGTTTTAGATTTCCCTACGTGTTGAACGTCCCCGTATCTCCGCCTTTGGCCTGATGTGAGCTCTCCTTTCTATTGCAGAACCGCATGCACGAATCTCTGAAGCTTTTTGACAGCATCTGCAACAACAAATGGTTCACAGACACATCTATCATCCTCTTTCTAAACAAGAAGGACATATTTGAGGAGAAAATTAAGAAATCCCCACTGGCTATCTGCTTTCCTGAGTACACAGGTAATGAGAAAGGTGGCTGCACAGGAGTGCACAGCAAAGGGAGCACAGAGCGCTCCCCAGCAGGGCTGATGCTGTCATGTATTGCAGGCAACGAGGCTAAAGGTGCAGAGCTAGAGCTCCCAGGGGCTTCACTGCAGGTTTCATTTCAGCAAGTGCCATAGGATCATCCTCACCATCTTCACTGGTCCACTTAAAGCAGGAGGATGACTTAAACCGAGTTCTTTGCTGGCAAAGGGCCACCAGCACTGAGCAGTGTTTGATCTCTGCCTCACAGGTGGTTTGGATGCCAAGCCAGCACGTGCAGCTGTGGGGCTGCAGTGACTCCCAAACCCACGTGGCCTGGTTCTCTGTGTCACACAGCAGCATGAACCTTCTTGCAGGTCTCACAGAGAGGTGCAGTGAGCTTAACCATTCAAACAGGTGACTGACTGGTCTCTGGGAGACCAGCACACAGGGTTTGTTAGGCTGTCCCCAGCTGGAGTCCAGCTTTGCTCTTTCAAAACCCACCACATTCCCTTGTAGGTCCTGGCTGGCCACTACAGCAGTTCCTGGCCACCACTACCCCACTGCCAGGCACCCCAGGGCTGCAGAATCCTCATCACCCTGGCAACATTTATGGCCAGGCTGGATGGGTCTCTGAGCAACTTGATCTGGTTGAAGATGTCCCTGCTCACTGCAGGGCAGTTGGACTAGATGACCTTTAAAGGTCCCTTCTAACCCATAATCAGCCCCCCAGTGTGCAGGCAGCAGGTTTCACAGCTTGGCTGCTTCAGCTCAAGCTGTACATTTTCATCAGGTTAGTTGAGGAGGTCCCCAGTTTCATCTCGGGTTCACTGAAATCAAGCACAGACACAGAAGCACTTCCAGTTAAATGCAGGTAGAAAACAAGGTGTTTGATTTTCTATTCTGCTGGCCACCCACACCCCTTCACCCACAGTGCAGGCAGAGCAAGGCCACAGTGAGCCATGCCCTGACCTTGGCTGGGTGACACGAGGAGGGGAGAGCAGGGGCTCTGCAGCAGGGCAAGGAGCCCACACCTCTGGCATCTGACCTGCTGGTGCTGGGCACACATCACCCCTGCACAGGCTGCAGCTGCACCCTGCTGCTTCCCTCTGCATCTCACCAGCTCCCACAGTCCCTCATTACCATTCCGAGACGGCACAAAAATAAACTTTTATCGTCATGAATTATTTAAGCTCACCGGAGACATCCAGATGAATCAAACCGACAGACAGAGGAGCAGATCTCTTTGTCAGGAAACGTGGTTGTGAACCAGGAGCACCAAGGGTGTCACATTTCTGGGCAGGCAAACAAATTATTAACCAGAGCTTCTTATCTCTGAACACTTGATTTTTCGCTGTGAATAGACAAAGGCTATCCCTCATTGCTGCTTTGAGACCATGGAGCACAACGACTCCAGCTGAATTCAGAAGACCATCTGCAGGCTTCCTCTCTGGGGAAGGTTTGGGTGTTTGTCACTACCAACACATTTCAGCCATCTACTCATCTGCTTGGTCCAGACAGAACCAACATATTCCCGACACGTTTGTCTGAAAAGATCTAATCATGGAAATTTCAGTCTTTACAGTTGAAAGCTCATAATAATGCCTACCCCAAATTTTCCTGGTTGCAAATTAGATTGCTGCTTCTGGATGGCTTGTAGAGCAGCTCATCACTGTCTTCTATATACTGGATGGTTTCTATCGTGCCCTCTTCCTTTTCCCTTTTCACAGTGAAGCAAATCTGCACCTCTCACTCCTTCCTAGTTGTATTTTGTGCACCTGGTTTTGTGGATCTTCACTGAAGTCTCCCAGAAACCCCACTGGGAAATAATATTCTTACAGACCCCCAATGGCAGGGAGACTAGAAGAAGAAGGAACTGTTCCTTCCCAAGCAATCCCAGCCCAAGAGGGGAGTTCAGTGGGGGAGGCAGACCCTCAGACACACGTAAAAACAAGTATAGCTTCTTTCTGGAGCCCTTCAGCCCCAAGTGAACCAAACCAGTCTTCCCCAAATTTCAGAGGACCCCAGAGATGCTCTGAATTCCTTCAAGGTGCTGTTCTGGAAGCTGGGAGTTGTCATAATGCCAGGGACCCTCCACAGACCCTCCTGTCTCTCTTGTGCCATCAGAGAGGGCTGAAAGTCTGATGGCTGAAAGTCCTTTTACTGATGCAACAGTCATCTGAGTCAGAGGTGAGGAATATCCCACCCCCAGGCACCCAGCAATGCCATTACAAGTTAGCTCATGCTAAATCCAGCCCGGGCTTTAGGCCCAAGCACACACTTGAGGCTGCTCACCCTGCTTTGCTGACCACAGCTCAGAGCATGGAGCCCTCGTGGTCGTGTGGAAAAGCAGCATTATTAGAATGTTGCCCTGGAGTTAAAAAGAATTATTTGATGAAAGCCTGTAAATTGAACAAGAGGACTTTCAACATCACAAGTAGGTTCCACAAAATGCTTTTAATGAAATGAAGTTTCTGATGTCCATTAGTTCTGCTGACAGGGAATTATTGGAAGACTGCATCCACAAATTTGCCGGCTGTTTGCTGGAGCACTGACTGTTTCCATCCCCTTAATTCACCCATGCTTTTAACTAATCCACAATACTTAGCAAAGCAGCAGCAGAATCCCTGGTGTGTTTTAAACCAAGCTGGCATTAGTGATTCCTTGCTCTCCTGGACAGAATACAGCATCTAAATCCTCATGCCCTTGAACAACCAAGTTCCCATTCATAAAACACCCTCCTATTTGTGCACAGCATGTGGAACTGCTCACAGATTCTTTACACATCTACTTGTGCAAGAACCTGCTCCCAGAAAATAGTTTGCTTCTCTTACTTCAAGCATATTCTCAAGTCCCGTGGTCTTCATGTGCTTGTGTCTTCAGCTAGCAATGTGTGTGTGCACAGGTGTGATTTCCCAGGTCAGCTGCCCTCCACCTCAGCACATCTCAAGCCCCAGTGAGCTTCTCTCTAGCAGATAACAGTCATTTCCCATCAGCACAGCATCATGGAGGGAGAGGGACCCAAAAGCAGGAGCAGTGTTACTGCTGTGGAGCCTTGTGGGGGTCAGGCACCAGCAGTGTTGTGGGGCTGCACTCCAGGCCAGCCAGAGAAAACACCTTCAGCAGCCCTAAGCAGGTCCCAGGGAAGCTCTGTGTGTGAGCAGGGTCAGGGCTGGCCAGAGCAGAAAGGATCTGCTCGTGTTCATGACTCCTCCTAGGCTTTGTTTAACACAAAACTTGATGTTTAATAAGGTGTGGCACAGACATCTCTATACATCAAAACAAGAAACCCCTCGTGGTGTGATTTTAGCCATGGCTCTAGAGGAGAGTATTGTGATCCTAATTCCTCAAAAAGAGGGGCATTTTGTATTAGGCTTTTTGTTGGGTTTTTTTTGAGAAAACCCCACTTTGTTTTGCAACAGAGGCTGGATCTTTTCATGTCCTTTTCTCTTAGTGATTCAGGGAAAGGAGAACACAGCCACCAATACTGCCCTCAATTCATGGAACATGTTAGCTCTTCTTTTCCATCCAAAACCGAAACTTTAGTCAAAAAAAATCTAAAAAAGGAAAAAAGCTAAGCCTCTTCCCCAGGTCAAGCACTTAGAGCATTCCTGGCAGATTTCTTCTCTTTTTTGTCACCATGATGTGGAATTTGTTCTGGTTTTCCCATCACAGCCTGTTTAACACTCAGCTCCATAAACAGCAACTCAGAATAAAAATACAGCTGAGCTGACAGTCAGAGAGCATCTCCTGGCTGGCAGCAATCCTGGCTGGTAGCAGTGCCCATCCCTGACATGGAGATGGGGCAGCTGCTCTGCAGTGGCCCTCCAGGAGGGTGTTTGCAGTCCCCCTGCAGGTTCAGGGTCACAGGACAGCTTTAACCCCTCTCTCTGCTCTCCTGCAGGTTCAGGGTCACAGGACAGCTTTAACCCCTCTCTCTGCTCTCCTGCAGGTTCAGGCTCACGGGACAGCTCTAACCCCTCGCTCTGCTCTCCCGCAGGCCCCAACGCGTTCGCGGAGGCGGTGGCGTACATCCAGACGCAGTACGAGAGCAAGAACAAGTCCCCCAACAAGGAGATCTACACTCACATCACCTGTGCCACCGACACCAACAACATCCAGTTCGTCTTCGACGCCGTCACGGACGTCATCATCGCCAACAACCTGCGGGGCTGTGGACTCTACTAACGCGTCTCCTCCCCGCCCGGCCCTGCCGGGAGCGCCCTCCAGCCCCTCGGACAGGTCCTCTCTTTCCTTGTTTTTTTTTTCCTCCTCAGAACACGGTGAGGAAGAAACACATAAATCCCCCCCCTCCCGCCCCAGAAAACTCTGCAGCAAGTTCTGCTCTCCCCAGCCCCGTTTTACTTCGTTTGGTTCATCTTTGGTTCGTCCCACTCCTCCGTTCCGGGTCGCGGTGCCGCGCAGGGAGCTAACGCGCTTCCCACAAAGTGCATTTCAGCTGCCAAAAGACAAAAATACTTCAGTTTTAAAAAGAGGGAAAAAAAATCAAAGCCTTAAAATACTGGTCAGAAACAGCGTAGTTTGGAACCAAAACCTTTTTTTTTTTTTTTTTGCCTTGAAATGAAGGGATATTGTTTATTCTCCTGGTTACTTTTTTTGTTGAAGCGCTATTCCTTTGGGAAGTGCTAGATACAACCTGATCATTTTGAGGGTACCTTAGGGCTCCAGTTCTGACCCCAAAAGCCAGAGGGGTCAGTGTTGAATGCAGCTGCCATAGCTTGGATTTGTATATTCTCCTTTTTTTCCAGACAGCTATTTGAACAAGTAAAACAGCCATATCGAGTTCTGCTGGTGTCTGAGTAACAGGGACACAGTAACAAAACCTACTAAGCCTTGTCTAAAAGCATTCATTACTGGTAGCAGTTTTACCTCAAGTTTTTCAAGATTAATATTAAAATATATCTAGAGGTTGCAGTAACCCATTTCTGAGGCACTTTGCTGGAGGCCACAGAGCCACTGTGGGACCCCTGGAGAGGCTGGCAGTGAGGACCCCACGCTGGGGGCATCCAAGGAAGCTGGCCTGGTGGCCTT
Organism: Platyrinchus mystaceus; assembly: GCA_035041135.1. Classification (NCBI taxonomy): domain Eukaryota; kingdom Metazoa; phylum Chordata; class Aves; order Passeriformes; family Tyrannidae; genus Platyrinchus; species Platyrinchus mystaceus. Next base: position 12,522,182 of record JAWWLV010000021.1, read on the forward strand.
TCCCAAAGCACCTCCCAGCCTGAGTGATTGATTTCAGCACAAGCAGTGCTCCTGCAAACAGCATCTCCTTCCAAACTTCAGCCCTGAAATGCTGGAGTGCACCAAAAATATTTAGTCCTGGTTTTCTTGTAGGCAGAGTGAGGAGGTGCTTTGGGAAACCTCCCCGTGCGTGGGTGGCAGGAAGGTGTGCGGGAGCCTCGTGGCTCTTCATCAGCCCTCGGGCATCTAAACACCCTTGAGAAGCCCAGCCCTGTGCTCTGAGCCTCCTGGGCTCCAGTCAGGCATCTCTTTACCGGTGTCTGAAGAGAGAAGGATGCTTCATACTGGCCATGGAGTGGCAAATGAGAGCTCAGGGAGCTGATTTGAGCCAAGCGATGCAGTAGAAAGGAAAAGTGCAAGGAAGGGAGGAAGGAAGGGCAGGGGGAGAGGTGTGGAAAGGACAAGGGTAGTGCCCAGCACAGCAAAAGTGGGAGCTGAGAGGAGAGGAGAAATGGAGGTGGGCTGAGTTACACGTGGCCACCCGCCTGCCATCACCAAGAGGCCTGGGTGCCCTTAGGTCGAAGGTGGAGGGGAATGTGAGAGGTGGGGTGTCACCTTTGAGGGCATGGAGGGACCCTTAGAAATCCACCCCAAAAGCTTGTTTGGTGTCTGGGTGAGACAACCACCTCTGGGGTCCCACTCAGGGCCCACCTGGGGACAGGTAGGCAGTGTGCTGATCCCTGCCTCTTCTCTGCCTCCCTTAAAATTCCATCATCTTGGAAAACATCAGTTCTTTCCAGGCCAGCCACAAGTTCAACTGTCCTCTCTTGGCAGCCTGATGTAGGGGTGTCTGATTTTTCTCCAGGGCCACTCCTGAGAGGGACAGTATCTCTTCTCTTGCTGTGCCCATTTAGGAGACGGTGTGAGAGCAGCCCAGAGCAGCACAGCCCAAAGAGCTGGGGCCAGGTGAGCATCAGTGTGCAGGAGGCAGGGACAGGAGCAGGTATGGTGGCACAGGATGGAGAGGACCAGTGGGAGAGGTTTAGGGAATGGTTTGGGAGAGACGTTGCAGAAGGGAGATGAGGTGAGATGAGACAGACAGAGGCACAGGGAGGGCAGGAAGAGAAGGGCACCTGAGAGCCGGAGCAGAGTCCCCATCAGAGTCTGTGCTCTGCCAGGACAGTGTTCCTGGGACACCCATGACAAACCCCCAGCCAGGAACGTGAGCAGGAGCACCCCAGAGCAAGCAGGGAAGGCCTGCAGAGGAAAGCAAGGTGTCTGTCACCCATCCAACCTGCTCACAGCCCAGCACAGCTGGTAACTGTCAGCAACCCCCTAAAGAGCATGAAATGATAAAACTGCATTCAGTATTGCACAGCCAGGACCAGCTGCTGCTCTGCTGGGCACTAACAGCAATAACTCCAGGTCTCTGCCTCCCCTGCTCTGGCACAAGTGTGTACCCACCTTTCTCTTCACCATCCCAGAATGCCTCTGGTGACACCAGCCCCTGCAGGGAGCTGGCCAGCCAGCCAAGCCAGGAGCCTTCTCTGCTCCTCAGACCCACCCACACACTTTGTTTTCCCAGATCCCAGCCCCATTTACTGCCAGCACACTCTGCTGTAAAGCTGTGAACCAAAGGAAAGGTCTGCACGTGTCGTTGTCTTTGGTTTAGCTTAGGATTTCAGGAGTTTCAGGTGGAAAGGTTTTTCAAAGAAAGGATTCCCAGTGGGAAGCACCTTCCCAGCTCTTGGTTCCTTGGCAGGGACCAGCTGATGGCAGTGGGATGGTGCTTGTGCTGCAGGAGGGGCAGGGAAGGAGCTGGAGGGATGTGGAGGGACGGGGATGGTGCTGGAGCTTGTCCCACGTGGGTGGCTGTGCCCCACCAGTAGCACCCACCATCCACGTGTGCACTGAGTGTCAAAGCAAGGGCTGAGAAGCCTCCTGTTAGTTATGTTTGGTACATAAAGTGTGTGCAACCACTGGACCCAGTGCAGTGCCAGCCCCCTGTGTGCTGTGGTCTGTCAGAAGAGTTTGATCAGCAGTGCTGGAGTTATGGAGATTTGCTGTTCCCACCCCTTGCTGTGGATGACATTTTATCCAAGTAAATAAGTAACAGAAGTTGTTCCCAGGGAAGGCAGCACCACGCCAAGGCTTTGTGAGCTCCCAGCTTAAAGCACACAGGAATATTTTGGTAAAGACAATTGAAATTAGCCCAACTCCAAACTCTGCCAAATGCAGCCAAGTGGCCAGTTCTGGCCCAGAGTGCTCTGGCTGCTCTCCAGGCTGGATTCAGGTGACCCATGCTGGGAGCTGACCTGGCTGGGAGGTCCAAACCCCCTCTGCAGCTTCAGCGGGTTCCCAGCACGTTGGTGACAACCAACAGCTGGTGCTCCACGGGGAGCAATGAGAGGAAAAGCAGAGGAAATGTTGCCACACAGAGCCTCTTCTTTCATTTTCTTTGTCACGTTGTGTGTCTAAAGCCTCATCTCAGCTGCTGCTGACGTTCCGTCCCTCACACGAGAGTCAGGAGGATTCACTGACAAATGCTGGAAACAGCATTTGGAAGATGAAATGCTTCCAGTGTTAAACACCACTATTTCTCCCACTTGATGGCTGTGTATAGATTTTTGTCTGCAGAACGCCTGCCAAGTCATTACTCACTGCTGGCTCCTGCATCCTTCCAAGCCTCTCCTGGCAGATGTGCCTTCCACAGGCAATCTTTTGCCCCGTGCTTTTTCTGAACACCAGCAATTCTTGCAGCTCTTGCCTAGAAAGACCTTGAAATGCATCGCCTGCCTTCAAAAGCCTCTTCTTAACAGCCCCCTGTGATTTGCAATTGCCATGCTCCAAGTCCAGACCCTTGGAGACCCCGAGCTGTGATTGATTTGCAGTCTCCACATAGCAGGGATGCTGCAACTGGTACAGCTGCATCAGAAATTGTACCAGGGCATGGGGGATAGATTTTAAAAGCACACAGCTGAAACAGCTATGTATACACCCTCCTGCCCTTCAAAACTAATGTGGAAATTCGCAAAAAAATGCTTTTTTGGGGATGCAGGAGGTTTTTCATGACTCAGGTCACTTGTCCAGCAGCAGCATCTGAGGGGTGTCAGCACTGAAAGTAGCATTAGCAACTTATGGTGAGCTTCAGACAGCAGCCAAAGGGAAGAAGGAAGCCCCTCTCCAGCTCCCTTCGTAGCCAAAGAGGGTGTGGAGCCGTGAGACCACAAAAATGCAAATAGCTCCTTTACTGAAACAACAATTTCAATGAAATAGGGAAACCCGTAGAAGGAAAGCCTTGCAGTGCTGCAGGGCTGAGCTGCAGAGCTCTGTGCCCCTCAGAGGATGCAGCAGCCGGGCTGGTTAGGAGAACTAGCAATAACCTCGCACTGGGAAAGCACACGCTGAAACAGCCCGGAATGCCCGGCCAGTGTTAACGCAGCAAGAGGAGCTCCCAGCCCTGGCTGTGACTCGGCCCGGGGCAGCGGGATCACCGAGCATCCCTGCGGCCCCGGCCCTCCCCAACACCGCCCACAAACACCTCCACACCTCCCCCTGCAGCTCTCTCGGGAGCCTCGTACCCCAATCAGCTCCTTGCCTTCTGCCCCCTTGCCTGGATGGCCGGCCAGCCTGTCCCTCCACGGAGGGCAGAGCACCCTCAGGAGGAGCCTGCTGGGCCTCCTTCATAGATGTGATTTTGTTTTACAGGCCACTAAAAGTATTAATGAGGGCAGTGTTTACTGTAAGGTACATTAAAGTGTGTCTGGAGGGTTTAATCCATCATGGCATGAGCCCAGTGCTTGCCTACAAGGGAACAGACCTTGTTCTCAGGCCAGGAGCACAACCTCCAGGAGCTCAGGGTAGGACATGGCAGATGTCCTTGTGCCACCAGGTCCCCTGTGCCCAGCTGCTGCTATGCAAAGCATCAGGCAGCCCCTCACTGTTGGGCTCAACAAGGCAGACATCACCCATGAGGGGTTTTGCAGTCAAGGCTGGGAAAGGGACCAACCCTGCACCGTTAGTCTGTGCAACACCTCTGATTATGTTGTGGCCAAAATGTCTCCTGGAGCCAGGGAGAGTTGCTGAGTTCCTGGGAGCAAGGCTGGCTGGCTGTCAGGTCAGTTAGAGAAGCTTAGTGCTAATGTGCTTGAGTGTTTGTCGTGGGCCACGTTTGTCTTAAGCCTCGCCACCAAAAACTCCACAACCGTTTCCATTTAGGAGACCAAAACACTCATTGGTGATCTGACACTGGAAGCATCAGGGCCAGTAGAGATGGTGCTACTGAGCATCACCCAGACCCATCACCCACTTGCATCCCCAAGGCACACACAAAAAAGCAGAGACATGGTCCAAGTGGCACAAAATCACAGACCATGGTCTTGCCTTTACCTCCCCAGGGGAAAGAGCAGGCAAAGCCACTGCTGAGGCTCCCTGACTGACACAAGGTCATGGATGCTGACAGATGTAGGTACATGACCTATATAAAGAGTTATGCTGAGATCATGGCTATGGAAAGGGACCTTTCACAGGACCACTCATGCCCAGCCAGCAGCCTGTGAGACCTTTGCTTGTATGCAGAGACCAGCAAGTGAACATGAGTGCAACCCTTAAACACCAGCGCCTTACTGGGAGGAGCAGGACCAAAGCCTCCAGCTGGCACCCTGCAGGCAGAGGGAGAGGGGAGGGAGCTGGATTGAAGAAACATCTCCATCTCCCAGAAAGGGCAGCTCTATTCTGCATGCACACCAGGTGCACTAGACACAGGGAGGAGAGACCTGGAGAAGAGGCAGAGGGCTGGGAGTTGACTGGACACTCCAGGCCCTCTCCCAGTCAGTGCCATGGAAATTATTGTTGAGACCAAATCCTGACTGTCCTGTAGTGCAGCCAAGCAGCTCCAGAGCTAAACCCCCTGCTGCAGGTGGGGAGAGGAGATCATAGCAGGTAAAACACCATTTTCAGCAGTGCCTGAGTCTCACCAGCTTTTCCAGTGCTGGAGCAACCCACTGGCACTGGGCAAGCAACTAGGGTTGTTTAAACACCAGCCATTGCCCTGTGAAAGTGCCCAGTCCCTAATTTGCAATCCTCAGCCCTATTCCCCCCCCTCCCTTTTCCCCCTTCAGCTCAACAAGGGAACAGTGACCATCACTCTGCCTCTGGGCTCCCCACCACGTTCCTGCCCGAAGGATCACCGGAGGCCGTCACGATTTTCCTTTTGCTGGTTCCCCGCTGAATCATTTCTCCTGCATGTTTGATGGCCCAAACTGTATTAACTGTAATTTTGTATGAAGAGTGACTGTCCACTGGTTTAATAGAGCATTAGTTATTGTAATAATTTATTGGCTGTCGGTAATGTATTTATTAGTTACAAAATGTTAATAAAGTGCCAGCTCTTTTCTAGTGTGAGAGTGCTTTTATTGTGTCTCCCTTGAGCGTGTCCAGCTTCTCAAACTCCTTTTTTAACCCTGTGGCTGCTCCACTAATGCACTTGCATAACACACACCTGCAGCATCAGCTGTCTGCCACAGCCTCATCTGCCTGGAAACAAGGAATTTGCAAAGGATATAACCAAAAGGTATTTCATTTTATGTAAGTATTTGGTGGGAATTTTTTCCCCCCCTCTGCTCAGCCCAGACACCAACGGGGCAGATCATCCCTCCTGCCCCACTGCCTCCTCCAACACCTCGACTGCAAATCCTTCTCACGTTTTGCTTTGCTTTTCCACTGTTTCTTTGTGCAAGCACAGAGGCAGAAGAGCCGTTTCTGGTTTGATTGAGATGTGTTTTGCTCCTTGCAGTAGCACCAAATGTGGAGCATCCCTCCCTCCCTCCCTTTAAAATAACCCTTGGGCCAGTTTGTTCTTTTATGTTAAAACCAAAAATCTTCCATTATTTGGGGCATGAAATAGAAGTAAAGAACTTGAAGAAATCAAGAGAAGATTTTCCAAAGGAAAATGAACCTTTATTTCTTTTAACTTGACCAATTTTCCAGTGATGTAGCTGGATCCATCCTCAGACACAAAACCCCACACAGCCCATCCTGCAGATGACACAGAAGTGCTGGCCAGCCCTGAGAAAAGAAACAGCTGAGAGGGAAAGGGTTTTGCTTTGCATGTTGTTATTGTGGATTTTCTGGAACTTCCTCCAGGACTCCATCCTGCCCAGATCATCTGCACGGCTGTCCAGGGCCCTGAAGTCACCAGGGTTATTTCCCCTGACTGGGGATTTTCCTTCCCTTGGGCACCTGCTTTATTTCAGCTGCTCTTCCACAGTCATCATCACTCCTTTATTTAGATATATAGGGGACAACACCAGGGACAAACAAGGAAAAGCCCACCCAGCTACTCTCCATGAAAATCTCAAGACCCAGTGATTTTGCAACAACCACAAGTCAGGAGGAATCACATCCTTTTGCGGCAGTTTCTGGTTTCCCTGTGGATAAGGCTTTTTTTTTTTCCCATTTCAAGATAAGGATCAGATTGAAGTCCCAAAGCTTTGGAAAGCGCCTGCTTGGCATCCCTTGCTACTCTTTGTCAAGGAACCGACAGTGCAATCGTGGAGCCTTTCAAGATGAAATCAGACAGCTGCTAAATTTTGCATGCAAAAGCTACCGTTGAAGTGGAGCTAATAAAATGAGTCACTAATAAAACATTCATGGAAAACTCCAAAATGTGTAATTGGGTCATCATTTCATTAGGAAACACATGCATTCTCACCGATCTTTGGCAAGCCCAAGCTCCCCCCCTTGCTGCCCCTCCCAAAAAAGGGGCTGTGGGGGGCTGTTTGCTGCAGGGGGGTTCCCTGAGCCACCCCAGAGCGGGGCTTCACATGAGCTTACAAGGGGCTTTCGTAAGCAGCTGTGTCCCAGAGTGAGCTGCTGAGCCAGAACTGGGGGGCTCAGCCCTGGGAGGGGCTGCAGAGAGGGGCACAGGGAGGGGGCAGAAACCTCAGACTTCACTGAGCCCCAGGTTTGCATCAGAAGCTTTGAAGGTTCAAGTAGAAACTGGGTGGGTATCTGCGATGAAAGGGACCCCAGAGCTGTCGGTGGAGTAGCAGGGAATGGCTTTCTGGTGATAATGATGGAGGAGATTTTTGGGAGTTCCTGGAGAGACAGATCTGTCCTGTCCTGTGGCACCTTCACACTAACAGTGAGTGCATGTGCCTGCATGAGAATCCCCTGTTCTGTGGTGCCCTGTGGCAGCTGGTTCTGCCCAGGACAGCCTCGCCTCCTCCTCCTGTTCTGCTGTCTGCTCTCCACCTCTTCCTCCTAAAAACTTCTGTAGCACAGGGAAAAATGGCTTTGTATGGCTTTTGTCCACATGTGAAAGGACAATTACAAAAAATAATTAAAAAAACCCCTACTTTTAGAAGTTTGCCTCTAGTTATGCTCCTACCAAAAATTTTCCAAGCTCAAAGGCTCCCTGGATCTGCCCTCAAGCCCAGAACACTCAGGAGAGCTCCGAGGTGGGCTGGCAGAGTCACCTCTGCTGGTTACTTCCATGCAGCAGCAGTGGGTTTTCTTGGGGGTAACCTGGCCACTGCTGTGGTGTTTTCCAAGATGGGCTGAAGATTTTTCCAGGGCAGAAGGGTCTCACTGGGACAGGACCTGCCTCAACCTCTGTGCAATCCCTTGGCATCGGTCTCGCCACGATGGCACTGCTCAGCACCAAACACCCTTCCAGGCCAGTCCATAGGACCACCCTGGGACGGCCAAAGCCCCCTCCATCCCAGTCCCAATGCCCAGTGTATCCTGGCCACTGGCTGGTGCTCTGCCCACGCTTTATTTGAGCTCTGCAAAGGATGCTTCAGGGTTGCCCACTCTCTGAGGAGACACAGGGCCCCTTCCCCACTCCTCTGCTGAGGCAGGAGAGGAGCAGATGGGTTTTTTTCCTGCTCTTCCTTGAGGCTTCAGGTGTCTGCCCTGCCAAGTGGCCTCACAGGGACACGAGGGAGGATCAGCTGCAGTGTCCACACGTGCCTTGGCCTCCAGCCCAAGAGCAGGGCAATATCCCCCCTCCTCCACCTTTGTAACCAGCTCACATTTACCACTGTCTTATTTTAGAGATATTTTGCTTTCTAACCATTTCAATTCAGAAAAAAAAAAAAAGTGTTCTCCTCTCCTCTAACTCTATCTTTGCCTTTCTCTCTCTCCCTCTCCTCCCTCTGTGCTCCCCGTTGCAGAACCGCATGCACGAATCTCTCATGCTCTTCGACTCCATCTGTAACAACAAATTCTTCATCGATACCTCCATCATTCTCTTCCTCAACAAGAAAGACCTATTTGCTGAGAAGATCAAGAAGTCACCTCTGACCATCTGCTTCCCTGAATACACAGGTAGGTGCTGGGGCTGACACAGCCCAGTGACACCCCCACCCTGCGCCGGGCTGGGGGGAGCCAGGGGACAGGAGGGACAGGAGGGCACCTTTGGGGGGCAGAAGAACTGCCCACCTTCAAGAGCAGCGATGCAGCTGCAGCACCCACCGGTGGGGCGGGGCTGTGTCCTGCCTGGGGCAGTTCTTGTGGCAAAGGTGGGACAGAGAGAGGGGAGCTGTGCAAAGGAGAAGCCTTGGTAGGAGCCGAGTGCCCCCCACTCCAGCCATCCTGTTTGTGGGTGGCTCCTGAGAAGCTCCTGCAAGAGAAACCGAGACATGTGATCCTCCAAGCTGCATCCTCCCGGGAGTGCCTTCTCACAGGACACAGCTGGGGAAGGAAAGAGCCCCTTTACAGCAGAAATCTGGGGAACCACAAGAGAATCATCCATTTCCTAGTGAAACCAGCATGGTTTGGGGAAAAGAACAAAAAACCAAGAAGATGGGTAAGAATAGATACTTCAAAGTTTCTAAGAGGAAAAAAAAAAGTCATTTCAGATTCAGACTCCAGCTACCCCTACAGATACTGAGATGTCTCTGAACTGTTCTACCCAGAGCACACCCACCCTGGATGCCAAACCCTGAGGACAAGGGGGTCCACCAGCAAGATGCCATCCCTTCCCCTACGGTATAAGTGCACTGGCATTTCCACCAAAAGCATTTAGGCTTCTGCATCATAAAGGCAGCAGTACTTTTTCACAGCCACCTGGCTGAATAAACCAAACTATCCGACTGCAGCTGCACAGCACATCCTGGCACACGGAGGGGAACAGCCCGGTGTCACCGACCCACCCCCCCCCCGTCCTTCGGCCACCCACCGCATCGGGAACGAGGGGAACCGGCGAGCTGGAAAAGGAAAATAAATCTCCAGATAATAGCAGCTCTCGCAAAGGCGATTTCAGGGGCGTAACTCAGCTTTGTGGCTTCCCCCGAGGGGCCAGGCGCAGCCTCTCCCGCTGCCCTAAGCGGCTTAATGCAAAAATGCACATTTTTCGGCTCAAACATCTGGCGCCTCTCCAGCCCACCTTACAAAAGCAAACCTCGCCGTCACTAAGCCAACAGGCAACAGCAGCGCGTCCCCGAACGGCTCCTGCCCCGCCACCACCATCACCACCACCATCACCCCGGGGAGACCCTCACCCCGCGCAGGCATCGCCCCGACGGCGCACAGAGGGCTCGGCACCCTCGGGTGGTGTCGTAGCCGCCGATCCTCCTGGCCATCCCTCCCCCTGCCTAACTGGCTGGGGGGCCACCAGGCCCCCCAGCCTTTCTCCCCCCCGCCCTCGCGGGTCGCGCCATGGGGAACTCACCGGAGCCGGAGCAGCAGCGAAGCCTCGGGACGTCCCTCTGGCACTGCCCGGCCGGGCGCAGCTGGAGGCGGCTCTCCGTCCAAAGCCCAAAAAGGGAGAGGCAAAGCAGCCACACCTGGGGAGGGAGGAGTCCCCAACAGGGCCCAGGTGTGCTGCGGTTAGGGGGAAATGGGGCAGAATGGGGTGGAAAAGGGGAGGGGAGGGAGGGGGGAGGAAGAGGGTTAAACGGGCCCTGCTGAGGGATGGGTGGGGGGACACCCGGGGTGCAAATGACTGAGTTCGGCCTGTTTCTGCTGGAATTAAAGCACTTTGCGGTGCCCTCGGCCCTGACACCCCCCGCTCTGCCCCCCACCTGTGCCCGCAGGTCCCAACACCTACGAGGACGCGGCCGCCTACATCCAAGCACAGTTCGAGAGCAAAAACCGCTCCCCCAACAAGGAGATTTACTGCCACATGACGTGCGCCACAGACACGAACAACATCCAGGTGGTATTTGACGCCGTCACCGACATCATCATTGCCAACAACCTGCGGGGCTGCGGCTTGTACTGACCCCCCCCCTTGGCGCACAGCGACTGCTTGGGTGGCGATCCCGGCGCCAGGAGAGAAAAGAAACGTAAAAAATAAAAAAATAACAAAAAAAAAAACCCCAACAACCAACGCAACCACACACAGACACACACAGACACACCCGCGCGGGGAATAAAAAAAAAAAAAGGAAAAAAAAAAAACAACAAAGGAAAAAAACAGAGTGGAGGAGAGAAAAAAATTGTCATCATAATCATGCAAGTTGGTAAATAAAAAGGCATAAGGAAAAATTATATATATACGTATATATATATATAAAAATATCCACACCCACCTTTTTAGTTCGGTTTTTTTAAACCCCTTCCCCCCGTCAGGCTCTGGCCCCCAATGTCCCAGCCCGGGGGGCTGGGGGGGCTCTGCCCAGACCCAGGGAGAGGGGGCAAAGGGGTCACCCTGGGCAGGGGCTTCTCCCAGCACTTATCTGACCACGGGATCTTATTTTTTAATTATTACTCTTATAATCGATTGTTGTGGGTTGGCTTCTTTTTTAGTGACGATGATGTTGATGATGATGTTGTTGATGATGATGATGATGATGAAGAATTATTTTTATTTCCAGTGTGGGCAAGGCTGGGCTGCCCCTGCCCCTGCTGCCCAGCCCGGGTGAGCTGCTGCCCCCAGAAACAAAGAGAGATTTTTTTTTTTAAGAAGGAGGGGAGGAAAATTGAAAACTGTCCCTGGTACATGTCACAGCTACAAAGGGAAACAGCAGGAGCAGCAGCAAGGAGATCTTCTCCCATTTCCCACCCTGGCTGTCTGGGGGAAGCTGCGGTGGGAGCAGCATCCTCCTCCTCCTCCTGCTGCTCCCCTGGCTGGGTCTGGGGGGTTTTAGGTCAGGTTTTGAATTCTCACCCCGTTTCAGGCCAAAGCCCTCGCCGGAGCCGGCGGATTCTCCCCTTTCCCCTCCATCCCAGTTGAACTCCCCTCTCACTCTCCAGGTCTGTATCCAAAAGCACAGCTCGGCCCCCCCAGCCAGGCTCCCCTCACCCTCCTGCGGGGCCAACCAGGGGCATCAGGGAGGGCTACACAGATATATATATTTTATTTTATTTTATTTTTTGTTTAGAGTATTTTTTTGTTTTTGTTTGGTTTTTATTCATTTTTAACTCTCCCCTGTGAATGCTTTTTTGTGCTGCTTTTCTCTCCCCCCCATCCGGTCCTCTCTCCCTTTTAGTGAATGGTGTTTTTTCTCTCTCATGTGGGGATGTTTGTGCTGCAAAATAAGAAAAAAAGGAAAAAAAAAAGAAAAAAAAAACTTAAAAAACCCAAACTTTAAAAAAAAAAGCAAGAATGAAAATAATTAAAAAATTTTAAAAAACACACACAAAACCACAAAAAATAATTAAAAAAGAATAAAAAAAAAAACAACAAAAATCGAATGTAGTGTTTACATTGAAGCCACCGTTTTCATGACCAATCCCTCGTCATTTCTACTTTGATTAGTAACCAAACGTCTTCACAGTTTCACTTTTACGAGTTACCTTTGCTGAAGAAGAGCAGTCACACCTGTTCAAAAGAAAATGAATAAATAAAGAGGAAACTTAAAAAAAAAATATTATATATATATATATATAAAAAGCGCCAGGTCTTTCTAAGCCTTTCTATTACCAATCAGTGAGGTTTCTGTGATATATTACACACTGCCAATCTCTTTCTCTGACTAATGGAAAAATTCATGTGTAGCTCAATAAAGAGAATGTTTGTCTGTACCCCGGGCTCTCCCCTCCTGTGCCTCTGCCTTCTTCTTTCCACTGCCTGCCTGCCTCCTTCCAAAGGGAGGAAGAAAAGATGCTAAAAATCATATTTTTGGGGGGAATAGCACAGGGAGAAGGGGATGAGCTGCGGATTGGGTGCAAATCCTCGGATAGCGGTGTGTGGAAGCCTCTTGGTGCTTCAGAACATCACCAGGAGCAAAAATTCCCCCCCCCAAAAAACATCTCCAAGCAAGCAAATGTTTTTATTTCTTTGGGGAAAGCAAAGCAAATCATGAGGGCAAGTCCTTTGTTTGTGGCAACATCAGAAATCCCACAGTATTTGAGTTTTCCCCCCTGAGAAACAGAGGAAGGTTCTCAAAGCAGGTCAAGGTTTTCTCCCTGCTGCACGAGCGACTCGAGGTGTTTTGGGGGGTTTGAGGGGTTTTTCACAATTTGGGTTTTTTCCTGCATTCCTCCTCATGGGTGCCCAGCTCTCACATGCCAGCGCTGGGCACCGTGACCACGGCTGGGACACCGGAGAGCCACCGGCACCGGCACTGGCACTGCCTGGCACAGGGAGAGATCACGGCACCACACCTGCCATCCCCTCCTGTGCCTCGGGAACGCTTCCAAACCCCACGGGGCCACTGGGTGACAGAGCCCCAGGGTGACAGAGCCCCAGGGTGACAGAGCCCCAGGGTGGGTGACCCCGGGGTTGGGGAAGGCTGCTTGGCAGAGCCCTCATCACGCAGCAGCAGCTCCCGACCCACGCGGCTTCTCCGGGGTTCCTGCTGTTCACAGCCACCAGGAGCAGCCCATGCTGGCACTGGGAAAGTCGATCAGGCTTCTCCTCAGATGACCTCCCTTTCCAGGGAGGCAGAGCTGGCCAAGAGGCCACCACTGGTCCCTGTGCTCTTCTGACAAACCAGCCTTTAGTGGTTGAAGTGGGTCATTTTGCAGCGGTGCCACAGGCAAAGATGCCATCCAGTGGCTGCCCAGGGCCCGCTCCTCAGGGAGCAGAGGGAAGAGCCACCAGGAAAAGGTCAGGAGCCCAACAGGAGAAGTCCAGAAAGAACAGCCTGAGCCTCTGAAACACCCCCACCCTCCCTGGTGTAGCTCCACAAACCTTCCTCTTCGCACACACGCCAGGCAGCCCCTTCACTCATCTCTGCTGCAGCCCAAGGACCTCGGGCAGGAGAGGTTTATCCAGGACAGGCTCATGACATCCTCCCCTTCCCCCTGGATCTGCTGCTGGCAGGACTGGATTCCTGCAGCAGGCAGAGAGGGCCGGGGGCTGAGGGCTACTTTGAGGGGGAGCAGGATGGCACTCAGCTCCCAGAGCAACAGGAACAGGCAGAGGGGGCACCGGGGGCTCCTCCCCTTCTGTGTCTGGGGAAACCCTTCCAGGGCAGAGCCTCCCATCCCGGGAAGGTGGGTGGGCTGGGAGAGGACAGGCCAAGGTGGTGGATCCACAGCTCCAGCAGCCCCTCTGCCGAGATGCAGCTGGGAGCGTTTTGCATCATCGTGTACAAAATGCATCAGCAGGTACAACATCTCCCAGAAACGCAGCAAGGAGAACTCATGGAGACACAGAGCCCACGAGAAGGGTTTCTGTGCTGTGTTCTCCCCTCCCTTCTGCAGTGCCAGAGCAATGTCAACTCTGCTGCTTGGATCAAGACCCAAACCCTGCACTGCTCACACAGACAGCAGCTCTCCTCCCTTCCATACGCTGCCAGACAGCTCCAAGCCCCACTCGATTTTCAGTCCCTGGAGACACTGTTTCTCTTCCATTTCCACGTTCACAGCACAGCCAAATTCCAGGAGCAATTACTGCCCTGCAACCCGAGGCTTGGGAGAATGTTCCCAAGCCCACTGTGCTCCCTCTCATCAGATGGAAAGGGGGAACCAAAGGGGACCAAAGTGCGGGTGCCCCATTTAGAGACCGAACACACACCAGGAACACGAGAAACCACAGTACAGAAATTTCCAAACAATTTCCAACACTGATCAAGGTTTTATTTTTGGTTGGTTGTTTTTCTTAACAATAAAAACAAACAGCTGTGTTCTAGGCAAAACCAAAGATCTCAAAAAAATTTCTGAGGTTTACTAATAGCATTGCAAGGTAAGGCTTCCCAAAGAGTTTTATTGAAATAAATTATTTTCACCTAAACATCGATGCAATTTCCTCTCATTAAATTCACCTTCACCTAAAAACCAACAGTAAAAAAAGTTACCAACAATTCTAGGTAATACTGGGCTCCTTCTAAAGGACGGTGAAACTACAACTCACTCTTCGGAAGTTTAAAAATTAAGTCACTGCCATGTAAAATTCAGCTATGTAAGCGAGCGGTGGCGGCGCCAAAGGGATCTCCAAAGTTCTTAAGAAAAATCCAGGTGAGCAGGTTGGGTGCAGCCAGCGAAGGTCCAGCTGTCCCCATTCCTCCAGTCTTCCTGAATAAACTCACAGTGAGCTTGTGGGGTTTAAAAACAAAATAAAAAGCAAGACATGGGAGCGACCTCCGCGCCGTCCCACCCGCCCGTGCCGCGCTGGAGTCAGGACGGGCGGGTTGTACCTTCGGCTCCCTTGGCTTATGGTAACACTGAACTGCAAGGGCTGTAAGCTCTTCACTCCATCCCCCTCTGTCCTTTGCTTGTCTCTGGACACGAAGGAAAAGTGCAGCCCTGGGGGTGAGCAGAGCCAGACCTGTGCCAGACCAGCACCCAGCACACGGCCGGTCTGACGCTGGAATCGACGTGAGCCGGTGCTTCGCTGCTCAACTCCTGGACTGGGGGCTCTGCCTTGTGCAGACAATGTCATCCAGTGTAAGAACTTCCCAGCGATGCTCTCCCAGCCCTTCAAGCCACCCTACGTGGCACCTTCGCTGCCAGCAGACACAGGGACTGGGGAGTGGGTGCCTGCTTATCTAGCACAGGATTGCTGCAAGCTTCTAAGCCTCCTTACCCTCGCAGTAACTCTCCCTGATCTCGAGCAGAACATGCCTGTGTGCTCTGTAACCTGCACCGGCAGCCAACTCAGAACACACCTTCCCCAGCCTCTGCAGTGCAGTCAGCCCCACAGCTCATGCCAGCTGCAGAAATCATGCCCACGGTTTAGAAATTGCCTTTTGTTTGTGGAGGGGAATCGACGTCACATAGAAAATATTACAAAAAAGGTTAATTTGTCAGCTGTCCGAACATTATTAGACCACATGCTTTGTACAGCAGAGAGGCAGCCAGCTCACTGGGCAGCACAGCCGGCTGAGCTCTGAGGAGACGCTTTCCTGCTGGCACAGAAAGCGCAGGGGGGTCGTATTTAATCTATTTATTGGAGTTGCTGACGAGGAGGAGGGAGGAGGGGTGCTAGGAGTTCTGCTGCATCTGCAGCCTGCGCTCGGCGGCGGCAGCCAGGGTCCTGCGGCGCAGCGTCACCGCGTCCGCCGCGCCCTCGGGACAAGGCTTCTCCGGGGACAGCTCCTCCTCCGAGGTCTTGTTCAAGTAACGCCTGGGAAAAGAGAAGGAGAAGGTGGGTGAGCAGAGCCCACCTCGTTCTGGCTCTGGAAAATACCCTCCCAGAGTCAGGGAGGGCTGGGAAGCAGGAAAACGCCTCAGTAAAAGCACACAGGAGATGTGCACTCCAGGAAAACCCCACATCACCTACGAAGGGCTCTGCAGAGCTGGCAGAACCTCCTGGGGTTTGTGCAAGATCCTCGTGCCTGTGGGAAGGAGCCAGTTCTAAAGGTCAGGGCTCTGCTCTCCACTCAGAGCAGTTCACTGAGACTGCAGGTGAGTTCCTGACTCCTCCTAAGCCACCGATGGCACTGCCTGGTGACAGCGAGCAAGTCTGTGGCAAAGGGGCACTTGGGCTACAAAGCATGAGGTGAGGCCAGAGGACAAGGAAGCTGCTGCCACAGTTAACATCCCAATGAATTTTTACATTTAGTGGCAAAATACAATAGTTTGAAATTCAACAGCTCTTCAAACCAGTAAACCAGAAAGTCAAAAATACTTCATCTCCCTAAAAGGCATTTTTTTCAAAGATCAAGGAAAAATTATGTCTAGGAGAAAGTCTATTTATGGACTCGTAAAAGGTGTCACACCCACAGGTACTTATAAGGCATTTCAGTGTGGAAAACAAAAAGAGCAGCAGTGCCCTGAGAACATCAAAGGACCCAGAACTCTGGGTCTGGGAATTTCAGCTGTAACACAAAGCACAAGCAGTGCGGGCTGACAGGAGCCAGGAGCCAACCTAAAGATTAGGAGAGGACTCAGCACAGGTAACCCATTTTCACTTATTACAGGCTCAGACTAAAGTCCATTGAAGCTGCAAAAATCAGCCTCTGGCTTCAAAGAGCTTTGGATCAAGCATGTAAAAGCCGTGTCCATGCTGGGACACATGATGCTATTTCAGAGCTGGGTTTGGCAGTAACAGCTGTGTTAAACAGCATCCTGAGCCTGCCACGGGAGATGTAGTCACTCCTCTTACTGCTTTTTGCACCCACCCAGGCTCTCAGTGGCCATAAGCCATTTGAAACCCCTTCTGGGGGACTCTTAACTAGGTGGCCAGGCTGGAGTTCTCAGAAGGAACGTACTTTCGAGCTTGTTGCAACAAGTCCTCCTTCCGCTGAACCAACATGCGCTGCCTTTCGTCAGCTGACTTGGAAAAGCGACTTCCCCTGGCCTCAAAATCTTCTGCTTCACTGGGCTCTGCTTCCATTTCGCTGAATTCCACCATTTCTTCCAGCCTGGAGTTGAGTTCAAGTGGCACTCTCTCGGTCTAAGAGAAAAGGAAATAAGGCATAAGGCTTTGCAAAATTTAGGCTTCTTTGCATCAAAACGAGCTACTAAGAACTGTCATTTTCTGAGGCACTGGAAGAAACCAGACTCTCACCTGCTGTACCCAGTTCCCTTGGGCTCCTTTGAAAAGCCCAGCCAAAAAACAGAACAAAGCTATTTCAAACCACGTTCAAAGAGCCTGTATGCTATAATGCTGTATCTTTTATGCCATGTTTGAAAGTAATGTCAAAGACAAACATTAATTACTCATAATTAATGCTCTCTGAAAATGGGGCATTTGAAAGTCAGATTCTGCAGCTGACTTGACAAGTGATGCAACAGTAAAGAGAGGAAAATGCAGAAATCCACATACTAAGGGAAGAACAGCGAATGAATCTGCAGAGATGATTTGTGCTCAAGAAGGGAATTTATGAGGCTTCACTCCACCGGGTTCTGCAGCACCCAAATGTTTGGGACTGGCAGAGCAAGGCTGGCAACTGTGCCAAGCACAGTGTGCCAATAAGAGGAGCTGGCAGCCCCACCCATGGCAGCTCTCCCCCCAACATCTGGCTGATCCCCCGTCACGGGCCATCGGAGCGGCTGCGAGGGACGCGCACGTGGGACCGGCGTGGCGGCGTCAAACACATCAGTGCAGGGCTGGAGGTGATCACTGGGTATCCACAGGGCTACTCAAGCCAGTGGGATGGTGCAGGGAGATGTGAGCCCAGTCAGCTCACTCTGGCACAGCTGCCAGGGCAGCCTGGTCGTCCGGTCCCGTGGGCAGCGCTCAAGTCCCGACAGCCCGGACGCGGCAGCACCGCGGCCACGCAGGTTTGGGCAGCTGATATCAGGGCACAGCAAGCTGAGTCATTCCAAAGCCCCAGACAGGCCAGTAACACCATCTCCCCAGTGCAACGCCTTCAGAGAGCAAACACCAAGGCAAATGTCACTTCCCATTAGCCTGGTGAGCCAAGCAGGACCCAAGTGAGTGCAGTGTGGACACTGCAACCTCAAACACGACTACGTGTGCTCGGCCTCCCTCAGCACAAACCCCAGCACGCTGGAATTTAGGGAAGGGGTCCTGTACCACGCACACTAACATGCTGGGATAACGTGGGGGCACCACTCAAAGCAGTGCCACATCCCTGAGGATGAAGGGAGAGCCCCACAGAACAATCATGGATTGTACTCGGGGCCAAGATAACCTCAGCAGATCCAGTGGAACGGGAACAGGGCAACCTGAGGAGCACAAAGGCAGACAGGGAACAGGGAAGCAGTGAGGAGGCCACTCATGGTCGGTGTTCAGACAAGATCTCTTGTTTTTCCCCTGGGCCGTTTGTATCAGAAGATGCAGGTTGGCTCATCTGAGATTTGGGGGTTTTTGTAAATTTACAAAGATTTAAAAATCAACACCCAGAGTCCTCTGAGCACAAGAACAGTTACTGAGGAAGTTTTAGAGACAAAGCCATCACAACTAATTGCAGAAAAGGTTATGACAAGCCTCAGTAAGGCAGCAGATCGCAGATGCAAAGGCCTGTATGCTACAGAAACCACTCCTCCTTCAGGCTCCCAGAGAACAAGTTTGTTTCATGAAAGCCATGGGATGCCTTGGAAGATTCTCTCAACAGTCACCAAGTACTTAAGCAATGACAATAAACTGGACTCCCAAGGAGGGGGGCAAGAGCTGCACCAGGCAAGCTTCAGGTTTGTAACAACAGCCTTGCTAGTCAGGTCTGAGCAGTCCTACCCAACCTCTGCCCAGGATCAGAGAAACAGATAAACAAACACACACCAAAAAAAAATAATCAAAGGATAATCTTTAAATACATTTTAGTATATCAGAATAGAAGCTTGGAGAAAGTAGCTCAAGCTGCTCCACAATCTGTTCTTGTGGGACTGACAGTGGAGTCAGAAAAGAGGGGAGGGGAGGCAAATAGGATAGGGATGGAGAGGAGGTGCAGAGCATTGTGCACATTGCTGGAAGCATCAGCATTCCAACGCACAGCTGAAGAGAAGCACATGCACAGCATTTCAGGCCAGGACTGACAGAGGCTGTCAGTGCTTAGAGCATCATCTCACAGACCTCTAACGTGATTTATACCACGAGGGTGCTCAGAGATGCCTCTCAATTACCACTACATTACATCAGCACTGACTCCTCAAAACCACAAGCTACAAGTGGGGGGAAAAAAAATGAGTCATTATCTTAAGACAGTCATTATCCCTACCTTAAGACCTCTGAACTTCAGGTAGAATTAAGTCATCATATTTGAAGCCAGTACCAAGCTAAGGGTAACTAGTTAGATACCATTTGTAGAAAGAGAGGTTTTGCTCATTAAAGAGCAGGGCAAATGCCCAAAAAGTTAAGAATTACTAGATCTGGATGAAGATTTTCATTCCTGCAGTTCTGTACCTTCCACCCCAGGCTCTCACCAAATACCTGTACCAATCCCCACCACCTCTCCCTCAGCCTCAACTGCAGAATCAAACGAATTAATGTTTTATTCTGTCTTGCAACCTGGTAACAAGGGAACTGCTGCAGTTCAATTCCAGGTGAGTAACAGGTTGGCTATTCAGGTCACTAAAGGCTGCAGAGGCAGAAAATCACACACCTCACAAATTCACTCTCTAAGCCAGCAGAAAGGGGGGTCTGTAAAACAAAAGCACTCAGGATGTTGCTTCTACAGTCAGGGAAAACAAAAATGGAAGGAGACCTTAGTCTACTCACAGGGCAATTTTTTTCTCCTCCATTTGAGAAAGCACAGGCTGCTTGATAAAGTATTTAGTAAGGAACAGCAAGACCCCTTATTGTGCTTCATATGTAAAAGGGCTGTTATATCTTGATCCTGTTCCTATATCTCACTCCATTCCTACAAAAGCTTCCCATGTCTTAAAGCACTTCCTCCAGAAGAATTCTTACACCCAGAGGAGAAAATACTTTCCATTTTAATGGAAGTGTTTGGAGGGGTACAGAATGGGAAGAGGAAGGGGAAGAGCAAAGCATCCTGCTCTTTGTGCTCCACAGATGGGCATGGGCTGACCAGATGTGAACAGAGATGTGATCTTCTTCTGTTCTTTGTATCACTTGAGAGCACTTTGCCTCCAGGAGGACAAAGAAAAGCAGACAGATAATTCTTTACAGGGACACCATGCTCCACTCTGGCTTACTTGCCCAACCTGAACCTTACTTGCCCTGGGGTGAAATGCAAGGAAGGGCTGCCACCAACCTGACCTCGTATGGAGCCAAAGGCACCTCTACCAGTCCATGCAGCTTCTAATGGTGCCTTTTGCCCATTTTCCTGCCAAATTACCTGTGTGGCAGTTCCAGCATCCTCCTGATCAGTACTGTGCCTCTCCACAGGGTTGTTCAATGCAGGCCTAATGCTGTCTGCTCGCTGAAATGCAAACATCATGGCTTTAACACAGTGTGTGAAATGGCAAACAAAACGGAGTCCTTTGAACACATTCAAACTTTGCCCTCTGCAGTGTCAGGTGCTGTGTTCAATTTAGAAACAGATAAGTTAGCAGTAAACAGAATGCTCTGTGTTGAAAGAGAATTCTCTCTGCTTCCCCACAGGCAGACTTCAGATAACAGTACTATCTGATGTGCCCAGAACCAGAATTCAATATTCTTATTAACAGAAACATTGTCCCCAGACTGCTTTACTGAAATCTGCTAGCACTAATTAAGAACAAGGCATCATTTTGCCAACTACTTTCTTTGCAGAAAACCTTCCTAAGTGGTACAATTCAATTATCTGTCAGCAGAGAAATCAACTGGAAATGTTCTAAAGGCTCTGCACAGGAGAGACAGGAAGAGCTGCTTTAACTGAGCAAATATTTGTCTCTAGTCTAGCTAGGACATTTTCAATATATTTTTGGCACATGACTGAATACAGTGCATTTACAGAGATTTAAACAAAGGGAAAAAGAAATCCTGGATTCATCACCTTACATCATTCCCCTCAGTCACCAACAACAGGCTGAGTGCTGTGGTAAGTAAGAAAGTCAGTCATTTTATGTGCACAGTTTCTGAGTTACCTGTGTAGGGAAAGGCACCTGGATTCGCCCTTCCAGGATGTTGTCAGTGGTGATCTCCACAGACCGAGTCAACTGCAGGTCCTGCAGAACTAAGTGATAAGGAACCTGAGGGAACATCTCCTGGATCTGATGGGCCTGGAGAAAGCAAGGTTTATACAGTCAACATCAAGAGTAAATAACAGTTGATAAATATGTCAAAAGAAAAGAGATTAAAAATGCTACCATCTCCAAGATGCAGCTCATGATATGCTGACCCACACATAGGAAGGAAAGAGAAAGAAAACCCATGCTGGCACCACATGGCCCTGAAAATTTAAGTTCCTGAATTGTAGATGCACAAAGGCTTCAAAAGTCTCCCAACCCTTTTTTTATGGCAGCCTTTCTCATAAAGATCTGTATAACACTCACGAGTGACTGAAAGTTAAAACAGCACTGGGAAGAATTTTTTCTTTGTGCCAGACAGAGTCCAAAATGGTACTGGTAAGGACAAGTGGAGGAAGTTTTAATAACCCACTCTCTCCAGCCACCCTGCCTACAAACCAGCTTAATAGCATCTGAAAGCTCTAATAAATTAAACCAAGTTGTCAGGAAACTGTTATTATTGAATTTCAAGTTAGTTAAATAATATCCAAATTAAATAGATAAAGAGGGCAGACAAACAATATGCTTTGAGAGTCCAACAGCTAGATTTCATTAAATATTAAAATCTCTATTTTCACTAATGCCCAAAGTCACACGAGACAGGGAGAAATGAGAACAACAATAAGAAAAGAAGGGTAGAAGGAGTTTTGAGAGCAAAGCAAAAACTATGCATCAGCTGACAGTGAGTTCCAACACGAGCAACTACTGCAAACCCAACTCTCCATTGTACTAACTTGTGACCAAAACAGTTGATTTAGCATTTCAGCCTCTGGCCTTTCCCTCAAAATACTTCTCTAGATTTTTGTTCAGAAACACAAAGGAGAATTTCCCTTATTTCCTATTAAAAATGTATAACACTTTAATAATTTGCTAACCTGAGCCTTTCCATTAAAGCAGCCATTTTAATGTAAGTTGTTACTGTACTTCTCATAATAACACAATCCCAAGAAATCATTACTCATCCTTAACAAAAGCCCATTTGTGTCACTGTGTCCAGAAAAACCAAACTGACCTCAGATGGAGAGTTCCTGCATATTTAACTAATAAGCCACCTGTCAACACCTTAATGCTCCCTGCCTGCCCTGCCTCAAACCCCCTAAAAATCATGGCCTTACCCTGTTGAGGCTTGCACAGCAGTGAAGGCCATGGGAGAGACCCCACAGTCAGACAATTCCACCACTGCCATGAGGCACCTCACTGAACATTTATTAGCATGTTATAGCACACAGCTACAGCTGGAACTCAAAGGAAACAGCACTGCTCAAAGGAAATGAAGTAACTGTGTTTCATGAGGCCACATCCTTCTCTTCCTGCACTACATCAGTGTTTATGGATGAATTTAACAGAGCTGGGATTTCATCCTCTACACTTCTATCATCACCATGAATCAGCGAGAGCTGAGGGTGCTGGAGAGCCCCAACTCACACTGACAAGACACTCAGAGAAACAGCTGTCTGGGAGCTTAGTGCTATCAAAGATTAGAAAACAAAATCAAAACTATAGAATGAGTTGGATCAGTTACTACATGACCAACAGCTAAAATCTCTGGTTACAGACTCACACTTTTTGGAACTGCAAGTTATGAGTGAAGTACTGAGGAAGAGTCAAAGAAGTTGCACTAAGCAAGCTGAAAAGAGTCTGCCTAACTATACAGGAAGTACATGTCATTTTTCTCCCTCATTCACCCACCTCCAGACCTGTTCTTTTATGCTGCCACATTTGAACCCCAGTGCAGCCCTAACTTCACTAAAATAAAGCTTCTCTCAGAAAAACAGCTTTCATGTAGTGTCTAACCCCTGTTTTGACTTCCTTCCCCTTTGTTCTCTATCTCCATGTAACCCTGTCCCCAAAACAACACAAACAGGAAGGCTGAGGTGCAAGCTATTAAAGCAGTCTTACCATAACATTGAGCTGGGAGTTGCTGGCCTGTGCAATTCCAAGGATGTTTGTGGTGTGCATCACTTCTACGGAAAAACTGGGCAGCCAGCTGGCAATTCGGGAGCCTGAGGGTAAGAAATCCCAAAAAAAACTCAAAAAAGAACAGGAGAAAGTCCTTCTATGTGTATTTAACATAACTCTTCATATTCTACAAGGTACACCCAGGGAGTTCTGCAGTGCAGTCCATCCCTAAGGTCTCCCAAACATGGGAGATGGCTGGAGTAAATCAGTGATTGCCAATACTCTCCTCAAACACTGTCACAGTGGTTTAACAATCTGAGGGCTGGAAGAGTACCAAGAAAACACATCCTTGTTTTCCTCTTTTAATGTTCCCATTGCAGTGGAAATTAAAATAATCCAGAGTGAAATTCAGTTCTGAAACACATGAATAACTCCAGCAAATTTACTAAAAACAGGATACCTTCTAAACAATCTGAATCTGGTCCCAAAATGGGTCATCACTGAGAAAATATTACTTCAAAGGGACACAGAGTAACTGAACAAAGTGACTGCTGCAATTGTGTGCTTCAGCTCAACAGAGTAGGGCACATGGCTGGTTCCCTCCTCCTCCTGCACTGCCATTTACATAAACACAGGCTTTGCTCTATGCCACTTCTATCTCCATGGTAATTCTGCAGGTCTCCAAGCCACAGCAGAGCACTGGGGAGGACAGCCATCAAAAATATAGTGTTATTCTAAATATAAATGTCCTTTGGAGGCCTAAGGCACCCCCAAAAAAGTGGAAGCCACACAGAAGCTATCAGCCATTTCAGAGTACCTAGAAATGTCTGACCCTTCTCTGCCCATTATTCTCCTCCCACCATCTCCAAAGGTTGCAAAACGAGCAGAGACTAAGAACAGGTCACTGTGTGAGTTTGCAGCATCTCAGCTACCTCATGGGAGCTCCAGGAGGGCAGAGCCCAAAACTGAGTGTTTGCAGGACTGCAACCTGCTGAGAAACGAGCCAGCCATCAAAACCTGGGGAACACAAGCACACACTGACACCAACACTGTAACAGATCTGGAAGGCAAGCAAGGGAAACTGTCTTTTTCCAAACAAGTTGTTTGCATACACAGAACTTATCATGGTCTGAAATCACATCTGCTTTGTGAGTACTTAAAACAGGTCACTAAAAAAACAAACACGTAAAACTGCTGTAGTTACACGATTGCTTCCAAGACTGACCTTCTGCACCTACCCAAGCACTGCAAGTGTCTTGTTAATCAAGTGGCAAATGGACTTCTGACAACCACAGATTAGCTAGGGGATAGGGGAAAGACCAACTTTCAGACTGCACCCCAGAAGGGGTTTTTATCCCTCTTTGACTGCCACCGATTAACCACCCCATGGTAACAAAAAAAGTCACATAAACTGCTCATTCTGCTTGTCAACATGGCACACAATGAATAAATGCCAGTATTGAAGATGTTAACCACAACAAATCCTGAAAAAGGGAGTACTTGTACTAAATCTTTCAAGAAATCTCCACAGCTCTGGACAACCTGAGAGACAGCTCTTGAAAAGAGCTGCAAGGAACACACAGGCAGAACATGCTTGGAGTTTCAACTGAAGCACATGGAGAACTCCCTTCCACAGAAGGCTGCTCCCTTTGTTTATTTGGGAAAAGCAGAGGATGCCAAATGTGCTCAGCTCACCGTCAAAGTGGAAGAAGTGATTGTGCTGGTTGAGGCGTGGTCTGCCCTCTGCTGCTGCCACGGGCACCAGGTTCTCATCCAGATTTTCCCTTTGGTGATCCTCCCTCACATGATGGCTGTCAGTGATATTAAGAGACATTCTGCAGGTGGGGCAAGATGTGTCTTGTTCCAGCCAGGACCGCAGGCACGAGCTGAGAGGAAAACAGGAATATGACGGTGAGCTTGCAGCGTTTTTCCAAGACACCACTATCACGAGTACATCAGGCAAATGCAGCATATTCTGTACACAACATCCACACATGGACTGCTCAGAGATACCCTTGATGACTCTGGCATAGGTCTCTTACTTCTTTCAGCTGAAAATACTCAAGTGTTCACTTTTTATAAAAATGCATGCAGATTTAAGAAAACGTAAAACACTCTCCAAGTTTGTTGCCCCTCTAGCTCAGAACAAGCAGGTTTTGTCTGGAAGGGAAAACAAAGCATTTCTCTTTTGAAAGTGACTGCTTCCTAAAAGAAAGAAACAGATTCAGACACCTACTCCCATTAAATTTCTTTTATATTTAGGCACAGGGTTGATCAATGTGAATCTTCCCTGCCACCTTCTCTTCCACTCCAAATAAATGATGAAAAAAAAAATCCCACATGACTGAGAATGGACATGATGTTCAGCCTGTTGGTAAAATCATCAGGCTTTTATGAGAAGAGAAACCACTCTCAGGTTGTAAATAGGGTTATTAGTTACATCTGGTTTTATATGCAAGCATAAGTCATCCACTGTAATGTGTTCCCTCCCTAAAAGCACCAAGGAGTGTAACTTGCTTCAGAAAAAACTGCTTCAGAGCTGTGACTGCTTCAGAAAAAAATACAAAAGGATCCTTTTAAATACAGAAAAAATGACTTTCTGAAGAGAAGACCCTGGGCTTCTCAAGTGCTCAGCAGGTGATTAAATATTCACATGATTCAGTAGCACTGGAAGAGGAGTTTCTGCTACAGTGGCACATTATCTCATTAGAGACTTCTTGGAACACAGATAAATATTTATGCCAAGGTTTGTCATAAATGACAACAAATTAGCATGAAGATTACAACCTCTGGTTTGACAGTTACCAGAAAAGCAAAAAGCTATTTGCAGAAAGTAACACCACAGGGACAATTTAACTGACCGTGCACGTTCATCACACGGCACTTCAGAAACGCCAGATTCAATCCCTGCATCTCCTGTCATTTTTAAGCACAAGCATGAAAGTGTAAGCACTGCTACAAAAGAGCCAAGAAAAGTCACATTTAGCTCAGCACACTGTCTTCACAAGCACCTGCTACTGTTCAGTACTGAATGAGTGTAAGAAGCAGTATACAGAGAGATCCTTTGGCCAAGAGCTCCCCAGTTCCAACCACCAGGTGCTCAGGGACCACTTCAGCTGATCTGGTTAACCTCAGTTACAGCCCTGATGGACTCATCCCCCCCATGAAACCACAGAACCAGACCTGGCCTCCACAGCTGCCCCTGGGGACTCACCACCGTGCAAGGATGCACTATATAAAAATATTCCCTGTTTTCTCTTTAAAGCTGATACCTGAAAGGTACTTAAGGATTTAACTCAAAAGTTTTCTTCTTCACCTGAGAATCAACACACCCTCATGGGTGAGAAACCTACTGACCTGCCATTGAGAAATTCCCCACTACCCACCCATTAGCTGGCAAGGTGCACACTCTCAGTTCAGGTGGAGAAAACTCGGCAGGTGAAACAACTCGAACACGAAAATGACCGGTGTGAGCAGGACTTGTATTTTGTTATTAGCAGCAGACCAAGAGGGCCCAGGCAGGAAACACCCCCAGCTCTGTTGGCATCCCACTGCACATTTCAGCCATGCCCACCCTTCCTGCCCAGCCCCAGACACGTACTTGTGGAAGAGGTGACCACAGGGCAGTTTCCGAGCGGACTGCATGGAGTCCCAGCAAATGGCACAGTCGTCGTTGTTCACCGCCAGCTCCTCTGGTGTGGCAACTGCAAACCTGCATGGAACAAAAAGGAATGGCTACACCAGTTCAGCATGGCCTCCCCTCTGGAGAACCCAGCCCTGAGAAAACCCTATCCTCAGTGT
Organism: Platyrinchus mystaceus; assembly: GCA_035041135.1. Classification (NCBI taxonomy): domain Eukaryota; kingdom Metazoa; phylum Chordata; class Aves; order Passeriformes; family Tyrannidae; genus Platyrinchus; species Platyrinchus mystaceus. Next base: position 12,548,774 of record JAWWLV010000021.1, read on the forward strand.
TAACTTTTCCTTGGAAGAGCTGTGCCAGCAGGTTTGCTGGTTTTTTGGGAACTCAGGGGCACACTGCAAAGGAACACACACACGAACACACATCCCTCCCATGCCTTCTGCAAGCTCATTTTTTTGCACATCTCCTCATACATCCTAAGTGCAAAAAGCTTTAACTTAGTACCTTCCATGAGATAATTATATGATCATTAGGTTGAGATCCTCAAGTTATAATCTGTGTAGATTTGGCTTATGTCATTTTTCTAAATGAGTTTTAATAGCTGTACCCATTAAGATGTCTCCTTGGGATCATAAGCATTTACAGTCTGACTAATTTTGGCCTCAGATTTTGCCACCCCCATTTGTCTTGGGTTTTTTGCCTTTTCTTTTAAGCTACAGTGCCATGTAAGCAGTTACTACACAATAGCCAAACACAGGCAATACAGAAATGAGTGTATAACAGCATTTCACAGTACTGCTGGTGTGGAATACACCCGAAAAACAACCCCACAAAGGCAGGGAGCTCACTGCCATTGGCAGCTTCAGAAGGAAGCTGGAATGTGGTTCTCCCAGCACAATCAGAATGACCAAAACACATCAAGTCACTCAGACAAGAAGTCTGAGTGCAACTTAAACAGCTTTGTGAGCAGCTCAAAGGAGTTTAGTGGCTGCACCTTGATGAAAAGAAACAATGCACTGTGGATGAGCTTTATTATGCAGCTCTAAACCTGATATCACAGTCATTAAATGACTATTCACAAAGAAAACTGCAGGAATTTCTACACAAGCCAGCCTTCTCCATCTGGACTACAGCAGCAGGCATCAGAGTTAATCAAACCCACGGAGGTCCAAAATGAAAACAGTACAGTGATGTAAAGAAAAACTCCCTGTTGCTCTTAAAATTTTTAAGGGCATAGCCAAATTATGAAAGCACTGGATCAGAGATGCAGTAGTATCTGGCACAATACTAGGTTTTTGCAGGCCTCCCAATTTCCCCATATTGCCTCCCTACAGGGGATGGACTAAAGTAATGCCAAGGTGCTCTCAGCTCCACTATAGGTACAGAGCCTGTTTAGAGTTGGCTTCAGGTTTAATAAACATGTAGGTGAAGCTAGGCAAGTTTTAATTGATATTTTTATTTCATTTCAGGCAGTAACTGAATAGTATGGCCTAGTGAAATTAAGAGCATTTATTTCTAACACAGCCAAAGCCAAGATCTGACACCAGAAACAGGCAGAGCTCTGCACAGCTTCTGTCACCCCACCAGGGTAGGGAATACACAAGAATACAGAAGGGAATACTGAAGAAATACTGGACAGGGGAGTTCCCTTGTTGCCAGTTAACACATTACCACTAATACTGCCATTATAAAGGTCAGTCCTACGTATCTGCTAAAACAAGAAAGAAGGGCCCCCTGTAACCAATAAAATGGGTAAAAACACACTCCAAGTGTAAAGACTCAAGACTGCACCTCTCCAGCTCACACCACGCCACTGTGTGGCAAAGGGAAGTGAAAGAATCCCAACTTCTTTGTCAGGGTCCTCTCTCCTACATCTACATGAGGACTGCAGAGCTCACCTCGCTTCCATGTTCCCCACCACACGCAGGTAGTTCTTGTGCCGCCGGATCCTCCGCTGAACCTCGTGGAACAGGTAGCGCAGCTGCATAAAGATCACCAGGCTGGCCATGGACAACCAGATATTGCCAAACAGCTTGGGGAGAAACAGAGCAAAACCCACGTGTTCACAGGTATTCCTGCTCGTCACCCCTTCAGATACAACTCTGGCAGCACAGCATTTATAACGAGGATAAACCGTATTCAGTCCTGTCCAGCTTAGCATCCCCGGCTGCCAATGAAAATAATTCAGCCTGATATTACTCAATAAAAAAATCTAATTAAACAGATAATTACACAGTAGTTAATACTCCATAACAAAGTTATTTGTGATGACTCCAATTGCACAGGAGGAAAGAATGACAGAATCCCCCCCACTCTATTTGCATTTCTATTTAAGTAACTTCTCTGTAATATCTGGTTTCTAAAATAAGCTAAGCAAAAAAAATAAGTAAAATAAGTATATCAAATACCCTTCATTTTAAGTATTTCATACCAGCATATGAATATGATGCATCAAGTCCAGGGAAAGCAAGGTTAGCTCCATGACAAAATCTGTGTAGTAGACGTAAGTGCCTTTGCCCTCCCATGTTCCTTCATGGTTGAGATCCCAGAGATGAACCACATATCTGCAAGAGTGGGGAAATTAACATTATCTCTTTTGTTAAATAGCATCTCTACAATTTAAACTATTTTACCCATTTTTCAAACATGTTCTGGATACGGATTCTTTTCCCATCTCATAGAATTCCACAATGATTTGGGTTGGAAGAAATCTCAAAACTCATCTTGTTGCCAATCCCCTGCCACAGGTAGGGACACCTTCCACAGGCAGGGACACCTTCCACAGGCAGGGACACCTTCCACTAGACCAGGCTGCTCAAAGCCCCAGCTAGCCTGGACTTGAGCACCTCCAGGGATGGGGCAGTCACAGCTTCCCTGGGCAACCTGTGCCAGTGACTCACCAAACTCACAGGGAAGGATTTTTTCCTAATCTCTAAGCTAACTCTGCCCTCTGTCAGCTTGAAGCCATTCCCCCTGCCCTATCATTCCATGCCCTTGTCCAAAGTCCCTCTCCAGCTCTCTTGGAGCCTCTTTGGGTACAGGAAGGGGCTCTAAAGTCTCCCCAGAGCTTTGTCTCTCCAGGCTGAACAAGGCCAACTCTCTCAGCCTGTCTCCATGGCAGAGGTGCTCCAGCTCTCTGAGAACCTTTATGGCCTCCTCTGGGCTCACTCCAACAGGTCCACACCCTTCTCAGGTTGGGGACCCCAGAGCTGGGGGCAGCACTGCAGTTGGGGTCTCACAAGGGGAGCAGAGGGGCAGAATCCCTTCCCTTGCCCTGCTGCCCAGGCAGCTGGGGATCCACCCCAGGACACCAGGGAGCTTTCTGGGCTGCAAACACACGTCACCGGGTCACATCAACCTTCTCACCCAACAACACCCTCAAGTCTTTCTTCTCAGGGCTGCTCTCAATCTCCAAACATGCATTTGCAATGCAGCAGGGTCATTACATACAGCTCTTACATCAACATGCCACACACACAGCCATCCTGTAAAGCATAAGCTACTCACCGTAAAATCACGTGAGCAGTTCTGACTGTCACAAGCAGAGACTGCAAAATGGGAAGAAAAAAACCACACATGTTAACAATATCCTGGCAGGGACAGTGGTTCAGATGCAGGAGCTCGAGGGCTAAAACATAAAATGCATTTATTGCAGCTGAACAAGTTCCTGTGAACCAATGGTCACCACAGGTGACTGTGTGCACAATATACCTGTGACAAACACGAAGCTCATAAATAAATATGGAAGAAATTGTTCCCAATCACACAATGCTGTTAAGGGTCACTTTTCCCCCACTACACAGGACATACTACCTTTTTCAATTATTATCACACAGGAAGTGCTGAGACCACAATTTCCCACCAACTACCTCTACTCATCCATCCCACTTCTAAGAAAAAAACCCTTAAATTGAATAGTACCAGGAATTTGAGGAAGACCATGGAAGAACTTTCAAATAATTTCCCCCCCTTTGCTGAGATGCAAACGCTGCTAAAGTAACTTCTCTCTTTAATCATACTTAGCTCTCTAGGCTAAGTACAGAGGAAGAAACACTGAGTATATCAGGAAGTGTAAGATCAGGGGTGTAAAGACAAGACACCAGAAAGAACTGTTTCCAGAATACCTAACCACATTTCCCTGGGCTCTTACCATCCAAGAAACATGGCCCCATCACCTCTCTCTGACCCATGAAGCCCACAGCGCTCTGTCCCTTCATTCTATCCTCAGTGGAAAAAAATGGGACAGGATAAATCCCCTCAGAGACTGCCCACACCACCTTGGAGCTCACAGGGGCCAACTGGCACTGAGATGCAGGGGATTTACAATGAGCAACTGAAACCACTTCTGTAGAACTGGTCTGATGGCATGCCTTCAGCATAAGTACTACAAACAGTGCAGAAGAACTATCAAACCCACTAACTTCCCAACACAGCAATAAACCAGTTGGTTTGAATAATTTCTTCCATTTTGTAAAAAGCATTTTTTAAATCCTACTATGCATATTTTACCCTTTGTAAAAGCCAACATGTCTGCCAATTGTTTACGAGCTGGCTTTAAAATAAATGTTCCTGTGACTACTTAAACACCAGTGCAATCTTTCAGTGAAATAAACACTGGGATAAGATACAAACATCATTCAAACACCACAAAAGCAAGCAAGAAGGTAACTGCAAGTCACCTAGCACAGTGTGCTGTTCTCACCACAAGCACCTCTCACAACCAAGTTAAATTAGCACACCAGCTGCTCCTGCAAGGCAGGTTAAGAGACCCTCCTCTGTCTCCTGTTATCCTGTACCAGGAAGAGACTATGGGTGGTTGACACGACCTTTTGTGACTACAGAGAAACTTTGGGCAGAGCACAGAGGAAAAGTAAATACATCCCAATCCTAACCCTGTGGTGAAACACAGTGCCTACCTGAGCTGCTGGATGGACATGCCATTGAGCACAAACCTGTGTCAAAACCAGGACAGGTGGCACGAAGTCTCCGCTAAGGAAGACATCCACCAGGTAGAAGTCTGAAGGGCCTGGTCCTTGTAATTTTTAAGATGTTAATGTTGCCAAGACATGATTGGTAGTGGTGAGTGCTGAGGCAGCAGAAGCATCAGAATTGAAAGGACAAGCCAGGGCAGATTGGGTGAAGGCACTGGGCTCCAGTTCCTCTGCTGTTTCCAGAAATGCATTCCAGCATTCCAACACAACTGCTCTGCAGAAAGTACAACACTGCATCACAAGTCACACAGCTCTGTGACCTGAGGGCCCAATACAGCAGGCCATTTTCAGTTCCAACACCTCAAGAGCTCTTGCTCTGCCCAAAATGAACAGCTCATCCCCCGGGGACTCCGTGACACTGGCAGATGCTAATCACACACATCGGGCTGCAGACACTCAAACCCAACGAGAATGGATGTGCAGTGAAAAGCTGTACAGGAAAATGCACTATTATCCATAAGGTACAACCCCAAGACTTGAGTATCACTGTCATTAGACAGCCTTAACTGAGGTGTGTCAAACAGGAGCACAGGATGGCTGCTATAGGAATGGAGAAATTCTTTCTTACAATAAATAAGGCGCAAAGATAGACTGGCTGGACCTTGCTTGCTATACTAGAATTCTCAAACGCTGTATATTAAGGCAAAAAGAGATAAAGTTTACTCAAAAATACAGACAGTCCTTATTCAACTTTCTCTGGGCATTTGCACATTCCACATCCACCCTTTGCAGTAAAGAAAATGCTGACAAACAACAGAGAACAAGGGGAAGTCTACCTAAAACACAAGAAAAACATCTATACTGCTTTACTGAAAACCCTGAGGCAAAAAGCTAAATTGATGTTTGCAGAGTCAGAAAAGAGATTAATAGCTTAATGTAACTTCATGTAATTCATTCACACTAATGGAATACAGTTGGCAGGGTCCCTCTGGAGCAGCATCACACAAGCCACCACCAGGAACACATTGCAGTGTGCAAGATTTAATGCTTTTTGCTGAGAGCTTGAGGGCTGCCATGAGTGTCACTGCCAGTACCTGTACAGAAAGAAACCTCAAATGTATTATTCCACTCACATGAGTGCTGGGTATTAAAATCAAGAAAAACTCTCATGGTCACCGAATCCATATAGGGAATATTTAAAGTGTTCAGAAAAGGGTAAGATATTAGACAAAGATTAAACAGACTAGAACTCTTTTGCTTAGAAAGTCAGGAGGGGAATAGGAGAAAGGACGATAAAATCACAAATAGTATTAAGAAGAGTAATTCTTTGCAGATTTTCACCATAGATGTATTAGATGATAGATAGGGGACATTATTCCCTGCCCATGGCAAGAGCCTTGGCAGTAGATGATCTTGAAGGTCCCTTCCAGCCCAAACCATTCTGTGATTATCAGACAGAAGATTCAGAACTAAAAGAGCTCTTTTGTGCACACAAAGCCAAGTAAACGTGGAACTTGTTGTCTTTGGATATTACAGAGGGTAAGTATAAATGAGTTCAGAAAACAATCAATCAGACAACTTTTCAGAGAATATCTGGGACTATCAGACTCAATGGGCTTGTGCAGCTCTCAGCTCAGGAATGTGCTCAAACAGCAGTGGTTGCAGGCAAGGCTGGGAGACCCATTCCTCCACATTTCCCACGAAGCTCCTCACTGCCCACTGGCAGCACTGCAGGGATTCCTGGCTTGGCTGGTCCCTGCACTGACCCTGACTGAGCCACTCCTTCCTTAGGCAGCAGACAGAACAGCTCCCACTGACAGGAACAGCTGGGCCCCATCCTGCTACCCAAAACACTTCACTAGCACATGGTGCAGTGCTAAGGAGGCAACACTCAGGCACCAGAACACTCCCTGATAAACCCACCCCTGCTGGTGTGAGGCTGATACATCCCTCTGCCAGGCCAAGATAAGGGACACAACACCAACAAGACCCCACCTATGACAGACACTGGCAAATCTTCAACACCCCTCTGTGTAGTTACAAATCTGGTCTTGCACATTCTCATATTCAGGGAAAAATGCAGTGACATATTAAATAACTGAACTGTGCTGTGATCAGCATCATATTCTCCTACTGTCAGCAAACTGTCTTCTTTCCTCCTCCCTAACTCCAAGTATGAATTCAAAATAGGAGAAGAAAAATAAATCGTACATTCTACTTGTTATCTGAACTAAGCATGTGCTAACACAACATACTTTGAATTGTACTGGATTCATCTCCTTTGTTTAAGATTATCACTTCCTCAGGCAGGGTGCAACAACCTACCACAGCATCAAACCCATACTAATGTTCAATCCATGAACATATTGATGTTTATCCCACAGTGCAAAGGGCTCAGGAGTGCTCAAACATGCTTGTTCATCTCAGCTGAGACACAACTCGTTACACAGACAGCAGCAAATCCCAAGTGTATGCCTTAAAGATTCCCATTCCTTTTGGGGAGAAATGAGATAGAAAATACAGCCTCAGAGAAAGAGGCTGAAATGCACATTCCACTGTCACACACACTCTCTCCCTCTCCCTGGTGCTGTTTCAACGAGCGGTTCTTGCAATGCTCACGAAGCACAACCATTATTTTTTCATAAGCTGTCATTTGATTTCAGCATCATCTTGCAGGTTTATCCTCTCATTCTCCTTTTCAGACAAAGATTTTTTTTCAGGCTTAAAGGGTAAGGAGAGAAAGTACAGCGATTTGGCAACTGCTGCAAAACAGGGGAGGGCTTGTTTGTGTCTTCAAAGTCTCTTCCTCAGGGGAACGAAAAGAAAATCCACAGTGTCCCAGGGTGGCCCTGAGTGAGGGGTGAAAGGCAAAGCAGAAACCACAACAGGTATGCAGGAAGTCTCACCTCTGCTGCCATGAAAGCCAGTGTGTGCATGCCATGGGTGTAGCCAACAACTCCACAGACGACTGCCAGCCCACAGCAGGACAGGAGCATGGCTATGAGCAGGGCCAGCACTCTGATGTGGCTGCTCATGGGTGTGGTAGGAGAAAAGGAAAGCTGCAACACAAATAAATACATGACAGGTTTAAAGGAGGGCTTCTTTCACCCTTGCCTTCTGTAGTCACCTCACCAAACAAGTCCTCATTTAGGAAAATATATTGCTTTCTAGAATAAAACCAGTTTCACGACCTCGACCATGCAATTCAGTAATAACTGATGCAGAATAAAGGTAAACCCACACACCAACCCCAAGTCTCATTCATCTGTCATTTACATTCACCAGAATTTTAAACAATCATTTACCATTTTATTTACAGTTATGATGATTATTTGATTTAATGTTTGAATCACCTGTGCAAGAAAACCACAGACACAGTAGGTTCTGCATCAAATCCCCAGCATCTGCTTAGGATGAACACGCATTTTTAGAAAGACCTAACCTAATATATAGTCTTTGAGCAATGTTCTGCCAATTTTTCACCTAAGAGCTGATCTGAATTTGCCCAGCTTGATCTTCCATCCCATAGTTCTTCCCCTGGAAGAAAGGGACATCTCCCCCCAAAAAATTTAAATTGCAGCTAAAGACTGCTGGGCAGACCCTGATGAAAAATAGTTGTTTCATTCAATAGCATGCAAAAATATTAAACCTCTAAACTACCCTAACAGTAGGTTACACCCAGGCTGTCTAAATCAAAGGCAACCCAAGGGGCCAAGTATTTAGTTGGTCCACCCCTTTACTTCCAGGGCAGGATAGGGCAGAACAGGACAAGGAAAGAAGCAGTTGTCCAAAGCTTCACCCTGGTCTGACTCACAAGAGTTGACTGCCATGTTTTGTTTTTAAATGGGTTCTTTCTTACTTCTTTGTGTCTGGTTCAGGCCCACCTGCCCCTGCCTTTGCAAGGCAGATCACACAAGTATCATTTGTTCAAGCAAAAAATTATGATACATGCTTTGAATGCAACAGGAATATAATAAGGATTTCTTCTCACGTGACTTTTATTCTTTCACAGCTTTCTGAACAACACTAAAAATACCAGATGACTGCCTTGTTCACTGCTATCTCAATTTTCCTAACCCCAGACAATCTAGTTGCAAGTTTAGTGCTTGGCTACCTATAAATTAACAGGCCTTGCTGGACATGAATTTAAAGAAATCTGCAAAGCACAGAGCTAACAAAAAAATTCACAGATTCAATTTAGGTCAAACTTCTATTCCAGGAGAGGGGAGCCTAGGAAAATGCATGCCTGATGATGCTTGAAGGCCAAGATTTGCTCTTCAAATTTCAGTTCCTTCTTCCTTGCCCAGCCTCCGATTTCTGCATCCCTACTAAATTTATTCTTGGTATTATTAACAGAAAGTGGAAGGTAGCTTAAGGAGAAAGTGGCACTGTATATTGTAAAGACACTGGTGGTCAGAATTTGGTAGGTCTGAGTGTGAAACCTGAGCACAGAACTGCAGAAACAGGGTCCTCAGGCCAATCCTAGAGGGCACCAACCAAAGGGATGTTCTGCTGTCAAGATGTCTTCACTCTGGAGAGCTGTAAAGACATCTCGTGCAGTTATGTAATAGTAATTACAGGGCAACGTATAAGGAGCAATTTATCAAAGAAAATAAGTATCTTCAGCTCCATTTGTCTCCTGGGAAAACTGAAGGAGTAAGATTGACACTGCACTTGAAAGCAAGTGTTTGAAGTGATGGGAGGTGCATGTGCTCAGTGCCACAGGGAGGGGGGAAAGGTCTAAATAATGTGTTTGTGACCAATCCTGAGCCAGTGCCCCAACCCAAAACAGAACCTGCATGTCCCAAAAGAACAGCCCTGAATCAAAACTTACGTATTCAAAGCGATCCTTGCAGAGCTGAACCATCAGGTGGAGAAACACGAGTCCAGAGAACCAGAGGCACCACATCACCACTTCTTCCACTGTCTGAACATTCAGCACACCAAAAATGAAGATGAACTTGTAGAAAATGAAATTCCAGAATTTATCCTTGAGGTGCTGTAATGGAATACACTTGGTTACTGCAGTGAAAGCACTGACAATCCACACACAACGGGAAGGAGGGGAAAAGAGAAAGGGAAAGGAAAAAAAGAGATGAAAGTAGAAATGCAACAATATATTAACATACATACCTTGAATAGTATTTGTTACCTTTACTGAATTAAAAAAATATTAGCAGTCCTTAATATTTGGATAGCCTTTTGTACCATGGCCCCATAACTGTGCTACACAGTTTCCAGCCCTACTAATAAAACAGTGCTCAGCACAAACCAAGTCTGGTCTCAGTTTGACTCTGCACACCCAAGCAACACAGCTGCCAGGCTGCAAGCACAAAGTCCTCTTTGCTAAAAGAAGTGCCACAGTTAGTTCTTCAAGATGCCCAAACCACCTAGCACCTTGCTTCCAAAAACCTGCCAAAAAGCACAGATGATTAAGAAATGACAGTCTGTCCTTAAGAGTCACAAAGCCTGCAGTGGAGAATGAGATGCATGAGCAATGAAAAAAAATTATTCCCACGCATATGCAGCATGAAAGGAACAATATGATGCTCTCAAGCAGCAGACAGCAAGTCAGCTTGGTAGGGATTAAAAAAAATTTATGAACCAAAATGTTTTGTTAAAGAATACAATGAAATCACCAGGGGTTTAGTTGACAGGCCCAGAATTCATTCGTGGTGCTGCTGCTGTTTTGGGCTCACCAATATTAACAACCACCTTTCCTTTCCATGGGAACTGAAGCACATTCCCACTGTCCAAACACAAATGGATCCACACTGCCACTGCTTCTCACTTCAGTTTTAAACAGGGTAGAGAACATCCTGGGAACTATCTCTGGTTAAAATTCTAATTCTAAAATTCTATAACTCTGGTTAAAATTACAATTAACATGGGCTAGAAAGAAAATGTGACTCAGTGCAGTCTGACAGTGCTTTGGCTTTAACACAGCACTCAGAGACTCTACGGGGTGTGAGTTACAAACACAATGGGCTTTGAGAGACCCACGGTTATTAATGAGGCCTGATGTGCCTCAGTTCTGCATGTCAAAAATCATCATGGCCTGATTCCTCCTAAAGAACTGCATTTATACACTTCTTTTTAATATGTGACCACACTTCAAACCACTGCTGCTGCATTTACACAGAGCAAGTTATGCATCTGCCTTTTTTTAAAATACATGGATACTACTCAAACTCCTGCTGCTGCTTGTAGCTTCTGCAGGATCCTGTCTTTAAAAGTCCTGGGCTCTCATGGTTCCCTTGCTGCATTTTTAAAAACATTCTCACTTAGCCCAAGAGAAGGACTAAACAGCCTCAGTTTTCACCTCCTTTCTCTGGAAAGTTTCACTTCTTGGTTTTCTCCCCACTCCCTCCTAAATCTGAGGATAAACCGTCTGATAAACCATCCACTCCGTGCATGAGGGTGGGCAGCACTTCTCCAGCAGTCAAGGCACCAAGAGGAGGGAGCTCAGACTGCCAGTGCTGACAAAACGCAATGGGGAAATGCTGCCAGGTGCAGCCTGGGTCGAGAAGAACCTGTTACAAGTGTTTTGAAGTGAGGTAAGAAGTCTGACAAAGTTCATTAAGGAGACAGGATGTTCAAGCCGACCGTGGGTTTACAAAATACAATAGGAAAAGTTCCCTTAGAAATAAACTGGCAGCTTGTGGCTGTGGATATACTAGCAAACCAAACGGTCAGATTTCTGTTGTTCTAAAATTTACTTTTCTTGTGCACTTTCAGCATAGAGTTCCATAGAGAAAAGCACACCAGCTGTCAGGATTCACAGTTTCCTAGTGTACAACATCCAAGGCACTGTGCTGCTGTCTCACCTGCCTCTCGCTGACACGAAGAGGACCAAACACCATGCACTGGATTACCTTGGCAACCAGCATCAGAAAACAGCAGGCAGTGTTCACTAGCACCTGGAAAGAAATAATGCAGTCAGTGACTAATACTTTTGCCCTATTTAGAGGAGGGAGAGAGAGAAGGGGAATGAACAAGTCTAACAAACCTGCCATTGTTCACAGAACAGTATAAGTTGCCCTTTTTTTTTTTTTTTTGGTGAAATTTAAGCCTGGCCTCTTCCATGACCCATGTAGCAACTGATAAGTCACTTATTTTTTATCTAGGAATACTAATACAGTCAGTTTGACTCAGCAGCACAGCCCACAAACTGAGCTACCTCTTCACAACAAATTATTTTATACACATCAGCAAATTTCAGCACGAAGGAACATGGGGACAGAACTTAGAGATCACCAAGATGCTCACTCTGTTTAACATATGGCAGGTGAGAAAACTCCACTTTGAATCTGTTGTGACAGTAACAAGACTCAGAGGCTGCCTCAAAACATGCTGAGTAGCACACACACCCCTTCAAGTAACAACACTGCTTAAAGCCTTCTTGGGAAACTGCTTTAAAGCAAAGCAGCAAGGAGCAGAACACAGGGGCCTGGGAAAACTGCTTCTCGCATTTGACAGGACACTAAAAAGGTGAGAAGGGGCCTCAGCCTGTCATTTCTACAGGACATACAACAAACTTTCCCAGGACTCTGAATTTAAGGTCCCGAGACCAGGTTTCGACAAAGATGAATGTGTTAAATGTATTAAAAAATCAGCACTTCAGTCAGGCGAGCGTGTTGGTGAAGCAGATGTCCAACTGCTGCCACTGATAGACAAGTGGAAAGTCCATCAGCAACAGCTCAGCGAGGTTTCTGATATCCCCCTTGTCGAGCCCTACAAACCAGCGAGCCGAGATTCACGTACTGCTGCCAGGTTTGGGTTTAAAGAGACACCGGGTTAGAAACAAAAAAGGCGTTTGGGCGAAGCTGTCGGGGCGTTTGCGGGGGTCCCGCACGGGACCCCCGCAAACGCCCCGACATCTTCGCCCAAACCCCGCGCTCGGGGCGAGCCCCACAAACAAACCCGGGCCGCCCCGGCCCCTCTCCGTTCCGAACAATAAACGGGAGAGCCGCGAAACCCTTCCCCGCCTTCCTTCCTTCCTTCCTTCCTTCCTTCCTTCCCCCCCTCACGCCCGGCCCCACCGCAGGCCGCGATGCTCACCCAGACGCAGAGGCTGTCGGCCAGCAGGTAGTAGGCGACGTCCAAGGCCTTGGGGCCGGAGCAGCGCTGGTTGGGCTCGTCCGGCTCGGCCGGCTGGCTGAGGAGGGCTCGGTAGGCGCTGAGGCCGGCGCCGAGCAGGGCCAGGGCGCTGAGCGCCGTGTAGGTGCGGAGGCTGGGCCAGGGGAAGCGCTCCAGGAACAGCAGCGGCATCGCGGAGTCCCCCCCCCAACCTTGGCCGCCGCCGCCGCCACCCTGCTTGTTCCGCCCCGGCCCCGCCGCCCCTCCCCGGGGCCGGGCGAGCCGCCCCCCACGCCGGAGAAGGGAGAGAGAGAAAAGAGCCGACCCCGAATCTCGCCACCCCCCCCTCCCCTCCTCTCCCTGCCCCGGGGCTCCGCGGGAGAGCCGCGTCCGCCCCGTCAGCCCCGAGCGCTGAGTCACGGCCGGGGCGGCGCCTGCACCGGGACTGGGCCCGGGCCCTGCCCCGCAACACCCCGCCCGCTCCCGGCACGGCCGCGACCCAACGGAGCCCCCCGAGCCGCGGCCAGATCGCGGAGAGGCCACACGTGCAGCCCGGAGCAAGAACGGGTCTCTCCCAACTACCGCGTGGCCGCGGAAGGCGAGGGGTGCTGTTAAAATGCCAGCGGCGCTCTGCTCCTTGCTCTCCTAGGAACTCGTTCCAAGCCTCCGCCTGCCCTTCCTCGCTTCCCCGGGGCACAATGGTTCTGTTCTACAGTCCCCCTGCTAGCTTTATTTCCCCCCGCCTGGCCATACCCTCTGCTCAGCTAGGCCTTCCATCCACAGGACCGAAGCGAACAGCCCTACCACCCCGCTACCTTTCCCAGCGTTTGTCAGTGCACACTCCCCCGGGCAGATGGAGCTCGTCAGCCCCTAAGGCCATCCATCTAAGAGAAGGTCACTCTGAACAAACCTAC
>JAWWLV010000021.1:12568443-12596869 GCA_035041135.1 Platyrinchus mystaceus
GGAGCGGGGCCGGGGCCGCTGAGGGAGCGGGGCCGGGGCCGCTGAGGGAGCGGGGCCGGGGCCGCTGAGGGAGCGGGCAGGACGGGGCAGGGGCGGGCAGGCCCGAGGCGGCGCTCACAGGTTGATGGTTCTCTCCAGCGTGAGCGGCTTGGTCTGCTGGATGTACTTGTTGCCGAACTGGTTGACCCCGCGGGGCCAGCCGGTCTGCGAGCGGTTGGGCGGCACCACGGACATGGCGGGAGCGGCGGGAGCGGCCGGTCAGCGCTGGGCGGCGGGAGCCGCGTCCGCCATCAAAGCCCGCCCGGCCCCCAGCGCCGCGCGCCGCCTGCCGGGACCGCGCCCCGCCCTCCCCTCCTCGCCCATTGGTCGGCGACACTTCGCCCCGCCCCCCGCGCCACCCGATTGGCCGCCGGGGGCTGCGCGGGGTCTGCCGGGAGTTGTAGTCCGGCCGGGAGGCGCCATGGCCGCCAAGCGCCGCGGAGCGGCCGCGCCGCCGGGAGGGAAGCGCGGGAAGCGGGAGGCGCGCGCGGAGCTGTGCGCGGCCCTCGGGGACGCGGAGCTGCGGGAGCGCGCCCGGGCGGCCTGGGCCCGCGGGGAGCGGCTGCGGCACGGTACGGCTCGGTACGGCACGGTACGGCACGGTACAGCCCGGCCGGGCCCGCGGGGAGCGGCTGCGGCACGGTACGGCACGGTACGGCCCGGCCGGCCCGCGGGGAGCGGTACGGTACGGCCCGTCCCGGCTCCCCGTCCCTCACCGGCGGCCTTTCCCCGGCAGAGGCGGCGGCGCTGGAGCTGGAGCTGGAGCCGGCCCCGTTCCGGCACGCCGCCATCCCCGGGTTCCTGGCGGGCGCGGCCTTCGCGGAGGCGCTGCGGGACGAGCTGCTGAGCCTCGGCTTCCGCGGGCGGCACAACGACCTCCTCTCGCTGCGCCAGGTGAGCCCCGCGCCGCGCCGGGCCGCGCCGGGCCGTGCCGAGCCAACCTGACCCCCGTCCCTTCTTCTCTTCCATGCAGTCCGAGGAGCTGGGGGCAAACCCGCAGCCCCACATCGCCGCGCTGAGGTAAAGGATACACTGTGACCCGCAGCTCCGGTTACAACCCCTGTAACTCTTTAAATAGCTGGAAGAGAAACGATTCGTTTGTCTATGGTGATACGGCTGCTTTATAACACGGGAAGACAGGTACTCTGTGCTTGTCTTCTCAGGAATGCTCTGTGTGAAGAATTCCGACCATGGCTTTCTGCTGTGACCCAGATAGAGCTGGAGCCAACTATTGACATCTCCTGTGCTAAATACGAGTATACTGGTCAGTATGTGAGTGAGCCTTTCCCTAAAGCTTCTGTGCATGCGTTGGAAACAACATGTCAATGGAATGCCTAGTTTTATAACCCATCCCAACCCCTCTCTAGTTCCAGAGGGTCCCAGAAGCAGCAAATAAAAGTCTCAGAAAACAAAGTACAAATGATGGAAAAACCTTTGCTTGTAGTTCTGTTGCTGGTGGCTTTCACTGGGCCTGGTGCTGTTGCAAGTCCCCACCTTTTCAGAGTTTATGTGGCTGCTTCCATGCAAAAGGGTGAATGTTCATCTTCCAAATGCTGCAGTTGAGTTTGTGAATTCTGATTCTGCAAAATGTCACTTGGTGACTCCAGGTTTCAGCTGTGCCTGTGCTTTTAGCCATGAGAAGTCACTGGAGGAAGGGGGAATTTTTTACTGCAGTCAGCTCTAATTTTTAAAAGTCTTTTGCACAATCAAGTGCTGGTCCAGCTTTTCTGTTCCCAGGATTGCCCCTCCTCTATATTCCAGCAACAAACCTACTCCATTTAGCAGTCTGAGCTGGAATGGTTGTTTGGGTTGGGAATCTCTGTCCCCTGTGCCCGGTGGCAGCCGGGAAGGGGTGGGTGATAAGGTATGACTGCTTGTACCTTCAGAGGGGGCTGATCTGCCACTTGCAGGGCAATCCCACAGAAATTAATCTTGCAGATCTCAGGCTGGTGATGCTGATGAGTGAAAATGCAGTTCCTGGGAGGAACGTGTTCCTTCTTGTTGTACCCTGGCGGGGCCAAAGCTGGGAAGCAGCTGTTGGGATGAATCCCCTGTGTGCTGGGGAGATGCTGCAGCAGCAAAACGTGTGTAATTGCAGACGTGTTGCTGTGCCACGACGACGAGCTGGAAGGTCGGAGAATCGCCTTCATCCTGTACCTCGTCCCACCCTGGGAGGGGAGTGATGGGGGAACGCTGGACCTGTACAGCACAGATGGTGAGAGCCCAGGCTTGGCCTTGGGATCAAACACATGGAGCTCGTTTGCACCCGGCAGCAGCTCTGCCCAAACAGTAGAAGGGAGATAAAAGAGTTTCTCCTTTGTCCACAAAAGCGGATATTTAGGTAGAATTTGCACCTTAGGGATGGGCTGTAGTGGGCTTTACAGACAGTGAGCAACAGCAGGCAAAGAAACAGCCTTTTATTCTGTTCTTTTGGAAGGGCTGAGAGTGGAGGCAAGTTGGAAGTAATGCCAGTAACTGTGCTTGGAACTGCAGGTTGATGACAGTACTGTCCCTTTCCAGAACAGAGCCACAGAATGGTTTGGGTTGGAAGGAATCTTAAAGATCATCTCGTTCCAGCCCCCTGCCATGGGCAGGGACACCTTCCACTAGACCAGGTTGCTCCAAGTCCTGTGCAACCTGGTCTTGAACAGTTCCAGGGATGGGGCAGCCACAGCTTCTCTGGGCAACCCGTGCCAGGGCCTCCCCACTCATGGTAAAGAATTTCTTCCTAACATCTAATCTAAACCCACCCTCTGGTGGTTTGAAGCCATTGCCCCTTGTCCTGTCCCTCCAGGCCCTTGTCCAAAGTCCCTCTCCAGCTCTCTTGCAGCCCATTTAGGCCCTGAAAGGGGCTCAAAGGTCTCCCTGGAGCCTTCTGTTCTCCAGGCTGAACAGCTCCAGCTTTGCCTGTCTCCATAGCAGAGCACTGATTCCTCACCACACCCTTGCTCTGAGCTCCATCCCTTACCCCCAGCTGTCCTTCCAGTCACTGTCAGGAAGTGAGAGAGAAGCAGCAGTCTCCAGCAAGTTCCAGTTCAGTATCTTAACCAGAGTGTGTTTTCTTCCTCCTCAGAGCACTTTCAGCCACAGCAAATCACCAAGTCATTAGTGCCTTCGTGGAACACGCTGGTTTTCTTTGAAGTGTCTCCAGTCTCTTTCCACCAGGCAAGGAGCTGTCTCTTGTTCCTTTTTCGACTCTCATTGTTGTGGTTGTTCCCTCTGTGTGTTCTTACAATCCTGATGGGGAGGGAGGAGAGCTGTGGCTGAGGGGATACTCGTGCTAAGTGCTGTGTGCTAAAGGCAGGGCTTCAAGGACTTTAAGGAGGACAAGAACTGACAAAGCCAACATTAAACTATCAGTCTAGCTTCATCAACCTGGGAAAGAAAAATTTCTGGTTTGGGTTGCTATCCTGGCAGGCCCCTGCTGTGAATTTGGCTAGGGCTTGGTTTTGTTTGTTGGCCTGTTTTAAACTAGCTCACATCTTTCACGTGGGTGCCATCACTTCACTCCAGAAGAGCTCCTGAGCCCACCACCTTGCCAACAGGGCTACAGTTTGTGCTTTCTCTTCACACCACTGTTAACAGCACCTTAGAGTGTGAAATTGTTCCATTTAGCCCAACCTCTGCACAATTTTATGAAATCAGGATTTAACAGTGACCGTCACTGTGGGAAAACTAAGGGTTTCCAGAGACCAGGGTAAATGCCAGGATAGAGAGTCTGCTCTTAGTCTGACAGATGAGCAGACAAAGAGCCAAAGGTACCAGCCAAATGTCCTTCATGCTGGCTTGTGTTACAGCATTTTTTAAAAATAAAGGACAAAAAGCAGAGCAGTATAGTCTGCCAAGGCCCAGGGTGCTCCATGTTGTCTGACCTTCCCCATTAAGCTGTGACAGCTGATTTTTGCAGTTCGTTATGGCTGGTCCTTCAACAGAATAAACGGTAGAAAAACGAAATGCAATTACTTTTTAACAGAATGACAGAGCTCTCAGAGCTCTTCTGTGAGCTTGGAATAAAAGCCTAGACTGGAATTCTGGAACATACAGTGGACTTGAGCATCAAAGCTTGCTCTGGGCCTCTCTGATAATCCGACCTGGTCTAGCCCTGACTTTTCCATGTATGCAGGTGGGCTCTCTGGAGTCAGGTCCACCTCCTGCCATGAGTTTGCAGGGTTGCTGTTAGCCCTGTCCCTGGCTGTGCTGTCACAGGCAGTGACGTGCTCTCGGTGCCGTCGCAGGTGTCGGAAGTCGTGTCGCGCAAGTGCCGCCTGTCGGTGAGCGGGTGGTTTCACGGCCCGGCACAGCTCAGACCCACCCGCCACACCGAAGCTCCCCTGCCCAGGAGCCCCCACATCCCCTGTGATGTGAGTAACCAGCCTGCTTTTGCTTATCTGCATGTCTCTCTCTTGTTCCTGTAACACCTGCTACGGGAGGCTCTGGGGATGCTTTAATCCTGTCGCATTCTCCTTTTTGGTCCCTGTCCGTACATTTGTATCCAGTTTTCTTTCTTGTGCATCTTCCTTGACTCTGGATGTTTTGCATACCTACAGCAGTTCAGAGACTGCAGCAAATCCTGGTGGTGCAATGCAATAAAGGAATGGAGTGTTTGTGGGTGGGAATCCAGCCCTGTGGCCAGCTCTGTAGGGGCAACTGAGGAATCTCTTCACTTTTGCAAATTCAGCATTGCAATCCATTTCCCTTCCAGCATGAAATACTGTATGAGTGGATCAATCCAGTTTATTTGGACATGGACTCCCAAGCTCAAATCCAGGAGGAATTTGAGGAGAGATCAGAAATTCTCCTGAAAGACTTTCTGAAGGTGAGCCTGGTGGTTCGATTTGATCCCATCTTCCAGAACAGGTTGCAGGGCTGACAGGTACCACCAGGCATGCAGGCTGGGAAAGGGCTTGCTTGCACATCTGTTAACTAAAACACCTAGTTTTAGGTGTTTTAGTTTCCCTAAAGGGGAATGGACCTCCAGAGGTCCTTTCCAACCTCACCCACTCTGTGATTCTGTGGGTGGATCCCCTCTGACTGTCTGTACACTGCTGCATAGGGACTCCCCAAAAATCAAAAACACTTGTACTCAACCTTATTTCCTGCAAGAAGCAAAGCAGAATGCTAGAAACCCACGTCATCCTTTCTGATTCCCAGCCTTTCCCCAGCTCTTGCAGTCTAGAACTCCACGGGTGTGTGGAACAAGTGACCCATGAGAGTTAAGAATGCCTCATTTGGAGGCACTGCTTCTGGCACACCTGGGAGCTACATGGTAATGTCTCTGCACTATCTTTTTTTGCCTAGAAAGAGAAATACCAACTACTCTGTGAAGCGTTGGGGAACAAAGAGATCCAGTGGAGTAGGCGGGGGCCTGCCAACAAAAGGTGGGGAAGGGCAGCACACTGATGCTGTTGGCAGGCCAAGCAGGAGCTGCCACGAGGCTGCCCTGGTTCCTGCTGCCCCAGGGATGTGGTTGGTCCTCCTTGGCTCTCCAACAAGGAGATGCACCTGCTGGTACCCTGCTGTCTTTCAGACTCTATGAGGCAGCAGAGGAACTCATCCTCCCTGACACCCTGAGGGCGTTCCTGCAGCTCCTGCGCTGCGAGGCCTTGTTTCTGCTGCTTTCCAACTTCACTGGCTTAAAGCTGCACTTCCTGGCTCCCTCTGATGAGGATGAAGATGCTGGGGAAGGACGAGCAGCAGACACTGCTGGGCACAGAAGTCCCAAACCTGAGCAGGAAGAGGCTGAACAGCACACTGACAGCAATCCCTGTGAGCCAGCCCAGCCTGACAGCACTGGTGAGGCACAGGATGGTGACACACAGACCAGTAAGTACAGCAGCAGCAGTGTGAAAGGACTCCAGCAGATTCCTGGTGCTAAGAGTGCTGGCAGCAGAATTCCCAGTGATTTCCATGGAACCTAGTGTTTCATCCTGTACTGCAGCCAGCACAAGGCACCAGCACAAGTGTGGGACTTGAAGCATGTTAGATTAGGCACCCAAACCCAGTGACCATTGCAAAAGAATTTGGAGTAAATTTATGACTAACTTGAACAGATTTAAGTCTTAAGGGTGGGACTTCTGGCTGTTAATTGCCCAATAAGCTTTTGTCAGTCATTATGTGGTTTCTACATCCAAATATCCCTGCTTCTTATAAATCAGATTTTCACGCAAGATAACAAATCCATAGGAAAAAGCTGAACACATCAGCATAATTTCAGAACTAGAAAGCTGATACCTCAAAGGTAGGATTTAACCTTTCAGATAACACTGTCAGCCTTAATAAGCATTTATTGTCAGGAGTGAGATACCACTGCTGTCAAGGATGAGATTAATTTTGGATGCAGGGATTGGTGATGTTTATTTGAAACAGTGGCTCTGAAGTTTAAGGGCAGAATTTTTGAAAACACTCATCCTGCACTGAGTCAGGCAAGTTACTGGACACTGGAATAAAAGATATTTTAAAAAAAGTCCTGCAGAAAAATCCCATGAGAACACTTAGTAGGAACAAGGCTTTGTTTTTTTGATTTCCACAGTCATTTGGCTCTTCTGTCTGCCCTATTCCCACCATGTGATTTTTAATTCATGTGTGAGGAGGGCATAGTGTGAGTCTACAGGGATTGAAAACTGAGCTAGACCCATGAGAAAAGAAAGGCTTGCCCAAATTCTGACTTACCTCCTTGGATGGCACACACACAGTGAGTTCAGGGCAATATCCTTCTTCACTGGGGTTTCTGGTAGTTCCTGGGTACTTCCAGAGCAGAAAGGATGCTGGCTGTAAATCCAGGGGAAACAACAAAAAGGGAAGAACTGGTTAAACTAAAGCACATCAGAGCTTGGAGCAAATGTTGGTCCCATTCCTGCGTGTTCAAATACATAACCCAGACCACCTCTAGGCAGGTGTTCACACGCAATCAGTGGGTTCACCTTTGCTTTGCTGGGGCCAGCAGATGATCTCAGTGGTGTGAGAGCAGCTGGCCTTGCTGCCCACGTGCTGCTGCAGAGCTCCTGGCTCTGCCTGCTGTGTCTGTGCCCTCTCCAGGCTCGGGTGGCCCTGTGTGTGCGGGGGAGCTGAGGCGCTGGACCCACGGCCACTACACTCTCGTCCACGACGCGCAGGCAACGGAATTCGCTCTCGACCTGCTCTTCTTCTGTGGCTGTGAGGGTAAGTGGACAGGGGATGTCACTCTCCTTACAGGCTTTGCACAAAGGAGTTCCCTCTGAATTCTCAGCAGTGCTAAAACCACCAAAATTTCCCTGCTTTTTCCTCTTTAGATTTTGTCCTAGTCCTCACTTCGGCATCAACCCTTGTTTCAGTAGTCTCTGTGTTCAAAAACTTGGGATTGTGGCCTTGCCTGGCCTTTCCTGCTGGAGCCAGGAGGTGGCGCTTGGGCAGAGGGAAAGGCTGAGTCTCCCGGACCTTTCCTCTCCTGAGCAGCGGCTCTGGGCGCGGTGGAGGGTCAGGGGGCCAGAACACCCACCGAGTGTTGTGTTTCACCCCTTTTCTCATGAGAATTATCACTGCACCTCCGATTCACAAAGCCCAGGGTTTTCAACAGTTACTTTAGGCATGTCTGGGGCATTTTAGATTGCTAGTTAGATAGTGATGAAAACAAAAATCTATAAACACAAGCATTTTAGACCAGCTGAGCCCAGGACACACAACTGAAACCATCTGGCACGTGCTGGTAATTACCCTGAAATGCTTTTGCTGTCTGCTAAGGCAGAACTGTTCTACATGTGAGGAGGTGAACTGGGGATCATCCTGTATCCAGTAACTGGGCACTGGGGTGACAGGGCATCTCCAGGAGGGCTGTAAGGAGCCTGGGCAGTGCTGAACTTTCTAAGGGTCTTTCTTTTCTTTTTTAAGACTGGGATCCTGAATATGGTGGCTTTACCTCCTACATTGCTAAAGGTGAAGATGAAGAGGTAAGGACCTCAGTTACCAGCTGCAAATGAGATGAAATTGTTTAGAGTGGAGTGACATAATTATACTTTTTCATACACTAACATAATCCTGAGGGTGCTCGGGATTGCTGTGGAGCCTTCCTGCCCCACTCCCTGCTCCAAGAGGCTGGTGTTCCCCTGAAGCATGAGGGGTGCTGTTCATGGGGTCATGTCCAGCATCAGTACTAATGACAGTGCTGAGCAGTCATACTAGTCCAGATCCTCTTACTCTATAAAAATGCTTCAGTTTAAGGGGTATTACAATGAAAATGGTGTCACAGTTCATTTTCTAACACCAGGCTTTTGCTCTTCTTCTTCTTTTGTTTCTTCTTCAGAATTCTGCCAAAGCTGTTGTTATGAACCTGATATCCTCCCTTCCTTTTGTGTCTTCTAGCTGTTGACAGTGAATCCAGAGGACAACTGCTTGGCCTTGGTTTACAGAGACAAAGAAACTCTGAAGTTTGTGAAGTACATCAACCATCGTAGCCTGGTGCGCCTGAACAAACATCCAAACAGAACAGGATTTTGGGATTTTTCCTTTGTCTACTACGAGTGATGGTGCAGTGTGAGCACTGCCACAGGAAATGGTGGTGGGTGGTGGGCAGGTTCCTATCCAGGCATTCAGCTGGGACCCAAGTGCAGACAAACCTTGCTGGTGCAGCTTCACCACACAGCGTACAGTGGGGTCCAGGAGGCTTTTTGAACTGTACAAATGAAACTCAGACTCCTCCCAAGTCCATTGTAACACACACTCTAAACTGCTTTTAGTGCTGTGTGGAGAGGGTTGTCCCACACCTGTCAGCTTTCCAGCTGTGCTCTCATGGGAGCAGCACAGTGGTGTCTCTCACCTGTCAGGCTGAGAATTACAACTGTACATTGCCCCGAGCTGATGACTGTTTTTATTAAAAGAAAAAAAAAAAAAGGAAATGGGTCAGTTAAATGCTTCAAACACTGGTCGAGCAAGTTTTGTTACAAAATGCCCAAGACGTTTTCTGGGGCTTAACTGTGTTCCCTGTTTGCAGAGGCAAAAATAAAGGAGCTGCCCTGGGAAATATGAGGTTTTTCCAGCTGCACAGCTCTGGGGAGGTGGGAAGGAAAACAGTGAGGCTATAAAGCTGCTGGCATGGGGAAGGCCCTGGCACAGTAACAAGGAGCAGGACCTTATTATGCTAAATGCTGTGCAGACAAGACCCAGATGCAGCCCTTTCTCCAGGTGGTTGTGCTGAGCTGCAGTTGCAAGATCTGCACCATCCTGTTCCCATTCTGACTCGTCTCCCTGAGCTGGCTTCTCTGTGCACTACCAAGACTTGCTTGCTTAGTTTTAATCTTCCCTCACTACTTCCAAAGACAGGGGGATGAAGCCAGAAACTAATCCTGAAGTGAGGACAGGCCTCTCTGAATCACTGGTTTCTGAGGCACTGCCTATTGGGGCAGCAGCTCTCCCTGGGGAGAAAGCAGTTCTCGTTCTGAGCTGCTCCAGCTGAAAGAGGCAAGGAATGGAGGTTTCAAAGAACAAAACCCCAAAATTATTTGTGCAGTTTTGAATAAAAAAATGACAGATACCACAGCTACTGACAGAATAGTCTGCTGGGCAAATTTGGGAGTAAATTATTAACAAAATGAAGTTACTTCTTTGACTGTGCTGTGAGCATATCCTGGAGCAGCCTGCCAGGAGACTGGGAAGAAGCTGGGCTCTCTAGTTTGCTGCTTTTTAGTAATAAATACTACACTAGAGGGCATAGCAGCCTCAGCTTGAGCGAGGCCCTATCTACCTGATCACACAAGGAACCCCCTTTCTGCCTGCAGTGACTCAGATGAAGTAATTTAAGAAGCCAGATCTGCAGTCAGCTTTCAAAGATTTAGAAATGAACACGTCTCTGCTCTCCCACCCTTCCTGTCCAAGGTCCTGGAAGCCAGAGGCTGGCACTGCAGGGACAGAGGGAAGACTCCACAAATTCCAAATGATGTGAGCTATGGGGGGAAGAGGGGTCTTAACTCACACAGCACCAGTACTGGGAGCCATCTCTGTAGGTGCTCTTGCTGGGTACAAATCCATATTTACAATTGGGTGTAGCTGCTTGCAAAGTACTCACATCATTATGGAAAGGAATGTGAATATGAGACATAAACATACCCACAAAATTAATAAGCAGGACAATGCAGCAAAAACCCCCAAGTGAAGAGAGTGACAGAGAGCAGGAACTTCATACCAGGCAAGATGGGCTGATGCAAGCCTGGTATCACCTCAGCTTACAGGATGTGTGTTTTTCATTTGGCAGATAGAAGTTGGCTTTACAGGAAAATAAAGTACAAATCTGTTGTCAGAAACTCAGATGGGGGAAATCAGTCTTATCAGAGGACTGGGCAGTGAGCAAAGGACTGACCTTGCCAGGAGCAAAACAGAGCTGGGACTGGCAGTGCCTGGTGTGTAGTCCTGAAAATCAGGCTGATGGGAAAGCTGCTTTCTGATCACAGCCACTGTCTTATCATTAAATGGAGTGCATAAATATAAGCAAGCAAGCATTAGGATTTTGAACATTAAGAACAGGAGGTTGAAACAGTGGGAACAGGTACAGCAGGTGGCAGAAAGCCCAGCACTTATGCCAGGAGACTTCCATAATCAAGTCTGAGCTCACTTGCTTAGAACAGCATGGGTGGTTCACCACCCTTCTACCAAGGAGCTGCATTTGACTAACAACAGCTTCTTAAAAGGATTCAAATGAGCTCCTGCTGCAGATTTGAAGTGACAGAGGTCTGTACTTCCACAGTGCAGTTCTCTGTATGGAAGGGACTGAATCAGTGGCAAGGGGCAGTTTGGGGGATGAAAACACATTGCAAGAATTACATTCCCCATTCCCCTGATCACACGCTCACCAACCGCTCTCTAACAAACGGTGGGTTGATGGTTTTAATTCAGTGGTGGCTCGTAAGAGCCAGACCAGTTACAGGACACAAACCCTCCTGACAGCCCCAGGAAGGGACCCAAGAACTCCATTTCACAGGGATGGGCTGACTCCTCCCCACCTGTGCCACAAAGCCCGACCTGCACAGCAGCAGCTGTGATGCACAGCACAGAACCAGGAGCACCAGGGCTCAACCTCCACCCTGGGCAGGATATTTTTAGCTTCTAAAAGAAATCTGCTTTGGCAAAGATTCAAAAATATCTTTAGATCTGAGATAGAGAGCCTTAGTGTAATATTTTAATCCAATTCAAAGAAATTCCACAATTAAACAGGTTTGAGCCAGGAACCAAATGATTTTTCAGTACCTTCTTCTTTTGATCCCACTGGGTACTTCCAGCTCTTCATGAGTATGCACCAAGCTTGGGTGTGTAGTTTGGTTTTGTTGTCCCCAAAATGCACCCTTGCCCACCTCAGTAGCTGCAGTTTTTCCAGCCATAGCACAGAACCAGTAGTTGGAAGCAAAACTTCCTGCAATCCAGGTGGGGGGGAAGTGTCAGACATGAAATAGTGCACTTCCTACCTGCACAGACCATGGAACTGGATGGCTGTCACAGATCTGGCTCAAAAGCCAGCAAGGAGATGTTATTCCTCCAGTGCACTGCACTGCAGTTTGCCTGAACAGCCAACACATCCCTGCAACGAAACACAGGATTCTCCAGCATGGGGAGTTCAAGCACACAGACTATGCAGCAAAAGCCAGAGAAGTGGTTTGGGTTGGATTTCTCAACAAATAAACTTAACACTATCCATCTGCTCAACTAAAACGGAATAAAACCAGTCAAGTCAGTCTATGATTTAATGGAAAAAGTTGATGTCTTAACTACAAAATATATTTAAATACATATAAATAAGTTACTGTAAGAAAAATAACTGCTTGAACATTATACCTCTGTCTTGCATAAATACCACATCTGCACTTAAGCTCTGATGCTCTCCATGAAGCTTTGGCCTGCATATTTCTCAGCTGACAGCTTAACTACAGTGCTACCTTTGCAATTCCTTCCCCCTACAGTGGAGCAGGAGGCTGAATGAACTGCCTGTCCCCCCTTATCTGCAGCTGCTGCTCCGCTCCTCAGGAAGAGGCTGTTCCCACACGCATTATCCTGAACAGCGTGTTGAAGCTGTTGCTCCTTATTGCATCCCGACAGGCATTTATCACCTGGGTTTTGGGTTTGCCAACTGCAAAAAGACAGGACAGAAAAGAAAAAAAACACTTCAGTTACTGAGCAAGAAACTGGTAAAAAAGCTTATTTGATCCCGTCTCAAAATTTAGGGGTTTCTGCCAGATATTTTTTAAACACATGGTGAAACACCTCCTTTTTTCTAATACATCAATAAAAACCTTTCTTTAAAGAAGAATCATCTGTAGTTCTGTTTTAGGAGAGCTTAAAGGACTCGCTGGAAGGGGAATGCTATGGACAAAAAAAGAACCTCCTTCCCCAAAGGCCTACAGGATTGATAATACAGATAAAACAGCCCTGCTTAAGTTGGTTGTTGCTTTTTTTTAAAGCAGAATTATAAACTAAGAACTGAAATACTAATTTTAAAAAGCTTTTAGAATTATGTTCAACAAAACCAGGAATTTCTGTATCATTCAGAAAGCTGGAAACTACTTTAAACTGTTCTTTCTAAAACTGGATCACACTGGACACTCACAGTTGACCGGCACAGGCTATGACTGAAAAAAGAAAATTTCCACTAATTGGGTTTCAGGCCAAAAAAGCCTGAGGTCACTTAACTAACCCAGGTGGCCTCTGGGACACATCTCATCTGCCTCAGCAGGGTCTGAGACTCCCCAGTCCCTGCAGAAACACGGACTCACCCCGCAAGCGCCCGGCCCTCTGGATCGCCTGGTTCACAGCCTTCAGGTTGTTCAACAGCTCTGTGTGGTTGTTGCAACGAATCTTGTATTGATTTATTAAGTCTCTGTTCAGATCATACAGCTCTGTGTACCGTGTCTTCATGTTTTTCCTGGGGGAACAATCAGTCCAGTTATTTGCATCTCTGGGGACAAGAAAGTCACTGCTGGTTTGTCAATAAAAAGGTGTAGCAATACGTGGCTGTGATGGCTGCCACAGCCTGCCAGCTACGAGACAACAGACCTGTCTGAACGTGTTGGTTACACTCATTACTTTACTTCTAAAAAAAGTGGTCTACTGTTGCAGTTATTTTACCCAGCAAGACAAAGTGGAGATGCCACTTTCCCCAGTGAAAGTACCACTGCCCTGCAGTAGCTCAGACGTTTTTACTGCTGCTCCTCACAGTAAAGCTCAGACATTAGCAGAACACAGCAAATTGGAGTGAAAAGACACCTAACATTTCTTGTCGTTCTAGAAAGTTCACACACCACAGACAGTTTTTCCTGCCTTCTTCCCTTAATGTATCTTTTCTAACATATCTCACCATCTTGAAGTAGATTCACCTCACCTGCTCTACACTAAGCCCTACCCCTTGCCCTCTCACTTTCCCCTGACTGGTTTTCCACCCAAAGAACAAGACAAGGTTCAAAGAGAGCTCATGGTGGGACCAGCAAAGGTACAATTCTACATCAAAAGCTGTAACTAGGCAACTCCTGTACCACACCAGTCATTTTTTGTGCTCTTTTCTGCCTGAAAAGCAAAGACTGGCTGTTCCAAACCCAAACCACACCAGCTGGGCAGCAGTGGCTCACATGTCTCCCAGGAGCCGTGCATCCTCCGCCTGGACCAGCATGCTGCGGATGAGGTTGGAGTGTTCAGCCATGTCAGCTGTGAGCTTCTGGTTCACTGCATGGTGTTCATCCACCTGTCCAAGGAAGCAGCTCCTGAGCAAGGCTCCTGGGCACCCAGGCTAAACCTTAGCCCAGTGAAACAGGAAATACCATCACAACATAACCTACCAGCACCCCTGAGACCACTCTCCTTCCCCTCACCCTGGCTGCCAGAGCAGCACCTCGGCCCCTGGAAGGGGGTGAGCAGGTTGAGATACACACCCCATGCCCTGAGCCAAACCCACAGCTCAGTGTCCCAGACAACACATTTACATTATCCTAAACAACTGACAGCTGGGGTCCACGGCCTGTTCTACACAACAAAGAACAGACAGAAATTAAGGGTGTCCCATGGAACATGCAGCAAGACATCACTGGGCTGGTTTCCACAAAGATAAAGCAGTTTAGAGATCCTCTCATAACATGCTCCCAGTGACTGCTCATCTGCCAGCTTAGAAATGCCCAAAGCCTCCTCACCTTCACCAGCACCTTCCGCAGCTCCTCAAAGTACGCAGGAAAATCCGCTTCCACCTGCAAATCTTCAATGGCCAGGAAGGAGGCCAGGGACTGCACAATGTCACCAGCTAGATCAATATCATCTGTGTTGATGGAAATCTGCCAGAAAGGAGAGAAAGCACCTCAGCACTCTTCCATGCCAGCACATCTCCCAGCATCTCAAAGCAGGTCCTTTTCCCAAGAGGCCAAACTGTTGCACGGGCAAGCTCTACAGCCTGCAGTAGACAAGGAGACACTGATCTCAAAGGGGCTTTTATCCAGGCTTAGGATAGAGAGGCATCTGTGTGCACACAGGATCAGTGCAGAAGTTACAGGCAACCTTTGTGTCTCACCTTATGGCTCCCTGAAACCACCCTGTGAGGAAACAAATACCCTCCTTCCTACAGACCTGTAGGTTAAGAAGTTTACTTCGCTAACAGGCCCTGGGATTTTACCCACTAACAGTAAACAGACCCAAAAGTTTCCAAAAGCATCCCTATAACGTGAGTACTTTCTCTGCCTGTTCAGTTGTCCTTCACTTTTACTGCCTCATACTGGCACCACCCTTAAGTTTCACTGGATTATAATTAGGAGGGTGTTTCCCCTTGTCCATGAAGGTACTCACCTCTCCACCAGGCTTGATTTTGATGCAAAGCTGACCTGCATTACGAAGGGAAGTGAAGCAAACCTGAAAGGGAGCACTCTGAAATTCTGCATCCTCTGGCAGCAAGAAGCTCTGATTCAGCCACATAATGATCTAGCAAAAATAAAATTAAGAGCATCAGCCATCCCCTGTGTGTAAAGCCTGGGGAACCACACAGTGACCCTGCACGTGATGTGCACCAGGACACCTGGAAAATTCATTTACTGAATTTCATCCCCTAACCATCCCCATACCATGAACTTTTTAGAATTAGGACAGTCGAATCCTTGCACCAAAGCTGAATATTCCCAAAAGAATCAAATCCAACAACAAGAGACCACAGCCTAAGGTCAAAACATAAGCCCAGGTCTGGAGACCAGAGAAAGCTGGGAAGCAAGGCTTGGTTCTACTGCAAGAAGCTAAAACTTTGTTTCATCTTGGTTTCTGTCCTGGCCATTTAATGCAGTAAAGGTCATGGAAATATGGCAGAGTGAGGAAAACGACCAGCTCTAATTACTGCCATCCTACAGTTCAGATCTTCTGGAACCAAAGCTAAAACACTGCTGCTTATCTGTCTGGAGACCGAGCCATTACCTGGGCACTGTGCTGCTTTTTTCCTGTTCCCTGCTCATTTATAAATTCAACACTCACTACTGGGCTCCTGCCCTTGGCATTCCATCAGCCAGCACACAGCAAACAACACAATCTCTCAAACACCTTGTGATCTGAGGCCTTTAGTTCCTGCAGAAGTTCCTGATGCTGGGAGTGCCTCAACGGAGACAGAAGAAAAGCTGCAATGCACAGGCTCCAAAGGCCCCTCAATAACCTGTCCTTTGCTATTGCAAATGTCAAGCTGATTGCAAACCCTCCACCTATGAAGGACTGCAAACCAGGGAGCAGAAACTCACCCTCTGTGGCCTCTCATTGGTGGCACAGTTAACAAAGCTCAGGGGCTCCGTGGCTGAGTCCGGGCTGCTCAGCGCGTACATGGAAAAGCGGGGCAGCTGTCTCGTCAGCTCAAACACGTGGAACTGGGTGCTGGAAAACAGAGCAGGATTCACATATTGCAACGGTTCCTGCTTCCTTTTTAGCTGGGTACTGGTATCAGCAGCTTCCAGTTACACAGTCAGCTGCTTACTGCTTCCCAGGAAGAAAGACTGGAACTTGGAAATTCCAGGCTTATCACATGGTGAGGTTGAACGATTCCTCCCCACTGCTGGCATTTTTGATAATCCTTCCACTGAAACATCCTCTCTAAGCTAACCATTTACAATTTTACTATGAGATTAGGTATTTCCTTTACAAGTTCACTGAAGTCTTACTAAAAGCAGAATAAAGACAAATAGAGAAAACAAAAAGGGAATTCAGTCCCACACGTTCTTTCTGCAGTAGATGGCTCGTTCTCAAAATACACCTCCCCACCCAGTGATTTGAGGGCATTCAGACTTTATCTGGTGAAGAGCTCAGCATCAGAGGTGCAACAGTGTTTTTAAGAAAGCATTCCAGCTCCCCTTCCAGCAACCCAGAGAAGTGGGGCAGCCGGGAACTAACGGTGCACTTCACTGGGGACGAGCCTGAAGCCGAGTGCTGGTCACACAGTCAGCCCTGCAGAGCAGCAGAGATCACAACTCACCTGCTCCTGTAACCCACAAAGGCTTTGATGTGCAAATCCACAGGCACATCTTTGGGTGGAGTAAGGGGAACACGGACACAGCTCGAGAGGTTCTGGACACCGGGGTGCACCACGTGGCTCTCTCCTTCAAATATGCCCTCAGCAAAGATCAGCACAGCACGGATGATGGTGTCTTAGCAACAAGGAAGAAAAGGCAGTTCCTAAATTAAAAGTTGTCCTCTGGCAACAAAACATCGCTATTTTCAGAATTAAGCATGGTAAAGTCTTTATACCCCCTCCTCTAAATTGTGACCAGGACTACCACATCTGGGCCTGACTGCATGCCTGGTGTTAGGTGAATTTGCTGTCTTGGGGTAGTTCCAGTTCAGCATATAAAAGCCAGCTGAAGTCCAGTTGCATTCACACAACACTCTCACTAATGCAGCTGCAGGTTAATGTTTACAGTCAACACAAGGAGTGCTGCAGGGATCACCAACACTGGTTTCATCCAAGTTAAATGTTAATTGCCTTGGAAAATAACACATAACAAGAAGCAAATTCCATCAAACTCCTTTCCCCTGAGACCCAACAAAGGAACACAGCTTGATTCAAAACTCTGTGAAAGGAAAGAAACCACAAAGGGGACATTATAGACAACAAAGGGGAGACATGCAAACCATAAGCTAAATGTAACTAAAAATTTGCATGAATTTACATGAAATGACTGTCAAAGGTTGCAGGTTACCACTCACCATTTGTGGTGGAAATACACAGCTCCACATGGGCAGACTGGCTGTCAGAGCCCAGATTAACTGAGAGGGCTGTCTGGAGCTGGGTGTTTGCTGGAATCACACCTCTCTGCCCATCAGCTTCCTTCAACTCAGTTTTCAACTCAGCCTGTTACAAAACACACACCCTTCAGTACCAGAATTTCAAGACTTTCAGTCAAGAAACCTTGAACACACACACATAAGTAAGTTCTCTTTTCCTGCAGAAGAAGGATTACAGCAATTCCCAGACACTTCACACAGCTCTGAGTGGCAGTGGATTAGGCACAGAGCTAGGGATGCTTGGATGCAATTTTTTTGGGAGCTTTACCGTTGATGGAGCTCAGGTCTGTGCCCAAACCTGTACTCAGAAAAGCACTTAACATATACTAGTTTTAAGCACAAGCTTATAGAATGCCAAGCTTTTGCTATGGTGGTTGTTTGCTGTTCAAATACGAGTTTGCTCTTCCCTCGGACTGTTTCTGAAACTCTTTATTTCTGCACATTCACCATCACACCACAAGTGCTCCTCCTGCACCCTGGCAGTGCCCCCAGCCCTCACCCAGTGACCTGATCCTCCCACACGATCCCCTCTGACTCCCAGGTTGGCTTTCACACTGAAAATCACAATCTGCAGCCATAAGCCAAAGCGCAGGGCTGAGGGGAATCCAGCTCCAAACACAATTGCTCTGGCAACAGGAAGGAGCAAGGAAAGTGTTGTTTATTAAAATACAAAAAGCAAGTTCTGAACTTGCACAAGGAACAAGCCAAATGCAGAAGCAGGAACCCTGACAGGTTACAGCTCTGGCTTGCCTGGACTGCCCCACAACCACTTCCCAGGTTACTCCAGATTTACACCAACAGGAGCTGTGTTTTGGTTCTACACATTATTTAACTAGTACCTTTGCATTTTCCTCATAATTTCTTAATTCTAGCAGCAGATTTTGTTTCTTCTGACTAAGTTCTCGGATCAGATCCTGCTCAGCATTCGTATCCATCAGGTTTCCTTTCATTTCCTCACCTCCTGGCAGATAGCCTCGCACTGTACAGAGACAAAACACAGCCCATTTCAGCAAAGCCTTTCCCAGCCTCCCCAAAACTCTCTGTAACAAGACTCTCTTCTATCACCTCTGCAGGAGACACTAAATCTGGTTTTCAGCTGCAGACCTGAGCATTGATTTAGATCCACAGAGGCTCTGGTTTTCTTGGTGATCAGGACAAGAGAAATACACATTAAAAAAAAAAAAAAAAAGAAGTGAATTTCCAACCTGCCTTTAAGCTGTACTCACCTGGCCAGACAAGTGCAGCACCCAGTCCTTTTGCAAGAGGATTCCCACTACAGTAATTCTTTCAGGTGCTTAGGCAAGTTTGCAATTATGCAAAATAAGTAAAATGTGTAACCTGGATTTCTAGAGCTGGTCAGAGGAGTTGCTGCTGTCTGGAAGTGGCTGTAAGTCACTGTCAATCAGCCAGGAAACAAGATTTAGCCACAGCAGTTTTTCCCCAAATCACAGGATACTTCACTTCAAGGTGTACAACCTGTTTCCCAGCAGTCCAGTGGAGCACAGAGTTCTGGACATATCTCTAAGTGTCTGTGCAGACAGAGGACCTGAACAGATGATGAGACAAAGACTCTTGCTCTAAACTGCCATTTTGCTCTAGGGCTGTGGGCTCTGATTGCAGCTGACAACAAAAGCCAGGGACAGAAGTCTTACACCTGCAAAGAGTCTGCTGCCTGCCTGTGTTTAACTGCTGCCCCATAAAAAGTTGCATGGAACTTGAAGAGCATTCAGCTTGCACGCTGATGAAAGGACCTGCTTTATTATTTCTGGGTGAATCACTCATTCAAAATGAGAGCAAGAGAGAAAACACAGTGCAACACAGAACACCTCATGTGAAAGGATGCTGGTCCCAAACAGAACTCTAATGACACTGCCTATATAACCCCAACCACACTAACTAGTAAGGCCTAAAGGGATCCCCATCATGCCAAGGCTTGTTTACGATGGACCCATCAGAAAAGGACAGTCATGTTCAGTGATAGAAACCCACACAGCTCTGTAAGGACAAGATTCTGCAGAACTGCCTACAATGCATCCCTTCTGCCAGCTTGGGAAAAAGGTTTATATGCTGGAGCCCAAGTGCAGCAAATCCCCACAGCCTGTGATTAAGACAGACACCAAAATACTATGCTATTTAACAAGGACAGGCTTTTGTTTCAAATGGGTTGTGCCAGACCTGCTTGTCTCAGGCCACTGACGCCAAGCAGTCGAATAATCACACCAGTGTCTTTCCTGGAGCCATCCCTGTAAATTCATGCTGAGCTTATTTAAATAATCTGTGATCATATTTGTTTCCACTCACAGTAACTTGGTCTGACTTTCTGAATGCATGGTGGGATAAATCCAGGAGAGACTGGAGAGCATTTTCCAGGAAACAAAGTGCTGTTAACATCTAAAACTTTTAATGTAAAAACCACCTGCAGAAGAAAACCAAAATACACACACCCTTAGCTCTCTGAACCTTTACCCACTGTAAAGCAGCCAACAGAAAAAAAAAAAAATTTCCTATACATTCATCTATTATAATGTAGCCTGAAGAACCAGAGTCTGTCCTGAATATCATTATCTTTGCATTAGGTTGGGGCTTCTTCCATTAGACAAATGAATTTTGATGGCTTCTCGGATCATAATGAAGCACATGCTGATTCTCACAGAGAAGGCAATATTCAAAACCCTGCTTCCAGATAGTGTAGCTCCAAATTCCCTTAACTTCACATAAAGCCAGGGGAATTTGGCACACAAAATGCTGGAAGCAAAACAACGTTTAGCTAATCTGAGATGATGTGATGTGCCTGATATTACTGTGTATTAAATTAATATCCTGAACAATGCTCTTACCTTCCCCATCAACTGAACAGCAGATTAACTGGGTGCTCCCATCCATTCTGTAATCCCCCTCCACCACTCCTGCAATTGAGGAAGCAAAGTTGTCCTTAAAGATGACCTCCCCAGTGCGGTCACTGCGTGCATCCACCTGGAACAACACAGAGTTCCAACCTCAGCACAAACAGAAAAGCCACCTCCAAAAAAGGTGTCCTGCCACACTCTGAGCTGTTAACTGAAAGCCAGCTCCACTCACAGAACTGCAGGTGAAGCTGCAGCTCTGCTGGTCCAAACACCACCCATGAGAAAAGTACCACCAAGAAATGCCCTGCAGGCAGACTCAGCTGGAGGGAACTGCTCTTCAGAGATGCCTCCCTAAGTTACACACAGGGAAGGAAAGAAAGGGACTGCAAGTCTGCACTGGGAAGGTTATGCACATATGAATGCAGCAGTGATGGGACTAAACCAGAAATGAGGCAGAATTTACAACCTTTCCTCCTAGCTGCAGCCCTTGTGAATTATTTTTATACACAAAGACCACAGCCTTCAATTATCTTTCATTGGAGAAGGATGAGGGGGGCTCAGTTCTGTGCACTGTGTATTTTCCAAAGCACAGCTCCCAGTATTACTCTTTCTAGGAGCTCTGAACTGTTTCACATCAACAAGCTGGGTACAGACTGCCAGTGGAAAAGAACAGGAGTAAAGCAAGGAGAGGTTCTCTCTTTAACAATCACCTAATCCAGCATAAGTTACAACATATCTGGGCTCCAGACTGCCAGCTTGATATGAAGTTATTAAATTCCCCCAGGCTAATGAGACTAATGAGAGGTGTGAAGAAAAAAGCACAGCTTTACAAAAAAACCTGGCAAGCTGCATCCAGGAGAGATGTGGCAGTTAAAACAGTCATTTCTGGCAAAGGGGAATACCAAGGAACAGGTTTAAAAGGCTAAGACTGAGCTGTGTAGAATGCCTTTACATAAAATTAAATAATGCTTGATGAATGCTGCCACAGTGGAGACTGACGCTGCTCTCCTGCTCCAGAACTGCTTTGTCTGCCCTGTAGTTTGGGAACATTCAGGAAGCTCTGCAGAGGATTATTAGCGTGTCCTCAAGACACACCTGAAAAGAGACACTCAGGAGCTTTAGGATGTGGCATGTGATCTCTGCTGCCATAGCAACAGCTTGCCACACCTTTGCAACTGACTCTGAGCTAAGCAGAGGAAGCAGCTTTTCTCTGATCTGGCACTTGGCACAGGACTCACCAGCCAAACTATTATTGCAATAGATCTTCAGTGCTCAGCTTTCTCTTAAATTTTTTGGATTGCTGTTCCTCAGATAATTTAACGGCCTTGATCAAACACAGTTTTCCATATCTACAGCTCCTCACTTCCCCCAGGTATAAACTCACCTTCCCATTGGACCAGCCAGTGATCAACTCAGGCACTCCATCAGAGTCCAGGTCAAATGAATGTATGCTCATTGCCTGGTTTTTTGACTGAGGACAGAAAAGAAAGAACAAATTAAGCTTGGGTATGTTTTCTGAATTGCACATGCTTGACACATGCAAGACACTGGACTATGAGGCTACAGAGGTTAGAGAAAGAAATACAGCACTGTCTCTTAACAGAAAGTTTGAGCATCGTTATCTCTCAGGTCACACACACGTGTGAAATCTTAGCCCCTGCACCACAGATCCAGTCCACTGCTTTCAAAGGACCTGACTGTTCCTTCAAACACATTTCCATCCAAGCAGATGATTAAACTCACAAGAACAAAGAGTAAAAAGGCAAATCCTCTAGGGAAAAAAAAAAATCAGGTCTTCAACACTGTCATAAAATGAGACCACCGAGGACAGCCATGAGCCTCTTCCTACCACCTCCTAGGGAATCTTCTTTTCTTATTACTATTACATATACTCTTCTAACCTGTGTCATATTAAGAATATTAAAATGGGCATCAGGAAAGGATCTTGCCAGACTGATTTGCCGGAGCAGCAAATTGCTACTGATGAGAAAAATTAACTTTGAACATAGACAACGCAAGATTTCAGTCTCTGAAAAACAGTTTATTGATTCAGCAACACAGCCAGAGGCATTTTCTAACATGAATTCAAATTTCTCTCTTACTTAAACAACCCTGTGAAGCTAAAGAATCCCTAGGTGCATGGTTTGTATCCCTGTTATTTAAGCCATCACCAGCAGCCCAAAAGGAACTGACACAGTATTCATTTTGCATGTACCTACAAAAAGGGATAGATTTTGTAAGAACAAAGTTACACTAAGTTCTCTGCTCAAAGTTCATCTGTGGAGGCAGGATAACATCAGGATGACCTGAGATCAGGTACCAAGTCTCCCAGCAGCCTCCAAGCTTTCAGTGGTGACATTCCAAGGCTGGACTAACCTTAATCCTCCAGTAGCGAGCTGTCTTGTCGTAAACTCCAACGGTCCCGTTAGCAAGAGCATAACCAAACCGACTGCCATACATGGGGCTGAGGGCAGTAACAGTCTGGGGGGGAAAGGGGGGAGAGAGAGGAAACAGCAGTGAAAACTTCTGCAATTTAAGTAACAGGGAACAGGCTGTATGATCTACCATATGATCTCTGCAGCACTTACATGGTAAATCAGTCTGTAGGAAGCACCGACTACTGAAGAGACTACTTTAAAAAATCAGCTTGAAATCACCAAAGGTCTTGTAGGATTTCCACACACAAGCTGCATTCCCAGTGTTAGGACACACTTTAGCAAGGATTGCAGAATTGCCCTCGAACTGTGTGCTTTGCCCAAGTATTTCCTACCACAGACAGCAACACAACTGCTCACAGGATTCCTGTGGTCATTAGTGCTAACACACTGTCAGTGAAAAACTAGTCCAAACACACAGCATTCCTTAAGCTTCAGGAGCTGAGGATGTCAAAGGTTCAACTTTACCTGGGTTAGGAAAACCCTACAGATGTTATTGGTAGAAAATCTTTGCCCAAGATTAATGAGATAAAAATTAACAGCTTCCATAGCTTGGACTTCTTTGGAACACAGCTGGAAAACCAGGCTAGGTAGTACCTGAATAAATAACAGCTCTGGGGAAACACCTGAGAGTCATAACTCAGCCTGTTTCTCACTCCTTCTGAGACCCATTCCTCATTGAGCTAAGGTTCTCAGTGCTTGGAAATGCAGGTTTTTCCACACACTAGAGATTTTAATGTCAGCAGGAACAACTGCAATCATCTGTCTGGTCTTCTGTAAAATGCAGCACAAGAGACTTCCTTCAATTGAATTCTTCACCAACTTATTTAAACTCAGCTGACTGAGCTCCTTGGGATTTTTTAGCATAAAATATGCAAACCCTTTATCCTTTCCTCGCACAATCTTCTCCAAGTATCAAAACCCTCTAAATTACAGGCACCCAGTAAGGACAAAAGACCCCAGCAACAGTCAGAAACTCAAAGGTAACACTCCCTAAATCTATACCTGATTGTCCATTGATAACAGTCACAGCACTCTACAGCTTCAGCTTCACCAGAGCAAGTGATTAAACAGACAAAATGCAAACTGTTCAAGACTTCCAAACCAAGCCATTGTTCCCCGAATTTACCCTCCCAAAAAGAAAGCTTTAGGTGTAGCTGTGTCTTCCTAAATTAGAACAGTAGGACTGTAACAGGCCTCCTAAGACTCTGCAGGTGTGAATTTAAAACAATTGTATCACGGGCCTGGAAATAAATCACAGATGAGAGTGATGGACCTGTAGCTGCTCTTTAACTAGAAATCACGACGTGACTGGACTGGCCACTGCACACACAGCAGGATGGATTAGAGGCCCAGTTCTAATTCCAGCCACAGCAAGAGCCTCCTTTCCTAGGACAGTGGATTTGTCCTTTATAGCTCTTCCTAAGTGGTTTAACAGCTGAGCCTCTTAGTCCCACCTCGGGCAGTGGGGAGACCTCAGATCTTTAAGCACAAAGGCTCCTAACAAGCCCTTCCTCTACCTCAGCTCCAGAGGGGCCGTGAGAAGACTGAGAACACTCCTAAATGCTGTGAAAAGGCTATTTTACTCCCTTCCAGGAAACCAAAATCTAACAGTGGAGGTCTTCCCTCATTTCTTAAGCTAAATAGCATCTCCTACACCTTTTA
This sequence comes from Platyrinchus mystaceus, assembly GCA_035041135.1. Classification (NCBI taxonomy): domain Eukaryota; kingdom Metazoa; phylum Chordata; class Aves; order Passeriformes; family Tyrannidae; genus Platyrinchus; species Platyrinchus mystaceus. Next base: position 12,592,661 of record JAWWLV010000021.1, read on the forward strand.
TGCATCCCTCTGCAAACCTTTTTGCCCCATGCCTTACTTTAGTCACCACAGCCCTTCTTAGACAGCCAGTGCATAACTCCAGTAGCAACATAAACTTCCAGTTTTGCCTGGGCATCCCCCTTCTGCCCTGCCATGCACTGCCTGGATACACACAGGGGCAAGTTACATCATCAGGAGTGTGTCAATTTGAGGAAATCTGTAGGTGTTCTTTTGCTCAGAGGGCACTCAGAGCTTCAGTCACAACCCAGTAACCTTAATCACCCTGGGACACAGCCCTGACCTTCAGCCAAGCAATAGTCACTTTACTCAACCAGCTGAAGGTTTGTAAATAAACAGAACAAAAAAAAAAAAACTGTGTAATGAAAGACATTATTAAACTCTAACTTCTGCAGTTCTAGCAGAATAGATACTGTGCCAAACAGTTAAGTAACTATTTAACTACATGATAAATCTGAACCAGAGAAGCTTTCGAGTACACAACACTTTCAGCTCCATCAGCAACTATAACAAACATCAGGCAGAAGTAATTTACCTCTGTCTCTGACATCTCTGCCACGATCTCATCTTCTTTAAACACCCGGATATCAAAATCTTCAGAGCCAACAAGAAGCTGAAAACAAAACAAAAAAATGTATCTTAAAAATAGTTATTTAAGCTAAGGAAATAAAAAGAATATACACCAGGATCCAGAGAAGAAACAAATATTCCAGGTCCAGCAGTGAAAAAGTTTTAACAGCTGTTTGAAGAGCTGCCAGTGGAGCAAAAAGTTACCCTCTGTCAAGACAAGATTTCAGAAGTCTCCTGTTGATCAAGTATTAGCTACTCATTTTTTTTGGTCAAGTCAGTCTCTACAAAAGCAGAGTGAAATATCTGGGGTAGAAATGAGAAAAGACACTTTGGAACATCAAGGCTCTGCTCTTTTCTTACTGTAGAAGATTCAGTGTTACAATTCATAACTGCAATTATATATATATACATATATTCCCATTGTTTGTTTCACATCATATCAGCAAGATGTGTGTTACACGTTATCATCATTTCAAATCAGCAGAGCAAACACTATTTCATTTCCCCATGTCACTATAAAGAAACAGGAGGGCTGGATCTGAAGGCAGATTTCTTGATTTCACCAAATATAAGTGAAGCTTTTCACAGCACAGCTCCTTAAGAGCTCACTTTTTCTTTATTATTATCATTTCACTACAAGACCACAAGACCAGCTGAATTCACGTGTAAACGGTTACAAACCTCAGTTTTGCCGTCCCCGTCAAAGTCAAACAGCGCTAACGAACGAACGTTGTCTCCAGTGACCTAAAAACACAAGGACAGCCCTCAGTGCTGGTGACAGCTGCCAGAAGCTGCACTGTTTTTATTATCTCAACTGCAACAGAACAGTTGACAGAGTCAGTGCTCAAGCAACATCTCAGTGCACTGAATACACAAGCAAAATACAATTTAAGGTCTGAGATAAATTAAGGAAGATCGACAACCAAATTAATATATTCACACATAAAGACACCCAAGATGAATTAGTGCCATTGAAAGAATGTTCTAATAAGATCAGAACCACTCTGCACAGCCTTACCGTCCAAAAACGGTCATTTCCTTCATGATCAAAACCCTGCAGGGCACAGTTCCCACCAATAATAGCAAGTGGAGGTGAAATATCTCCAAGCTTTCCAAGAACTATTGCATTGGCTCCATCTGAAACCTACAGGGAAACATCAAAGGAAGAAGAAACAGCAGACAATAAGACATCAGAGTACACAAATCAAGGAGAGAGCTTCCACCTTTACCACTGTCATTGTAGTGAGCTCTGAATGCCTATTAATTTTTTTTAATTTTTGTCTTGCTAGGTGATGTGTGACATACATCACATTCACATCTTCATTTTGAAATATTGCAGATATTCTACAGAAAAAGTGTTCTGAATACAGTAGTAGAATTAATACATAGAACAGAAGCACAATTAATTGACAACGTAATGTAGAAACTGCGAGCTCTGGAATGGAAAGAAACAGAAAACAATGGAGTTACTAAAAAAAGCAGACAGTTAAATTAACTTGCCTCTCTGTAAAACAAATCTGAGTTGTTATACACGTCATAAGCCAATAAATTAGTCTGTGTTCCAACCAGGAGACAATCATAACCCAGCTGAGGGTTCAGCACTCCCGAAGCCAGACAAGTGATCCCTTGGTTAATGTTGAGAAGAGAAATGTCCGAGTCTTGGTTACTTGGCACCATTCGGTTTGTGCTTGTTCTCTGCCCTCGGGCATGAGGATTGTGAATAAAAACCTGCAGAAACAGGGATGTAAATATGAACACAAAGCACGTATCTGTGTATACAAACAGCAAAGACTATTGTTTGGATAATAAATGCGAGGGGGAAGAAGGGCATTCACTTAACCTACGTGAGGACAAAAGACTGGGGGTTTTGCTGACAATAGTATTTCTCACAGTTATTCTTTAACCTCTACCAGAAAAAGGGAAATGGCAGGAAAAACTGCTCTGGCCAGTGGAGTTGCAAATTGTTTTGTTTGTTTCTGAAAATGACAACTGACGAGTCTCCAGAGTAAGGCAAAAAAAAGCAAACCAAAGGGAACAACAACAAACTAAACAAATTACATCCAGCTGGTAACAGTGTTTGCAAACCACCCCAAATATTTAGGACAATTTACCTGGTACCTATCTGTAACCTCCATCTGTGGGTGAGCAGGGTTAATTTAAAAAGGAGCCTGTGATAAATAAGGTTTTGTTCTCACTGACCAATATTCAGTCACTGTAATTATCTGGAGCCAAGTCAGAGGATCTCAGGATATTATGCTCGACAGCTTTTGCTTTCTGGCTGTGCAGTCTGTGCCTTGGACGAGCCCACATTCTGTGCTGTTCCTAAAGGCTCCAAAATAATAATGCTGGGAAGCATCACAGATGAACCCTGCTTGTATTTACAACCACCCAATTGCCTCTGTGGGTTGGTGCTTCAGCCTGTGTTTTGTTTATTATTCAGACTGTAGCTAACCCCGTACGTTTACATCTCAAACTCACACAGGGCACACGGGGTGCAGTCTGTGCATCACCCACAGAAACCTCGGCACCGCTGCCGTTATCAGCACCGAGCTCGGTCTGTACCCCTGCCAAGGCTCATGACTGAGAACCGTACGGCCAAACCCACGGCTTGAAAAAAAAAACACCCCGGACTGCTAGAAAACGTGCGAGTTTCCTTGGCAACTTGGGTTCGTTGACTGGAGGGGGCCGCTGGAGTCAGCTGCTCCAACAGGGTTGCTCTGGGTGGTGTCCAGAGGGCTTTCGAACACCTCTGGGCAGGAGGCTCCGCAGCCTCCCCACAGTGCCCGTGCCCGGCCGGGTCAGGCGGGGTCGATGTTCCCGCAGGGGCTCCGAGCCCCGCACACAGCCCCGGCGGAGCTCGGGCCGGGCCTGAGGGCGGGGGGGTCAGCGCGGCTCCCGCGGCCCCGCGGCCGCTCCTGCCCCCCGTTACCTTGCCCGCCTGCGTGGCGGCCGCCAGGCAGGGGTGCGTCCCGTCGTACCGGCCCAGCGCCACCATGCGGGGCAGGATCTTGTGGTTCAGCTTCAGCGTGAACACGGGCACCAGCATGGTGGGAGCGGGGAGCGGGACAGCCGGACCGGGGAGCGGGACAGCCGGACCGGGCCGGGCCGGGCCCCGGGGCCGCCGCCACACGCGGATTCCCCCGGCGCCGGCAGTGGCACCGCCCGCGCGCACGCGCGGCCGCCGCGTCAGCGGGGAGGGCGAGACCAACGGGGGGAACCGGGAGGGGGGGGAGGAGGCACTGGGAGATCGGGGAGATGGGACTGGGGGAGATGGGAGTGGGACTGGGGGGTAATGGCAAAGGTGTGGGGAGCTGGGGATCAACTGGAGTGTGGCACCGGGAGAGGTAGGGGGGCATTCACAAAGGTCGGGGGGGGGGGTAAATGGAGGTGTTAGGGGGCATCTGAGGGAGCTGCGGTGGGGGATTGGAGGGGCCAGGAGAGCTGAGGGGCGGTTTGGGATGCAGGGGGGCAGTCAGGGGAGATGGAGGGCAACTGGAGGTGTGGAACTAGGGGAGGCGTTTGCAGAGGTCAGGAGAACTGGGGGAGCAACTGGAAGTACTGGGGCAGGTGGCAGAGCTGGAGGTGGGAGGTCGGACACAATTGTCCCCTGGGCGGCTGCGGTGACCCCCAACATGCACATTG
>JAWWLV010000021.1:12596978-12614345 GCA_035041135.1 Platyrinchus mystaceus
TACCCAGACCCTCATGGATTCCAGTACCCAGACCCTCATGGATTCCAGTACCCAGACCCTCATGGATCCAGTACCCAGACCCTCATGGATTCCAGTACCCAGACCCTCATGGATTCCAGTACCCAGACCCTCATGGATCCAGTACCCAGACCCTCATGGATTCCAGTACCCAGACCCTCATGGATTCCAGTACCCAGACCCTCATGGATCCAGTACCCATCCCAGGGTGGATTCCAGTATCCAGACCCTCATGGATCCAGTACCCAGACCCTCATGGATCCAGTACCCAGACCCTGCAGAGCCCACTCCCTGCCTGGCCACAGGCTGGATAGGGAAACCCTGGCTCAAGGTCTTGACTTTGAAAGTTCTTAATTTACTTTGGCCTTAAGAAATATTTTACCACGATAACCCTCACGGGTCCGTAAATACACCGTGCCCGAATCCAGCACCTGCCATCCACTGACACGTTATCACCCCCATCCCAGCAAGAGGCAGGTTTGGAAAAGGGCACACTGGAACAACAGCTCTTCCTTCCCTGCAGAGGCCACCGGAGTGAGGTAAAGATTCCTTTATTTCCAGGAGAGCTGGCAGGCGGGTCCCAGATGGCGTTTATTTGTGCGCTGGCCGAGCCCTGGCCAGCAGCAGCATCCCTGCCCTGCATGAGAAGGAGGCTCTCAAAGGCACTGCTTGAGTGGGGATCATGCAATTCTGAACGGGACAACCTCCTTTTCCTCTCTTTTTCGTTGTTTTCACCAGATTTTTCTGGCACCTCCATCAATGTGCCATTATCCTTGCGGATAAGGAGGCAGCAGTTGTGAGCAGCATGTTGAAGAGGGTGTTCTTTTGCCCTTTGTGGCTCTGTTTGGGGTGAGTGTGGGTCTCGGTGCCAGCCTTGCAGTGGGTCCCCCCTCCTTTGTGCTGGTTTTGCTAACGGAGCACAAAGGCAAAGCACCAGCGTGAACTCGGGCACGCAACGGGGTGTTGCTCAAAGCCAGCAAACACTGCTGCCCTCACAGGGAAAATCACAGAATCCTAGAATGGTTTGGGTTGGAAAGGACCTTAAAAATCATCTACTTCCTTCCACAGACACAGACAAAATCCCCAGGTCCCCTCCCAGCAGTGCCAAGCATTGCTCTGCTGGGCTCCACAAACCCAACTGAGCAAAATCGGGGGAAAACCAGCTCAGAGACCTTTTTAAACTGTAAATAGATGAGAATTTCAGCTTCTCACAAATATGTCTGATTTGAGCTGTAAATATTATTTTTCATCACTAATTATGGTATTGGGTTTGGCACGTCTGCAACACGGTTAAATTACAGCTGCCACTTTGAATTGGCTGGCTCTGAAACTCTTAATATTGAAATCATGGCTTTTAGCACTCATTTCCCTTCGTTTGAAAGGCTCATCATCTATAAAATAAAATTAAATTATATTTACTTATTTTATAAATAAAAAGAATAAAATATAATAAAATTTATTTACATCTAAATGTACAGCATCCAGTCCTGAGTCCCGAGCAGAACTTGGGACAGGCATCCTTCCCTTTCCCCACTTTTATAAGGGGGAAAATCCCATACAATCCTCTCTGAGCTCTGGGGTTTCACTGCTGCACAGATGGGAGGTGCTGTGTGGCCAGGACCAGTGTGGCTGAATTTGAGGGATTATTCAGCTTGTTCACTAGAGTAGGGGGGTCTTAAAATCCAGCAAGAGATCATCACCATCCTCCTTCCTGGATACTCTGGACAGGCTTGGCAAGGCGATGCCCTGTGACCAGTGTTTGCTCTTTTCCAGCTCCTGGGGGAAAAACAACTTTATATACGTAATAGAACAGGTAGAACGGAATAACATAATGATTTAATATAGTATTTTAAAGCTGATATTATTTAATATAATAAGATATATAATAAAGATATCTGTTATATAATCAAACATGCTTGGCATGGGCTGCTGGCTTCCTAGGCAGGTTGCACAGAGAAGCTGGCCATGACTCCACAACAGGTACCAGGATCATCACCCACCCAGAAGCTGTTTCTTGGCAAAGACTTAAGATCTCACTGAAAATTCTCAATGCCTTTACCTGCCTGGCAGTGCTAAGGAGCACTCAGATATCGAGTTCAGAAAAGTTTTGGCAAGAATAACTCTCTCCAGCCTTTGAGGAGGGGATAATATGGCTGAGGGGAGTGGGGAGGGACAAGCAATTGCATCCCATGCATATCCCTGGGGTGGAGGGATGGAAAGAGCTGTTGTTCCAGCTCCTGCCTCTGCAGCTGTGCTGCTCTCAGGGAGGCAGGATCCGGCCCTGCAGCTGAATCAGTCCCGGGATAGGCACAAGGATCTCTGGATCTCAGGAGCCAGGCTATGAAGACATCAAGGAAAATATCACATCCTTTTATTTCACACCTTTATACCAAGGGGGTTGATGTTTTCTTCGCAAGTTCAGGCAAGTTGCCTGCTTGACATCCCAGGGGATTACTCATCCCCTCTACTCTTGGCTTCTAATTAGCAACTAAAGGGGAATAAAATAATTAAATATGCCCAAGGTAACGATACTTGGAAACTCTGGGTCACGTTTCAGCCAGGGGAGGCGGCAAGTAGTTGGAGCAGGTGAGTTTGAAGTCTGTGGGAACCTGAAAGACACAAAAGGGAAGGGAAGATGTAAGGGTAAGAAAAAAAAACAAAAAAAAAACAAAAAGAAAACCCAAATAAAAAGAAGAAAATCCAAATTGTACACTGGGAAAGCATTAGATTGGTGAGTTTAAATGATGCCTAGAGTTAAGGTGATGCTTAAAACCTGTCCTGCAGATGCCAGCAGTGTTGGGCAAGGTAGGGGACACCTGGGGACCCCCTTTCCTGGGAGGGTGTGCAGGGATGCTTGGCAGCCCCTGACCCACTGGTTCTCTGCTCTCACAGGTGGGGGACAAGGTAAATTCAAGCCCTTTCATTTCCCAGCCAAAGCTTGGTTGGTCCTCACCCCCTTCCTTCCCTTGGGGGCTGCAATTCAACCCTTGTTAGACCTCGAAGTAATTCCCATTAACATTTATGAGAATTTCATGATCAAAAGAGGAATCAGCCCTTTCATCTTCCAGACATGCCCAGACACACATCACCCATCCCCAAAAGCCTGTACAGCCGGGTGGGAGCTTGCACCTTGTGCTGGGGTCCCCCAGGATGCACACCCCAAAACCAGGGGGGGCTTTGCACGGTCAGTTGGCCCTCCTAGCCCCAGTTCATGGCATCACTTCAGCATTTCTTCCTTTCCCTTCTCCCTGAAAATCAACAGTTAGCAAATCCCCACCCTCCCTGCGCTATTTCGAGGGGAAGGTAATATTGATAGCTCTGCTCCAGATAAGAAATAAGGAATAAGCGCCAAGCCCTTGCCCGGAGCCATAGGATGAGCCGGCAGCTGAGCCCGGCTCATAATCCCGGCCTTGGGAGTCGCAGCCCTGGCACAGCCGGCTGGGTCTCAGGGCGGCTCCCCGAGATCCCACATCAAAGCTCTGCCGGCTTGTGAAAGCCTCGCAGGACTGCACGCCCTGCAAGTCCCGCCGCCTGGAAACCTGCCCGGCCCCTTCCCACTGCCAGCGGCCCCCGCTGAAGGTGCCTTCCTCTGGCTACGGGCGTGACGTGGGCCAGGGAAGTCCACCAAGGAGGGCATTTCCCCGGGAAAACGAGGACTAGGGATATATTTTCCCAAAGCTGCAATCAAGGTGCAGGCAGGGAAGGAGGCAGCTTCCCAGGAGGGAAGACGTGAGGAGGGAAATCATCTGATGTTTGCCACTGAGAGAGGAACAAGTTTTTGCTCCCCATTTTCTGGGAAAAAGAAAGAAGTCTACACTGCCTGAGGTCACCCCACTGATCCGGTTTCACTCCCAAATGGTTTCCAAGGCTTTGCCTATGCACATGGGGAGCGGTTGGGAATGGCTTCCCAAGGTAGGCGAGAGGTGATTCACCCTCTTCCTCCCCTGCCAAAGGGCTGGCAAGCACTGGCAAAACAAAACGACGTCAGCACCCATTTCCTGTGTTTTAAACACTTGTTTATCATCAGCAAACAATAACCTGAGATTCCCGTCGATCAAAGCCGTGCCTGCTTTCTAAGCATCAATCACTCCCATGGCTTCCTGCTGGCTTTCAGCACTTCGAGTGTGTGGGGTGTTTGCTGAGAGCTAAAATAAGGCCCCTTATTCTCTCTATTTGGGTTTGAAAGGCTGGTCCCAGGTGGGCTGTGTCTTCATGCACCCCTGGCAGCTCGGCCCCAGCCAGCCCTGGCGCTCCTGCCCAGAGCCCCACAGGAAGAGGCAGCTGGAGCAGGCAGAGCCTCGCTGCCCTCGCTGCCCTGCATCAGCACCCTGTCTGGAAAGCAAGAGGCAACAGTGAGGGGCAGTGTACCCCCAGGGCCTGTCCCCGGGGTGTCTGTGCTGTGCCACACTGGGTTCACAGCTCCCTGCATCCCTGCCCACAGTCCGTACCCCCCGAGCTGGGTGCTTTGCCAGCAGAGCCCCCCAGCTGCTGGGAATTGTATCTGTGGGAAGGACAGGTCACCACCCCCAGCACTGCTCTGGAGGGGATGATGAGCCCAGAGAGAGCGCTCTGGGGAGACCTGTGCCATCAGAGAGGAGAGAGGGGCTCCTGCAGTTGACTGCAGGGTCCTCTGAAGGTGATGTGCTGGGTGGCTGCACCACGGGCAGCCGGAGGCTGATGCAGGTCCATCACAGGCTGCTGTGTGCCCATGGGCGACTGCAGCCACGTGTTCTTCAGCAGAGAGGCAGGGCAGACCTGTGCCAGGTCACCTCCACGGGAGCTGGCTGCTGTCCTCCTCGCCTGCCTGGCACCAGCCCTGAGTCACTGCCAGTCACCGGCACCAGCCCTGGCACCGGCCCGTGGCTTTCAGCAATCGGCACGAGGCGCCCCGGGTGTCAACAGCAGCAGGTGCCTCCGACACGTTGTCCTGAAAGCTGTCAGCCTCCTTCACTCCTTCCCAGGGAGCTCTGTCCCTCACATGCCCACGGTGATGCTCAGCCATCCCCATCCCACCGGTGAGCATCATCTCCGGCTCTGCCTGGAGCACTGGAGCTGCCGCTGACTCACCCCTGTTAATCTGCCAGGCAATCTCGGGGTGATGGCCACGGCTATGCTTGGGGACAGAGCCAGGAATCCCACGCAGGGGACAGGAGTGCCAAGGGGTACAGCTCTGGCACGGCAAGGGCTGGTGAATAAATGCTGTGCAGGGATCTTGCCCATTTTGCTGGGCTCTAGGGAGCAGCATCAGGCTCATTTAAATGCTGGGGAACCCCCAGGCTCTCCCAGCAAATGGAGGGCAGGGGCCAGAAGGCAAACTGAGGCTGGCAAGACTTTGTCACAGGGGGTATTTAAGCAGCAGGAAAGTGCCCCTGGGATCCCAGCTCTACAGCTTATCACCCCAGTCACAGGTCGCTTCTGTCTGATTGTTAATCCGCTGCTCCAGCCCTATCCCAAAATAATTACAGAATGGACCAGGAGCAATGCAAGATCTCCCAGAGTCCTGACCCCCAGTCCTGTGTCACCTGGAAGATGCTTTATTCCTTTGTGCAGGCAGGAAGGAAAGAAGGTAAAAAGGGCTGGAGTCTGAGCTGAGAACAGATACTGGAGAATCTTTCCTGCATCCCGTCCTCTCATGGCAGAGATTGTTCTGTTCCCTGAGCGTGGGCTTCTCCTCCCTTCCCCCAGGCTGGAGGAGAGGGACCACTTTGGAGGGGCCGACTGTCCCTGCATTCCTGGGCCACTACCAGCTGGGGACAGGGACAATCTTTGCCTGGGTGGTCAAGGGTGCTGGCTGGTGGGGGAGGACACAGCAGTGCATTGCTGTTCCCCATGCACCCATCTCAACAAGGCAGGAAGCATTTCCTGCAGTATTCCTGCACTGCTGGTTGGTTATTTGGTTATTTCAGGAGCAGAGCAAGTGCAGGACCCCAGGGAGAGATGTTCCCCTCTGCCATGACACCGACACAGCACCGGGGGCTGGCGGTGTTCCCAAGCAGGTGTTCCCCACTCGCACATGTGATCCCCACTTGTTTGTTTCCCTGCTCCCGCAGGAGCCACCAACCCTTGGCACACGCCCTGTCCCTGGCACCGGCCCCTGCCATCACGCCCCAGTGCATCAGCAGCAGTGTGACACTCACACGACCTCGCAGGGCTGGCACACGGGGCACCAACCATCTGCTCCAGGGGGGCAGAGCTGAGGAAGGGGCCCATCGAGCTCTGCCTTCTTCAGGCTTTTCCATACTGATTTCCCACACTGGCCTGATGAGGCTGGAGGAGACGCTGGGTTGGGGTGCTGGCAACACTCCCCATCAGGTCACCCGACAAGCTCCTGACAAGCCCAGACAGCTGAGTGGTAAAAATACTCCCTGGGCCGTTGTTTCGGCTGGATTAGCATCGAGGAACCACCTTAGCCAGGCACCACAGGCCAGGATAAAACCCCAAGGCAAAGGAGTCTCAAAGCAGGGGGCAGCTGGGATGGGGTACCACCAACCCCAGGGAGCACACAGAAACCCCAGGGGTGAGGAGGACGGATGCTCCACGGCTGGCAGTGCCTCCTGCACACAGAGTACTGTCCCCACACCCAAAATCTCAGCGAGCATCCTTTTTTTTGTGCGTGCCCTCCACCCCGAACCCTCCCTGCTCTTTCGAGTGGGTGGGTAAAACCCGCCGGAGGAGTTGACCAGGGTGATGGCAGCTTGCCCGTCCCCCTCCTCCCCTGCACGGAAATTAATTCAGACGAGTGGGCCGGAGCAGCAGCGCAGCCAGGAAGGAGACGGGGCCCCCGAGGTGCCGTGCCCGGCGCCGAGGGGACGTGGGTGCCGCCGTCCTGGGGCGCTGGGAGGGCACGGCAGGCTCCGGCCAGGCCAGTCCAGCTTGTTGCTGCTCCCGCTCGCGGGGAGGGTGTCAGAGCCACAGGACAGGGGCTCGGGCAGGGACTGCACCCCTGTCACCTCGCTGTGCCAGCTCCCCATCACCCCACTGTGCCAGCTCTGAGAGGAGGGGACTGGGATTTCCCACCAGTGGTGGCGGTCCCGGGATCAGTGTACTCCCTGAGTCATCCGGGGGCTCGGCAGATTGATTTTGGCATCAATCAATTAATCAATCAATCAATCATCACTCCCTGGGTGCCCCCCCTCAGCCCCTAACCCCTGGGAGCAGAGCAGCACGCCCAAGGCAGGTGTCATCCAGGTGTGATGAGATCTGGCCGTTCTCTGCACACCCCCCAAGATCCCAGCAGAGAGGGGTGGTCACCCCGCCAGCCCTCCCTGCTGCCACAGCGCCCCAGGGAGGGGGTGCGGGGGGCTGAGGGAGCCCCGGGTCACGCTGGGCCGCCCGGGCAGTGAATCAGCAGCGCCCGGGGCAGCAGCGGGGCTGAGCCGTGCGCAGGCTGCAGGGGCGGAGGTTTTGCACTCGCTCTCGCCTGGCCAAGGATAAATAGGAGGCGGCTGCGAGTCCTGCCAAAGCTTCTTCCCGCTGCCCGACGCGCCCGACAGCCGGCACCCAGCCCAGCCAGACATGGACTCCCAGGATTGCCCTTGTGCCACGGGTAAGCCAGAGCTTCCTCCATCCCTGGGGCAGCGGCAGCCCGAGCAGCGCAGCGGGAACACCGGCGCTCCCGCCCGCCGGCCTCCCTCGACATTCCCGAAGCTCTCTCTCTTGCCGGCTGGGCCGGCTGCTGAAATCCTCTCCTAGCTTTGCGATGTCAACACTGGGAAGCGGCTGGGAATACCCTGACCTTCCTGCTGATCGAGGTTGAGGCATCAGCGGATGCTCGGAGGGGCAGCGATGCTCTCCCCCGCGGATCCCTGGGATATGCGGATCAACTCCCATCACCTCCTCTCAACTCCTTTTTCTCCTTTTCTTTATGTTTTAGGTGGCACCTGCACCTGCGGGGACAACTGCAAGTGCAAAAACTGCAAATGCACATCATGCAAAAAAGGTAAGAGGGATCCCTGAGCCCCCGGGGGGCAGAAATACTCAGGGGGTGTTTCACTACACATCCCAAGTACAGTGAGAATCCCACCCCGTTGCCAGGCCATACAAGCCACCCAGTATCACCTAAACCCTCACTAGCACCTCAGGCTCAGCACAAGAGGATGCCTGGGAAGGAAACCAGCACTGGGATTTCTTACATGGGTGCTTCTGATGCTGTCACCCCAGCAGAGGCGTGTGCAGGAGGGTTTGCAAAGAGAGGGACTGAGGGGACCCCAGTGAGCCCTTTGGGGTTCCTCACCCTTTTGCTGCCTCTCCAGTGCTGGCCCTGGCTGCACAAACACCCTGGGAGATGCTGCCAGGGTTGGAGATGCTGCTATAAGGGAAGGATGTGGATACATGGGATGTCTTCAAGCCAGTGGGATCCCCCAAACCCTACTCTGAGAGCCCCCAGGAAAATATATCCCTCATACGTTTTTCTCTCTCCCCCAGGCTGCTGCTCCTGTTGCCCGGCAGGATGTGCCAAGTGTGCACAGGGCTGTGTCTGCAAGGGACCCCCCTCTGCCAAGTGCAGCTGCTGCAAATAGGGGACCCCTGGCTGCACATATGGGGGGCTGAAGAAGAATAACCTTATTGTGTATGTTGGTTGTCTTTTTTTATATATGTGTTCAGATTTCTTTAGTGTTTGTCACCTAAATAAAGTGATATGTATATAAAGGTCCATAAGGAACTTGGCACTTCTGTTGGAGGGGGCGGTTTCCCTGGGGAGCAGGAGGGAGGGCAGTGTGTGTGGGGGGTCATGGCAAAGCGCCTGCATCTTATTTTTGCTCCTTTCTTCCAGTCTTGGCTCTGCTCTCCCTACCATCAGCTCTGACTCTTGTTCTAACACTTGCCCTACGCAAGGGTTTTTTTTTTCCCCCCCGCCCTGTTGTTACCCAAGGGCAAATCCCATGCTCTCTCTCCTCCACCAGAAATCCTCGGGGCTAATGAGCAGCTCATTATTACAAGCTTTCACTTTAATAACCACCCCAGCCCTGCCCATTTCCAGGGGGAACATTTCCATGGCAGGTGGGGCGCCAGGAAAACAGGTTTAGTTTTTTTCTCCTGGCAGTTTAGTTGAACTGGCTGGAAGAACCACATTGCTTATCCCCCCAGCACCTCTGACAGCCTGGCTGGCTGCTTCTGGCAGGCATCAGGTGAGCTGGTTCCCCACCATGGGGTGCAGTGCCCACTATGGGAGGTGATGCCCACACCAGGGGGTGATGGCCACTATGGCCTGCAATCCCCACACCAGGATGCAACGTCCGTGATGGGATGTAAAGCCTGTGATGGGATGTGATGCCCATGCCAGGGTGTGAAGCCCACAGTGGGATGTGATGCCTGCAGTGGGATGTGATGCCCATGCCAGTGTGGGATGCCCAAGCTCAGCCCTCCTGCTGCCCGAGCTCTGCGCCCCAGGCACCAAGTGCCACTGTGCTGCCTCCCAGGACACACAAGGGGTCCTGCCTGTCCCCACATGCCCCAAACACAGTCTTTCATGGCCTCCTTTCAGCTGCAAAACCTTTCCTGACCTATCCAGTCACCACTGCCAGGCCTCAGCCAGGCTTTTGGCACAGCCAACAGCACAGCACCCCTGCCCACTGGCAGCTCACAGTGCCAACCCCTGGGGGATCCCCTTTGCTCCAGGAGGGCTCCTCCCCCAGGGTGTCCCTGAGATGTCACCATCACCCCACACCTCTGACGGGTGTGAGCCCATCCCTGTGCCAGCTGAATGTAGGGCAGGGCAGGCATGGAGAGTCACACTACACTCTGTTCTGCAAAGAGCAGGGTGATCTTTATTCCTTCTAACCCAGAGAGATTTAAGTGCCAACCATGCAAAGATATCATTAGTGAGCACACAACGGGGGTGAAGGAGAGGTTGCTAATGGGGTTTATCACCAAATGTGGTTTACGCAGCGGGACTCACAGCACAGGTCCATCTTTGCTGGTCCCTGTGGGTGTGCACTGGCCCTGCCCCATGGCTCTGCACTGTGCCCATCCCTGTGCCCCACAGCAGTGCAATGGGAAGCAGCTGTTGGATGCTGTTCTTCTTGCAGGGGAAGCGAGGGGCAGACAGGGGCTCCAGCAGCCCAACTCTGAGCCCTGAGACCTGTGCTGGGCAGCTGCAGCTCCACTGCTCACTTTATGGCTGCTGCAGAATCAGAGTTGGACCTGGCACTCCTCTTACATGGGAACAGCCTTGGGTTTAACTCCTTCCTGCTCCAGGGAACTGGAATACCATCAGCAACACAGGAGACCCTCCCTGACCTCTCCTCTCCCCACTGCTGTCCAGCATGTGCCTTGCACCCCGACATTTCTGCAAGCCCACGGCTTGGGGAATGCATACTCATCCCCTGTCCTGCCTGTGGGGTGGAAATTACTGAGTGGAAATTCCTCGATTGGGAAACCAGGCATTTTCCAGGCTCTTTTCCCATCCGAGCTTCACACACGGTTCTGTGGGGATGCTGTGCTGTCCCTTCCTGCTCACAGTGACGTGGGCCTGGGACAACGTGTCCCGGAATTCAGCACAGCCCCTCCATGTGTGACTCGCAGAATTCCTGGGAGCCTGGGAATTCCCCTGCTTTCCCCGCGGCTTTGCCCCTGCGCACTCATGCCCAACTTTTGGTGTGGCCCCGTGCAGGGGTGCACGATCTCATTTTGGGTGGCTGGGGGCTCTCATTTCCTCAATCCTGGGTGCAGCAGAACCCACCCCGTGGGAGGGAGGGCTGGGGGACGGGAGGCAGCTCCTTCCCGCAGCCCCTCGCCAGGGAGTGTCCGGGAGGGAAGTGATTTCACAACCCCTGTTTGTGTGCAGTCAGACCACACGTGCTCGGTGATTTCACCTCTCCTCCTTCCCGCTCAGTGCCGTGTGCAGTGCCTGCTGCCTTCGCCTCGCCGCTGCCTGCACACTGTGCCAGGAAAAAAACAACTCCGTGCTTTGGCAAACAAGCACGAGCCGTTCCCTGGCACAGCCTCCCAGGGCCACCGACTCTCTCCTGGTCGCAGGGCCCACTGGTGCAGCTCCATGGGGGCAGACCCTGCCTGCAGCGCTGGCTCCCAGCCCAGGCTTGTGGCGTGTGTGACACCACCAAGAGCAGCGGGCACAGGGACGGCCTGGCCCTGGCCCAGCCACTGTTTTCCATGCTGGATGTTGAACTGGCCACGGGCACATGCGGGGTGGTGGAAGCCAGTTGGCACATAAACACCATGACAAACACCTGTGGAAAACCCACAGGGATGGGAAACTGCGATTCCCAGCAGCCCTTGGCCGGCAATGCCATGTTCCCACACTGCATCCCCACGCTCACCCAAGCATGAAGCTGTGTCAGGGGAGGTTTAGGCTGGGTATTAGGAAAAGGTTCTTCACCCAGAAGGAAGTCAGGCACTGGAACAGGATCCCCAAGGAAGTGGTCACAGCACCAAGTTTGCCAGGAGCTTCAGGAAGTGTTTGGACAACACTCTCAGGCACATGGTGTGATTCTTGGTGTTGTCCTGTGCAGGGCCAGGAGTTGGACTCAATGATCCTTGTGGGTCTTTTCCAACTCAGGACATTCTATGATTCACCCCTCCTGGGAGGCCATTCGAGCACTCCAGCCCCGCAGAGCTACCCAGGACCATCCTGCTCTCCAGTGGGACACTGAGACAGTCAGTCCCATCCCCAGGGACAGCCCCATACACCCCATGGCCATCCCTGGGCTGGGGGGCACCGCCACACCGCGGCGCTGGGCACATGGGGGGCAGCGTTGCGGGGCTGTCCCCAATGTGAAGCAGCCGGTGACAGCGCCACGCTAGTGCTGTCACCGCCACGCTAGTGCTGTCACCGCCACGCCGCGCACACGCCTTCCTCTCGCTCCGCCGAGATGCGGCACCCGGCCGGGGACGGGGGTGCGGGCGGGACCCTCCCGCTTCCCCGCAGCGGGCTGGGAGCGGGGGAGGGCTGGCAGGTCCGTCACACGGGTGAGCACAGCACGGCCCCGGGTGAGCACGGCACGGCCCCACGGCACGGCCCCGGGGTGAGCACGGCACTGCCCCGGGGTGAGCACGGCACGGCTCGGGGCTCGGGCCAGCACCGCCCCCGGTGAGCACGGCCCCAGGGTGAGCACGGCCCGGCCCCACGGTACCGCCCCGGGGTGAGCACGGCACGGCTCGGGGCTCGGGCAGCACCGCCCCGGCTGAGCACGGCCCGGCCCGGGCTGAGCACGGCCCCGCCGCCCCGTGCGCAGCGCCAGCACCGCCCCGTGCCCGGCCGCATAAATAGCGGGCGGCCGGTGCTGCTCCGCATCCTTGCCATCCCATCGCACCGACACGAGCCGAGCCGACGCAAACTGAGCTAAGCCGACCCAAGCCAAGCCAAGCCGAACCATGGACCCCCAGGACTGCACATGTGCCGCTGGTAAGTGCCCCGTCCTGTCCCGGCTCACTGCCGGCTCACTCCCGGCTCACTCCCGGCTCACTCTGCTGTCCCTCCCTCCCCAGGTGACTCCTGCTCCTGTGCAGGGTCCTGCAAGTGCAAGAACTGCCGCTGCCGGAGCTGCCGCAAGAGTGAGTGGGGGGATCAGGGTGGGAAGATCCGGCCTTGCCCTGGGGAAGGGGGGCTGTCACTGCCCTGTGGGACCCCACTGACCCCCTCCATGCTCCATAGGGGAATCCCTCCTTGTTCTGTGGGAGCCCATGGACACTTCCCTGCCCTGTCAAACTGCATGGGGACCTCCCAACCCTTTTCCCGTAGACGATCCCCTCTTGCCCTGTAGGAATCCCTATGGAGATGCCTCCACTTCCCCATGAGGAGGCCCCTGCCCTGTAGGACCCTCATGGGATCCCTCCCTCTTCCTCTGGCCCATGGAGACCCCCTCAGCTCCTCTTTGGCAGAGGGCTGCCCCTGCCCTGTAGGACCCTCATGGAGACCTCCAGCGCACTGGGATCACAGCCCTGCACACGTTGAAGTGATGTTTCCCAGTGTCCACCGGGTACCCCTGCCCCGTAGGACTCCCCTTCCTTCCAGCCGCCTCCTAACTCTTGTGTCCTCCCCCAGGCTGCTGTTCCTGCTGCCCCGCCAGCTGCAGCAACTGCGCCAAGGGCTGCGTGTGCAAGGAGCCGGCCAGCAGCAAGTGCAGCTGCTGCCACTGACCCGCTCGGCTCCGCCTGTAAATAGCCGGCACGCTTCGGGGACGGGGGGGCACGGGAAACACTTCTTCTTTTTTTTCTTTTTTTTTCATGTTTTGTATTTTCTGTACCAGTGGTGAAACTGGATGGGAATAAAGGAGTTTGTTTCGAGGCACGAGTGCTGCTGTCGGGCTGGGCTGGAGGCTGAGTACGGTCGCCACTCATGACACCTGTGTGGGCATTGTCGCCGCGGGGTGCGAGGGGGCTGCTCACAGAGACCCCCGTGGCCTTCCCTGAGTGGGCTCTGCGCCTCCCTGGGGGGAGAAAGGAGTTTGGGACACAGGGCATGAGACAGCCCTTATCCTGCACACGGGGTGGCTCTGGGCATCTTTAAGGTGCTGGTCTCCCTGTGAGGACAGGGGTCATGCCTAGGGCGGTGGGCAAGCAGTGGCAGGGAGGGCTCCAGCCCTCTCCAGCCTTTCTTTGGCTCCATGGCAGGTGCCTCTGCACCACCCTGGGGCTTCCTCTGGGTCAAAGAGCTTGTGGGAGCAAGTGTGGGAGGGTGGCATGGGCTGGAAACGTGCCTGCCCTGCGCTGCTACTGGAGAGCACTTGGACAAGTCCTAGTGGGGACAAACCTCCCTTCCCCAGGAACTTGTGCTTCACAAACCCCAATCTATTGCAGAGCAGATCCCTTCCCAGATGGGCACTTTCCCTGCAGCCTCCCCGTGCCGAATACCTCCAGCTCCAGGGCTTGGCTCCTCCTGCCCTGGGCAGGAACACGTTTTGCAGCTCATTTTTGGGGAACACCTTGCTTGGAGCTGCGATGACCTTCAGAGGCAGGAGGGCAGATAACCACAGCCATGAATGCAACACTCAGCTGCCTGGATGAGGGGTGGCTGCTGGGAGAGGGGGAGGGAGGGTGCTGGGAAGATGCATGGGATGTGTTTTGCTTCCAAAAGTCTCTGCCAAGTGAAAGTCATTTTTCAAGCACCTGCTTGCCCATACATGTCCCCTGGGTGTGCCCCACCATGGATGCAGGTTCCCAGCCCTGCTGCCATCACCTTTTCTCTGCTTCTTGGGGCATTAGGACAGCTCAGCCTGGCAGGGATGTCTCCTCCAGCCCTTGGTGACAAGAGACCAGGGACAGGACCAATTTAAAAAGCAGCAAAATCGGTCCCTTTGGCACCCATGTAGTCCTTTCTGCTGGGCTGGGTGGTACAGGGTGGGTTGTCTGCAAGGGGGGAGTACATCAGTCCCCATGGATGCTCCAGGCACCCAGGGGAGCTGCTCACCCCTTCCCTGAAGGTTTGCCCAGCTTCAGCACATGGCTCTGCAGTGGGTGCCCAGCCTGCTCAGCACCCAGCCTTGCCAGTGAGAAAAGCAACACCCAGCTCAGCACCTATTTGCCTTTTAAATGCGTTGCCTTATTACATTGGTGCATCTTTGCCTAAGCAGCCTTCCAGCACTGCCTGTTGCGACAGAGGCTTAGTGCTGGAGATGGGCTATGAGGGTCTGCCCTGCCCTAAATGCATTAAAAAAACCATAAATCCCATGAGAAGACGCTTTGCTGGAAAACAAGCCTGGCTTGGCCACTGCAGCAGAGGGGCTGCAAGCTGAGCCCCCTGGGGCCGGGCACCCAAATCCTGCACCAGAAACAGAGCTGGGCCACGGATGGGGTTTCCCCTCACAGGAAGTGCCTCAGGCATCAACTGCTCCCTGTTTCCAGTGGTGTGGGCACACACCTCTGCACCCTACTGGTGCCAGCCTGCCCTGCCAGCTCCTGGTTCTGCCTGCACATCCATCTGGCAGAGGAACCCCCAGCCTCAGTGCCCTTTCCAGTCTCTCCAGGAGGGACTTGGGGTGAGGAAAGATACAGGATCAACAGAAAGGGTGCAGGCACCCATGTGAGGCACTGGCCTGGGATGTATCCAGCACCTGGCTTTTCCTGTAGCTGCTCTCAGTGAGGTGGCTGTAAGAGCTTTCTGGTCCCCTCAGGAGTATTTTCTGTATAAAAAAAGTACTTTTTGATGAAGCAGGAACTGCTCTCAGCCTGCAGACAGCTGTGTATAGCAGGAGAGTGATGGGAGCCTTTGCTTGATGCAAGAAGAGGCTGATGTGCTTCATCCAGCCCCCTCAAAGAAAAGCCCAGCTCAGTGTGCAGAGGAGGTTTGAGGTGACCATGCATCCCCCCTGGGCATCCAAGGGGAGCCAGGGCAGGGGGTCCTGGGTGCACCCCCAGTCAGGCAGCGCTGCAGCTGCCCATGGGGCTGCATTCAGTTCCACTTTTTCTGGCCCTGCATGAGCCCCAGAGGCACGATGGACGTTCATGACCCTGCGTGGTGCTGACATGATGACGACACGTGCCCTGTGCAGACGGGATGTGTGCCCTGTGCAGAGGAGGGGTGCCCTGGCTGCAGAGGGGATGAGCACCCTGTGCACACGTGGCACACACCCTGTGCAGAGGGGACATCGTCCTGTGCAGAGGGGACATCGTCCTGTGCAGAGGGGACAAGCGCTGTGTGCAGAGGGGACACGCACCCAGTGCAGAGCATAAACACACCCTGTGCAGACAGTAAACACACCCTGTGCAGAGGTGACAGGCACGTGTGCACAGGGGAAATACACCCTGCCCCAGGGAAAATGCACTCAGTGCAGAAGGGGAATCATAGTCACAGAATTGTTAAGGTTGAAGAAACCCTCTAAGGTCGTCAGGTACAACCAGTACCCCAGCACTGCCAAGTCCATCACTAAGCCATGTCCCCAGGTGATAGACCTACACGTCTTTTAAATCCCCCCAGGGGTGGTGACTCCCCCGCTTCCCTGGGCAGCCTGTTCCAGTGCTTGGCAACACTTTCAGTGAAGGTATTTTTACGAATGTCCAATCTAAACCGCCCCCGGCACAGGAGTGACAAGCACCCCATGCTCAGGGGCTGGGCAACCAGGGCAGAGGGGACAGTACCCCGTGCACCCACTGCAGAGGGGACGGGCACCCACGGAGGGGACAGCACCCCCTGCACCCACTGCAGAGGGGACGGGCACCCATAGAGGGGACAGCACCCCCTGCACCCACTGCAGAGGGGACGGGCACCCATAGAGGGGACAGCACCCCGTGCCCACCGCTCAGAGGGCTCGGGCCCCTCCGCAGGAGCGGCTCCTCCGCGCCGAGCCCTTCCACAGGGATCTGCTGCCACCTGCCTGCCCGCAGCACCGCTGCCCGCACAGCCCCGCATCCCTGCCTGCCCCGCGCCCTCCTGTCCCTGCCTGTGCCCGTTCCCTCCCGGTCTCGGCCCCTCAAGGGCAGAAATTGCTAAAACTACAGATTTACAAAGAACACGGACTCCAGGGAGCCAGGCAGGCACCCAGCATTGGAAAAAAAATTGATTTTTTGATGGTACCAGCCAGCTGCTGAACAACCAGTGAGCGTCACAGTTCAGGGAGAGCAACCTACCCACCTCAGAGGGGCAGAATTCGGGGTCTGCACTCTTTTTATTTGCTGGGGAAGGTGGCTGAGCTGGAATGGCTGTGTGAGTCACCTTCACCCCCTTGGAGACCCGAAGCAGGGCTGTCATTCATAGCAGAAGTGTTTATGGGCCTCCTTGCACTCTGATGGGGTCCTAAATCTCTGCTGTACCTCAGAGGTGCTCCTGCCCTGTGGGCTGGAGCATGGGCAGAGCCAGCATTGAGGCTGATAGCTACATTTTAGAGCCGCCTTGGGTGCTTTTCTATGCCCTAAGTGATGCTTGTGACTGTGAAAATGTGAACTGGCAGGACATGATATATGACAGCTCGAGAAAACTTGTATTTAGTGAGGAAAAGGTAAGAAACCCCCGGGAGACTTCAAGGAAAGCCATGTTTTGATGCGTGTCGTCCTGCATTCAAGAAGATACACCTGGGAAAATCCAGATTTAGGTGTTGAGGCAGGCTGGGATGTAATTCCAAACCCTCCTGGAGCTCTGGCAGCCTCGGTGCTGTGCCCTCTGCCCTGGGGAGCCTGTTCAGTGCCCACCACCCTCTGGGGGCAGGACCTTCTCCTGAGATCCAACCCGGACGTGCCCAGACTGGGCCTCCCTCACGCCGCGTCCCCGGGCCGTGTCGGTGACATGAGGGGGACCCGCGTTCCTCCGGGGAGTGACGGGGGGCAGCCTCGAACCCGCGGCCCTCGGAGCCGCCGCCGCCGCCGCCGCCTCGGCGGCGCTGTTCTCGCGAGGGGGCGCAGGGCGGCGGGCCGGGCCGGGCCAATGGGAGCGCGCGGCGCGGGGAAGCGCGGCCGGCT
>JAWWLV010000021.1:12616405-12643263 GCA_035041135.1 Platyrinchus mystaceus
CAGCTGATTTCAGTGTCTGTCTAATATCCTATAAATGTAATTGTGCTTTCCTTTAAAAACAAACAAAAATTTGACCACCTGCTCTTTGATTCCATCTCTGCATTTCTTAATCAGTTCCCCTGTCTGCAGCAGGGGGATGATGTTGCTGCCTTCCTCTCTGAAATGCCTAGATGTGCTGCTGCCAAGGGCCATGCAAGAGCTGGGGATAATTGCTGCTGCTCACCCAGAATTCTCCAGGCCTGCAAAATGGGCCTTTTGCTTATTCAGTTTTATCTCAGTGGACAGAAGCTGCCACGCTCTCTGGAGCAGCCCAGGCTTGGAGCCTGCTGGAAAAGCGCTTTTGCCTCAGATCTTGGCTGTGGCAAGTAGAGAATTACCAGCTTTCCCTCACTGCTGCACTCTCAACTGTCTGCCTTCCCCAGGAGGCTGAGCCTGACTCCTCACACTGGGTCTCTTGGGCCCCCTCAGGTGGAAACCTCTGTGAGAGGCCAACACTGAATTTCTTTGTCTTTTGTTTCCTATTTTGAGGAATCTTCCTGCAACTTGGGGGACTCTTGGTCCATCAGCTGTTCTGAATGTGGTGGGTGAGGCTTTCCTTCTCCCCTGTGATGTCTTTCTCCTTTCTTTTTCCCACAGCACTGGAAAAATCTGAAGTTTCTCAAAGTTAATTAATTAGATGACACAAATCCTGTCAGTAAGTGAAGTATAATAGACGCTTCCACGTGCAGGTTGGAGTATTTCAGCTTTGTGTCTTTCTGGTTATAGTACAGTAAAATGTTTATTGTGGCCATATCTGGAGTAGAATAGGTACAGCATTCTTCCTTAGATAGCATTGTAGTGCTCTTGAGGAGTTTTTAGCATTTTTTAGGTAATAAATCATCAATTATAATCAGTCTGAATAGACTTAAGAAACCTGTCATCCTTCCTATTTTCTTTTTGGCTTAAGTTCCGTCAACTTGTACAATATATAGTGCTTATGTGTGGTTTTGAATGTTGGGGAAACATTAAACTGGGGTTTAATGGAATCATAGTCTAATGCAGCAGCTTCTATTGATAAGTCATCAAAGTTGTTTTAGTGAAGAGCCTTTTCAGTCCTGGCTTTTAGCCCAAGGTCGATCTGGTCTCACCGAAGTTAATTTAATTTCTGACGTATTTTCTTTCCCTTAGGTGTCAGTTGTTGCTTTTTCTCCAGCCAGACATGAAAATCTGCCATCACTCTGCTTGTTACTGTGGTAGCAGTTTCCATCTTGCACAGCAGCCTGAAGAGTCAGACTGCAGTCTTCTGAATGTAGTAAATTCTGTCAGGGTGGAGACAAAGTTGTTCACGCCGTTACAAAAATACGAATGTTCAGTTTAAATATTTGAATTCTGTCACTTAGAAAAAGCTGTTTAGTGTTGGCTCTCTTTGAATTGTCACTTCCAGTGCTTGGTTATAATCACAGGTACGTTTAACTTGCTCCAAAATAACTAGTTTATTCTGTATTTGCTGAATTGAGTTCAGTCTCACGGAGTTGTTGCAATTGTCCTACACAGGCAAATTTATGGGACAGACCTTACACGGTGTTGACGTGGTGTCTGTGGCTAAAATGTGCAGGTTTGGGAGCAGTTCTCCAGCACTGACTCTTCATGCTTTCGGTGGCAGTGCTTCTTACACTCCTGGCTTTTTACCTTGGTAATGAAAAGAGGAAGTGCACCAGATGGGATCCAGTCGAGCTGATGTCTGTGCTGTTCTCGCAGCCGCCGCTCCCGGAGGATCTGATCAGTTCATAACTGTACACAGTGTGGCTGTTCTGGTCAGTGCCTGCCAACAGAGGCTGTTCCTGGCAGGGGTGCACCTGAGTTATCGCAACTAAACACTGGAAGGATGTTCTGTACTGCATTGCAGGGCATGAAACTGCTTCTTTCCAGCCTCCCCCTCCCTGTTCCGCTCCGTCTCGTGGCACGCTAATCTGTGCAAACAAACCCGGTCTCTGCTGTCTCACCTGATCGGGAAGTCAGTGCAAATACGATCACTGCCTCCCCCAGCAGCTCCCAGCTTCCCAGAAGTGTGTGGGGAGTGCTTGTGAAATTCTCCATTCCTGGATGCTGACTGGGAGGGTTTGTCCTGGCACCCGGGCGGGAGGGATCGGCTTCTCTCTCCAACTGCATATGTCTGAATGAATCATCATGCAGTGCTTTTAAATCATTTGTCCAGGCAGAGGAAAGCTCTGCTGCTGGTAGCTGTGCTTGGGAATGGTGGCGAGAGTGGGAACGTGAGGAATGTTCAAATTGTACTGTAAAATTGCTTTGGTGTGGTTGGGGGGTACCAAGAAATACCTGAATTGCAGGCTGCTGTTGGTTGGTAAAAATGCCTGTTTTCTTCTCAGTGGGCTCCCTTGAACCAGACAGTCTCCACTGATTTTACTTTGGAGTAAATGATAAAGAGCTGGAGTTAATGTTTGAGATCTGGCTTGTCTTATTTCATCCCAGGCCCTCTGGTTTTGGGTGCACATGTTATGGGAGAGAGACTGTACTGGAGATTTCCATCTCCAGCACCACAGATGTCCGTGATCTTCAGTGGCTTTACAGAGGTGCCCAGTGCTCCTCCCATGTAGCTGCTTTAGCTGGAAGTCATGATTTGGTGTGTGAAGTTGAGGGTGTGGATTCCAATTTCATTAATGTGGCCACAATTGCAGCCACGTGTCTTTCTGCACAGTGATCCCACACATACACTTGTGTCCTTTCTGGAACAACATTGCAGCTCCATTCTGAGTTCAGAACTGCACAGTTCAAAATGTTACCGTTTTGGAGCAGTGTTATCAGACAATTAACCTGTCTGGTACAGTCTTTGCCTTATGCTCTGTAGTTTATTTAACTCATCTCTCATTGGGTCTATACAAGGGATTCTCACACTGGTGAAACCTTTTCTGTGGGCACTGAAGTTAGACACAGGTCTTCTGCACTGGGACCACGTGCACTTCTTTTGACTGGGGGTTAATGACATATGGAATAACACATTTTAATAGCAAGTTATGGCTGTCTGTGTGTATCTGTAGCTCTTGATGTCATGTTTGTGTGTTTTCAGCCCTCCTCTATTCCTATCATGCATATGTATGCATCTGTTTATAATATATAAAAATACAGAATGACAGAATGGGAAGGGACCCATAAGGATCAGGGAGTCCAGTTCTCTAAGCCATTTATTTATGTGTGTGTGCAAGTAGTTTATAGCTAAATTAACCCTAAATTCTCCATGGGACTTCTCTGCTTTCACCCTCCTTTGTATTAAGGCAAGATATGAACTGTCATATGGCATCTGTTTGTAGTCCTGCAAGGCAAAGCTCTCTTGAGACCACTTGAAAGCATTTCCTTGGTGTTTAACGCTTGGGGAGGATGGACAGAGCATCCTGTCCTAGAAGACCTGCTCTTGCAGGTCTGTGTGTGACCCCACAAGCGTGAACACAGTTTCCAGCTGATCAGGACTTCTCTCTCTTTCTCTGAAGCGTGTCCTGAGCGGGACCCGCCGCGGAGATGGACACGGATGGCTTTGGGGAGCTGCTGCAGCAGGCGGAGCAGCTGGCGGCCGAGACGGAGGGGATCTCGGAGCTGCCCCGCGTGGAACGGAGCCTGCCGGAGATCCAGCAGGTCGGGGAGCGCCTGCGGTCCCGCACGCTGACCCACACGTCCCAGGAGACCGCCGACGTGAAGGCGTGAGTGTGCAGCGCTGCAAACCCAACGGAGGGGCTTTGCTTCACCTGGGGGGAGTCCTGGGAGAAATACAGCAGCTGCAAAGCTGGTGTTTAGTTAGCATGGGGTTTTTTTGTTTTGGGGTTTGTGTTTTTTTTTTTCCTTCCCACCCTTCTCATACTTCCAAAAAAACAATAGAGTAATTCAAGGATTTATTTGAGTAGCTGCCGTTCTTGATTTCGGGCACTGAAGCCAAAAAGTGCAGTACCTTGTTCTGGCTGCTGAAGATGTTTACCAGCATGGTGTACGTTTTTTCTGTCTGGAAGGACTTGGCAGCTGTGCAGCACTGCAGTGGAACAGCAGAAAGAGTTCAGCAGGGCTGAGGTGGTTGGATAGACACACAGGGCTGTTCTAAGCTTGGCTTTGTGCAGTTTTTATAACACAGCTGGGAGCACTGTCTGTACGTGGCTCGCTGCTGACCTAAATATTGGCAGTGAGTCTGGGTTTAGAGTTCTGTCTGTTCAATACTAATCTCATATCTGCACAATTTCTTCCTTACAGGTCTGTTCTTCTGGGGTCTAAAGGGCTTGATATATCCCACATTTCTCAGCGACTTGAGAGTCTGAGTGCAGTCACTACGTTTGAGCCTCTCGAGCCTGTGAAGGACACTGACATCCAGGTAGGGACATTGGTGACATGGGAATTACACTGTGCCTGGCACTGCCATTCTAGTGTTGTGCTTCAAACCTGTTCTTAGGCCTCTCTCTGTTTAATTCACTGGGTAGAGGAAATGCAGAGGAGAGATGCTGCTTTCAGTGATGGAAGATGTTTGACTTAGGTGTCAGAAGCAGCATTTAAGTACCAAGATCAGCAGACATATATTTTAAGATCCAAATTGTTGCTGAAGTCAAGAGGAACTAAGTATGCATTTACTTTCTTTGTGGACCTGTCTTGGTTGGCTTTGCAAGCCAGAATTGCTCAGGGATACCTCTCCCTCATAGATTTGAGACCTATTTTAATGTCTGATTGGAAAATCACATCTGGAGCCACTTGGCAATTTTGAGGTGTTGGAATAGGGGGCATTTAAGCCAACAAGCAAAAGAGGTGAGTGTAGCTTTTTCCTTTCACTGTATCTCAGATGTCACAACCTTGTCTTGGTGGTAGACTGAATTTGCCATGTTTCACATGCTTTACCAGGTGATTTAATATCGTAAATTTTCCTGGAGATTGTCTCCCTGGGTGTCTTAAAAATTCATGTGAACCATCTATTTTTGCTTTCTGATGGCTGCCTGCCCTTGTAGAGCATCTTCATGATGAAGTCTGCAGTATTCATTACTCAGTTAAGTGCTGGCAATGGAATCCATGTTGTGGGTTGCATTGAAGGTAGCAGTCTGAATTACTGGTTAATCATTCTGAAGTTTATCTTCTGTCCTTACTGGCAGATGGCTAAATTAGGAGGGTCAAAAGAGTTGTAAGCTCTTCTTTTTTTTTGTTTTTCACAGAAGTAGTGTGCTCTAAACTACTTAACTTCAGGAGGGGAAGGGATGCATGTGAAATTACCCCATTTTATCTAATGTGGGTTTTATTTTAGCATTTGGTGCTGTCCATTTTGGGTGAATGGGCCCTTAGTTTCATCTCATTCTAGTGGTAGGAGCCCTGTGGCCTCCTGTCTTCAGGCAGACTTACTTAATCCCAGTTCTCTAAGGCCTGCTTTCACCAAAAATTATTGTTCTCTGGAGACTTTATCTATTGCCTGATCATAGAGTGAGAGCTCTAAACCACTGGCATTGTTCACTTTCTGTCTTTCCTCATTTTATTCCTTTGCTCCGATTTCTGATGTTGTTGTATTTCTAACTGGTGGTGTTAAACTTTGTGCATGTCTTCCTTGACCTCATTCTGTCTAGATTTTTTTTTCAAGAACTCTTGTCTCTTTTTTTTTCCTTTTTTTTTAGGGTTTATTACTGTTGCTAATTCTTCTTTGATTTCTGGTGTTTTTCCTTCCTGCTTTGAGAAGAATCTTTTTGTGGATTCTCAAGCCCAGAAGCAGTGAAGCTCTTGCTCTTTCACTCTTAGATTTGTGGCATATAAGGAAACAGATAGGACTGCATGATAATCACATTTTATATCATCACTGATTACCTAACTAAAATGTGAAGGTTTTCTTCTTTCTTAATTATACCAGACCTCAAGGCCTAATTTGTTACCATGATTCTGGTATATTTTTTATGGTGATCTCAGAATGTTTCCTCCAGTATATTTTTAAATCACCCTTGTCAATATTTGAATGTATCCTCCTGTTCAGGAAAAGCTTCAAGTTTAACATAAAAACCGCTGGTTAATTGTAAATCAATGTGTTTAAGTGGCCAAATCAGCCAATGAGATTCAGCCCTTTCTTTAGGAAAACAGCTTAAAAGTACAAATGAGAAACAGGATTAAAATCAATCATTTAAATCAAAGTTCCCTGTTTGCTCTTTTGAATCATGATTAACACTGGTGGTTTAATCAGTGATCACTGCAACGACTCATCTCTCAGGCCTAATATTCATGTGCTTGGAATGTTAAATGTGTTTTGCAGGCCATGTGCAGAGAACATTCCCAGTCAGTCAGCTCAGAGTGATGTGCCTGGGAAGGGGCTCCCTTAGAGATCATCCTGCAGGCACAGGAGCAAAGGGCGAGTTCTGACTGTTTTGTCCCTGCTTGTTTTTGCAGTTCACAGGTGCAGTGATTTTGATGTTGCCTTGCAGAACATCATCCTCTGCTGTGTCTGAGGATATTTGCAGTCACAGCTCAAGCTGTCTGGCTGGTGTCAACAGTGCTCTGTTACCTGAAAGTTACTTGCTTAGAATATGGACAAGTCTCTGCACTCATCTGTAGGTGTGCAGTCAGCAACACTTTCAGGGTAGTTTGTTGCTGGTTGTGTAAGACACTGCTGACTGTCCTCTAATTAGCTCTATAAAGAAAGTCCTAAAGTTATTTGGTGCTTTTGATAAAGATGTGCTGCAGAAGTTTCTGTGTTACTTTTTCTTATACCTTCTGATGATGGGAGTTGTTTTCCTTCACAGATAATTAATTTCATAAGGCTCCTTCAGAGGGTGTGTTTATTTTGGGCCAGATGTAACTATCTCTTTGCACCATGTAGAATCCCTCCTCCATAAGTTGTATCTGGAAGGCAGAGTGAGCAGTGATATGAGGGAGGGATCTGCAGACTCTGCTGGTGCTCAGTATTTACACAGACATACTGGTAGGTTTTAATTCTGTGCACTGGGAAGGCTGTTCTGTTCTGCATCAAGTCCTCAGCCTGTGCTTTCTAGCATAGCCATTACTCTTTTTAACCAGCAAAAACTTCTTCATGAATCCTTAATGAACATGGTTGACACTTCATCATCAGTGTTGTAGGCTCAGCTCTCCTTTCTCAGCCCTGTCTTTTCCTTATGCTCAACACACGTAATCACAACTCTTCAGACAGCCTTAAATCCTGTCTGAAACTTTTGTAGAGTCTTTAATTATTCTTTTATATGTGGAGGGGAGCATCCTAAGGCATGAAGTCCCAGCATGCTGATGCAGAACATTCAGAAAGTGTTAAGAGAATTTAGGGACTCACCTTAATAGAAGTCTCAGCTTGGGTTAACAAGCAGGAGGGACTTTCTGTACAGAACCTTTTTAAATGGTACACTGTAGTGCTGACTAAAAAGTGCACCAAATTGCAGCTCAATTAATTATCTGAATTATTTATCAGTTGTAAAATGTAGATTTGCTTGCACATAAAAGGGTTGTGAGTCCAGGAAATGTCTCCCACTAGAGCAGTAGGCCGGGAAGATTATGTAAAAGATTCTGGGCTTGCCACTGAATTATAGGAATTTGTATTTTTCCTCTCTCATTTCAAAGCTTGTGTTCTTAAATTGCATGCAACACAGCAAACACTTCTTGCAGTAAATTTGGTTTATAATAATTCTTGTGTCAAGAATTTATACAGATCAAGATTTTTCTGTATTGCCAAAATGCCCCATTTTTGGCCGAACCGTTTCAAAACCGAATGTGTGCTACTCAAGTGATTCTTGGTGTCATATTTGGCACTATTTATGTGCTTGGGTCTTTTTGTTGGTTTCTTTGTGTCTTTTAAAAATCCCAGGTAAGGGTTGATCATGGCAGTCTGTACCCTAAAGACAGGCTATGTGCATATAAAGGAAATGTTGACATTCTGTTCAGAAAAAGGATTTCTTGACGCTTCCAAACCTGCAAACCGTGATGTCCTTCGCTCCTGAGCACTGTCCTAGCAGATCCTCTCTCAGGTTGCAGTAGTGGCAGCCAGAGGAGGAATTATCTCAAGACTTGTGCTGTTTGGTTTGTGTGTGGAGGTCAGAGATGGGTTTGGTGCTGCTCTGTCAAACTGATTTGGGTACCTGGTAAGGGTTAGTTGCAGGATCAAGGTCTGGTTCATACCTGCTGAGATAGTTTGGTTACAGTGTGTGATACTCTCTACTCTGGCCTTGCTTTTGAATGTCACATTGGCCTGATACCAGATTTTGCCCCCTCTGTGCTTGTTTTGAAGTGTCTAAGCCCAAAGTCAAGGTGGTAAGTGTAAGAAATGGCTTTGCTGTGTCTTTTCAACCTTGGTCCAGCTCTGTGCAGGTCTGAGAAATGAATGCTAGGAGACACGAGCTCTCCTGGCCTGCATTGCTCATCTGTTAGGAAGTTTGAGGTGAAGGCCTGGCTCCATTACACTGGGGGGAAATTTTGGTGAATTATCTCATTTGTACAACAGTTTCACCTTGACTTTCTGATCTAGGCAGAAATGAAAGGTTGCATGGTAGGGTTTGGTTTTGATTTCTGGGTGTGGATGTTCAGAGTATTGACTGAGTAACTCTCTGGAGGTCCAGATACAGAAGTAAGAGCTTTTATCTAAATGAGGGCAGCGGGTTAGACTGAAATCCATTCAAGTGGCAATGGAGGCAGACTGAAATTAAGTATCTGGGATATTTTCAAGCTTTTCAAAATACCATGAACAGGTTCTGCATCAAAGGTAGCTTTGACTTCTGTTTCAGTGCTAGTAGAATCTGGGTGATTGCCCCAGCACTGTGTGTTCTGTTTGTGTGTATGTAAACATATGACTTGTTAGAGTTTTTAAATTACATCAGGTACTGAAAGGGTGTGTTATTCAACAATCTGGCTCTTACTGCTCTTCTGTATTACCATTTGTGATAGACTTCGTGGTATCTGCTAGAATAATACCAAAGCCTGTGATAATTTACTAGAGGGTAACTAAAATCAGAGTTTATAAATGGAAATGCTGACACAACCTTAAAGGGGCAGCCTCAAGTGCTGTTCACCATCCATTGTTTGCATTAGCTTAGCCTGAAAATGCATTATTCCTTTTTCAGATTTTGTCCTTTCCCATTTGCCAAACATTGATTTCTCCCCCCGCCCCCAAGTCCTTCAGTTCTAATGGAGCTTGAAATTAAGGTGGCTTTATTTTTCTGTCGCTTCCTTGTTCACCAAATCGATGATGCCAGCACAGCTGTGGGGACCTTTTAACCATTGCAGAGCCACGATGGTGAATGCAAGGGGACAACCTTCCACCTTGGCTTTTTGGGGTTGCTCATTAGCTGTTGGTTTCTTTGCACTGCTGCAGTCTGAATGAAAAATATTACTTGCAGTCATACTTTGAATTGTTCAAAAGCATGTGAACAGGCCCTGAGCCTCCCAAGGCCTGTCCTGATCGAAGGATGTCCTGGGAAGTGGCAAGGTGTGCACAGACTGGGATGTGACTGGGATTTAACAGTGCAGGCTTCTGTGTTTCATAGCCAGCATGGCTGGGGTTTGTCTTGGTTTAAGTTAAAAGGAATAAAAAACAAGGCCTTTTGGCCTCAGGTGAGTGAATCACACTGTAGAAAGAGAGAGGTGAGAGAGGAAAAAAAAGCCAAAGACATTGGGAATGTATTTGGGGGTTTTGGTAGTTTGGGGTTTTTTTTTTTTGCTTGTTGTTTTTTCTCTCACATCCTCATTTTACATCTAAGCAGCAGTTTTCTCTAGTTTTCCTTACTGCAGTAACATGGTTTAGTAGTGCAATTTTAAATTACCTTGGCCTTATTAACCTTAAAAACAAACATGAACAGCCCCCCAAAAACCCAAACCGTGACACATTTAGTGTAGAATACCCTGGCATTTCGTTTGTTGGCCAGATTACAGTCACTCAATAAATGCTGTGATATTGAATTATTTCAGATTTACTTTGTTTGCTCGGTTGCATGCTGATGGGAGTAATTATGTGGTGATCTTGCAGTTCATTATGGTTCTGATCAGGGATTCCTGACTCGAAGGTAGTTGGGAACAGGGAGAAAAGAGACATGATCTGCCTTCCTCTTTCATCATGTGTAAACAAGAGGGTCTGAAAGGGATATTTCAGAACTTTATGCTAATGCAAGGTCATGAGATGGAAAAACTGGGAACTCTTGTTCTAGTAGCTGTGTTCGTTGATCTGTTTTAATTCAGCTACGCCCTGGCACATTTCACATTTCCTGTCTGCTTAATCCAGATCTGTTCTCTGCATCTCAAATAGGTACAACTGTAGACTTTTAGCAAATGTCTTCATTAACCCTCCCCTGTTCTCCTCCTTTTGCTGTGTAGCTCTGCCCTTGGATGGCAGTTGTTCCAGTTCCTAATTGGATGTTAACTCGTACCCCTGTGAAGGAGCAAATGTGGTATAAAAGGCGCTTTTGACATCACATATCCAAAAAGCATCTCTTATGCTGAGGTGTAAATGTCTCTGCTTCTCTTGGCAGCATTGCAGGATCCTTTAATAGAGGGAACCTGGATGTGATGATCTGAGTCAGGATTGCACCAACACCCTGCTGGTAGCAATGTTACTATGGCAAGAAGTGCTGTGGGATCATTAATGACTTTCAGGATCTGTGTTCCATGTGACCACGAGGGTGGCACTTGTGGCAACGTTGTACCTCTTAGAGTCACACAGTGCCATTAATTCAGTGCTGGCTGAGGTCTTGTATTGACTACTGACCCAGACAGTGTGTGCTCAGCATGTGCAAATGAGCTGTTGGAGTTGGGGTTTCTGTGGTGCTGGAAAGATTTAGCAGAACGGTTCCATCTCTGTGGTTATAACGGATTGGTGAGAAGAAACAATGCTGAGATGCAAATTCTTGCAACCTGGCAATTTGCCTCCTCCCTGTATCGTGTGATAGAGCACTTCCTTGGATTAAAGAAATGGTTCTATTTGTTTATGTGAGGCTCAAATGTAGGTTTTGCAAAGCACAACTCCCATTTTGTTTTGTAAAATTTTGAAACCATTACGATAAAAGTGTAGGAGAGGATTTCCAGTACCTTGGTTATAGCTCTGAAATAAAAAATCTGCAGGGCTGTGCTGGAATTTCTCAGTGGAACTGGTGATACACAGAAGTGAACCGGGTTCATCTGTGTTGCATTTAAGGGGAAAAAAAAAGTTGTCAAAAATGAACAAGAAGGTAAATGAGGTTTCTAAAATTTGAGCAGCATTTTGTATAGTAGCAGTGTAAGACCGCAGTTTGGAGGTTTTCTTTATTCATTATTTATTTTTAAAGCAGTCCAGTTTTCTCAGTGGACCTTGGTACATCCTTCCAGTGCCTCTGTGGCAATTGGAAATGGGAAATCTTGGCTGTGGGAAGAACAGAGGCCTTGTTGCAGGGGCTTTCCACACATGGCAGAAGCTTCCAATCCCAGTGTTGCAGTGGGTTAATGGGTGTAAACTACAGGCTTGGCATTGAAAAATGAACACTTACCTATTTAAGTCAGTGAGGCTTTTCATCTCTTCTGAAAAGGAGAAGTAAATTTCCCAACTGCAGTAGGAAAAGAAGAATTCTGATCTTCAGCACACTTGTCTGAAATGAGGCAGAAGGGCTTGGAGCTGACCTATAAGAGGTGGATTTTTTACCCTTCTTCTAGGCTATTGCTTTTGCAGGTTTTTTTTGCTAGTCTTTATTACATGAGCATTGTGTTGACCATCTTTCTCAACTAATTCCTCATGTGCTGTGAGCTGTACAGAACAAATCACTCTTCCACGAGGGAAATCTGTAATGTGAGCAGGCCAGACTCTCTCGCCGAACTCCTGTGGCCACAAGCAGCACAAAACCCTGGACACTCTTTTCAGCAAGGCAGTTCATCAAATTTATTAGGAAAACCAGCAGCTGCTGCAGCTCTCAACTCCCTCCCCTCCTTTCAAGCCCCCCTAATTTACTCAGGCCTCTTGAAAGTGTTTCTGCACTGATGAATTCCCCTGGGCTTTATTACTGAGCCATTTGCGTAATTCAGCAGTCTGGGAAAGGCCACAGGTACATTGTTGTCCGTGGCCTCCTCTCCTACTGTAGTAATTAGTCACTTTGACTCCACATCCAAAATCTTAATCCCAGGCATTATCAAGCTTTGCTTTAAAATAGAAGTGTGTCAACTGTTCATCAATGCCTGGGCATCAGACTGAGATGTGCTTCAGCTTCCCCGTGCAAAACAGCAGCCTGGAAATTTGGCAGTCTGCAGAAGAAATGTTTGGGTTGTGTGTATGGATGTTTCTTAACTTTCTTTTTGAAGTCAAAATGAATTCTTATTCCTGCCAAGATATGCTCCTGAAAGAAAGTTGCAGCCTTTTGAGGTAGAACTAAGGATACATGCATTTGCTTCACTCATTTAGATTTTTGGCACAGCTTCTGTTCTCGCTGCCTTCTTTTTGTTTTCTTTCCTGTCCTTTATTTCTCACCTTTCCTCCTCTCTCATTTTTTTTTTCTTACTCCAGTTTTGTTTATTCCCTCTGTTTTTCTGCTCTGGATTCATCTATCACCTCCTCCCTGCTCTTTACTCAAGTCTGTTTTGACAGTATTTTGGGTGCAAAAGGGTTATTTGCTTACTTTGAATTAAATCATTAAACTTCTGTTTAAACAAAAAGCAGTTTTTGTGAAACATCTCACTGGTTTTCCATGCGTGTGAAAATGACTGAAAGAAGCTTAGGGAGACGAGGTGGAAATTTTCTGTATGTGGTGGTTTTCCCTTATTTGTATCTCAGCAAGCATGCAAGGTGCATGGTGCTTCCACCAGAAGCTCCAACATGCTTATGCAGCATTTTGAGCCACGGCTAATAGATTATTTTTTAAGTTAATTGGAACAGCATGGTTAATTGTTGCTTGGTAAAAAAGGCTTGAGAAGGCTGGAGAGATTTAGTTTTAAAATAACTTTATGGAGGAATGAGTTAGCATGTTGCCAGCTGTTGTGACTGCAGTGGAAGTCTCTGTGGACTGTGCTTTTGAAGCATCCATTTCTGGGTTAGGTGTTACCTTCTATGTTTACTGTGGGGTAGAGGTGGAAAAGGGAAGAGAGGTTTTCCAACTTGTGGTGTTTTTCAGTGAGCACAGGGAAGCCTTGCCAGTGTTACACGAGTGCTGTTCAAAGGCTGGTGGATGAGGAAAGACAGCAGTAAACACCTCAGTGCTTAATTTCAGTTTCAGCAGCTTTATTAAACCCTTCTGAATGCTTCAGTTGTCTATCCTAGGCTTGATACAGGATTAGCTGAAACTAAATCTGTCATAGTTGATTTCTTAGACCACGTTTGGGACAGATCTGTTTGGCTGCCTTTACATGCTTATTGTCAGCAGCAGATAACTTGCAGGAGAAACACTGACAAAGTTGTTCATGGGATATCTGCTTGCTTTATTAGGCATCACCTTGTTCCCTAGTGGTTAGAGACTGGTTATCCCTGAAGCATGAGGAATAATAATTCTTTTCTCAATTGTAGTGTTAAACTCAGCTCTAGATACTGTCAACACCCATATACATAGAGTCAGTTTTTAATCCCATTATGTTTTTGGCCTTGCCATCTTCCTGTGGTAGTGAGTTCCACAATCCAATTACAGATTGTGTTAAAATTTATTTCCTTTTATTGGTTTTGAGCTTGGCATCATTTAACCAGACATAGCTTCCTTTCTGCTCAGACCCCTATGAACTGGATTTCTGGATTTCCCTTTCTGTAACACTTATTTCACTGACTTTTTAAGCAGCAGCTCTTGGTTCCTTCTGTTAACATTATTCACCCCCAAAGTGTTCCCATCTCATGTTGCATGCTTTTGCTGATTCCCCAGGTCTGCCCTGCAGTTTCCCTTCTGAGGGTGGCTGTCCAGCTCACGTGGTGTTTCTGATAACACCACATTGTTGTTTGGTCACCCTGACAGTGATGTTCAGTGTGGCCAAAGCCGGTGTGAAAGGCAGAAGCAGTAATCTGTGAAGGATTTGATTTTAATCTTGGGTGAGTGGGAGTGCACAGGTGGGGATACCATACAGTATCATGACAAATCCTTATCTCTAAATGTGTTTGCAAGCCAGTGGGATTCTTTGGGCCAGATTCTAATGTATGAGAAAAGACATTTCTGAAGACAAGTGGGGGAGGAAATGGAGAGGGAGGGGAAAAACCAAACCACATTTCAAACATATGAGTGGGAACTTGCAGGTTATCTCCAGATCTTTGGAACAGTAATTGATTCTGCCTGCTATGGTTACCATATAGTAACTCTGAAACATTCATTATTTCTTTCCTCTCCTGCCACAAGGCTTGTAGCAAAAACTGTGTGTTTAAACCCTTTTACTTTGTCTGTTGATACAAGAACCTGAAGGCTTTAATGAATGTGAAATAAGCACTAATGCAGTAGTCAAAACACTCACCATTCTCTTGACTAAAAGAAACCATGACCATCTTTAGGTCCTAGTGAAAGCTAAATGCTGGAAGCTGGATGCAAAGATCTGTCCCACTGTGGAATTACACATTTGGACCATGTACTCTGGTTTGATTCAGTTTTTTTCACAGAGCTAACCCTGCAATATTTCTTTTAGTACTTGTCTGCCTTCATTTAATTTTTCCAAGGTTAAAAATGGCTTCTTTAGAAAATTTGCAGCTCATTGCTAGTGGTAAGAAGCTTGATTACTCAACAGATACACCGAATAAACATCACTTCTTAATTTTGTTTTGCTGTTTGACTTGTGGTTAATGTTTCGGCTTCTTATTGGCTGGTAGGATGAAGGGCATGATAGTGCTGTGTGTAATTAGTTAATGTTATGCCAAATGTTTTGTTGTTTGTCTGTGGTTTCATACCCTTAGATGCTTTCTCTACCTTTGCTAATGTCTTCTTGATTTTTTTTTTTCCTCCTTCTTCTGAGAAAAACCTTGGTTTCTGTTTTTCATAAGCTTTTGACTTAGTGAATTATGGAAATAAGCACTCAAGGTGGACACATCCTCTGGCTTGTTGCTGGAGCAGGGGGCAGCTGAACTGGGAATGATTCCCATCAACTAGTAGTGTAAGGGCAGGATTTCATTGTTTGTCTCAATAGATGTCTTCTCTTGGTTACAGGTTTGCTCTCTTTGCCCTACAAAATCTCTTCCTCAAACTCTTCTGCATGCATTGCCTCTGAAGAAGTGCCTGTAACATTTTCTCTCTGAGATGAAATACTAATTTGCAGCCAATATATTATGTATTAGCAACGCATCCTGGCAACAAATGTTGCTTGAAAGCACATATTCCGAGAGGAAGGTGGGAAGTGCAATTCCAGGACTCGTGTCGTCGCAGAGACGGCTCAGCAGAACATGTTGCATGTGGGAAGTGCCCCAGTGGATCCAGGGAAGGCTCATCTTCCCATCTCGAGGGAGTTTCTAAATCCATGGATTTCATGCAGGCCTCCAGGGTGGATCCTTTTGCCTTCAGCCCCCCTGGTTGGTGTCATCTGTAGGAAAGGAAACACTTGGTGCTGGGATTTGCAGATGCAGTGTTTGTCCTGTGGCACGTGGGTGGGTGGTTATGGCCATCCAGCAAAAAACTGAGGGTTTTACTGATGCTTTACATGAACCTTAACATGGAAACTGCAAAGAGTCAGATGCTGAAGGAGGGGAAGGATGGCCACCACTTAGAATGGAAATGGGTTGTACTGCACTCTTGTATGTGCTGGTTAATTGACTTTAAGCAGGTTAAAGCAGCAGAGCATCTGGTGCAGGAGTTACAGTCTGGTTGTCCATGTCACTGCTGTGCCTTTGCATTGGTGAGGCTCTTTCTAGTGTCAGTGGCAATGGTTTGCTGATTTCAACCTTTTCCTGGCTGAGGTTCCAGAATGATAAATTGAAAACTGTCATGAGCAGTGCCCTGTACCTCTGTGCCTTATGGAAAATGCATGGAGTAGACAATGAAATTGAGCTGCTGTCACGTGTGACTAAAGAAAACGGCTTTCTGTTTCTTTCACAGTTTATTTTTCAGCAAGTGCTGCAGTTTGTTTTTGTAAGCTGAATGTGTTGTTAATGCACTTCCTTGAGAGCTGAGGAGTTCTGTTCAATAGGTGAATTGTGGAGGCAGTGTGGGTAGGTAGGACCTCAGCATTTAAACGTGACTCCTGAGCTTATTGATTTATTTCACTCAAGTGTTTTACCTCTTGAAACAACCCTTTGCTAAGTTACTGCACTGCATCATTGGCCTTGCTGTGTAGTACTGACTAATTACCTTAAAAAATGAACCTACAGCTTCCAGAGCAAATCAGGAGTGGCACCTTGTCAGCACCATGAGTGGGAACCTCTTCCTCCAACAGAGAGGCCCCCAGTTGGTCACACAGTGGTGCTGCTTAGGGTGAGGCTGATGGCCCTGAGAAGTGCCAGGTTTAAAAGGCTGAAGTGGTGGCCTTTCTAGTACCATTAGTGAAATCAGTGCAGTGTGTTAATGAGTGGCTGCCATTGATGGGCATCGCTTCACAGACTAAATCTTGTTCACTCAGACTGTCTCACAGCTGATTCCTCTTCTTTTCCAGGGCCACCATGAGTGTAAATGACTGAAGTGCAGAGCTACCTTTTGAAGTGTTTGTATGAATTCAGTGCCTTTTGATGCACAGACATCCATTCCATCAGAGTAATCTTACCTGTGGGATCATCAGAGCTTCCTTTTGCATTAATACCAAAGACTTAGTTAATTGTTACTTCTGATAGCCCAGCAAAAAATGAAACGGGAAGAGTTGTCTGTTGTTTCTTTTTTTTTTGGTATGATTTAGATCTGGGTTTTTTTTTCCCATTAATCTCTGAAGAATGTGCACAGGTGCTACTGGAAGGATCTGCTGAACAAGCTATTGCTACCATGTCAAATTTCTGTGGTCAGTAGTTAGATGTGCTTATTACAAAAAAGCCATAGTGATTCTTAGAATGTGTTGTTGAAATATCCTTTAAAAGAGTTTTTCAAGATAAGCTTCAGCTGTTTTGGAGCATAGGCACAACTGACAGGCCTAGGATATGGAAAGGAAGGCTGAAATAGGAGCAGGTTCATGCAAATCAGTATTGAGTGTAACTGTGGAGATCTCAGGACTGGAATCTCCAGCAGAGCTGCAGTTCAATGTATTGAATTGTCAGAGTGTGCAGCCAGGTGAGTTATTGGCACTGCACATCTGCATGGCTTCTACCTCCAGTTACAGCAACTTGCAGCTCCTTGGCTGTCTCACAGTGTGAAAGCAAGGGCTGGGCAGGGCAGCACAGGTAGTGACCAACAGCAGGGAAGTGTTGCCCTACAAGCTCATAACCATAACTTGTGTTAATGGCTGGCATCATATTTTTTCTATATCAAGCTAAAACAATTAAGAGGTTCAGCTGCACGTGGAATATCCAGAAGCACTTGTTACTTGACTTTGACTTCTTGAGATCTCTGTTCAGATCTAAACATGTCAGATCTAAATCTATGCGTGTCCTCCATAGCTCGGAAGAGTCTAATGGCAAATGGCATCTTACATTGTTTTATAGCACACTTTGTGACAACAACTAAAATGGAACCCAAGCATTTAGCCTTTGAAGCCAGAGGCTGTAAGTGAGATGTAAAAATGGAGAGTGTTCTGGAGTTTGGGGTTTTGGTTTTTTTATTTCGGTTTTTCTAGGGAACGGAGGGCGGATTTAGAACAAGAGCTCATAAAGAGCCAAGGATATAGGATTTCAGCACTTGAGATTTATCCATTTGTACTGACTGACTGAAAGCAGCACACTGAAATCAAACCACCAAACTGCTGTCAGAGATGCTGTGCTTGAACAGGGAATGGCTTTTTATTTCAGAGATTCTGCAGGACAGAAGGAAGAAGGGAATATCTGTTACCAACTCTGAAAGCAAGCATCTGAAATACGTTCCAAGAGTATTTTGGAGCAGGAATGCCAGTTTAAATATTTATGCAGTGTTTTATTGTACTGATTCAAATATTGAATAGCACCTGACCCTTGAATTTTTGGATCCTTGCCTGACTGGCACCCCCTGATGTGTATATTTACTTAGAAAATGGCCTTCTGTGGCAGCTGCTTTTCATTGCAGGAAATTGGGAAAGCTGGATTTTGATCCAATTTTCGTCACGATTTTCATGCTTGACTTTGAGTTCAAGAAATGCTTTCCTATGCATCATTTTCTTCAGCTGAGAAATAAAAGTTGCATTTACCATTTTCTCAGACCTCTATTGTTCACAGTCCTGATCAGTATTTGACAGGATTTAACTGGCCTCCAACTTCCCTCCCTCAGATACCAGACCTTGTAAAAAATAAGGTTGCTTCTCTGCATCAGTAGTTTTCTGGTTTGGCAGTGCTGAGCAGCACAGTCCTTGGCTGCCCCTGTGCTACACGGGCTGTCAGCAGAGCTCCTTTCCCCACCTGAAACAAGAAACCTGAAGCTGTGCTGCAAACACCACTGGCAGCTCTGCTGAAACCTCCCTTTAATCCTTAGGACAGCTGCAGTAGCTGTCACCAACCTGGACTGGAGGTCTTCAGCTCCTCTGAGCTGAAACTGTGCAAAGACTGCAGTTAGTTGCTGCCCTGAGCTGGAATTGTGGCCACACAAA
Organism: Platyrinchus mystaceus; assembly: GCA_035041135.1. Classification (NCBI taxonomy): domain Eukaryota; kingdom Metazoa; phylum Chordata; class Aves; order Passeriformes; family Tyrannidae; genus Platyrinchus; species Platyrinchus mystaceus. Next base: position 12,634,919 of record JAWWLV010000021.1, read on the forward strand.
ACCCCTTTAAGCTGGCAGTTGATTAGAGTCATAGGCTAAAACTTGGGTCAGTACAGCTACTGCCACTACCCAATATAATAATTTTATGCAGCAGTATTTTGTAGAGTGGTGACTCTCATTGAGATGGATTATTTACACTGTGCCTGATGTAGAGATGCAGCAGCAAAGCCTGGTGATGAGAAGTGTGGCCTGGCCTATTGCTGGGCACACACCCAGCTCCTGAGTTTGGATCTTGCACCAGCAAACTGCTCTGAGGTCTGTGAGGCCCTGGCTGTTCCTGCCCCTTGGCTGCCAAACCTGCAGCACTGGCTGCTTTTGCAGAGCTCAGCCTCAAGATGCAGGTGCCCTGACTTCAAAATATCAGCAAAAAGTCTTTCCAGATTCCCAGCCGAGCTCTGTGCTTGTTTATAGCTGAAACCCCAGGGATGCAAGATAGTTTTAGCAAATAAACCTAAGGGATCTGTGGAGGGATTTCTGAAACAATCATTCTCTGTTTCCCTCTGTGTATTTGCAGACTCAGAGAAGAAAATGGAGAATTTGGTTGGCTTGTTTACCCAAGCTATTACACTGGCTTAGCTGTTCCATGATGAAGTTCCATTTCAGTGCTGAGCTTACTAGGCTGGGGAGATAAAAATTATCAAGTTGATTGGTTTTGTCTTCCTGTTTCTGCATTCAAGTTTCACAGGGTTGGATCAATGTCTGCCACCATTTCTTCCTGAAAAACAGACTTACCCTGAACCTTTCTGCAGACACAGGTGCCCAAATGCTGTGGGGTTTCTTTGCACTGGTAAGAAATGCAGTGGTGGCTCAGCATTATGGCCATGGCTTTGAATGGGAAGCCAGTGTTAAGTAAATTGAAAACATTTGTTCTCTGGCAGAGCAATACTGCCTGATGCTCACACTTTCCAGATCCCATACCCTGCAGAGCTTGTCCTTGGCTTCGTTTGACCAAACTGATAGGATCTGTTGAGAGGGGTCATGCAGGACTGATGTTGCTCAGGCAATTAAAATCTAGGAATTGGATTAAAATCCAAATGTTAACATGCTTTGATGGGATTCTTTTTTGTTTTCTTTTGACTGAGATGCTTTTTGGAGATAAAGTTGGAACCAGCTCCTAATCTGCAGTTGCTTGGGGCTTAGCTGTCTGAGGTTGCTTTGCTTTGCAGCTCTTACCTATTGACCCACTTGATTAATTTTGTGTCTGAACTTCTCTCCTTTTTATTCCTGACTCTTCTGCCCTGTCAGGACACCATTGAAAACCAGTACAGTTCAGAGGACCAATTAGGTTTAGACTTTAGGTTAAATACTTGGTGGCTGTGAAATAGTATGTGCTTCATTTTTTGTTTCAAGACTCTCTTTTTTTTTTTTTTTTATTTAGAGCTGATCTTGACAAAGAAGGATGAGGCCAGATGCAGTTATAAAGGGATGCATTGTATTTTTACTGCAGTACTGAAGTATTGATTGTTGACTTATTGGTAGGCTTAATGCACACCCATTTCCTTAGTTAGTGTTTGAATGTCCATTAAAATGTTGGCTTGGTGCCAGAACATTGAAATCCTGCATTTATAATATAATTTGTCTACCCAAAAGTACTAATGTGGTTTGGATTTAAAAAAAAAAAAAAGATAAATAGGCAAGTCTTGAGTTTCCTTTTTTTGTATTTGTTAACCTTCACGTGCTGAAATGAACCTCTGAAGTAGCAGAGAGGATTAAGCTTGTTTTGGTTTATGCTTGTCTCTGGTTTTGGGTGGTGGCTCGAATGGTGGAGAATGGTATTTTCAGCTATCTGGTTCTGTCAGGTAGTTTTGCTGTTTGTTACAACCTGCCATGAAGAACAGTAATTGTACAAAGCCCAAAGACTTCACTGCAGCTAGAAGTAAGTACTGGAAATAAAGAGAGACCAAACCAGCTTTCTGCTCTCCCAAATGTGAGGGGGAACACTTGACAAAAGGTGAGGATCCAAGGGTTTGCCCTCTGGCTGCTGTTCTGAGCGTTATTTAATCTCTCACTTAGACTTGTAGCCAAGACTTGCTGCAGTCTCTTTCCTGTCATTTCAGCTTTCCATTAAATAATAAGATTTTGTAAGGTAGGGTTATTGCCTGTTAGAGTCTACCATTTTAAAAGAAATTAGTATAATACTTTTGCCAAAAAAATAGATTTCTCTCACTGGGAAGTCGTAGCAATTGCTCCATTCCTGAGCAAATACTAGTGTGAGTGATGGAATTACTGAGACAAAGCTTGTGCTGATATTTGTGTTAAAATTGACTTCTGCCATGGAATATTTTGGGCTCAGTGTTTCTTTCCCCTCTGATCTGACCTTCTCCATCCCCCTGTTTCAGTAGGCTGCCAGACCTGGTCGTTCTGTGCACAGGTGATTGTCACCCTTGTTCATATTTCTAAAATGTACAGAGATGTTGCAGAAAAACTTTCAGATTTTTTTTCCCCCTGTGCAGTTCATATCCATTCAATTACTGTGGTTGGCCTGTTGAATTTTATGGTGATTGTTCAAAACTTTGAGCTCAGGTGACAAATGATGAAGCAATTTGGAAATGAGCCTCTCCTCTTTCGTACCGAGGAAACAGAGAACACAACAAGCTAGTTTGGATTTCCAGCTCATCTTTGTGTGAAGTACAACACAATTTCTAAGCATTTGTTCTCCTTTCCATGGACTCTTGTATGGCAGGGTCCCAGCTCACCTGACTTAATCAGAGTTTAGCTTTAGAAGGTAGAAAAGAAAGGATGTTACCATACAGCAATTTAATTAACACTATGGCAACAACTATTTATAGACTTTAAATAATTGCAGTGCCAAATTAAGTTGCCCTGTTCCGCTTTTTTAGATACTAGCAATTGCAAGAGATGATAAACTCCCTCTCTCCAGGGGGGTGAATTAATAGGTGTTCCAGAAGGCCTGGAAGGGGCAGGATTTGATTGCATTCCTCGAATGCAGAACACCTAAGGCTCTCAAATCAGATAGCAAAGACAATCTGTTGAAAGTGTGCATGGACTTGCAGGAAAGGCCCTTGCTGATAATGGAGGACCCTAGGGAAAATGCATTTTGGGTAGTATTCAACTTCAGCAGCTGGAACAAATATTAATAAAATTTTCTTTTAAAAGGGAATCAAGTATTCTTTGCCTCCAGCATGTCCTTACTTCCAGTAAATACACACAGGAATATCTGCAGAATCCTCGCTCAGTAATAGTACATAAATAATATGTTACATCATAATTGAGTAAAAGCTAATATTTTTATATAAAAGTATGCATTGATGTTGTAATCATGACTGTACTACTGAAGCTGCTGGTCCTAAAGGAAGTGTTTGCTTAATTAATAGTAGATGGAGAGTGGTCGACCCAAACTCCCCAGTAAATACATCTGCAGCCTGTGATATCCACATTACTGGATGTTCCTCCTGAGTTCCAAACACTGTGCATTTACTGCTTTTCATTAGTGAAATGCATGTTTTGGAATCTTGTGTGCCCTCTTTGGGTGTCTTCTGGAAGGATGTTCTGCAGTCAGGCCTCTCGTAAAGGGACACGTCTGAGCCTGCAGAACTGTGAGATCTCCAGGGATAATTGGAGCCTCTTCTGATCAGTGCTGGGAAAAAGGGCTAAATGATGTTTGGTCACTCTGTTTTTCATGAAGGTGTAAGTTGTGTGACATTAATGAGTCAGCAAAGGGATCTCACAGAAAAATTCTCTGACAAAGTAACACCCGAAACCTGCTGCATGATCTGGATGTGCTGAGTGGGTGCTGTTGAGTGCAGTGTCTGGTGATGTGCATCCAGCAACAAACTGGTGAGCACACTAAGGCAGAGGGGCATAACCAGGAAAAATGACTTCCCCATTTCAAGCCCGTGGAGCAGTGCAGCTGTTACATGTCTGCAGTGACTGGGGACACAGGCACTCGGTGTCTGGGTGCCCACCTAAGCCCTCTCTGTTCCTCTGGGGCTGGACAGAAAGTAAATAATGCATTGCTCTCTGCAGTGAACTTGGAATATGGGCTCTTGGGTAGCAGGAGCTCAAGGAGGATTAACAACACATTTTTGTTCACACCACTAATCAGTCTTTAGATGCTTTAGTCTTGGCCACTGCTGATCTAGTTCATGTTTGAACTAATGACCTCCATTTGAAAGTCACTTTGTCCTTTTAATAGTTTTCTGAGTCAGCCTCTGTCCATTCCTGAGAGCCTCTTTATCTGTACACTTGAAAAGGTTGTTCTTTTTTTGTGAAAGACTAATCCCTGTTTTGTATGGCTGTGCACATTGCATTAAATGAAAGCTCCATGTATTCCCCTCATTTGCCTGGAATGAGTCCTTGCTTTTTTCCTAATCTAGCAGTTTGTGCCTCAGGTTCAGTGGGCTGCTGTTACTTTCAGTTGTGGAGTTGTAGTTGGACAGACTTGGCAGCAGGTGGTGTCCAGGGTCTCATCCCCTGCAGCCCGTTGTTTCCCAGTCTCTACCAAGTTTATTTTCATGAGTTTGACCTTTCTCCAGGCATTTGCTTTTACTAGAAACATCTGCCTAACCACAGCTAGCTGACTTTAAGACATGTAGCATTGCCAATTCTTCATCATCTCGACTGAGCTCTGAGATTTGATCCCTCCCAGTTCTTTCCCTCCTAGCTCTTCCCATTCTCTAGTTATCTCAGGCCTCATCACTGTCTTTGCAAAGAATTACTGGGTGATGACTTGGAAGCAAGGGTGACATAAGTACTTTTCAACATCAAAAAGAGATACCCAGAGGGAGGATCACTGGGAAAGGTGAAAGGCAAAAGAGTATGAAAGAAATAATTACTGACTTCAATCTCCTTGTTTTGAAATCCAGGTGGAACCTCTGTAGCTTTAGGATGTGGTGCATTTTGGAAGGGATTTAAGACCGGGATAAGCTGTTTATACCTTTGTTGTCCTTTTTTAGTCAAACTCAACAGATGGACATTTGTCTTTCCTCTGCTGGAAGTTGTATCTGCAGTCTTGTCTAATGTAAGATGACAAGGCAAGGAAATTCAGGCAAAGAAATGAAGTGATAAAACTCCAACTGACTTAATTTGGTACACAAAGGACAGATTTTTGTTTGTCTTCCAATCCTGTCACTCCTGGATGGAAATGGGAGGAGACCTGGTGCTTTTAATACGTACAGCTTCTTAATCATTCTGCTGATGATGGTGATATTAAACAATTAACCAAGCAGACCTGGCCAGCACATGCTTTGTGTGAGCCGGGGCTGGAGGAATTTCCCTTCCCAGTTGCTGGCTGTTCCGTGATCCCCTTGAACATTGTGTTTCCAGTCCTCCAGGAAAGGGAAGAGAACAAACAGTGTGTGACAGATGTTAGTCATGTCACTTAATGCAGGACTGGAAGGCACTTGGATATTAATGTAATGAGCACAGTATAAAGACCTGAATAGAGTAGACCTGACTTCTAATTAAGCCTGCCAAGATGCCAATACTGATTTCAGTTGTACTTTCACTATGAGAAATACCAGGATGGTTTGACAAGGCAGCCATGCACTGCTGTGGTTCATTTGTGCTTGTGGGTGTTCATTTCCCATGCTGGCCAGCAGTTCTAGTGCCACTTTCTTCAGAGCTGGCAGCTGTAATTAAAGGAAAAGCACCAATTTAGCTTCTCTGCTAAGGAAAACCTAAAATGCTGTCTTCAGCCTGCCTTTTCACTGCTGATTTCAGAACTGCATGGCATGCCATGCCAAGCAGGCATCCCTGTGCCTCTTGGGATTCAGCAGCTCTTCTCAGGTCCATCGCTAGTGTTTGTTGCCTCTTGGTGCCTTGTGGTTCAATAAGGGGAGCTGTCCTGGAGTCCTTTGGCAGAGAGCTGACCAAGTTGTTCTTCCTAAATGTTGGGGTGCTGCTGGAGGCCCACACATTACATCTCACTTGCAGGATGGTCCCCATGCCTTTCAGAGGGAGGCTGGGGACACCCTTTGGAGCAGCACTCGTGGTCGTAAGGGGTGAACGAGCCTGTCTTCATCTGTCTGCTGTTGGTGAGCAGGCTGGGGGAGCCATAGCTGCTTCTGTATATGTGTGCAGTCACACCCTGGGCTGGAAACATCTCCTGCTGCATGCTGTAACGTGGGAAAGGGTGGTTCTGGATCTGCAGGCAAGTTTCTGTGATTGCATGATTGAATTGCTGTGGAAATTAAGAATATGGGCTTGTATGTCACTCTCAGTGATGCAAGTAAAGGGGGCAAGGCCCAGCTTTCTCTTCTCAGACCATTCACAGCTGGTAACATAACCCTGAGGAAACAAAGGTAAAAGCACAGAATTGTTTCTGCTTTCATACATGTGGATGTGCATTCCTGTGTGGTGCCTTTTGGGCTGTGTGTGATGGGGAATTTGGAGGCATTCTGTGAGCAGCAGGAGCATGGATAATTGCACTCTGGTTAATCATCGCAGAGGGCTCAGGATTGCTCCTGGTTGATGCTTTGCAGCTTCTGCTGGAGTTAATAATTCATTGCTGGACTGTGTCAGAGCACACTCCTAACTCAGGTTCCTCTGTGGATTGCCGGCATCAGTAGGAGTCAGAAGAGATGAAAGATGGGTTTGAGGTTTGACAGCCATTAACTTGGTGTGGGCCTGTAGGCAGTGTGAGGTTATCCTCCCCATCCTGTGCTCTCCTGTGTCTGGGGACGTGGGAACTGGGCTTGCTGTGAAGCTGTGTGAAGAAATGCAGTAGTTAGACAGAAGAATGCAATGAGGGTGTGAGTATCAGTGGCCACACGGTCCTGCTTTAATAGGCTGGGGGTCGAGAGGATTTGCTTGCCAGGGTGCTGAGGTGACAGTTTGGTAAAAGAGCTATTTTACTACAGAGTTGAGTTGCTTTCCAACGTGCCAAACCTCCCAGGGGGAGCGTGCTTTTACCACCAAGGGTTGAATTTGGTCATGGCGGTGCTTACAGTCATCGGCAGGAGGGATTGACGTGCAGGGTTTGTACATAAAAAAAGGGGTTAGCAATCTGAATTAAAAATTAACACATTCTCTGCATAATTACAGACTTACAGCACGCTAATGCTGTACAAAAGAGGGCTTTCCAGACAGAGCTTAATGGCCCCAAAGCAGAGCCACCACTTCTTTTCCCCTCCCTCCTTTTAAAGCAGCGTTGGAGTATTTAAAACACTCCTCAAATTCTGCTGCAAAATAGCTGTTTGGCTTCCAGTTGTGGTTTTTGGTGGTGTGTTTTTTTTTTTTGAAGGTGATTATTCTTTTCAATGCTAAAGATGGAAAGTGGTTTGCATATTCATGGCACATTATAATTTTGAAAATAATCTCCTAGTGGATATTTAACAATGGCTTTGGGTAAATGGACACTTGTTGCGCTTTGTTTAAGCGATTACATCTCAATTATCGCTTGATGGTGAGAGCATGGGTAATACCCTTGGTTCTTTGTTAAACAGGCTCTAATTAAAACTGGTTCCTGCACTTGCCTCTTGGATAAATATGGACGTGAGGTGGTTCAGTGACACTCTGTCAAATTGCCGAATTGAGAGCAAGTTCCCCATTCATCCTGACAAACGATACCGCTAATTGGGGTGTGGATGGCAGGAACAGCACTGCCAGTGTTGGTGCTAATCCTCTCTGCTTGGCTGGGCTTCCCCCACCTCTCCCCTGCTTGGGACCATCACTCTTCTAGTTTTAGAGGATTTGTGTTTCTCTTTCCCCTGCATCCGCCCACTCATACAAAGCACTGCTCCTCGATCAGTGCTCTCAGGGGTGTTTCCCACTCACTGTCTTTACATCCTGCCTCTTGTTTGGTGCACATTTAGTTCCAGAAAGCTGTGTTGAAACTCGGGTCTCCTTTGAGCTCTGTAATAAGCCAGCAACTCTCAGTCTGGGTGTGTTGGTGATTTTCTCTCTGCAAGAGGATGGCTCTCTGTGATGATGGTACTAGGTGTTACTGGAGGTGCTCACTTTCCAGTTGTAGTTTTTGCTTTGACTCTGGATGGCTCCTGTTCTCTTAGTCCATGAAAGTTAGCCCTTTGCCAGGAAGCCCAAATTCCACGCTAGGTAGGCCAGTAGCATCATAATATACTCAACCCATCTGACTTTTTGCTCTGCACTGTTTGTGTGTGAATGTAGCTGTATTGATGTGAAAGTGCTAGCCTGGATTTCCTTCCTCTTCTCTTCACCACAATCTGCTTGGCATAAACTCCTGAACTCTGGCTCTTTTTTCTGCATCCCTCTGAAGGGGGAGGATGAGTGTGCAGAGCTGAAGGCAGAGGCAGCATGCTGGGTGTGACAGCCCTGCTTCTGGAGAGAGACCCTGCCTGTCACTAATGCTGGATAACCACCCTGCCTGTCACTAATGCTGGATAACCACCCTGCCTGTCACTAAT